>JAUMHF010000001.1:17053467-17199765 GCA_032359275.1 Microctenopoma steveboyesi
GACCAATATCTCTGAGGAATGTTTCCAGTACCTTGTTGAATCTATGCCACAAAGGATTAAGGCAGTTCTGAAGGCAAAAGGGGGTCCAACCCAGTACTAGCAAGGTGTGTTTAATAAAGTGTCCGGTGAGTGTATATTGCAGCAGTAAACTGTTGTAATAAACTGTTATGCATGCCGGTTACTTTTGAATATTTTTATTAGCATTTCTCTCTTGAATATTCCCACTTGAATATGTTAAGATTCCTCCTGATATCTTTTTGGCATCTTATTGCACAGGTCTACCCCAAACAGACAGCCAAATGACATGTCCTTATGTATTTGCTAGTCCACTAGGACAATTAGAAGTTACATAGTTTCCCATTTAGTCATTTGCCTCTTTATCTGCAGGATCCGCTTCATTTGAACTCTTCCTGCTAACATCCTGCTGCTCGCAGTGCGCATGTCCTCTGCCTCCTGCCCCGCTGCAGATGCTGCTGCCGCCGCGCGGTGCTGGAGGAGGAGGGACAGCTCGCGCAGCTCCACCTTCGCGCACCCGTGCGCGGTTTAAATGCCAAGTCTCGGAAATTGACTGGGGTCATTTGGACTGTTCGTTTTTGGTGTGCCTCGTTAACGCCGGCCGCCGCTCCACCCTCTTACTTTCCAAACCCAAAGCTCCCTGGAACACAGACTTCTTCCCACTATGTAAGTATGCGCGACACTGTGCGGTGCTGTTGGACGAGTAGTGATGCTCCGGTGCGCGCGTCAACTCGCCCTATCACGCTTTTTACTAACTTCACCTCTGGGTGAGAAAGAAGAATTATCTGGTCTTGTTTCTCACCTTGTGCTAACAATATTTCTTTTCTGAAACTACCGCATTATTTATATTTCTAGTGATTAGCACCTGGGTGGTGACAGGTGTGCCACGGTTTGCTAATTGGATCACATTTTTAATAACTAAGGCTAGTCAACAGTATGTGCATAATGCATGAATACTTGTACTTAAAGCTGACAATTAGACTATGTCCTTGACAGTAAACAGGTCATAGAAGTTTTAAAAATGTATTCAGGATACAATGCAATATAGTGTAGTAAGGACTTAACGGAAGTTTTGTCTCCATCCCAGTCAAGATATGGGCATGACTGTAACCATAGAGTTTCCTGTTTTCCAGACACATGTCAGTCAAACATTGTGGCTAAAGATGCAGAAGCTGGAGTGAGAACAGAGTCCTCATTGTTTGCATAAATTAGACCTGTCAGTGGTGGAGTTGTTTTATCCTCAGTGATATACAGGTGTCATTACACTCTTATTCTCTCCACAATTGCTGTGTGCACATAAGAGACAATACAACAATATCAGCATGTTTGAAAACGGCTCTTGTCAAGCTATGTGGGAAAGCTTCTTTAGACCAGAGAAACAGTTGCTTTATTCGTATGCATCTCTAACTTTATGATGCTACAACAGAGACTATGCTTCAAGTTTTTTCACTAAAACATGATCAACTGGTTCAGGTACGGTGTGACACTATGCAAAAACAAACCATGCTCAGCCAAGTAGGGTTCCTTCAACCTGTGAGTGAATTTGGTTGTCATATTTGTTATTGAGCTACATTTATGGAAACGCTAACAAAGACCTCAAAACTCAAGCAGAGGCATTGGTCTATCGGGACGCAAATGGCTTCATCAGTCTATTTTTGCCTCCATGATTTAATTATGTATTCTCAGTTGTCTTCCAAATCCTAATGTATCATCTTTATTAACAAGATAACAGGAAGAATGTTTGCGAAAGAGTTGAGAGAGGAAATGAGTAAAATCATTCACAGGCCCCACAGGTCAACCGATTTCGCCCACAAATAGAAAGGTCACTTAGTCTCCGGGGTGACATTTTCACATGTTTGTTGTTTCTGTGAAGTAATTGTTCCATATGTTGGGCTCATCATACAGTTTTGATATTAGTTTACCCTCTCAGCTGTGATGTGTTTAAGGACACGGGCCAACATCTAGTAAAAGTGAAAGATTTGACAATCTTGACAGAAATTGCTTGAACTGCAATAAGTCATTTGGCAAGTTTGTTTGATGAATGTGGCATTCCTGTGTTAATATGAGTTCAGATTTCTGTTATCTTAGTTAGTGATTTACTGTTTTACTGTGAACACAGACTTATCGTCTTTTAAATGTCAGCGTATATCAACCTGTTATCTTGTCAGCCCCACTTCAGACATCTGTCCACCGGCTGAGTACAAAGCTTTGTGGACACAGCGGAGAGAGAGCGAGAGAGGAGCTTTACAAAGGTTTAATACCTTTGTAAATTTGGCCTCCATGATGGTCAAACTTAAAGGGAATGGAGTGGATAACCTTGATTTGCTTCACATACTTTAACACAGGAGAAGTGTCAGGAATAGTCTGTTCACTTTTATATTTAGAAGAAGTTGGTCATCAAAGCATCGGCTAGTTTCATTCTTGCTTTTGGTAAATATGTCCAGGTCCCAGGAGTTTTACCATTTTTGACTAATAGTTAGTGTCTGTCTCAGTCTCCAGTTAACATTTATATCATATATTTTAGTGTCTGAGTGGTTTGGTTTTGTGGGTCCCTCTGGTGCCTTTATATGCTTTCTCATGAGGCTCAGTCTCTTTTTTTACATATAGTTCCCATTCACTATTAAAGTGTGTGCCAGTCTTTGTGTACACAGATTAGAAAGGGGTTGTAGTAGCAGCCGACGAGCAGGAGTGACTCACTGTCTGTAATCCACTCAATGTTCTACTCAGTGGTCTAGGACTCTAGTACAATTTGACACTTTATAAAATGTTTTTCAAGTGTATTAGACTTCCATTTATCCATCCGTAATCTAAACCACTAATCCCGTTAAGGATGTATTCGACTTACTTTTGTTTGGTGGCTGATTGTGACACATGGGCAGGGTGAGCTATATGAAATGTTTGCTGCTTTCGTCCTTCTTTAGCATTGTGTGCAGGTGCAACGTATGCACTTATTTTTGCTTGCACATTACATCACTTCTCACTGCAGACACCTCTCTGAAACCCAGACACTTGTTCATAATTAACTACTGACTGTCGCATTAAAAATGAATGCCACTAGGGGCCCACATGAAGCATGAGTGTTAAAGCTCCAGGCCCCCCTCAGGCTCTCTGCCTCGCTGTTATCATTTTGGAGTAAACGACGAGGCCAGCAAGAGACATACTATTCCCTATTTGGGCTTTGTTTGGGTGTTCACTTGCCTTGCTGTTTAGGTCTGCAGAAAAGAGTCCTGCTCCAGAGAAAGGGTCCTTATATGGTCATCACAGCACGAGACTGAATCCTCATGGTGGAGAGAGAGAGAGAGAGAGAGAGAGAGAGAGAGAGAGAGAGATGGAGGAGGAAAGACATAGATGAAATGGAAGTTGTCAATCAAACAGGGACTTTGTTATTAAGTATGACTACGTAGGTGCTGCTGAGATGTTTAATGTATGTCTGCTGACAAAATGTATTTATGTTTTTTGCACTGAGTTAATTGAAATTCCCAGCCTCAGTCATTCTATCTAAATTAGGCAGTGAATTGTTTGTGCGTCTCCCCCGTGGTGTGTGTGAAAGAGTTGAGAGGGGGTGGAGATCTGTGAGAATAACTGGAAGTCCCCGTTGGGTTAAACATGTTAACTCTTCGTGTTACAGCAGAAACATCTGTATTGTGTCTCTTGTGTGTCATTTACTGCTGTGTTTTGTTAACACACAGGGTAAAAGAGACATTCTAGCAGCAAAGATTTCATTATCTATGGCTCTGTTCCCTGTTGCCTCTTACCTTTGCATTGTTAGTTTCTTCTTTCCTCACTTTCTACCCCTATTACATCTCGTTTCTTAACCATTCACTCTTTTCTGTCATCCATTTGTTACCTCCAATAGTTGGCCCATCACCCTAAATCCAAGATGTCCAAAAAGGCCCCAAGTGAGGATGAGAAGTTCCTCTATGTTGACAAAGACCTCCTGAATAGCCCCATGGCCCAGGCTGACTGGGCAGCCAAGAAGCTGGTGTGGGTCCCATCAGAGAAGCATGGCTTCGAGGCAGCTAGTATCAAGGAGGAACATGGCGAAGAGGTGCTGGTGGAGCTGGCTGACAACGGCAAGAAGATGACAGTAAACAAGGATGACATCCAGAAGATGAACCCACCCAAGTTCAGCAAGGTGGAAGACATGGCCGAGCTCACCTGCCTGAATGAGGCCTCTGTGTTGCACAATCTCCGCGAGAGGTACTTCTCTGGCCTTATTTATGTAAGTATATACCAAAAAAGCACAAATGGAATATGAACTACTTCCTAATATAACCTTATTTATTACTTTAAAAATATATTTTAAACATCCACAACCACAAATGCTTGTGTTTTGACTTTGAACATGTTTGTTGTGATACATAAACCTGCTGTCCACCTTCTCATTGTCTCTTCTGTCAGACGTACTCTGGTCTGTTCTGTGTGGTGGTGAACCCTTATAAAATGCTGCCCATCTACTCAGAGAAGATCATTGACATGTATAAAGGGAAGAAACGACATGAAGTCCCCCCTCACATTTACTCCATCACCGATAACGCCTACAGAAACATGATGCAAGGTAGGATCCCTACACTGCTTACATTCCTCCTGTGTTGTACCTGTCTCAGTCAGTTTCTTTCATTCCTGGATCTTTCTATTGACTTGTTCGGCCAATGGGTTATTTTCACACTGCAAATATCTGTAAATGAAGTGAACAAGAAGCATAACACGGGGTGGCTTTGTTAGCTCTGTGATGGGCTTAACCTGTCTCTGTCTACCCAGTGCATATTTGGATCGACTCCAGCCTTCTGACTGTAAATAATGAAAGTAAATGAATGAATATTTTCAAATCATGGCATTAGAAAATTACATAACAGGTGGTGACAGCTCCCACTCATGACAGTGTTAGCAAGCTGATGGACTCCTAAGTGATTTCAGTCAAATTACATGTTTACTGGTTGCTTCAGGTGTTTTGTAAGATATTAGCAGACGTGCAGCGGTGCATATACTCAGGGCAGACAATTAGGAGACACTCGTTACTGCTGTTTTACCACTGTAGCTGTAGCTGTAGCTAGTTTGAGTTTTGGTGGAGAGTTGGACATAGTTGGACAGTTTAATGTGCAGTGATCAGCTCACCAATTACTTTGTATGTAAATCTGTTAACTTATGAAGAAAATGGTAACTGAAGCTCTTTATTTATATTAAATATTGTGGAATTAATTATAAAGAGTGTGTGCATAATTATATTTTACATCAAATTGCACTACCTTTAAATTACAGAAATTATTTCTGTATGCAGACACCATTACACCACTGGGGATCGTTTTTCAAAAGTCTCACTCTTGTCTGGGTGATGACAGCTTGCCAGTGGTCGATAAAACCTCAAACTTGCTGATACCGTCAGGCTGAGAGTTTCAAATGCAGAACTGTGTTTATATTATTTAGCACAGTTCAATCGCAATGTCAGAGCTCCATCTGCCCGCTGTAGGCCTTTTACAAAGTCAGTTCATATTAAAAATATAATCAAATCCAAAAGAGAGAAAACTCTACGGACAATTTGAGAGTCATTGTCTCATGGAGGTGACGATAGTGGCTTTGGCAGAGTTGTGCTTACAGTAAATGGCTCTTGGCAGCGGTCTGCCTTTAAAGCAGCTGGTTTCCCGTAGAACCGTTTTTTTGTGCTTCCAGGGGGTTGTGCCCACTGGATTACATGTTGACGTGAGGATGTTCTCTCAGAGGAGTTGACATCTGCATTGAGCAAGGGGTGGAGGGCAGGAAACTATTTCCTGTTTCAGCCGGCTTCCCCTTCTCATTCAAATGTATTTGTAATGTAATGTATTTTTTTCTCTTTCATTTTCCGTGGGTGAGAAAGGAAAGTTTAAAGGTCCCGTTAAACTGATTTGAGATTATATGCGCTTCTTTGGTTTGATGAGTTTCTTGAAACAGGATGTTTAGACAAGACTTACAGTAATGTGGGGAAGGAACTGTTGGAGAGCAGTGGTTCTCAAACTTGGTCCTTAGGCCCCACTACCCTGCTTGGAAAACAAGCAGGGCAGTCGACTGAGTCAGAGAACCACTAGTAGAGAGCTCCAAAAAAAGTGAAATAATATACAATCATATCCCAGAGAGAGCTCATGGCCCTGGGGTTGGTAGGGTCACAGTCCCCCGCCTACATACCATGAGCAAAAATATATCATAAACAAATTACCACACCTGATGAATCCAGAATAGGTACGAGTAGTTACATTAATGAGAAAGAAATGCTATAAATGCTTTGCCGCGCATTTAAACTGCTCACTTATTTGGGATTTTACCAAAGAAAAATATGCATTTCACTCTTTCTCACTTTACTACATTATATAAAAAGCTCAGAGGTCACTTACACAATCATGTAAATGCACATTCGCAGTGAGAGAGAGATGATTGTTATGAACACGGCATACATCGATTTATCCTGATGTTGTTAATTCCTGTCAGTCTTCAACTCATAGGGCTCAGCTAAAACACACAACAAAGTAAGTTATGCACGTGCCTTTGGACACATAATTTATTTCTTGGTTGTAAAAGTCTCTGTATTTTAAAGGAACTGATATGTTCACTTGTAATGATGATATGTTGCTGGCTCCTAGACATGACTGATCATGTGAAAAGGAAATACAACATCGCAGCTGTGACGTCTTTAATCTGTGGCTAGAAGGACTGTAACATCAGATTAAATAGTTTAATACTCAGCTTCCTAAAGTTATTTTCGGCATTATCATTATAAATATCCTAAATATGTTTTGGGTCTTTGACAGTGTAGAACAATGCTTAATGCTTTCTCTTACTTCAAGAACACAGCTGCTGCTAATATGTGTGCATTGGGGAGTTTAACCAGCCCATACACAGGAAATTATAGTATTTACCACAGCAGCTTTGGCAAGTAAACACAGAGTCACGAATAAACATGAAGAGGCAGGATTGATAGCTGTTTGTGTTTGGATTATATTTCTTCAGCTCGCAGCTTGCAGAAGAAGCAATGCAGCTGCAACTTGGAGACCAGTTACTGAGAAAATCACACACTTGTTACCACCCAAGTCAGCATGTCCACAAGAAAGAATGTCTTTTGATTTGCTTCACTTATTTCAGACTAAACAAAGCAGACATTTGTCATGATATACTGTATAGAATTGAAATTGAGAGTTTGACTTTAAACTACTGTAACCTTTATTTTTGAGCATTGGTAGCATGCTCCAGACTCTGGGCTGTAGGTATTGAGCGGGCTACAATTTCTGTGGTTTAACTTCTTCTTTAATTCACACCAACACGGCATCACAGTTCAGTTCAACCTAATACCCATGTGGTTATTTTCCTCACCTGGTGTCACACTCTGATTCCTCCCCAGTGTGACAAGGCAGGTAGGAACTAATGTTCCAAGGGAAAAAAGTAACTTAAAAATGACCATACAACTTAATATTTTAAGTAAAATAATTATATATATTAAGCCAATGTACTGAAAAGTATAAAAATAACATGAATCAATAGAATATACTCAGTTGAATGATGTATACAATAACTAAGGTTACACTACCTAAAATGCCAGCGTGTTTAATACTGTAACTTTAAAGAAACATGATCTCTGTCTTTCTATGAATGCTCTAAATAAACCTTTGGACATAAGAGTCCCAGTCGTTTCAGTCCTTGTATACGTTGTCGCTGGCAGTGAGTTGTTATTGCTGAGGCATGGGATTTCCTATGAAGTAACGATTAACAATGGAGGATGTTCTCAAAGAGTGTTGTATTACAAACAGTTCACATGTTAGAATGGAAGTGGCCCATAGCTACAGCAAATCCAGATAACACTCTTAAGCTTTGAAACATTCCTCCTGCAGTCTTGGCAAAGATCCCATTCCTTGGAAAATGTTACTCAGTGTTTGATGTCCAGGAAGATAAGAAAGAGTGGAATTCTCTAGGGGAGTTTGCTGTCCCCTGTGTCAAAAGACTAAATGAGTGATTTGTTGTTCTTCCATGAGCCCATGTGTTTACAGTGCTTGACATATAGGTTTCACTGAACCCCTCGTGTATATATGTAATGGAGGATTTCTGTTTGGTTGGTAGTTCAGGTTCTGTGTTGTGTTGTTTTGCAATTCTTTTCTCTGAGTCTCTGCCACAATGTTAAATGTGATGTTTTGTGTCATTTAAACTCCCTTAACAAGGAGGAGCCAAGAAAGAGGAAAGTAGACAGTGGAAAGTAGTGGAACAGCGAAGGGGTAAAGGTATTCATGCTAGTTTGTCGTTCAGGACAGTCTGTGTGCAAGTGTGAGTGTCCTGCCCAAGTGGATATTTATTCAAATTAGGACAATTATGACACTGCACATGAATGAGAGAAGAAATGTTGCTGAATGTTCTGTGTTTTCTGCATATTTGCAGTAGAGGTTTTTAAACCTGAAGACCTTTCATGTAGGAAACTGACAGCAGAGTTCAGTACTGCCTGTTTTCCCTCGGGGGTGGTTTGTATTGAAGGATACAGTTACAAAAGAGCCATAAATGGACTTGGTTTATTCCTTTTAGAAGTATTTTTGGTAACAATATAATGAGTCATTGCTCTGCACATTCAAAGTAGATTTTCATGGTAAAAATTACGGGTACAAGATAACCTTTGCAAGTCACTTACGTGCTCCTAAAATAAAGTCCCATGCTTGTAATTTATAATAAAAATGTAGACACTTGTCATGTCCTTTGGTTTGCTTGTTCGTTTATAGTGTCCTGGACACGTTATTTGTAGTACGTGTTGTGTCAAAAGTCTCCTAACACTTAATTTTGTTTCTACAGATCGTGAGGACCAGTCCATTCTCTGCACGTAAGTAAAGATATGTTACCTACAATCTCACCTTTGTCCCCTTCCCTTCTCGCTATTCATCGACGTCACATAAATGCTAGAAGGAAGGCTGAGTGTATATGTTTGGAAGAACAGTTACATAATACTTGTGTAAACACAGCTGAACTAATGACACACCTCCCTGGTCTCTTAGAACCCAGTCGTACCCAACAAGAAATAATGCATACTAGAACTGAACCTGCTGTTGCTGGCTGAATGCACAATGCTTCAGTTTGTCGGCTTATGTTGCAGTGGAGTTGTGTTGTTTTCAAATGGAGCAAATTGTGTGTAAAAGCATTTGCCGCACTCCCAGAGGCCTATGGCCTCTCTCTCCTCACTGATCCTCGGTCAGGAAGTATGCCCTGCATCCTGATGGGAGACCGAGATTATGTTTGGGGCTCAATTTTGTTTGCTTATTTATTTTAAACTAATTATTCAGAACTTTGACCAGTGGATCGGACTTCCAGGGAAAATTGCCTTTATTTGTCTGACATATATAATAATAGCTTGATCTCTGGACTGACATAAACTTGACTTCAACACAGAAAAGGCAAATTATGCAATTTATTGATTTTTGTTGGTGGTTAGTAGCCGTTTTGTAGGATTTCTTCTAGTATATACATGTATTCATGCCCAGGTCAGGATGATATTTTTAACAACGAGGAGCTGTTGTTATTTTTGCTTCTGATTATACACAGATTTCTGTCTCTCACACACTGTACATCTTCCTGGTTCCTCTTTTGTATGTATCTCTGCCTTCTACCGTAGATGTACATCACAAGAAGCAGTCAATTTAGTGAGCAGAAAAAACATAACATATGAGAATCCAAACAAATCATTGCACAGCGTAAATGGCCTGTAAATTTGCTGTTACAAGTTAAGATTATTATATTTTTTATTATATTAGAGTTAACAGCAATGTCTTTGCTGGCCAGCATTCAGTAGTCACAGTGAAGAAAATGAGAGGGAGGACTTTTCCTCCTCAAGGCTTTCGTTCTAAATTACAATGATGCCAGGATGCAACAAATTCTTTGATCCCATCAGACCATTTCCTCAACAATCAAGCTTTTTCATCAGAGGAAAACCTTGGAGAAAGTTGGGAGCATCTATCGCTTTCTGTGTACAGAATGTTAGTGGTTAACAGTACTGGTGTATTTGCAGTTTTTCACGTTACACAGTTTTATTAGTGAAAGTGGTAAGTCTTAAAGTATACATATATATATATATATAAATATATATATATATACCCCTTTTGTATATATATATATATATACTCTAAGATAAAGTTAAACTACAAGTGATATGATACTGTAGAGCTGACATCAACTCTCTGGCTCAGACTGTGCTTCTCTTTGGAGCACAGCTGGCCTCAACCTCTGCAGGCATCTGGAGCCATATATGGGAGAAATGTTTGTGGTGCGGTACATGGAATGTCATGTATGACATTCGCCTACCGTGTTTGTGTGTGTGTGTGTTTAAATGGGCTGTGTGTTTTGGCTGTGTAACCTTTTACATAAATTGACATGGAAGGCCTTGTCGTAATGTTCGGTTGCAGTACTTATTTAATATGTTAGTTTTTAAGGATCACATGCTTCCCCACAGACTGCACATATCTTTTTTTCTACTGTTTAAGTAAGAGAAAAGATGTAATATGCAAATATATTTAATAGTGACACCCTACGCTCTTTATGTTATGTGCAGACAAGTATTTTAATATACTATATGCTAATAATTATTTACTGTAATTGATTAATTAAAAACAACATCTTTGAGTCATTGATTGAAATTTTATTTGAACAATATTTTGAAAAAAATATTAGAAAAGATATATGAAAAATAAAGAAACAAAAAGTCTTTTCCCAAAAGGAGTGGGAAGAAGCCAGTGCTTATTAGTCACACACTCAAAGCGACCTGCTTAGGTTTACCATATATTCACCAGTGTTTCTAAAAAAGTCAGCACTCGGGCGCTGAGAATTATGTCCTAGTCTGCTGGTTTGCAATATATTTTACAGGGGTTTCTGCTGTATGTTTTGGTCACTAAGTGATTGTTTTTCCAAGATTTCTCCACGCAGTAGCAAGAATTTGTCCTGGGAAATAGACGCAAGCTTACTAAATACATTCTTCAGATATTGACATTTCATCTTACCAGGGTCTGCAGCTTCCTTGGTATAATATGCATTGAGTGTGTGAAAATCTGGACTGGTGGAATGAAGATTGTGGTCAGAAAGTGGAAGGATATTGCTGAAGAGTACACGGTCATGATCTTTCCTGACCCTGCTGATGGCTTTAGGAGTTTTTTGCTTGTTTCTGGGATTGTTCATCTCAGCAGTAGAGACATCAGCGATTCTCAGCCTTGTTGACTTTGAACCTATAACATAAAATAGTTTTAACATAGCACTATTAATTAAATCACTGTGTCACTGTAGTAGAGTAAAACCAAAAAAAGCATCACATGTTTCCTCAGGTTATACATGATAAAACCTTTTGAAGAATGTTGTGATCCTACAGTTAAACCTGACGGTATGCAGGACACGCAGGGTGAGGCAGTTTGATAGACTGTCTGTAGATAAAAAAACTCATCTTACAATTTATTCTGCACTAAAAGCTGCCTACAGTCTGGATGTCGTACGTCTCTACCAGACCCGAGTAGGACAGAGTAGTTGAAATTCTGTCAGAGCTGCGGAGTCCTAACACAGAAAGCAGCCCATGCCTTTTATGGACCCATGTCTAAGGATGTGTCTTTGTGTTGGTCTGCTGTCTGATGCGTCTGGGATCATTCAACTTTGTCTTAAGTGTCTCAGTGTCTCTCAGTGATCATTTTCTGGAAGGAATGTGTTTGTGTTTGACAAAATATGAATATTCAACTATGTTTAAAAGACAGCACATCTTTTATATTTCAAATTAGGTACTCAAAGTCATTCTCATTTAGCAAAATCAAAGCTATAGAGGCACAAATGTTTGTTTACATGACATGTAAGACCTTTAGATCTGTGTCGTTTACAGGCATCCATTTATTTAAAGGGTAGAAATGTTCACATCAAAAGTGAAGTTTCAGCCTGTAGCTTGTTAACTTTGCTCAGTATAAGTACACACATTATCTGTCTGTACACTGCCTACTATCAAATACAGATTAAAATACCATGAAAAACTGCTATTTCTGTTGGCCTCTAACCTTTATAGTAAGCTAAGCTAACAAGCTAGTGGCTCAAGTTTCATATTTGCAGTACGAACTTGAGAGTGGATTCATCTCATTTACCTTTTTAAAAAATGATGCATGTTGAAACATGTTTCTCAAAGTATTACTTTAAAGATAATAGTAAAAGAATAAGTCTTACCATAACATTATTCTTTGTGTCAGGTGTTGGTGCAGTTATCTCTGATGCACATGATTTCCATTAAATTATTCTGGTTTATTGAGCTGCGAGCAAAGAGCCTGTCAGTCCAGCTTATCTTCCTGTGCTCTCTCATTCCCCTTTCACTATCTGTCCTCTGCATCTCTTATGCCCTTCTCTCTGTTCGTTCTCTAGTGGGGAGTCTGGTGCCGGAAAGACAGAGAACACCAAAAAGGTCATTCAGTATCTGGCTGTTGTGGCCTCCTCCCACAAAGGCAAGAAGGACAGCAGTGCTGTAAGTATCTATGTCAAGAGATCATGTTGGTACAAAAAGTCAGGATCTGGCAACCAGTTCCCTCACTCTTCAAGATTCAGAAAACTTCCCGGTTTAATTCTGTACATTGCCATTTCCTCCAAATAGCAACAATCAGGATCACAATTGGCCTACGTGAGTAAAGGGCAATGCCTGGAGTGTGTTTTTGTGTGTGGTACTCGTGTGTGTTAGAAAAGTGCATGAAGATAGTTTCACTTAGTTACCCAGAAAATATTTTTCTCTGTTTGTAATTACTTTTCTTACACCAATGGTCGAGATCCCAAATCTTATCTGTTCATGAGTTAGACAGTATGTCCCTAATGTTTGTCATCTCTGTGTCTCAACCCAACAACAGCTGATTTAGACTGCATGATTATCATCATAGTATTGACTTGCAGTCACTTTTCAAACCTGTGAATTGACGTCTAGTGTTGTTTACTCCTGAACTGGTTTATCATCTTGAGTTTTGTGTTATCCATCTTCTAATGACCACCCTTTCACTGCAAGTGGAGATGGCACTGAAGCCTCCCTGGCAGTGACAGGGTCTCTCACAGATCGAGCACCGTGTGAGCATGCCCATCTCCTGGTCTTGTCTATAAAACACAGATCGCCTCTTCCCCTCCTCCAATGCCCTGATAATTGACCTTCTTGTTCTGTAGCCTATATTGGACCTTGTGGTTTAAACACTGTGGAGTTTCTCAAAACAGGATGCCATGCCATATGTCTGTACTGATATTTCAACAAAATGAGCACAGTCAGGCTCTTGATTAACAGTAAATAACTTTTTGAACAGCGCTTTAGACACAATCACGCAAGTTGATGGTCTGTGGTGTTCATCTGGCGTCAGTGTAGGTATCACAAGGATTGACTCGTTCACTCACTGGCTCTTTGGCCCAGAGGAAATATACTGTGTCCTCTAGGATCTCGAGGTCCCACAGACTTTGCCTGAACAGAAATGGCATTTTCTTGATCTCTTTTTCTCTGCACTCACTTTTTCTCCTCTTCAGCCGGTACTACTTTGACTCTTGCTTTTTATCTTCATTAGTATCTTTATATAAACAATATTTAAAAAATACACTTCCTATCTGCTTTTGCATTTACTTTCTTGCAATTTTGCTGTGCTCTGTTTCTTTGTTTCTCTTATCTCCTCTTTCACCCGGCAGCAACATAAATGAACAGGCCCCTCCTCTCTGCTTTGCCAACTCTGAACTGCACATCATCAGCTGGTCTGTATCTTGCCTGTTTTTCTATAAACATTCATAAAGATCTGAGTTTTCATTAATCGAATAGAATTTTGCAACAGGAAATCAATCGCACAATTACAGCAATAACATATAATCGAGTATATTTTCACAGTAAAAATAGTACTTTGATTCACTCATTCTTCTCACTATCTTTTAAATTAATTAATTAATTGTAGAGAAATTCACAAGTATGTCGTTCATCAATGGTAAATATTCAGAAAACTTTGACGTAAGTGGGCTGTTTGTTTCTGACAAATGAAAAAAATACAAGACAAATGTAGATTTCTTTTATTTTACCATCATTAGAAATCATCATCATCATCTGTCACCAAATATCTTTTTATTGTTAAATCATTATTGTCTTAGTATTAGTTCTGGTCTCCTTCTCTTCATGGCTTCAGCTAACTTACAAAGCAGATAAACGAAGTGTTTTTAAGTAAGAGAGTATTTAAAGGGGAGGTCTACAGCCCCTGACCTTGATGCTAGGCTGACACAGACCCCTTTGATCAGGTGGATTAGCTTGATGCAGAGAGATGGGGTGTCGGCCTCATTTACTGACCAGCTCCACCCACCAGTCTACAGGCTCTGCAGTCACGCTGGAAGCAAATCACACATCCAGAAAGTTTTTAGAAGAATTAGAATCATTTTAATATTGTGAACACAAAACATCCCTTCAAAGGTTTCACCAAATGTTATGTGCCGTTAATAGAAGATATCAGATGCCTCATCAGATCTAATATAGCTTGTTCTCATAGTGTCTTTTCTTCAGAGTCTCTCCTAAAACTGATGAAGACATTTTTAGATCATTAGATTACAGCTAGCTTGAATATCTGTAGCTGTATCTGTATTATTCCATTCGTTTCACTCATTAGTCCTAATATTCTGGTAAATGTACCCTAACCTGTTTCCACCCTGATACAATTAATCCCAACCAAACCTCATCATGAGCAGCTATTACATGATCCTTCTGTATATCATTATTATCACCAGGGGGAGCTGGAGAAGCAACTCCTGCAGGCCAATCCCATTCTGGAAGCCTTCGGAAATGCTAAGACCATTAAAAATGACAACTCCTCCAGATTTGTGAGGCTTTTTTTTAACACATTTCGATATTTTTGTTTGTGATGTTTATCTATTTAATTACTTTTTTTATTATTATTTATTATTATTATTATTATATTTTGTGTCTTTCACAGGGTAAATTCATCCGAATCAACTTTGATGTGACTGGCTATATTGTTGGAGCAAACATTGAGACCTGTATCCTTAATCATTTGGCATATTGTTAAAAGTTGCATTTGAATCAATATTTGTCCCATCGTCATTTTTTGGGGCTTAAAATGTGTACAGTAATTTAGTTTTGGCCGTTGTTAAATTAGACCTTTATTTAAAATCTTACAGGATGTGTGTGTTTAGGTATGTTATTGCAAATGTTAATACTTACTTTATTCTGAAGAAAAGTTCTGCCAGTACTGCCAGTGTAAATCATTTCAAGTGACAAACATCAAATGTTGTTTGTTTTTTTGATGTGTTTTGCCAGAACGTGTGATGTGCTCATAGTCCACCAGTTTTCTGTGGGTCCATCCATTTACACCCAGATATTCAAACAAAGGCTTATAAACAGAGCATGTTTGTATTCTTTAACAGCTGACTGCTCTCAGACCTGCTGGAGAAATCTCGCTGTATCAGACAGGCAAAAACAGAAAGAGCTTTTCACATCTTCTACTACATGATTGCGGGAGCCAAGGACAATTTGCGTGGTAAGATCAAATTGCCTCTGTGCTTTGTTTCACTCTGTCATGTTAAATCAGTTTTTCATCTGCAATTTTGATCATCAATAATGTGGTTTTCTCGTGGTAGCAACAACGTCATAAAACGTTTAAATGAGAATAACAAGCACAGTGACAAACCACTAACAATTTAAAATTGTGTGTTTTTTTCAGAGGAACTTCTTCTAGAACCTTTCAGTAATTACCGCTTCCTGAGTGCCGGCCATGTTCAAATCCCCGGCCAGCAAGATGATGAGATGTATGAAGAGACAATGGAGGCCATGAAAATCATGGGCTTAACCGACGAGGAAAGAATAGGTAGTAGGGATGAGTAGGATCTAAATAGACACGACTGAACATCCTTGTGTTTCTGTTAACGTTTCCCTGTGAGCTAACTGACTGTTGTATTTCCAGACATCATGAAGGTGTGCTCCTCTGTCATGCAGCTGGGAAACATTGAGTTCAAGAAAGAGAGGAATCAGGAGCAGGCCACTATGCCAGACAACACTGGTGAGATGCCATTTTCCTCCACTAACAGAAAAACAGGATATCTTAACCTGCACTGCTGAGATATGAACATATTTTTTCTCACCCTAGCGGCTCAGAAAGTGTGTCACCTTCAGGGAATCAACGTGACAGACTTTACACGCGCCATGCTCACTCCCAGAATTAAAGTGGGCAGAGAGGTGGTGCAGAAGGCACAGACCAAAGAGCAGGTACTAAAGGAAGTACTCTTTGTGAAACCACATAATCAAGAAAACTAATTCCGCTTTCTGTATAATAAAAGCCTCCCAAAACTATCATCGTAATTAAACTCCAAATAATTTCTTCCATCTCTTATTGGATATTTGCTGTTTGTGTGAATTTGTTAGGCTGACTTTGCTACTGAAGCTCTGGCTAAGGCCATGTTTGAGCGACTTTTCCGCTGGATTCTGTCCCGTGTCAACAAAGCCTTGGACAAGACCAAGCGTCAGGGAGCCTCATTCCTGGGAATCCTCGACATTGCTGGCTTTGAGATATTTGAGGTATACATGACAAACTGAACACCAAATAAACCAAAAATAGGACAGGTGTCTTTAACTTTGTCTTTTGGTTGTTGCAGGACAACTCCTTTGAACAGTTGTGCATCAACTACACCAATGAAAAACTGCAGCAGCTCTTCAACCACACCATGTTCATCCTAGAGCAGGAGGAGTACCAGAGGGAGGGCATCGAGTGGAACTTCATCGACTTTGGCCTTGACCTGCAGCCTTGCATTGAGCTAATTGAGAGGCCAGTAAGTATCATTGAGACAGTACAAGTATTTTCAGCTAAATAGCCATTTAAGATCTCTCTCCTAGCACTGACATGTTGTGTTAATAAGATGCGTCTTATCTGAAATGTACATATTCTCTGTAGAACAACCCTCCAGGCATCCTGGCCCTGTTGGATGAAGAGTGCTGGTTCCCCAAAGCCACAGATGTTTCCTTTGTAGAGAAACTCATGAACACACAAGGCAACCATGTGAAATTTGGCAAACCGAAACAGCTCAAAGACAAAACTGAATTTTCTATTCTTCATTATGCTGGGAAGGTGAGTAAAACCAGATGTTTCCAATGTGATATGAGCATGATATGGTCCCGTATTGAAGATGGCAGTCTGGTTGTATTTTCATTTTGAGTTGTAATTTAATTTAATTGTTAACATATCATATGTTTGAGAAAAAATATGATTCTTTTGTTTGTAGGTTGACTATAATGCCACAGCCTGGTTGACAAAGAACATGGACCCTCTGAATGACAATGTCACAGCATTGCTTAACAACTCCTCCAGTCAGTTTGTACAAGACCTCTGGAAAGATGGTAAGATATCAGACTTAGCTGGTTTTGACCAAACATAACATACATAGCTCCTCCCCTAGGTCCCGAGGCGTTTACATAAAGGATCTATGTGCGGTGATGCTAATCTGTGTCCCATTAACATAATACAATGTTGTGTGTTTCAGTGGACAGAGTGGTGGGTCTTGACACAATAGCCAAGATGTCAGACACTTCCATGCCAAGCGCCTCAAAGACCAAAAAGGGCATGTTCCGCACAGTGGGGCAACTCTACAAGGAGTCTCTTGCCAAGCTCATGACCACTCTGCACAACACTCAGCCCAACTTCGTCAGATGTATCATCCCCAACCACGAGAAGAGGGTAAACAAACATTTCTTTGAGGATGCTGTAACTTTGGCACAGTGAGGAAAAATATGCATGTGACCAGCTTCTACAGCTCCCTGAAAACTATAAAGATTTCAGAAGATCAATTTAGGTTTGGGAGGGAAATGTACAAATGTAGAACATTATGATACACCAGTATCTCAATACTACTGAAGGTCGCTTGTGTTTGATTAAACCTGGTGTAATGAAATGTTCCTGCTCTACTCAGGCAGGAAAGCTGGATGCTAACCTGGTCTTGGAGCAGCTGAGGTGTAACGGTGTGTTGGAGGGAATCCGAATCTGCAGACAAGGGTTCCCCAACCGAATTGTCTTCCAGGAGTTCCGCCAGCGGTGAGTGGCCGCTGATGTGACTCACTAGCCTTCCAACATGCATCATGCTGCAAAGTTCTCTTGTCATGTTATGTATTTCCATCTCCTTGCAGTTATGAGATATTAGCTGCTAATGCTATTCCCAAGGGGTTCATGGATGGTAAACAAGCCTGCTGCCTCATGGTAAATTCTTTTTAGCCTTTGTTAATAAAAAACCTAAATTGATTCCATCGCAGATATTTTGTGCCGATTTACTGCATGTGGTCTTATTCTCCACGAGCCACTAACACCATCTCCTGTGCATAGATCAAGCATTTGGACTTGGATCCCAACCTGTACAGGATTGGACAGAGTAAGATCTTTTTCCGCACAGGAGTGTTGGCTCAGCTGGAGGAGGAGAGAGATCTGAAGATTACTGTGATCATCATTGCCTTCCAAGCTCAGGCTAGAGGCTTCCTGGCCAGAAAGTATGAATAAACAAGCCTCCTCGCACATTCTTCTGTCTGCTAAAAATTCTGCTGTCTTTGATTTAGGTAGTATTTTCACTGTAAAGGGAGGGTGTCATTTATCTATTCTTGCTGCCTTGTATGACTCGAAACACTTCGCATTATACCATACTTCATATGTTGTTTGTACTGATGTGTTTTAAAGGGCATTTGCTAAGAGGCAACAACAGCTCACAGCCATGAAAGTGATCCAGAGAAACTGTGCTGCCTACCTCAAACTAAGGAACTGGCAGTGGTGGAGGCTCTTCACTAAGGTCAGGAAATCATTCTGCATTTTTACACAAAAATGTCCCAGTACAACTGTGTATTTTAGGCTCAATGCAGTGTAGTTTTAGAATGAATTCTTCATGTACTTACCATAGGTCAAGCCTCTGCTCCAAGTAACTCGACAGGAGGAGGAGATGGGTCTGAAAGAGGAAGAATTGCAGAAAGCAAAAGACGTTGCTGCAAAGTTTGAATCTGAGCTGAAGGAGGTCACCTTGAAACACACATCGGTAAATATATCCTGAAAAAATGTGCACATTTCTAAAATATGTATTGACCAGATGTCTTAGCTATTATTTAAGACTGAATTTGTTGTATGTTACATTGCAGTTGTAAAGAGCTTTTATTATTGACCTGCAAGACATGTCCTCCTATTTCTTGTCTGTATTCTCCAGATTCTGGAGGAGAGGAACGCTCTGCAGGAGCAGCTTCAGGCAGAGACAGAGCTGTATGCCGAGGCTGAGGAGATGAGAGTTCGTCTTGGCGCTAAGAAGCAGGAGCTGGAGGAGATTCTCCATGAGATGGAGGCCAGGCTGGATGAAGAGGAAGACCGTGCTCAGGCACTACTAGTGGAGAAGAAGAAGATGCAACAGCAGATGCAGGTCTACAGATTGCTTGTGTTTAACAATGTATATTCTGATATTATGTTGAAGGTGTAGTAGAAGCTGAGAGTTGAGTCGTATTTATGTAGGAACTGGAGGAACATTTAGAGGAAGAAGAGGACGCCCGTCAAAAGCTGCAGCTGGAGAAAGTCACCTGTGAAGGGAAGATCAAAAAACTGGAGGATGACATTCTGGTGATGGAGGACCATAACAACAAGCTGCTGAAAGTAAATATGAGAATCAGTATTCACCAGAAATGTCTGAATAATGCTCAGTCCCCATCAAGACATTTTCTATATCAAATTCATGATCTATATTTTGGTTTTGTAGGAGCGGAAGCTGATGGAGGAGCGGATTGCAGACTTCAGTGCTAACCTGGCTGAAGAAGAGGAGAAATCTAAGAACCTCACCAAGCTTAAAAATAAACACGAGTCCATGATCTCTGAATTAGAGGGTAATCAGCTTTTACACGCTGTAAAACACCATACAACACCATGAAATTTGAATTTAAGTTGTACTCATACTTTGGAAAAATATAGTTGTGCTAAATGTTTTTCCTATGTTTTCTATACTTATAGTCCGCTTGAAGAAAGAGGAAAAGAGTCGGCAGGAGCTTGATAAGGCCAAGCGTAAGCTGGAGGCAGAGTCGAATGACCTACAGGAACAGATTGCTGACTTGCAGGCTCAGATTGCTGAACTCAAAGCCCAGCTTGCCAAAAAGGATGAGGAATTACAGAATGCCTTGGCCAGGTAAAGTAGTGTATCCATTCACTGATCTAACCTGTAACATACCAGAATCTAAAAAGCTGAGTTACTGACTTTACACAGTTGTACCTCCTGGATACTTCACTAACTCTGAACTACTTTCTATTATGCTCACTGGTATCTTGTGCAATGTTTAATTCCCAGGTTAGAAGATGAGACAGCTCAGAAGAACAATGCTCTGAAGAAGATCAGAGAACTAGAAGGACACATCTCTGACCTGCAAGAGGATCTTGAGTCTGAGCGCGCAGCCAGGAACAAAGCAGAGAAGATCAAACGGGACCTTGGGGAGGAGCTGGAGGCTCTCAAGTCTGAGCTAGAGGACACCCTGGACACCACTGCCACGCAGCAAGAACTAAGGTCAGTCCACTAATCACAGTAATCTTTGGCTAGTACACTGTATATATACTGTGTATAAGCTGCATGGCAGCTACATCATCATCAGGCCATTGTCCCTCTGGGTATCAACAATGCAATTTCAAATGGTTTGAAAGGAACCATTTCACTAATTGATGTACCATTGTACCTTTTTGTCATTGATTCTCTGTTATCTAGAGAATCATACAATGTTGTGTACAAGAATGTTAAATTATTTGATTACCAACAATGCAGTAAACAAAATAACGTACTGTAAATGTTCCCTTGTTATTTGACAAAGGTCATATCTGTCCAGTAAACATAATAAACCCATCTGTTGTGCAGAGCCAAACGAGAACAGGAGGTGACCCTGCTGAAGAGAGCCATCGAGGAGGAAAACCGCACCCACGAGGCCCAGGTTCAGGAGATGAGACAGAAACACACCCAGGCTGTGGAGGAGCTAACAGAACAGCTGGAGCAGTCCAAACGAGTAGGCTCACATCGTTCACTGTTATAAATATTAAAGGTGGCCTATAGCTTGTTTATATGCTGCAACTTAATGGTGTTCTCTCTCTCTTCTCTATCCTGCTCAGGTGAAGACAAACCTGGAGAAGGCTAAACAAGGTCTAGAGAAGGAGATGTCAGAATTAACCACCGAGGTGCGCTCACTATCCCAGGCCAAACAAGAGGGAGAGCACAAGAGGAAAAAATTGGAAGGTCACGTGACAGATCTGCAGTCACGCTTCAATGACAGCGAGAAGCAGAAGGCGGAGCTGGGCGAGCGCTGCTCCAAGATCACTGTAAATCAGTATTTCCTTTACTAAACCTAACTGGACATAATAAATATTTTATGACAAACTACAGTACATGCAGTAGTCACTAATATTCCAGAAAACTCATCTTTATCACCATACAGGTTGAATTGGAGAGTGTAACAGTTCTACTTAATGACGCTGAAAGCAAGAACATCAAACTGAGCAAAGATGTTGCCAGCCTTTCCTCCCAAGTTCAAGACACACAGGTACATTTCAGGAGTATTCTCCAAAAAAGGTCCACATGTTACTTTAAGTGTATAAACTAATGAAGTAATTAAATAATAAATACTTGCTGACTTTTGACTGACATGTTGTGCTGCAACAGGAGCTGCTGGCAGAGGAGACCCGTCAAAAACTGCAGTTCTCTACAAAACTACGGCAAGCAGAAGATGACAAGAACAGCCTGCAGGAGCAGCTTGAGGAGGAGATGGAAGCTAAGAGAAATGTGGAGAGACATGTGTCCACCCTCAACATCCAGGTCAGACTTCAAACCTGTACTTGATGTAATGATGGAAACCACTTTAAGACATCGTAGACAGACATTTTACTTTTTACAAAATATGATTCCTCATTTACTTTCAAAATATTCTTGGTTTGTCTACAGCTCTCAGACACAAAGAAGAAGCTTGAGGAAATGATAGGAAACACTGAACTGCTGGAAGAAGGCAAAAAACGTCTGCAGAGAGATTTAGAAGCCGCCAGTACCCAGTTTGAGGAGAAAGCCTCAGCATACGACAAGTTGGAGAAGACCAAGAATCGTCTTCAGCAGGAACTGGAGGACACACTGATGGACCTAGACAACCAGAGACAGAATGTTTCCAACCTGGAGAAGAAGCAGAAGAAGTTTGACCAGGTCAGATAAATCAGGAACCTGGTAACTTTTTGATATAATATATCACCATAGACAATTTATACAGTTGCACAACTGGTTACATTATGTTGGCAATGTACCTAGAAATGTTTGTGCTTGGCCACGTTTCTTAGTTTCTTTGCCCCCTCTGACCCCCAGATGCTGGCTGAGGAGAAAACTATTTCTAGTAAATATGCAGATGAGAGAGACCGTGCCGAAGCTGAGGCCAGAGAGAAAGAGACCAAAGCTCTGTCCCTGGCAAGAGCTCTGGAAGAGGCCCAAGATGGCAGAGAGGAGCTGGAGAGAGCCAACAAGGCCCTGAGGGCGGAAATGGAGGACCTCATCAGCTCCAAGGATGACGTGGGAAAAAATGTTAGTGCTGGAACATTAGACAATGAGTCACACTTCAAACTGTGCTCAACATATTAGTAGATGTTGAGCCCACGCTATACTAACTATAGTTTTCTAGTTAATTTGAAAACACTTTGATGGCAGGTCCACGAGCTGGAGAAGTCCAAACGAGGCCTGGAAGCGCAGGTGGAGGAGATGAAGACACAGCTGGAGGAGCTGGAGGACGAGCTGCAGGCGGCTGAGGATGCCAAACTGCGTCTAGAGGTCAACATGCAGGCCCTGAAAGCCCAGTTTGAGAGAGACCTCCAAGGACGCGATGAAATGGGAGAGGAGAAGAAGAGACAGCTTGTCAAACAGGTAAAGAGGCACAAGAACATTTATCACCTACCTACAATAAAATGAGATTTTACTGAATGTCATAGAATGACACACAAACTACTCCAGTACTATGAGCAATGATGCACACTGACCGCAGGTTCGTGAGTTGGAGACAGAGCTGGAGGACGAACGTAAACAGAGGACCCTGGCAGCAGCAGCCAAGAAGAAGCTGGAGACAGACATGAAAGATCTGGAAGGACAGATTGAGACTGCCAATAAGGGGCGGGAGGAGGCCATCAAGCAGCTTCGCAAATTACAAGTACGAATAAAATACATCCAGCCCACAAATCTAATAAAGTATTTTTTAGTTCGTACTGTAATTTCTTGGATGCATGTTTTACATCATTCCCTTATCTTTCCAAGCGGGCTTTATAGGACGCAGCAGTTTCTAACTTACAACAGTTGTAACAGTGTTTCCTCACATGGGAAGTTCTCAAAAATTGCATGTTATGAATATTTCTGTTTCTCCCTCCAGGGCCAGATGAAGGACTTCCAGAGGGAGTTAGAAGATGCCCGTGCTGCCCGTGAGGAGGTGCTGACTACCGCAAAGGAGAGTGAGAAAAAAGCCAAGGGTCTGGAGGCTGAGCTCATGCAACTACAGGAGGTAACGTCGTGTAAATTCGTAGCAGGGCAACAAATACTGAAATAAGACGTTTGAAATAATAGATGCATCTTTATTTTCTTTTTAGGAACTGGCTGCAGCTGAGAGGGCAAGAAAGCAGGCAGAGGCTGAACGAGATGAGCTGTCTGATGAGCTGGCCAGCAACACCTCTGGAAAGTGAGTGCAGAGTTCTCTTTGTGTTTTTTTGTCCAGGAAATGAAGATAAAGAAATATATATATAAATATGTTCGTGCCGTCTGTGCTCAGGTCAGCCCTAACTGATGAGAAACGCCGCCTGGAAGCTAAGATTTCTCAGCTAGAGGAGGAGCTGGAGGAGGAGCAGAGCAACATGGAGATCCTCAACGATAGGCTGAGGAAGAGCACACAGCAGGTGAAAAGACAGAGCAGCTCAGATCCCCATCTCCAGCTCTGCCTGCTCAGTATCATGCTAACAGAACGCATTCCCTGTACAGGTGGAGCAAATGAACAACGAGCTGCAGACGGAGCGCAGCACCTCTCAGAAGAACGAGAGCGCCCGGCAGCAGATGGAGCGCCAGAACAAGGAGCTGAAAGCCAAGCTCCAGGAGATGGAGAACCAGGTCAAATCCAAGTTCAAGTCCTCCATCTCTGCTTTGGAGGCTAAAGTGGCACAGCTGGAGGAGCAGCTGGAGCAGGAGAACAGGTTGGGGACAAAAAAAAAAAGTTTCCTAATTCATTTCATTCATTAGTGTTATTCATCACTCACCTTCAATGCTGCTAACTTTTCTCAGAGATAAGCAGGTAACTGCCAAGAGTATGCGCCAGAAGGACAAGAAGCTCAAGGACCTGATGATGCAGGTGGAGGATGAAAGAAAACAGGGGGAACAGTACAAAGACCAGGTATAACCTCTTTGTACATTTGTGCTTACAGTAAAGTGTATGTGTTCGTATCTGAGGATGGTTATTTGGAGTCCAGTGTAAGGGGTTGGTGGCGAGTACTCAGCTTAACCTTTACGCTTTTTGCTCAACAGGCAGAAAAGGCAAATACTCGCATGAAGCAGCTGAAGCGGCAGCTAGAGGAGTCAGAGGAAGAGTCCCAGCGTGCTACAGCCGCCCGCAGGAAGTTGCAGCGGGAGCTGGATGAAGCCTCTGAGGCCAACGACGCCATGAGCCGCGAGGTCAACTCTCTCAAGAGTAAACTCAGGTAAGTAAGTCTGTGTATACATTTTGGGAGTATTTGTTTTTCTGTCTAAAGCTGTAGCATTACACAGATACTGCAAAATGAGAAATAGTCATCTGGCTCTTCGTTATCAAACACATCATGTGTGGACTTGGGAAAAATGAACCCTTTAACAAAAAACAAACATCTAGTCACACCAAGAAGAATTACACTTCCTTTTGCCTTTGCATTCTACTGAACACGTTGTGTACTGCCTTCTTCAGAGGCTTGTAAACAAACATTTAAGGCTTTTTTTAGTTTTCTGCATTTAGCCTTACCGAGCACAAGCAAAACAATATTGTCCATCTCTATTCCAGAGGCAACCCTGAACCCAAGGAGTAAAAGCAGCAGGTACTTCTGTGCCTCAAAGTTTCCCATCACCATTCCTCATGAATTTACCAACTTTTCATTCCCCCGTGCACACTCCTAATGCTGTTATTTCCTTAATTGAGTCTTACTGAGAGAAATGTGGTTCATCGACTACCAGTGATTTTACTTGGAAAAAAAAAGTTCAGTAGTAAGTCACACTGAACCATTCAGTTTGAATTACACCAACTACGTGGTGGCCATGTTTGTCTCAGTGCTTGGTTTAATTGCCATAAACCAAACTCATTTTCCTGAGCCAGGTTTAAATGAGTTACATGGATAACCAGCGTGCTTACCCTGTAACCAAAGAATAATCTCTAAGTTCTGTACTTCATTGTTCCTCTTGTAGTGTGTAGCACCCGAATAGTTTTTAAACAAACCTTAACCCGTCATATAACCAGTCTTCACATTGTGGCAATGTGTTTTTCTGTTTGTATTTGTGTCTCGTATGTCTCTTTCTGTGACGTTTTAGGCGTGGAAACGAGCCCTCCTTTGGCGGCACTCCTCGACGTATGGGTGGAGGCCGTAGGGTGGTGGACGATGCCTCAGAGGAGGATGCTGACTCTCAAAGTGACTTCAATGGAACAAAGTCTGTGGAGTAAGGGACATTAAATACCAAGATCAGAATCACCTTGTAGGGCAAGACCTACCACTTAAGAATAACTTCAAACGCCTGTTTCGCTATCTAGTTCTTCCAAATCACTTCAAAATATATAGTTTCTCCCATTTTCAGTAGTGATCTTTCTTCTTGTCTCAGAGCACCTTTCCTTAACACAAAACAGTCAGAAGGGCTTGACATCTACTAGGGGAGTTGTTTTGGTGGTGCTGATGTGTGATTTGCTGTTCCTTTTGGTTGTTTTTTTTATTTACACTGTTTTGTACTGCACTGAATGACTGATACTGATTCCTATGCAATGTTTTGTACACAAACATAGGTGCCTCTAATTACCACACTTAAGTCTCCACAATAGGTCACCGTAAAGCAGAGACATTGTGTAAATCTATAGATCTGTAACTGTTATCAGCGACTATCGTACTGTTGCCTGTGACTGCTGTTAAGTGTTTGAGAGCGGCGCTGAAGTGGTTCATCAGACTGGTCATGTGGGCAGACGTTGCTTCGCCCAGTCTGCTGCCGATCAGTGCCGCAGTTTGTACCCCAGCAAATATTTACTTGTTAAATGTCTTCTAAAGTCACCAATTTATATTATTGTCACCTTTATTGTTCCCAGATATGTTTAGGTAACTTCTATTCTAGAAGTAATGTCCCAGTTTTAACAAGGTTTCGGGTTACTCCAACCATGAGCCTGATATCAGCCCTCACATCTTAATGTGTCCTTGTGCCCAGATTTACTGTATATGTTTTAAATCCCCTGATGGCCCTAAACCAACTCATTTTTATTTGATACTGTTTTATGTAATCAACTGATGTTTACATGACACCATTTATCTATTAATTGTTGATCCACCTGCACAATAAATAAAAACCTCTTAAAAAGCGTTAAATATTCTCCCTTTAATGTTTTTCTATCTTGGTCAATACAACAAAACATTATTCAATAGAAAAAACAGCAGCAGACCAACAGGTTAAATGCTGGGATTAGTACTTCAGGCACAAAATGTTAAAAGTCTGAATATAGAAGCAGCTACAGAGGTGCTGTGTACACAGCGGTCAGAGATTACAGTTAAAGATGGTTGTTCAACAAACTGCAACGAGAAGCACAAACTGCTTTTCTTATGTGTGTAAAGTCGGTTCTAACACTTAAGCTACTGTGTACAGTCAGTGTGAGGACTGATGTATAAAGGTGGTATTAAGTACTTCAGTTCTTGCTTATTGAGCTGTGGGTGGCAGTAGTGAGAACCTCACAAGTTCACCTCTTGGATGATACGCTGAGCTATTTCCCCAAACAGAACAATTATTACCAACAGGCGGGGGGGTGGGTATGTAATATAAACTATTTTTACCTACATAAATATACTATGCACTGTGCTTATCTTTCACCTGTTAATATCTATTATTGCTTTGTATTTTACCCATTTACACACGCCATGTTACCCTTGATGACACACGGGTCACACATGAGGTCAACTTTTACTTTACATTCAGTATACGTGTACCAATCGACATAATCAGAGTAAAGACGTTCTTGTGAACATTAGATGATAAAGGTGCAAATCCTATGTCTGAGGCAGAAACCTAATCCTATACTTGACATTTAAAGGCTTTGCATATGAAAAGATTATCAATATATCTGATATGCTGTGTGATGAAATGAAGTGATGTGGTACAAAGAACAAACATAAAACGACCTAACCCGGCTCACCCTGACAAAAGATAGCCTATGCTTATTGAAACTATAACAGCAAAGCCTACAAACTGAAGAGGTCATAACACTGATGAAGGCAGCGTCGGCTAAATCAGAAATCCGTGGCAGCAAATAAAGCTACAACATGTACCTTTTGGTGAATCAACCTAGTGGCAGCATAAAACTTAAAACCCATTATCTGTATCCGAACAACTCTACTGCAACCAGATGATCTCCAGTGACCTCGCACCCATCGGTTTTAGGCTAACAGCTGCATTCAGCACATCTGTTGTCCTGGTTGCAAAGGCGGAATGGGACGTTTAAAGTAGCCGTGCAGTAAAGGCTAATAAACATGTTTTGATATATGAGGTTTGATTTTCTTCAACACCCATGTAACTGTGGAAATTTTCCAAATAGACCTCTAGGACTATGGATTCAATTAATCCCTGATGGAGCTCCTTCACACCAGTATTTGTGATTAGAAGTACATTATTTAAGCACAGTTTACCAAACGAAAGCAGACTTTTACTAATGAATGTAACATCAGGTTAACAAATAAAACTTAACCTGTCACTTTTCTGTTTGATCAGTTTTTTTCCTCCATTCATCACAGTTTTGGTTTAGTCCCGGTCCAAGTCTGGTTTTACACAGGTTATTGGTCCATGTACCAGGGTCACATCTAGTGACCGGTAAAAGATTTAACTTCCCTTTTTGCAGTGAATCAGTGATCAAGTACAGCAACTGCGTATGTGCGTTTTCTGGGAATGGTAATGTTTCGAAAGCCCTGCTGCGCTTAATCAAACACAGAAGGCAAATCGGTACATACACCAACGCATGGTGTGAGCAGGAAGTTCTGCAGTCCTTGATTTCACACAAGCTGTACTTCTGCTTCCCATGACCAACACGGTGCGACACTAAAAGTTCATGCGCTCATTACGTGACGTACAGACAGTGGCTTCAGCAGGGCATGTGGTGAAAAAGGGGAAGACATTTCAAAGTTTTCACGTTGCTTTAGTTTGTTAAGGAGGGGGTGGTCGGGTGAGGTTTCTGAAGAAAAAAGATGAAGGCTCCTCGTTTGTCTCATAGCAGGATCTTGACTCCTCCCTGTGGGGACTGGGCACCCTGAGAGAGTCCTCTTGGAGGAGCTGGTCCAAACTCCAACCGCTTCACTAAACTGCAAGACAAGTAGTGTATGCGCTTATAAACAATCTTTAAGGAGTGACTAAGGTCTGATTAATTCACATATACAGTGTACACTGTTCTTTTTAGGGGTCCAAACACTTATACCTACAGTTAGTTGTTAGTTTTTTCACTGGCTACACTTTAAATATATTTTTGCTGCTCACCTGTCATATTGAGGAGGAGGGCTCATGCTGGCTGTTTGGACCTCAGGGCCTGTTTCTAAACCGGAGGGACTGCAGGGGCCAGCAGGAAGCGCAGGTCTGCTGACAGGTGCGTCGTACACAAAGTCTCGACAGGATGCCAGCTTGGACTCCAGATTCTGGAACAGATTTTAGTTTAAAATCTAAATTACAATAATTCAAATTAAAGCAAAGTAATGTTAGGGTATATTCACTCCATGCTGGAGCAGTGTAACCATCATATCTCTTACTCCAACTTTTCTCAGAAGCTCTCCTACGATGTTGAGTGCAGATATTCTAGCTGACGTAGTGAGGGGAGTCCCGATTAAACCATCACCTAAAACAAAACAATATGACCAGGTAAACACATAGTATATTAATACAAGGTCGGCTGTTAGGAGTGTAGGTATTATTAGGGGAAATGTTTTTACCTCGTCGGATACTGGAAGCAGGGGTTGTGACAAATGAGCTGAGCGGTTTGGAGGGTGTGACTGGGACGGATGGGTTACCAGTTGAGGGGCTTGCCAGATCTGGTCGAACTATGTCTTTGCCCAGGCTGCTGGATGAACGTCTTTCCTTCTGACGTACAGCCAGCTCATGCCGAAGATCTGCCACAAACAGCAAAACCATACATGTCAGAGACATAGAAACATATTCTGTATATACATATAAAAACAGAAAAATATATATGATATAAATTTTTAAACATCCCTTATTAACTGAACTTATATCAACACAGTTATGTTTCAAGTTCATTAAACCGGAACTTCACCAATGTTTCAATTCAATTTTCATACCACATATAACTAAACAAACAGTGGCTGTCTGAGACATGGAAAAACACAGTTTTAAAGTATATCTGATCAGTAGATACTTTTATACAAGCTAGTATTTATAAAAGAAAAGAAAATAAACTTCTTTCATGCTATGAAGCGAGACATTTCCAAGGTACGTTCAGAGCAGGATAGTCAGGATGTCCTACAGAGATAGTGTGTAACTTAAAAAAAAAATGGATACGACACCAACGCAAAGCAGTTAATTGGTTGGTAAAGTAGCATGGTTTTGTGACATTATAATTTAGTACAGCTCAGCTGTCTCTGCTGTTACAACCGTACATATTTCTATAAGAATAGAACCACAGCTCAAATACAAAATGAACAGGACACAAAGTGCTTCTGAATTTGAAATGCACTGATTATGCGTATGAACATACCTCTGGCTTCATCCTTCAGCCTCTGAACAGACTCAAGCAGGTTCTCTTTCTCATCAAGCTCACTTTCAAGAAAAGCATTTCGCTCAATAACGTGGTTCATCCGCTGCTCAAAGTCCTCTAGTGACATGATGGTTGCCCTGGGACAGGCAGAGTTATGGGTAAATAAAGGTAATCATAGTGTGTGGGTTTAGCATGCTTAAGCCTACAGCAACTATTTGTGTGGAGCAAGATTACTAGACAAAGCCAGTTGGTCATTTGACAAGTCACCAAATTAGATAAAACAAATTATAATTATAAAGTGAAAGGTGCTAAAAAAATCATTATAATAATACATAAGAGCTCTTTGATGCTGACCTTTTGGTCCTCTCCAGGTCATCATTGGACTGTTCAAGCTCCCTGATGTATTTCTGCAGGTGATCTCTAACAGCTGTGGTCTCTGCCAGATCATCCTCCATGGTTGAGATATGCCTCAACGCTTCAGAATGCTGGGCCTCAAATTTCTCCTGCACACATCCACCAGACATCAATTAAGTGACAGTGACCAAACCAGCTTTGCTGCGTCATGAAAGATTATCATATAGTCACTGTACTTGTATGCATGTTTTAATAACAAAGTATGTATATTTTTGAAACAGTAGCTGTAGCAAAAATTGAGGTAAATGTTCTTACTGCACCTGCTTGTCCCCAGTATCCTTTAAGCATGGGTTTTTAGCACAATCTGGCAGTCACTTCATTCATTAACGTTCACTTCCCCATAGACCACAGAACAAAAATAGCAGTGAGCTGCTTCAAGGCTAGGCAACAGTGCTGGTGCGCTGTATTTGGGTTGGCTATAAGCTGTATCTGTCTGTGTGTGGGAGTGTCTGATTCTAGAGAGCACTGTAACATCATCTTTGTGCCGCTAACTGGAGCACCACAGTACTCTCCAGGTCTGCTGGGGACAGGGCCTATTTATATTGAAGGTGCTCTACCTTTATGCTATCCAGTTCCATGTGCAGTCGGTTATTGTCCAGCATCAGCTCTTTGTTTCGACTCTCACACTGCTTCAATTCAGCTTCCAGCTCTGCCTCATAGTCTCGACTCATCTGTTGAAACTCCTGCAGCTCCTCCTGAGACTCTTCAGCCCTGATTACAAAGCAATGTTTAATTTCACCTAAAACAGCACAAATATTTTATTCATGATCGAAGAGTGGATTAATAGGTAGTGTTAAGTATAAGTATTACCTTTGCTGATGTCTCACTGCCTGCTCCTTCCAGAAGCCCAGCTCTTCTTCTAAGGATGCAAACTTGTGTGCTGTTGGTTCTACCATATCTGCCCGGTGGATGAGATGAGATTGATACCTAACCAAATCATAACATCATATTAAAGCTTTTAATGCAGGGATTATGTTACATGAAAGCAGGAATTTCCTTTTACCTCACACCACAGAACTGTTACCATTAGCGGATGCTAATATCTAGGCTAATAGTTAATATGACTGGCCATCGCGGGATATTTGTCACTGTATACTGACGGGGAGGAAATAAATAGCTACGCAGAAGGTTTGCACATATTTCCATCATGTAAGAAAATGCAAACGCCGGAAGTGAAAGCTTTACTTTGGCTATGCTTTCAGCTAAGCTAACGAGGCTAGCTAAGCCACTTAACCATAACGCGTTATCCCACAACCAAACAGCAAGTAACAGGAACCGAGCACACTCACCAGAATAGAACCTGACGATTACAACATGCCAAATTAAAACAGGTAATGCTGAATTACGGAATGTATAACAACACTATTGTGACTTGCACAAACTAACCGCTTACGTTGCCCGACACTCGACTCAACCAAATACAAACAAGGCTTCCCTTCTCTGACGCCATTGGACAATTCACATGACGAAGCCAAGTATTGTCCAATCACGTCCTTCAGCACACTTGTAGCCGCGGAAGGCGGAGGCAGAAAGGCTACAATAACTATGCTCCAGACTCAGAGACCTCGTCCCCTGCTGCTGGTTTGTCCTGCAGCGACAAAGACCTCCACCTAAAACAAAGCCCAACGCTCATACTACGACGTTTTCATGCGTTGTAGTTGAAGATGGAGGTGCCCTTTTGGGTTGTATTTTTTCTTCCACTTTATGTATAGGTTTGTAAAATACACTTAATGCAATCTATTACAGCATTACCCACAAAACTATAAGGGATCAAAAGGTCTCAACTAAAGCTTTATACACACATAATATTCATTTCAATGCAGGTGATATAGATGCATATTCTATGTAGCTGTTTTTAGTTGTCTGGTCACAAATATTGCAGTTCCCTGTGCAATTTTTATAAGCAGACAAGATACTGTTATTGTAATATTTCTGCTAATATATAGGGACTTAATGAAATGCAAAAACGATGATTTTGAGAAACACATTCTTTATTATAAGGCCTGTTGACAGCCTGAAAGCCCTTATCTTTTAAATTGCCACAAAGAATATTCAAAAGGGTGTCATTTTTAACTTTCAGCATGCACAGAGAGAGGTACATTCACACAGAAACGAAGAATCACATACTTTACAATTCAGAAAAAGCTGCTCCTGTGGTTCTTATAAGTCTTAACATTTTTATCCATTCATGTTAACTTAGCTTTGGATGAAAGCATCAGTCTGCTAGATCATCTTATAATTTCATCCAAAGTACCAGAACATCGAATCCCAGTGTCAAAGAACTTTTCTTTTCTTACCCCAATTCTATCATAAAAAGGGCAGGATGTACACAGGATGCACCAAGTAGTGTAATGTACAAAGAACATGGCTTTATGAGAATGCAAGGCCTTTAAGATCCTGAGAAATAGTTTCTGAAAAAAATTACAGTATATGCTACATGTTAGTTATAGTTTTCTTTAAAGCGGTAATTTAAAGACACCCTGGGAAACTGATATACAGTATATTGAAAGGAGCCTGAAAGGACTCTGTCATGGACATAGGCCTCCTCTGTTTCTTATGTGGATTACAGAAATTCACATAATAGTGCACAAGCATTTCCTAAAGTCTTCTTTCCAGCTAGCAGGACTTCATCAGGTCAGCGATGACACGGGGATCTCTGAAGAAAAAAAACATTAAACTTAAATCACGCTGTTATGAGATTAATTCACTGAAGTTAACATGCACCAAAATTTAGTTTGAGAGCTAGACTTAATTGTATATCCTACCTTACTGGAGTCATTTTTCAGGCTTAGCAGTATTTTTGCTGTTCTCAAGTGGGCACATCTTCTTGCTGTCTAACACGTCAGTCTTCACTTGACTCAGAATTTGCAGTAAGCACATTGTGTCGAGACGCTCATCGCCTGCTTCTTGCAGCAACTCCAGCACCTGTACGCAACATGTTTGAACTTGAACCCTTTTCAAGTCAAAAGCTAAATGAGACATAGTGATATATATTGACCACCACACTGGACCCACCTGCAGACATTTAAAAGATTTCAGTTCGCTCAGGTTCTCCTGCAGGAACATCAGATAGATACTGAGGTCATTATAAATAGGTGTGGCCACACCTAATGCACCAAAGCCTGGCAGCATCTCATACGGCCGGAGGAAACTGGAGCTCTGGCGAGCTGGTCCAGCAGCAGAGTATATCACCAACGGAGCAAGAAGCACATACACCACAAGGTTGATGTAGCTGAGCAGCCTGAAGACACCCACTGCTACGAGCTTGCATTGGACCGCAGATGGGACCGAGCTGTCGTTCTTCAACAATCCTGTCCGCAGGTCACAGGGAAACTCATCGGTGAGTGAGGCTAGTTGGATGTAGTAGCCGAGGTAGAGGCAGGCCAGCAGGAGGATCAGCAGAGTCAGGCTCCGACATGCCATGTACTTGAACACAAGGCAGTGACAGAAGCGCTTGGTCTTCAGGTACTGCTCCACTAAAGGATACTTAAAACAGCCCTCGGTTAGGTCCAATGCACTGCTGCAGAAATAAAGCATACTTAGTATATTTAGCATTTAAACAGAATGGGTTTTAATGCATATGATGTCATAGCCATTCCCATGAATAGCGGGATCGATTCCCAGCTGAGTCACCCAGCCCATCCCCTACCAGGTGTGTCCCTGAGTGAGACACTCAGTTTGTCTGTTTTTAGCCCATTTTTCAGGAGATGGGTACACAGCAAAGAGAGATATGTGAAAATTACTTTTAAGCTGCTCCAGAAAATCATCACTAGACTCTCAGCTTTAATGGGGTTTTGAACATCTTTCACTTCATGCTTCGGATTTTATGGCTTATATCAGTTTCATTACTGTTTTTGTTCAGTCTCACTGATGTCTCATCCACACAGCACTGTCCAGGGAAGCAGAGAGAATTTTACATGGATTTTGGAATATATCCAATACATGTTTTTGACATATTTATCTACATTTTGCACAGAACAGGCGATGGCATGGTGTTTACCTTCGGGTGTCCTCGGATGCTTCTTTGCAATCTAAGGACACCAGATTCTTTGCCAGTTTGATGCCACGATTATAAAAGCGATCAAGCTCCTCCATGATGAAGTTAAGATCAGAGGAGAGGTGTGGAGCTGCAGTAAAACGCCAGAATAAGGCAGGAATGTACATGAGGGTTGCCAGTAAAAGCAGGATGTATGGGAAGAACTGAGGTAAACAGAGATGGAGAAATAGACATGTTATAAAAAGATCATCAAAATCCAGCACAATGTTGAAATACTGTTAATAATAAAACAATAAAAAACATCCTAACTCCATAAAGTCAGCGTCTTCTCCCTGCCAGTGTACAACATGTTGAGAGGACATCTGTACCTTGTGTAGCCATAGTGGTGAACTCGCAGCTTGTTGCTGCACTGCTGCCCAACAAAAGGAGTCTACATATGCTGCCTGTTTCCAGGAGAAGGTAGTCGGAGAAAAGCAGCTGATCTGGGTACCTGGATGAGGAGGTGAAAATGTATTCAAGGGTGATAAAACACGTTGGTGATTCAGCAAAGAGAAGCAAGTGGCTATCCTCCCTCGTCTGCGCACATGGCCTAATTTGTTAATGAGTTGCTTTCGGATGTTTTATCTCATTATCCCCTATTATGGTTCAGTCAGGCATGTGTACAGTTCACAAAAACAACCCAGATAGTCAGCATATGAATACTTTGGCAGTGCAGGGCCCGTAATATTGCAAGAAGAGAGACAGATAATTGTTACCATGTCACTAAAGAGGATTGTTGTGTCATTTTAGTGTTGCCTTTCTAAGGATAATAGCTAGAGTTGCAGCTAACTAACTAATTAATATTAATAAATCTTTCCATCATTCTCTTAGTTGTGCTCCTAAAAAATGTGTAAAACATCCACAACAACATTATAACATATCACAGAACATCGCTTGCAAACATTCTATTTCGCTTTTTTGGTTTCATGGCTCGTATGGTCAGCTCACCGAGGCACTTCACTCACCACCCACTTGTCATAGTGGACGTGTCAACATGTGAGCTATGAGCAAAGCCATTTCTCATTAGCAGTAGTTGCAATAATCTTTTAGTAGAAAATCAATGTAAGGTTTGGGCCATAATGTCTTTCTGTTTGTGTCAGTACTAGCAGCGTAAGGGAACCACCCTGTCTGGGTATCTCTGCCAGGTTTGTTTTGACATGCTACTGGAGCTGGAGACACTGCATTTACACTAAAGTGTCTGTTATGGAGGTGAATTCGTTTTTGTAGACTTGTATTGTCTTGTGTGAGCTGTTTTGCTTTGACACTAATACGAATATGTATTTACACAACCACGTCACACTGCACCAGCTTTGTGGTCCAGATTAAAGTACAGGCAGTAGAGTTTGTCAGTGTGTGAAGCTGTGAAGCCCATTTCAAAGCAGCATCATTGCCTGCATGTGCCTGAGCGTGATACACACAAGGGTGGATACTAAGACACATACCTTACGCGGTTTCCACACCTTTGTTCATTCATCACACCGAAAGTAACTCACCTGCTATTCATAAAGCCTACACTGCTTTAGCCAATGTGATGGGTGTGGTTTCAATTAAAACTAAAGGGAGATAGATCACTTTCAAAGCCCCAGAACTTCAGATGATGGAGCCTGTTCCCTAAAATTGTAACAACTCACCAACTGACACCTCTTGAGCGAAGGCGAGAGAGATGAGAAACAAAGGCAGTCCCACCGCGAGAAACGTGACTATTTTGTCTATGGCCAGCTCCAGACGCACCCCTTTGTACTTCGCTTCCGCCGGGTCCTTCAACAAAAAGTCGGAAAAAACGTACTCAGTGGCTACATGGGCAATCGCCATAACGAACGGGAACAAAAAGCCGGTTTTATTGTAATTACCGGAGAGTCGGTAGCTTTTCAATTAAAGCCAAAAGCGGACAGCGTCTGTTTAAATAAATGGAAGAAGCCTTCTGCAGTGTGGAAATGTGAATGCGGCGAATACGACGCTTAGCAGTTATTGTTTATCCATCTCCAGTCTCACCCAGGGCAGATGGCTGAACCTGTCCCGTTAGATCTCCTTAGATAAGATGCAAACCGAGTCAACAGAGAAAAACATGGCTAGAGGGCGCTAAGGCAGCGTTACGCGCACGCGCCAGACAACACCACCCAGACAGCGCCCAAACGGGGAACGCTCGTTAATATATGCAGCAGGTCCGAGCTGCAAATGCAATTCGCACGTTTATTTTGTATGCCTATTGTTGAATTAGACATTTCTTATTTACCTTTAAAATGAACAGGACGTTTCAGGAGTTTTTGGGAAACACCACAATATTTATCCACGTAACAGTATTGATCCTATTAGAGTATTATATGTATGTTAAAGGACTGTTGATACAGTAAGCTGTAAGCTGTAGTTGTAAATTGCAATAGGTCGAAGTGAAGTTAATTTTAACTATTTCGTTTATTTTTTTGATTGTTTAATGTATTATAAGTGAAGGTTAAACTATTTTGTATGAAAATCTTAATTTTTTGAGGAACAAGCTTAGCTGTTTAATGTGAAGTAGAAATATTTATCAGTAATGTGTAGTAGTAGTAATACAATTCAATAATGTAGTAAGAAATAGCAGCAGTAAAGTTAATGAACTAAGCTGCACAAAATGCAGACAGACATTAACTGTGAAGGAATAATTACATTACATTTAATCCTATCTATCTGAAATAAAATAATAGGAAATGATCATTCAAAAATTGCTCATGAGGCAAATAAACATAGTACAAGTGTAGAAGAAAATCAGAGTTAACCGTCACTCATAAAAAAGTAAAACAGCATACTGTGAGAAACATTTTTATTCTGCAGTTTAACATGCCAGTTACAATCACATTGAAAAAACATTTGGTATTTACTAACAATAACATTTGCGACAGCTTTGCGTGCTTTCTGGTAGTAGTAGGTTACAAAAAGGTGCGCGTTTCCTAGGACACAGATAGAAGGAGAATGGTGCTCTGAGGAAGATGTAAAAGACGAGACTTTCTCAGGTAGCTAAAGAGAGAGACATTTAATACTGCTTTGGAAATAGCTTGTCGTTTCTAATTAATATCGATTTTAACGTAAAAACGGCGAACTGTGGCATGTGGAAGCAGTAACGCGTTTTTACCATGCTAACTTATTGTGTTTTTGTTAGCTTAACTAAATGCGGTAGCTCCAGGCAGTAGACTTAGCTAACTAACGTTAACATTAAACGGCTAGTTCCACATAGCAGCTAGCGCTTAGCAGCTAGCTGATTACTTTAGATTCAACATTAATCACCCATCGACGCAGTTAAATGACACTAACAATTAGCTAGCTGTCCCGTAACTCGCGGTCAGAGCGGGAAGTTACACGGTGCTTAGGGGTTAAGTTAGCTTCAGGAAACAACCCAAACTTGACAAGTGTTTACAAACGTTATGTACGTAGATGTGCCTTTTATCGGTGTAAGCTGTCGTACATGTAGCCGTGTTGGGTCATGCGCGTTTCACTGCTAGACTCGCGCTCTCACACGGTTCAGTGCGGACGTTAATGTTTGGCAAAGGTGAACTGAGGAACTCGTTAAACGGTGTCAGTGGGGTTATGTAACGTTAACGTTATGCGTAACAACAGTAAAGTTTCGTTTCCTCTGAACAGGAAAGCATGAGAGAGAAGAGAGATAAAAGTATGGTGAATTATCTCTCCGGGTTGTATGATGGAAGGACTGGGAAAGGAGAGATCCATATGCGGCTCTAGACCCTTCCCATGGCTCAGTCACCCTAAAACAGAGGCCTCAAACCTGCTATGGAAACTCAAAGACTGCTTCTCCACTTATGAGTCAACTGCCCCTCATCACACAGATAAAGACGTAGGTATTTTATGTTGGTATTGAAGCGCTGTATCGATATGCCTGGGCTGTACACGCACATTAAGAGCAGGGTGGGAGGACTTTGATTCAATTTGTCTTCAAAAAACTGAATAAAAGATTAAAAGTTCAGCGTTGTGATCAGATCAAATTGTGCATTATTAGTTTTAGGCTATTCCCTGTACATGCCAGAGCTCATTTTTTTATGTTGGCAAGATGCGCTGGCCCTAACCTCTTGACGGAGTTCAAATACTTGCCTTGTTTTTTCTTACAAGTAATCCAATATTTTCCTTATTTTTCCAGAACAATTACATGGAGAGCAGAAAAGCTGTGCTGGAATTAAAAGATGTCCCTCCTCCACCTCCACACCATACGTCCTCCCAGTCACCCCAACCCTTCTCTCTGGCCCCTCTCCCTTTGCCTCCTCCCTGCTTGCCTCCTCCTCAGCTTACGCAAGACTCCCACCAACAACAGTCGTCTGTATCACAGCAGCAGCAAGAGGGGGCTAGCCCCAAAGTAAGCATTTGCACTCACTGTGATTATTGCGACAGAGATAGCTATGGGCTACTAGGTGGCAGAGGTGTAGTTGGTAGCAGTAGCAGCCTTGCTGGTGTTGTCTCACTTTATATGGACCAAGGATCATTAGCCGTCGGCAGCACCAGCAGCAATATTGGCACATCAGGGCCTTGCTCTGTTGATCGTTATAAGCATAATCTGACCCGTGGAAGTGAAGCACACAATCCTTTGCTCAATCTTGGTTGCAAATCTTATCTTCCATCTTCTGTGGCTACCTCTCAGCCTGTGTCATCACACCCCTATCTCCCCTGCTGCTCAGGGCTTCTCCATACGTACCCAACTGTATGTCTTCCATTTAGTCAGCCCAGCCTGTTGACCTCCTCAGCCCCTCTAGCTTCTCTTCCTTCGGTTGCCTCTCTTCCCACCGTTTCTTCTCTACCTGGTCCCATGTATGGCTCTTGTTTGGCCTCGTCTCGCTGCTACACCTGTAGTGTCGACTCCAACCCATCAGCCAGAGGACCCCAGAGAAGCACACTTGGTGATCACCCAACCTCCACTACTGTCACTACTACAACCACCTCAGCACACTTCTGCTCTAATCCTTTGCACCTAAATGTAAAACACACGGTTATGGTGAAGGGTGCACACTACTGCCAGGAATGCTTGCTGAAGGTTGGTTACTCTTCAGTCACTGTGGAATGTTTTTTTTTGTGCAATTATAAGTCTCTATATGTAATGTGTGTGTGTGTGTGTGTGTGTGTATATGTGTGTATGTATATATATATTTTTATATATATATATATATTATTTGCTATTGATGTATGTTTTACCTATGTTTACCTGACAGCTGCTTTAATTTGTGCCTATTTGCAGCCTGTGAATGGTCTGGCATCAGAGTCAGACAAGGTGTGGCCCAATGTTCCTATTCCCCAGACTGTTCCTCTCCCTATCCCAATTTGTAATGGCTGTGGCAACTCCTCTGATAGCATGCTGCTCATGCCATCAACTAATCTTTGCAACGTTGGCCAGAAGTATGGTGAGTGGACTCTTCAGTACAGTTAATAGCAAACTCTGTAGAATATAAATGAAGACTATAAGAGTATGTTCTTTGAAATTACCTGGCAATAAACAGTTAAACTTTTTTTTCTGACACTGCTACCTGCCTGCTAGGATCTCCAGAGAATAATGGTCCTGAGAACATCCCTCCAGTGGGGGTTTTCTGGGATATTGAGAACTGCAGTGTGCCCACTGGGCGCTCTGCTGGAGCTGTGGTCCAGCGTATTCGCAGCAATTTTTTCCAAGGCCATCGTGAGGCAGAGTTCATCTGCGTCTGTGACATTAGCAAGGAGAGCAAAGCAGTCATCCAAGAGCTCAATAACTGCCAGGTACACACAACAATGGCTCTTATTAGCTATGGTTTTTATGGTTATGCTGTAAATGTATACAAAATGAGAATCTCAAGCCATGTATCTGCACTTTTGCTTCATAAGGTTACTGTTGCACATATCAATGCCACAGCTAAGAATGCTGCTGATGACAAGCTTCGCCAGAGCCTACGGCGTTTCGCTGAGACCCACACAGCACCTGCAACTGTTGTACTAGTATCCTGTGAGTTCAGCTCAGATTCATAAAAAAACTATAGCCTCCCTACCACAACGGACTTTGATTGTTTTGTTTTCATTAATAACAGCTGATGTGAATTTTGCAAGTGAGTTGAGTGACCTACGTCATCGCCATGGTTTCCAGATAATCCTGGTCCATGGCAATCATACATCTTCAGCTCTACTGCAGCACGCCCACCGCCATGTCGCCTTTCAGGAAATCACAGCTGACCTGCCACCAAGGATGCTTGTCAAAGCACAGGTAGGTTACGCAAATACTACACTTCATTGAATAATCCAACTTGGTGTTAAAAGTAACAAAGCACAGTCTCATTTTAGTGTGTTGACCAGGAGGGAAAAGAGTGCGGCAGTTTATACGCTGTTTTCCTGTAGGGATAATTACAAAGTTCCTAAGTTATGCCACTCTGACACTGTCCAAATAGTTTTTCAACTAAAAGTAAGTTCTAAGTGTAAAGTATACAAACCAGAAAGGCACGCTATCTCTTCCTCCACTCTCTCAGCCCAGTTTCAACCTCCTCTATGTGCACAACCTCCCTGTCAACTGTGACAAGAGCCTGCGGAACGCCGTGAAGCTCAGGCTCCGCCGCCTGTCAGACAACTGTGGTGGCAAGGTGCTGAGCATGTTCCAGGGCACAGCAGTCCTCCGTTTTGGCAGCCCTGAGGCAGCTGCACGTGCCCGCAAGCGAATGGAAAATGAGGATGTCTTTGGCCGCAGAATCAGCCTTTCCTTCTCCCCTCGACCCAGAGATGACGCAAGTCCTGAGCCTGAGCTTCAGTCTCAGCCCCATCACTTGCTTCAAAATCAGACTCTGCCCCAGTCCCACCAAAGTCAGGATTCAGTATTTGCCCCTCCCCCATCTATGTCCTCCTTCTCTTTTCTGCCCCTGGAGACGCCCGGGTCACCCAGGAGGCCATGGCGAGCAACACGCCCATGCCACACCCTTGACCCAGTGTCTGTAAGGCTCTACAGCGCTAGGAGGGCATGCAGTGGGCCTCCCAGTGGTGCTCCAGCCAAACCCCATCAGGTCAGCAGACTTGTCAGTGCCTGCTTTCCATTAACATCCATTGCCCTCTATCCTTGTCTGGGCTGCTTTGTAAATCAGTGGCTTATTCCCGTCCTCCAGTGTCTCCTACCTGCTGCTTTGACTAACTTATTGTAGCTGCTTGCTTCATTTGTAGTTGTTGGTTAGTGCTTGATGTTGTCTTGCATGTTCATTGATCATTCATTTTAACGTCGTCAATTATCCCATAACATGCACATATATTTGTTTTATTTAATTTTTTTGATGGTGCTTTGTCCAGTATATCTGTGCTGATATACTACACGTGAGTGGCCATTTTCTGTGTTCCGTCCAAAGTTTGGCTCTGTACCTCTGTTTGTGGCTGTGCTTGTCCCATTCAGTGCTTGTCTTGGGTTTTTCTTACTCGAATGCAAACAGACCAGCATTTAAAATAGAAGACCTTCAGTTTATCAGGTTATTTATACATTAATGTATAGATAATCTCATACTAGGGGTGGGCATTTAAAGCTTTTTTCTGTAGATGCACTGTTGATAAACGAATACCAATTTGTTTATACAAAAGGTTTATTATAGAAAAGTTTAAACAATCTATTACAGTGTGATCATCATGCTGTATTAGGTTATAATCTGTTTCTGCAGCTGCACGTTGGTAATCTTGTTGGCTGTATCAGCTTTTCCTTGACCTCAGGATTTTTGTCATTTCTTGAGCCAATAAAACATAATATCAAGATACAGTATATAATCCATACCTTTCACCAGACTAGGTTGCACAAAATACATCACCTGTTGGCACCTTTTATAGTAAAATCTTGATGTTTAAATGCCCATCCTTAATAACTAACTAATAAATTTCATGCTCTTGTATCTTTTTCTATAATGAGCTTTTAAATTTATACTAACAAATGTACACTTCACAATTCCACCAGCATATCAACAGTATACATAATACTTAAACATAGTCAACATATTATAATTTGCTGCTTTCAGGAGCTCAGTGGTTTGGAGGGAAAGCCTAGAACAGACCCCCAGAGCAATGGAGAGACGGGAACTATGGAGCAGCTGTCAAAGCCTGGTCTCACTGGAGAATCCATGTACAGGAGAAGGTACACAGTGTGAAAGGAAAGAATGTAAACAAAAAGTCTGTTTTAAATGTTCCCTTATATGTCAGACTTTAGCTGATGCCTACTGTTTGTATGTGGCAATGTTACTTATTTAAAAAAAAATGACCATGCTGCATCATGATCATACTGATGGTGTACAGCGAACAGTGGAGATATTGCTCTTACACATTTCCCTGACATTTATCTTTCAAAGTAGAAGAGATGGTTCCAGTCCTCGCCATGTGACGGATTCCCCTGCAGAACAAGGGGAGAGGAGCTCAGGGGAGTTCCAGATTAGTACACCATCAGCCTTCAGCAAGTTGAACCTGCAGAGGAGCTTTAGTCCCCTTGTCCTCTCTCAGGGATCCTGGTCCTCCAGGTGAGGTATTCACTGTAAATAAGTCATGTTTCAGTTAGCCTTTTTACGTTTATGTTGTGTAACGTTGTGAATTTAAACTTGTCTTCCCTTCTTCATCAGTAGGAGTGCGTCCCCTTGCCTGTCTAGCCGCTCATCCCCTCTGCTTGCTGCACCCCGTAGCCCTTGTCCTGAAGGTCTTTTTGAGCCGTTTACTGAGGGGGCAGAGATCCAGGTTGCCAACCTGGACTACAGAATGTCCCGCAAGGAACTGCAGCAGACCCTGCATGACACCTTCTCCAGATATGGGCGGGTAATACTTAGTGTGTGTGTGTGTGTGTGTGTGTGAGACTTTTGTTGTCTTCAGATATGCACGTTAATGTGTGTATATGTATATCTGTATATTTTTGTTTGATTGTATCTGAGATACTTGAAATGAAAGAATGATTAACTGTCTCTTCTTGTGTTGTGACTTGTCCAGGTGAAAGCTGTGGAGCTTAGTCCCCACACAGACTACCAGCTGAAAGCCACAATTCAGATGATGTCCCTACAGCAGGCAATCAGCGCCGTCACTGGCCTAAACCGTTATAAGATCGGAGGAAAGTGCATTCGGGTGTCTCTGATCACCGGTGGTAGCAACAAATCTCTTGCCATGCTCAGGTACTCTGTGTGAAGTTAAACTGGGGGTGTTGTGGGGATTTTCAGATATACAGATTCTTTTTTTTTTTTTCTTGGTTTGGTTTATTGTGGTATATTTATCCTTCTACATATTACAGCACGGAGATCATGAGCATTCTTCAGGATGCACCTGCCAGTTGTCTTCCCTTATTCAAGTTCACAGAGATCTATGAGAAAAAGTAAGTGACTAAAAGAACTGCAGTGTTTTCTATCTGCTCTCAACTTCTCCTCTTCTTATACTACGCTAGGATTGCATGTTTGTGTGTGTACTACCAGATTGTATGTTCTTTTGTTACCTCTGCAGATATTCCCGTAAGCTTGTGGTTGGGGATCTGTACAGGCTACCAGAAGTGGTGGCTGTGCGGGAACAGGGAGGTTCGAGGCTTGTGTGCCTTCTGCCCAGCAGCCAAATCCGCCAGAGTCCACTGGGGTCTTCTCAGTCCCAGGAGGGCTCCTCCTCAGCAAGCGGCAGCCCTGTGGTCTTTGAGGAGCTGGAGTACCACGAACCTGTCTGCAGACAACACTATGCCCAGCAGGACTTCAGGTTTTAACATTCGTACATACTGTACAATGCACCTAGTATCTATCAAATCAGTATTGTCTGAGTCTGTAGTATTCCAGTTTAAGCTTCGTGGTGTCCTCGTGGGTCATCAGTAATCCCTGCCTGGTTTAACTGTTATTTAAAGCAAAAAGTAACACTGTGTTTTGCCTAAAACACCCATAATTTCATCAAATTACTTTTAATCATGAAAAGCACGGTAAAGAACAATCTACATTATTTTCAGACCATTTGACAACCTCCAGGGTTCAAGAGTTAATGTTAGTTCAGGATTGTTAGGCACTTCCTCTGAAGCATCTTAGACTGACCTGCTATTTACGTCACTAGCACTTTTTTCTGTTTTGAAAAACTGAATCTCAAACATTTTTCATATGCACTATTCTCCAACATTTCCGCGTCTGTTCTTGTAGTGAGGCCGACTTTGACCCTGACTCCTATAAAATCCCATTTGTTGTGATGTCTCTGAGCACCTTGGCCTCGGATGTCCACAGTCTGTTGCACTCACATGATGGTACCCTCCCGCTGCTCAGGTGAGAGTATGCTCTAAAATCAGGAGATAACTTTTCAGCTGAAATGAGACATTTTTTTCACATTGAGTTGTATTTTCCCTTTTCTTTAGTTTTCCCGACTGCTATGCTGCAAAATTCAGGCCACTGCAGCTTGGCAATGAGACATTGGAGGGTGGTGTTCCCCTGGAGCACCTCATTACCTGTGTTCCCAGTATCGCAATAGTCACAGCTCAGAATGGGTTCAAAGTCATCAAATGGATACACAACAAACCACCACCACCAAACTCCGGTAGGATCATGCACAAGTCTCAAAATGTTGTTTTGGTTTACATTTGAGCCTAAATGTCTTAACTTTTTGCAGTACCACTCCTCCAAAGTGTTATAATTACTAGTCAGATATGAGTATTTTACACGTTAAACATTTCAGAACCATGGATTCAGCGCTGCAAGAGTCCTGTTGGCAACCCTCAGCTCATCCAATTCAGCCGGGAGATCATTGATTTGTTGAAGAGTCAGCCGTCTTGCATCATGCCCATCAGCAAGTTCATACCTTCATATCACCATCACTTTGCCAAGCAGTGCCGTGTCTCTGACTATGGCTACTCAAAGCTGCTGGAGCTTTTGGAGGCAGTGCCACATGTCCTGCAGGTAGATGTAGTGAACACCGCAGCACAGTTTTATTTACCAGCCCCATACATTATTTTACATTATGTGTATTTCAGTGTTTTTATTTCTTTGGCCACAGATCTTGGGTATGGGTACTAAACGCCTCCTGACCCTGACTCATCGAGCTCAGGTGAAGCGCTTCACCCAAGACCTGCTCAAACTGCTTAAATTTCAAGCCAGCAAACAAGTAGCAATCAAGGACTTCATGCAGGCGTATCACTGGTCAGTCAACATTGGGTTGTCTTCATATAGTCTTTGTGTTTTGTAGATGTTTTTCCATCTTACTGAGAATTGCTTGCATATTTGAGAAAACTATGCATCACTGTAATCCTTTTTAGGTCCTTTTCAAGAGACTGGAGGGTGGTCGACTATGGAATATGTGACCTAATGGACTTGCTGACGGAGATCCCTGACACTACTATCACCATCACCCATCAAGACACAGACACAGTCATCTCTGTTCCAAAGAGAGGTGTGTTTAAACTAATTATTAAAAACACAAGTTGAACACATCAGACTGTTTTTCCCATACCTATGTTTAATTTCATGTTGTAGCTATGTAAACGTTTCCGATTGTGGTTTTGAGAATGTTTGACGTTGCAGTGACATGTTACTTGGTTGAGTTTCCATTACAAACAAACAAATGGTGGCAATAATATGAAAACAATACTTGTTTTGTCTGGGGAAAACATCTGTATTTTAAAATATGCTTAGAAGCTTAAAAATTGTGATTTAGTTTTTCACTGAATCCTCAAATATTCTTGCAGAACGGACAGTGGAGGAAATAGAGCGTACCAAGCAGTTTGGGAAGGAGGTGGTGGACCTGCTTCGTCACCAGCCTCACTGCCGAATGCCATTCAGTAAGTTTATCCCCACCTACCACCACCACTTCGGCCGTCAGTGCAAGCTCAGCTACTATGGTTTCACCAAACTCATGGAGCTCTTCGAAGCAATCCCTGATGTACTGATGGTGAGTAAAACACTGATGTCCAAACTCTCTTTGATTCTGTACAGGCTGAAATAAAACAAGCAGAATATGGACGTGATAATGACGTGCACATGCACATTTTTAAAAAGTGCTTCTCAAGCTGATTCAGATAAAGCTTTGTCTCTGTGTATTTGGTTAGAAACGAGAATTTGAAATGACCTGTTCTCCAGCTTAATAATTTTTGCACACATTTTGGCATCTCTTTCCTTTGATTGTTTGACACATTTCCCATCTAATATTTGCTGCCTTTGGCAGGTGTTGGAGTGCGGTGAGGAGAAAGTGCTGACTCTGACAGAAGTGGAGCGTATCAAGGCTCTGGCAGCCCAGCTGGTCAAGCTGCTTCGAGCTCAGAAAAACTCCAGCCTTCCTGTCAGCCAGCTGCTCACAGAGTACAGTAAGACCTTTGGTTATGGTCTACGCCTGCAGGACTACGATGCCACCTCTCTGCCAGCTCTTCTAACTAAACTCTGCCATGTTGTAAAGGTAAAAAACCCAACATCCAAGCATCTGATGTATTAGCTGTTGTTGTGGTGGTGCAGGTGGTGTTTCTTACCTTCAGAAATGGTTAAAGTTGTTAAGTACTTAGTTTACCAAATACTTTCTTCCTGTTTTCAAGGTAGTGGATGGCTTAGAGGGTCGGGAAGTGCAGTTGATCAACAGGAAGTCTCTGCGCTCACTGACCTCCCAGTTACTGGCAATACTCATGTCTGAAGAAGAGGACCAGGTCATCAAGGGTCTCAAAGTGGAAGATCTGAGCCAGTATTATTTGATTATTCATGGAGCCCTGCTCAACCCATGTGAATATGGGTTCCTCTCCCTCAGTGAGTTGCTCAAGAGTCTGCCCTACCTCGTGGAGGTGAGTAGAAGGGAGTCCCTACAATTTATTTCCTGTTTCTACCACTGTGTTAATCTTTACTTCCACAGGCAGAACTGACAGTGTTGTAATTTTGCTCTTCTGTAATAGCTGTATCACGAGGCAGGTGATGAAAATGGAAAAGTTGGCAGCGCCGCCAGTGGTTACGGTGAAGGGTGGGTGAGGCTGACCAGGCTTTATCAGTTCGCCCGCAATGTCCGTGCCCTGCTCCACACCTACCACTACAACCAGATCTTCCTGACTGAGTTCCAGGGGGCTTATAACAAATTTACAGGCTGCGTCCTTGAACCACGTTCTTATGGATATGCCAGCACTGATGAGCTACTCAGTGCTATTCCACAGGTGGGAGTAATGTTTATACTTTTACCATAGCCTAGTAGATTTACTACTCTAAACGTTTCCTAATCATTTGTTTTCTTGTCATGTGTGACCTGTTGTTTTGCTAAAATGTTGTTTTTTTTATTTGTTTGGGACACGTCATTATCAGGTGGTCTGGATCAAAGGACACGGTCACAAGAGGATTATCGTTTTGAAGAACGATATGAAAGGTAAAGGTGACGGTGGCGTGATTTCATGAGCTGATGTCTTCAGTGTATGGAAACTGTAATATGGATTCCTGTCTGTGTTTAGCAAAGGCAAGCTCTTCAGTCCCCAACAGCCCTCAGCCAGGAGCGAGCATGCAAAGCCCCAGAGACAGCCCAATTAGCAACGCAATTTCTGGAGCCCACAGTTCAGGCAGCACATGTCTGTAAAGTGACACTGTAAACTTACATATGTGCCTATTCACACTATGTGTGGCGTCTGAGCTCAGTGTTTTTACAAGATGTGCTCTACCTGTAAGGTGACGACGTAGCTGCAGAGTCGGAGCTGTTGTGTCTGACGTCCCCAGTGGACCTGCTGTGTGGTCCTGTACCATCCTGCCTACCATCACCTCAGCTCCACCCCAACCCTGTTGTTCTCCAGCAAGCGGACCTCATACACTTTGAGCAGAAAACTCCTTCACCAGCAGGTCAGTTTTAATGTTGGTGTTCAGCCACCTCCACCACCTGCTCTAAAGGTGCCAGTGTGTTGTTTCCAGTGCAGTATTCTTTGCTGCTGCGTGCTGGGGCAGCAGCATCAGAGCCAGCCGATTCGATCCATTTGTTCGGTGTGCACCAAACATACTGGCAGAAACATCTTGTTACACACATTAATATACTTAAGCTTCTTCAAAAAGTAAAGTGTGCTCTGTCCCTTCCTGTACACAGCTTCTGTGTTACATTTCCAGTCCAGTCTGTTGTCAAGGTGGACACTCGGGTATATGAATACCTTCACTTCCTCTCCCAAGATAGAAACTGCTTCTGTTCCGCCTGATGTCCACAACCACCTTTGTCTTAGTAACATTTAGGGTCAGGGTGTTGAGGGCTCCTCCAGCTGAAAATCTGTTAAAGTTGTTCAGCTCATTTGCTCTCTGGAGATTCCCATCAAATTGGTTCTTGAAGCCTGTGATCTTTTACATGCCAGACCACACATGCTTCATATTATTCTGCTGGAGGTGGTTCTCCAGCTTCCTCTGGTAGGTGTCCTTAGTTTTCCTCAGCTTCACCTTTAATTGCCTTTGCACCTCCTTCACCCGATCCTCGTCTCCCTGCAGGAAGGCTCTTTTCTTCTAATGCAGCAGCCCCTTCACCTCACAGTTGACCCAGGCCTTACTGTTTGAGAAGTCTCACTGTCCTGGTTGGGATTTTGATGTTATCCACACAACGTGTGGTTAAAGCGTTTGGATGTTGAGTCAGCAAAGACATTATGTGCAATCTGGTTTTAAAAAAATATTCAGCGTGAATAAAATGCATTTTAATGAGAACATCACACTTCACCTCCGTCTATTTGCACCTTTCCCTTTTTTTTGGTGTTTTGCTGAGGAGGAAGCTCAGCTCTGCTTGCATGTGTGATTTCAGAGAGTGACGAGCCCGAGGTAGTAGCTGCAGCTGACGGCACACATGGTCCACCTGAGCAGTCCGGCAGCACAGATGACCCTGCAGACACCAAACACCCTCTGGCTTCCAACATGAAGACGCCCTTGTCAGTGGACAGTCCCAACAGAAGAACCACTCGCAGCAAGTTCAAGCTGGCTGCCAACTTCTCATTTACAGTGGGCCTTTAATTCATTCTCACATGCACCCAGCTGTTCTCATTCAGTGTAACTCTAGGAGTTGGCCAACTGCACTTAACACGCTATACAGAAGTGAATCCAGAAGAGCCCTGACATTGTCCCTTTACACCCGGTCAAGGCTGTTGCATTTTTCATTTTTTCCGATACTCCTCGGCCATCTTTGTTCTTCTTCGTTCACCAAGCTGTGATTTTCTTCTTGCAGATTTTCTGCAGCTCTTTAATTTATCAGATTCACTTACCATAACCAGTTTGATTTCAAGCTGAGGGAAGTAAATCTATCTTCACTTTAGTGCCATGTTTGACATTCAGTGGCTTACAGGCAAAAATGAACCTGAGTTGGTTGTCACTGTAGACGATATTAAGAAATGCTAGGACTGAGAAACTAGGTTTTCTTTATCAATCTAAGAAGCGTAAGTGCCCACATTCTCAGTTTATCGGAAGGTTTAACGTGATGTTTTGTTCTGAACCATATTCTAACGTTTCTATGTATTTAATTACTTTCTGTAAACCCAAAGACAGAATTTTTTATTTTTGAACTAATTTCACATTTTTGGTGATTTTACTTTGTAGGTATCCCCAGACATGTCAACCAAGTTAGCGCCTGCCTGTTTCATTCTTCCTACTAAGAGGTAGCTTCTCTTTGAGGTATATTTTCATCTTTTGTCTCAGCTGTAAAGTAGCTTAAGGGCTGTGTTCCGTTTCGTATGCAGGACTTGGACAGGTCTGTGGAAGAGTTTGGCCTAAATGTGCAGTGTATCTGGTGGCAATTCAATGTTGGGACTGGAGTGAAACCACAGTTTCTGTGTTAACTGTTAAGGTAGTGTCTTCTTTAGTGGAAGCTAACAGACTTTGAATAGTTATAAGTTAGGATTGAAAGGTTTTTTGAATTATATTGCAACAGCTCTGCTCTAAGGAATGTATCTAGTATTTAGACTTCATTCACAGCAAAGCTCAACGCTCTCCAAGGCCACTGGTGAAGGTCTGAAAGGGTAATGGGTGGCTCTTTGATAATCTAGCCACATCAGTAGGAACTGAAAATGCGCTGTCGCTAGCCAGCAGTCGGTGTGTTTGTGTTCTTTCAGCTGTGTTTTGTCTGTGTGTGGTTTACACTGGAGATGTTGGTGTGAAATGTGCATGGTGTGCATAAATGAGTTTATGCATGGTGTAAGCCCAGGAGGAGCAGACAGGAACAGATGATGGTTAAGACATTCTTTAAGATCAGTCTTTTATTTCCACCGTGTTTTAAGTATGTTACAGTTGGCGCCACATTTGCAGTTGCCACTAAAACGCTCAAGGTTTTTTGAGACAACCTTGCTGCTGGTCGGTACTGGATCAGAGGTGACGTCCACACGGAGTTGATGAGTTCAAGGGTGGCGGTGCGCACTCCTGAGTTTTGATTTTTAATGAGAAAGTGACTGGTTGAGTTTTAGGGAAAAACAGATGGACCAGGAGGCAGTGGGCTGTTTGTGGGGCAGCACGGGGGCTCCGAGGGGCTTCCTGAACAGACTGTGACCTACACGCAGAGAACCTCTGCGGTTCTCTGGAAACTGCCGGGCTTTTACAATGGCTTGTATTTGCCACGGCGCTGAAGGAAACTGCCATCTTACCTCTCCATCCCTTATATCCATAGATGAGTTTTTACTTATTGATGTGTATTGGTTTTCTGCTGTCTTCTGTCTCAAGTGTCTACCAGGCTGCAGGCTGTTGAACTGCCACCAAGTAATGTCGGCTGCCCATTAAGCTTAGCACGACCCAGGCACCACAGACGTAAAAAGGGTTGCTGTGTTTGTGTTCAGAGAAAAGGTTTGTGAAATGGGTAGGAGCCCATTTACTCAGTTTCTGTGCACTTTATGTGTTCAGCAATGTATTTACCACGTTTTTCTTTGTCAGACTTAATTTTGAATTGGTGTGAGAAGCCTTTAATGCTGAGAGATCCCACCTGCCAACTCACCAAAGTGTCTGCAATGCCAGGTTTTAAATAGGGCTGTGGCTCCCGTCTCTCTTGCAGTGTTTTACTGGCTGTCTGGAAAACTATTTGAAGAAATGCGCAGTTCAGAATATTAAATGGTTTAAGAATTAAAAGTGAGAGAAATGTCTAGATTTAAGGTGGTATGAACACATTACTTTTTGTATCTTTGAGGAAACCTTTGCGTCCGTCGGGCTTTCTGCAGTGGCAACTAACTCGGATGTATTTTTAACTTTCCCATTTAGCCTTCTCACTACTTTTTGATTACACCATTGAGAAGCTTTTGTCCCGGTATTAATATGCACTTAAATGCATAAGTGAAATTTTGTTTGGTGGGGTTTGAAAAAGAAAATTGTAGTCTTTGGCCTCTTTGTTGGATATAATTGTTTCACTTGTCACTTTGTCTTATTACATTTTTTACATTGCACAACATGTACAACATAATTAGTCTGAGAATTTACTATTGAACAATACTCGCTTCCTTTAGTCAGTGCTGTTGTGTCCTTCAAACCTCCGCCTCATGATTATGTTTTGTTTACCTGCGAACACGTTCTCCTCAGTCAGTTTTACTGCCTCACCACACACACGTCATTGTAACAGTCTAACGTTGTAGAATGGACCAAAAAAAATCTGTTAATAAATTTCACAAGCATCATTTCTGTGTTTTGTGTTGGTGTTGTTGTTTCAAAGAGTTAAACTGCCCAACAAAATCACAGAGCGTCGTGTCCTGAAAGTTGCTCTTTATTTAAACATGTATGTACAGGTAGCTTCAGCTTGTTTTCTGCATATTTGTTCAATAATTCAACGTTGGGACCTTCAGAAATTCACTAGTACTACAGAACACTACGTTATCAGGAGAAACGCAAAGTGGCAAAGCAACACTAATGTCCTAAATACACTCAAACACACACCGTCTATTGTAGGCATTTACAAGAGTTGCATTCATTCCCTGGTGTTTGTCCTAAAAACTAAATTCAGAGGATGCATATTGTCAGCATAATAACTTTTTATGATGTCCTACCTGTATTTCTCTGTAGCTGATGTTGGTATGAACAGGATACTCGGCCTAATATGACCCAACTGTAAGGCAGCCTTGTTGTTTTCTTTCTCCACTGTGCTAATTTGTAAGTGTATTTAATCTGCCACTTATGTGCAGAAAATCCTTCATGCGTTGGTGCCTCCCTGCTACAGGGTTCAGTGGCCGCCACTCATCTTTTACATCCGTTGGAACCACACCTGTTCCACAGACCGGGGATTAAAAAGTAAGAGGTTCACTGCTTTGTGATAAATGGCTGAAATAGAAGAATAAATACATGACGGCGTTATTTCCTGGCAGACGGAGAACCCCAGCACTTTACTTTGTAGACATTGTGCTTGTAGTCCTCTACCTACATGTACACATTATCATAGACCACATATTACAGCCACCTCGAAAAAAGAAATTCCTGACCCATGCTCCGACTGTTCCAGATTAGAGATCAGTGTCCAAACCTCTGGCCTTTTGGTGGCTAAATCCATATTTAACAAACCTGACTGCTGAATACTTTATAAGGGGAAACTGTTAACTGTGGTTCTCGGAGTCCCAGGAAGTGATGTGTGATGCGAGTGTGTCGTTTCTGACGGGCTCGTTACATGACGGTACACTGGGTGGCGCCGCAGCAGTCCTTAAGGATGGCCGCCCCCGACTTGGTGATGAAGGGTTTGTTGGGAGGTGGCTCTGGCATCTGTCGCTTAGGTTTTGGAGGACCTTGTCATAAAGAGAGAAGAAAACAGAAAGTGAATTTGCACAACTCTCCCGCAGTATTTCTGACGGTGTGTGTGTGATCCATTTTTAATGTTCTGCTCACTTTGTGTGACTTTGAGCTTCTTCTCCAGAGGCATCAGCTTCAGTCTGAGGAACTCGGCCATCTCCTTGTCCTCCTCTTTCTCCCTGTTGTACAACACAGTCTCTTCTTATTTGGCAAATCAAATGGAATTCAACACGTCATGTTTAAATAATTGTTGAATGTTTTATAACCTACAATTAGATTGGGACTAGACCATATAACATACAGTTTGTGGTTGAGGTTCCATATTCTGACTTTCTGCCAGCTGAATCTGACAGAAATGCGAAATATATTTTTGCTTCTTCAAGACTTAGGGGCTGATTTTAAACTGAGCAAAATGAATGGACCTGAATACTTGGTGTAAGTTGTGATTTGTTCAATATTCTATTTATTGATAAACATTAAATATATATTTTTGGACGGAACGGTTTTATAAGTGGCTCTGAGGCTTGAATACATTCAAAAAATTGCAACATTACAGTGCTAAACACGTTTTCTGTCCTACAGAATAAATCTGAATAAACTGTTAATCATGTCAATGTGCTCGGAAATCTGCTCATCGAATGATTTAAAACTGGCCTGGGAGTTTATATCTCGTCTATCTGAACGTTATCTCGGTGTCGCGCTGTGTGGGTTATCTGTGGGAACAGAGGATGAAGAAGAAAATGACAATACACCGCCGCGGTCATCAGCCAGCCTCCCTGCCTCCCACACGCACACAGCAGGCAGCTGTGCTGATGAAGGGGTCCCGTCCCCCGCCTTCAGTCATACGCACGTTTGTTCTGCACATTTACTCTAATGAGTCTCCTTCCCACTGTTTCTAAACAGTGTATCAGATGAAGAAAGGAGCTGTGCTTCATTCTAACTCGGAGTCACCTCCCTGTACCGTCGGTCCTCCCGGATATTAACTGTGCCTGTGTGTCGGGGCGCTCTACCTTAATCTCTCCACCTCCGCGTCATCCACCAGGAAATCTCTCTTCTGCACCAGATTATGGATCTTCAGGATCAGTTCCTCTTCCCGTTGCTTGTGCTTCTTAGTCTTTTCTTTCTCTGGGGGAAAACGGGGAGAAAGAAAATGAAAGACCAAGTCATAAAAAATGAACATGTCTTGAGGGATGAGCAAGAGGGCAGAACGAAAAGCTTTGTATTTTACTTTCCCACATACAGTAGGAACAGTATATCACAGCAGATGGTACTTTTTAGGTAGCTGACCTTAACAAAGTGACCCTACAGCAAAGTCAGCTGGCTCCTAAACAGAGATACATCACAAACAAAATTCTCTCTCGTGTATAAATGATACAAACACCAGCAAGTTGTTGTTTTTTTTTATTTGGGGAAGGAATTTGCATCCGCAGTGTCACAAATCCATCATCCACTTTGCTTTGTCGCGGTTCTCTAACCTTCACACACTGTACAGCACGGAAGACAGAATACAGCTGCTGAGTGGACTATCTGGCACTGCTGATATCTGCGAACATCAGCTCTTTCTCATGTCTAGAAATATGCCCCCCCCATAGGACACGGCAATCTGAGAAGCAGCATGAAGGGTCTATTTGTCATGTGACTCCTATTGTGCTGGAGTGAAGTCATGATGCCAGAACCCACAACCACTGTGAACATGAGGCAACAGAAGCTCCCAGGAAAGGTGAGGAGCAATGTGGATAATTGGATTCAAAATCCAAATAGTATTAACATTACTTTTCTTTTTTACCTTCATTAAAGCTGGATTGTGTGTAAATTGGAAAATAAGAACGTCATCAAATCAAATGCTACTATTAAAAATTTTGCCACAGTTACTGTGCAAAAACATAAATTTTTTTTTTACAATCATATTCGATATGTAGGTCTGCGTATTAATCAAATCAACACTAGCAGCATTACCTAGGTCGTCAGAAAATATCCCTATGACAATATTCCCCAAAACAAAAGTATGGCTGCACATTATTCTGAAACTCATTAGGTTGTTCATACTGTGAGTGATAGAAAGATCAACCTACAGCGTGTCACAGCTCACTGATTAAACTCCCATAACAGCTGATTAACAACCATGTGTCACGTTGCAGTGTATCCGTCCTTGAACACAACACTAGCCCCTCCTGCTCTCTCTGTCACACACACGGTGGAAAAAATACCCACGAGGAGGCGTGTCTTCCTCCTGTTGCCAGGCTCTCTGTATGCAGAGCGGCATGTGTGCATTACTACGTGTGACGCATTTGACGTCAGTGATAGAACCACCCCGGTGCCGCCAGGCAGAGGCCCAGGTGATGCTGCAACTGACTGAGCAGTTAATACTGTACTCTGCACCAGGCATGCTGCACAGAAACGTCCAGGGAACAAACAAGTGTTAAGTGAATTTCTCGCTGAACACGTTGCCTGTACAGCGTCTATTAGTTTATATCGTCGTCACAGTGACGATGGGTGTTTTTTTGTGTGTGTCCCTCCTGCACAGTCTGCTGGGGTTAAAGCTACGCTCTAGAAAACTCAGCAGATAATAGCCGGAGGAACAACTGTGTCTGTCTGTTTGATTAACAGCTGGATAGAAAGTACATGTGTGTGTTAATACCTGGTACTGCGACGATCTGCCTCAGCTCCTGCTTCAAACTCATGATGTCTTTGCAGAGCTGAATGTCATCCATCCTACAGCGGGAACGTGAAAGAAAACAGTAAGTCAGATTAAAGAAACAACAGACTGCATTGGCTGCTCTCACGTCCACCCAGGGCATCTGTTTCTGATCGAATGGATCTCAGCCAGAGTTATATGGTCTCACAAGCCACCAAGAAATAGCATGTAAAGCTGAAACCACATCAGGATGGTTTCAAATGACTTTAAATAGGATCTGACACCAGCCGCCACTTTTTCTTTTGCAAATAGCTGGGATAGTAGGAATAGGAGATTAATAATTAGAATAATTAGAATAATCTGACAGAGTAATATTACAACTGATGCTGAGAACGAATATTTCTTATTTTTGCCCTGCTGAACATTGTTGGTCAAACTCTTGCCTCTTCAACATTTTCCCCTCATTCCTTAAATCTCCCCTCTCTCTCTCTCTCTCTCTCTCTCCCTCTCTCTCTCTCTCTCTTTCTCGCTCTCTCTCTCTCTCTCTCTCTCTCGCTCTCTGTGGACCAGTGACAACTACTACAGGTTTCATTCTTCCAGTGATAGATCAGGCTGATGACTCATCCACAGCACCCTCCCTCGTCTCCACTTCTCTCCATATTGATCCCTCTTGCTCCACTTTACCCCCCCCCCAGCCGTGCATTCAGCTTCTTTCTCTCAGTCTGTCTTGTTTTTGTGTCAGCAGCTTCTTCACTCTGCAACACCCCGACCACTAATTGTGTGTGTGTCTGTGTGTGTGTCTTTATTGAGTCACACGGATCCTGACATCAGAGACATGAGCAGCGAGCAGCACGGCACTGTAATGAAGCTTTTTAAGTGGGCGTGTGAACTAATTTCATCAAATGAGCCAGTTCTCTCGCATGTGCAGCAGACGGCCGGCACGCTGGAGATTTTAGAGGTGTAATGGCCTGCAAAACACACTGTTCCATTAAAAGCGACAGGGCTTATACGGAATGATAAAGTTTAACAGCCAAATAAAGTGCATGAGCTGGTTTATTCTATGCTATTTGTGTATCACATGTAAATAAACAATGAGAAAAAAAAGGGGTCGTATGAGTAGTAATTTGCTAAATCAGAATTAATGTTAAAGTTTGTGGTGGTGCAGCCAAACCTCTGGTTGACTGTACTGTGAAGCTGCAACAATTAATTAATTAGGTGACTGATGTATATATAGTAAGTTATTATTGATATATCATTAAAGATGTAATATGTAACTTCTTATCTTTTACTAGAAATATGCTCCAGAACTTTGGAGAAGTCATCCTGACTGAAGCCTCCTAAGCTGCAGACTCACTGAACAGCGCTGCCAGTGCAGAGTTATTAAGTGAGACTCACTTAATAACTCTAACTAAACAGAGCATTTTATTTTAAGTCACTTTTACTTTACTAGTACGTGATGAAGAATTCTCATTTATTCTAATGTAACGACGTGCAGCATAACAGAACATAGCAGAGCAGAGAGAGAGAGAGAGGATGGTTCTCAAGTCGTGTGCTTGCACATAAATAATAAAAATCTTAGTAAATAATTTAATTTGTGTTTCAAGCTAAATGTCAAATGTCGTACGTTGCAGTGCGCTGATATTCTTTGTGTTTTGAACTGACCGAATAAGACCTGATTTCATCTCCTTTGGCTCTAGCTAACTGTGAAACTAGTTTAGGTTCTGATGTTCCACATTCTGAATGAGAAAAATATCTGCAGTTCAATTGGCAATAAAAAGATCTCTTGGTTGTTGACAACAACACGATGACAAACCAGACTGATACTGATTCAACTTAACATTTTCTCAGTATCCAGGTTGTCTGGCTGCCCATAAAGCAACGTTTCTGTGACAAAGGAGACATAGGAAATAGATACACTATGTCAACCCACACGCTCACATTATCCTGACAGCTGATGTTGATGAGGAGCCAGTGAGTTCATCTTGGTGACTCATTCAGCTGCTATTGGCACATCCCGCCCTCTGAGTAATCAATGAAAACAAATGGAGTGCTTCTCTCTGTATTGAACAGTCTTCAAACAGCTGACTTATGTCACTGGGAAACACTTAAAAACCTTTGCAGTGTGCCATGATGAGATCGTCAACTGTCATGGCAACAAGGCAAAACCTCGTCACCCACTCAGCGGCACAAAAAGGACACTGAAAGTGATAATTCTTCAACTCACATGAACCTCAACTCGGACTCTCTGCGCACCAGGACCTCCCGCAGGCGCTGGATACGAGTCATCTCCACCTCTATCTCCTCTGGAGACATGGTGCTCTCTGCCATGGACACATCTGAATGACCTGAGAGGCAGAAGGACATAAGGTAAAAATTAATAAGGACAGAAATAATATATCATATAAGAACGTGTCTGTACATAGTTCTCTTCACTTTGAGCAGTGCTTAAGAGGAGGAGGGTGGAAACTACAGAGGAAAAATCACTAACCATGTTAAAGAAGCTTATAATCAGAGCAGAGCACACACAAATGATGATGTGCATCAGTCACTGATCATGGTCTGGGTGGCCTGGTGGCTTAAGTGTCAGACTGGGCTGCAGAAGGTTGAAGGTTTGAAACCCTGTGTGACACCTAGTCCAACAACACACCTGCATCCCACAGCGTAGAAACAAGTACACAGTATGTTGTTAGGTTTAACATATGTTTCCTACTCTTCATGTCATTCATCCATTGTAAATTAATAAATGTATGCAAAATGCACAGATGTTTGTTTAATGGAAACCTGCAGCGATACATTATTTCACATTCACCTTTCTGCTTTTGCAGCAGTAAGAACGTTTATTTTACTTAGACGGTGCATGACATTATCAATGCAAATGGAAATTCAAACGTATACAAAGCTCCTTACACCCTCCGACTGAAAGCCTGCTGCACTATCGTCATCAGAAACGGACGTCACACAGATGACGGGTAGGAGGAAAGGATGCTTAAATCCTTCATTCCTTGGCTCCTCTTTCCTCACATGTCTGTTTGGCGATTTGTGTTGCGGGCACTAAGATGTGAACATGAGAGGACGGAAGAACCGATATTCATGTTAAGGTGTCTCTGAATGACAGATACATTTAAAAATCACCACGCTCGTGCTGATTAAAGTTGAGAGCTCAGTCACAGTGGTTCTAAAAATATAGAAAGCTTCATGGCCAAGTACAAGGGCAAAAGCCAACATGACTGTATGGTCGTCACAAAATTTATACACCGGCCACGCCGATGTCATCAAAGTTATTTATCATTTTTCACATTTATTACAGAAAGCTTGTGTCACGTAGGGTTTGATATCTGCATTTGACAGCTGAAAAACGTTATGGGCATAATGGGAAGGATCTCGTGTGTCTAAATACCATCATACACACGCTGACACTGACAGTAACAGTCATTTTCATTAATTGCTGATTTCATTCCTCTGATCAACTAACCATTTAGACTATAATATGTATAGAGAAATTGTAATTTTCCAGGGTCAAAGGTCAAAAAAGTCTTTTTCCATTCCACTAGCAGCCTATAATAATAAAAATTGATACTTTAATAACCCTAATGGGGACATTCTTTTCTGACAGGCTCTGCCCCTGTGAGGCGCCATGGGTCAGGGCTTCAGTGTCCTGTCCAAGGACACCTCCAAGGACACCATGCTACATATTGAATATGAAGCAAGCTGGGATTGGGATTTGAATCCTTGGGTTTGAAGACGACTGCCCTACCCATCGAGCTATCGTGCCGCCCGTCCACAGTTTACAGAGTTATTTATAATCACCACAAAAAACTAAAGTGTCACATTTCTTGCGTTTATCTATCTACACATGTACCACGATACACTAGCTCTTATGTATTCTAAGGAATATTGTTGACTTCAATTGCTCGTGCTGTCCATACTGGCTGCGATGTCTTCACCGTAAGACAGCAAAATCCCCGACTCACATTCTGACAGGTCTTCATACACCTGAGTAAACAAACTATTTCCGTCTTTAATGCTGGTGATGTGATGCATGACATTTATCCACAGTGTCTCCTGTAGTGTGGGAGGATTTGTCGTCCTGCAGCAGCGTAAACTGCAGTCTGTGTTTTGTGGTACTTTTCATGGACACTTGAGGACAGCGCTGACTCACTACAGCAGACAGAAGGCTGCACAGGCGGGCCTGGTTTGTTTGTCACCGTTGTTGAATCACCACCCTACGCGAAATCAAAAGTTTGTACCAGTGAAGCAGGAATGTTTTTTCTCCCTTTCTTTCTCTGCACAAACCCAAATTTCTCTCACTTTCAGCCACACGTCACCGTCAGTGGGACCAAGCTGCACTGAGTCTCGACTGGACCTTTGAAAGTAGCTTTGTGTTGACTCAGTAATGATTTAACAGCTTCCTCTCATATTAACAGTCCACTCACACATACGCAGCTTCAAAAACATCATGACCAGAGAGCAGCTTTGGTACTGTGTAATTAAAAGGAGCTTGTTCGCTGGGGACAGGTGAGGTTAAGACCTCACATCACCGGCAGATGCAAGACACACATGCAATTAATGAATAACCCCGTTAGATGACAACAAACTGGCTAATCACTGTACTCCAGGATTATGATTTAACGAGGTCTGAACAGCCGGGAGAGTGTGGACCGTGCCTGGTGCGGCAGTCACATGGGGCCCAACAACAGGAATTTCAGCATTTGTATGACATCCTTTAACACATCCTTCCGTCGCACTTTACACAAACGGCTGCTGGAGTCGTCATCCCCAAAGGAAAAACAGCTGGTGAACACAAAACACAAAGTGCAAAACAAACACAAGCATGATTTGTGTTTGTTTTAGTCATAAAGATGACGTTAAGCTGGGGTGGGGCGTTACCTCTGTCTTGTTTTCTAGCTGTGTGTGTGTGTTTGTGAGAGGCAGAGAGCAAGACTGGCTCTGTGTCTAAAAATACCCACAGGAATCTTTCCTGATTCTCTGACTTATTCTGGAAGTTTCTTGACACCGTGCTCCTCTGTGAGGCACACCCAGCACGATGACACACTGGAAATCATATGGTACATAGCTTTGTTGCCACTGTCAACACACGCGTCATTCATCTCCTTTCATCATCAACAAAGGCTCCACAGCGAGAGTTTGCTGCTTGGAAGTTATCCTGAGCACCATTCACTAATAAAAGTGGAGACTATTTTCTTTTCCAGCTTTTGATAAAACGTCCCTTAAACTCCTTAAACATCTGAAACAATACCCAGACATGCCTTTAAGTGAGTGAATAGCCTATTGATTAGGGAAGAGGACCACAGTATGGACTTCTCTTGCTTCCTGCAGCTGCTGCTGCATCAGATCAGAATTAAATGACCACACAGTTTTTCCAAACACACCGGGCTTTTGCATGTAGCAGCAATTCCTCGGCTCAAATCCGTTCACTGACGGCGCAATACCCCTGGTGTACGTGCAGGGGAATTAATAGGCCTTATAGCAGCAAGGTGGCGTTATCGAGACATCCCAAAGCTTTGTGAGTCACACATTAACCGTTTCACCGCTGCCTGCTCGCGGTTCTACGCGGAGTGAAGCGTTTAACTCCGAAACAGAGACTGGGACTGGCTCAGTCGAAATGCGAGGCGGTGACAAACAGATGTTTTGATGCGTGACTCTCACCTTTGTCCGTTGTCCACGCAGTTTCCGACACGGAGCCGTAGCTCCTGAGCGCGCGCTCGGTGTCCGAAATAGATTTCTTCAGTTCCATGTTGCACGCGCGCCGACACCGAGAAACGAGGTGTTTCCTTCTGCTGAAGCTGCAGCACACGCCTGTGTCTGTTCTCCCAGATCACTCTGTTTCACCCGGTAACGAGGATCGAGCGACCCGCGACGCTGAGCATCTTTAGTCAAGCTTTTAGGTCTCTCAACGTGTGGATGGAGAGAAGGGGATGCAGGGAGCATGCGCACTGCGGGAGGAGATATGAGGACTTGGGAGACACCCACCGGTACCGAGCTTGTGTTAAAAAACACACAGCGAGACACACAGTTTCAACGTTTTCGTTTTTCGGGCTTCTTCGTATTTATTCCACACGTCATATTTAATATTACTGGTGTGAAATTCATGTAGAATCAACCAAGCTTTTCTTGTTAACTCAATGCTTACCTGGAATGTTTACAGACTTGACTGACTTGACTCTGACTTAATGTCTTCTGATTTGAAGTGATAAGTAAAATGAATGAATAGATTAAGGTTTTAGAAGAAAACCAGCAGACTTCCCAGGACGCGTTGTTTAAGAAATAAAACTCTTTGGAGGTTCTTCTTTTTACTTTACTTTGCTTGGCAGACGCTTTTATTCAAAGCGACATACATGTAGGCTCAAGCACACACCTGGCATGGGATGGACTAGGAGTCAGATGGGGATTCAAACCTGCAACTTTCTGCATCCTGGTGCTTAACCCATTGAACATATAGTCTTAAGAGCCTGTTCAATCAAAGACATTTGTGTCTGCTTATATATTTATTTTTGTAAGAAGAAGCTGCTTTTTCAGTAGACACAAATAATTATTGGGATGTTATTAATTTATTCAATAACAAATACTGTACAACAACAGTTGATTATAGTGCAAATGTTATTAAATATATTTCATGCATTACAATAGACAGCAATGCTGTTCTTCTGTTCAGTTGCTGATGCGATCAAAGGAGTTATTCGCTGATTTGGCCTTTGAGTTCAGTGCAGCACATCAGGATATTCAATCAATTATTCTGAATCAATAAATAAGAAATATTCATTCATTAACATTCTACTAAACCACTCTTCAGTCAGATGCAAGTCAAAATGTATCAAAAGGCTTTGTCGTTGGGCCAATTCAAACGTGGTTTTCACAGTATTAATATGGTTCTGTATTAAAATCTCTCTGCAACACGAATGCCAGTGATACATGGAACCTCGTGTTAATGCAGAGAGCGAAAATACAAGTATAAATATCTATCTTATATATCAAGTCCATAGTCCGCTCTTCTATTGAGCTTCACTCTGTTTACAACTGTGACCTTCATAAAAACCTGTTTTGTGAAGGCATCTGACATTTCAGCAATTACTGTAGGCAAAGAAACCTATAAAGTACAATTTTTCACCACGACATTCAATAAAAAATGGTTGTGATATCAAAGTCTACTGAAGATGCAGGAAACTGTGCAAAATGAGACCTATGTTAACATACATACAACAGACAGGTTCAACATTTCCATAATCAAGTAAATGGATATGGTATTAATTAACACACCCAAGGCAATAGTCAGAACCATCTCACTAACACAATATTCATTAAATGTGGAAGTTAAAAATGTATATTTGTGTTTTCACTGCTTTGATGCACTGTGTAAATCCGGTTTGTCCCCACATTTGCTCTGTGCAGTTAGGTCCTTGGGTATAAAGTACCAATAACTATAATATCACTAACTAAAATATGTATTTTCTAAAGTAAGAACAACCATTGTATTAGCACCAAATATACCAGGCACTCGGTTACAGTTGCAGACAACAGTGCAATTAATTAATCAAAGACAGGACACGTTCACCTTCACGTCATGCTCATACCTTGTCTCCTTCCATAACGACTAGTCCTGTTTGCTCAGCTCTGAGCAGATTTAGAGGCTACCGTTCTGTCTTTGACAGCCACTACTTTGTCTTCAGTCTGTTTTCTCTTTTGTGCTTTCCGTGTCATCTCCTTTAGACGGGAACAACCACACCAGGGCAGCACCAGCCGTGCCATCGCCGCTCTGAAGTGAGAAGCAAAGGAAGGTGGCCCAGATAAAGGCGCAGCAGCCAGTGAAAGTGGTCCGTACGTACAGAGGAACCAAGGCAAAGTTCAGAAACTGAGAGACAGGCAGACAGAGAATATTATATATTTATACCTTTGTAGTGCACCAACAATTTTTCAGATTAATTATTTGAGCAATTGTTTTTAAGTATGTTTGAAATGATCAGAGATTTTAATACTAAGTCTAATAAATTATTAATGACTATAATGATTGCTATTGTTGAAACTTTATTTTACTTGCCATCTGTGGCTCTAGTTTAAGGAGTACATGTTTATGAATGGTATTAAACTTGCCCTACCTATATTAAGATATTTCTCTGCTTCTAGCTTACAAACACCCAGCTGATCTGAGGTTTAGAGATGTGGCATCAAGAACTGAAAAACTAAGTGTGTCTAAGGGTGCAAAGGTTTAGCTTTACAACTATATAATACTGTACCTATATCCTAAAGATCCATTTTTTTCTTTATGTTGTAACAGCCATTAATGAATAGAAATGTTATATTACACTCAAGATCAACTTACACACATCAGGCTGTGTGAGATGTGGCTGAACCATTAACAGGCTAAGATGTTCTTTAACATATTTACCTGCATGAATGGCCAGAACATAAGCCCAGTCTGAAAACAGAAAAAGGCAGAACGCACAGCAGTTATTCATTGACTCACAAAATCCTCTAACGATACAATATGTTTGAAAAAACTGATGCCAAAGGTGAACTGTCAATGTTAGTGAATAGTCTCCTGTAAAACCATAGAATACTTGGAGAAAATGTGTACACAGAACTAGAGGAATGTGAGCTTCATCAACAAAACCTGTTTTCAGTGCACACTGCAACATCTCCTATTTCTCACCTTATATGTATTTAGGAATTTTTTCCTCCAGTCTTCCATGATGTCTTCTTTACCCTCCAAAAAGCTGACACCTAATAGAAACACAAGTATAAGTCCCACAGTGACACACCTTTTTTTAGCTTCAGGTCAGGGCCAACAGGTTTCCTTTTAATGGCAGACATCGGTAAACATTGACAGATATAAGTTACAAAGTGACCTGTGTAGAAGACCGTGGTAGCCAAAGGGGCCGCAGTAGTCTGGTCCAGGAAGAGTTTCTTCATCAACATGCCCGCGGATCTTCCGGGAAACCTCCTCTCCAGAAACCGCATCCAGAAGAAATTGAAGTTACCATGGAAACTGAACGCGACCAGAGCCACGTTCCGCGTGCGGCTCCAGTCCAAGTCGTCCGTGCGCGCGAACCACTGGTGGACGAGGTCCCCTCCGGCGAACAGACAGCCGTACAGACTGACGTTTGTGGCCCACGGAAATCGACGAAAATGGCCCAAACACGCATGCCACATACTGTTACAGTCACTGCCGCCCCTTGGACAGTATTTAAAATCAAATTTAAAGTTGTGAAAGGAGTAAACTTAGCTCGACGTGTGGTACTTACAGCTGGTTAACTCAATGACACTGACGGTTGCACAGGCGTCATGTCTATCAGGTATTTACTGCATCACTGTACATGTCCCACCGGTTTCCAATGTGTGGCGAGGGTTTCCGTCTAAAACACGGCACAAAGTAGTACAGTATAATCCCAGAAACGACCGTCGCTTTTCCAGTAACCGTCTGCTGAGCGCTGCTGTGTGCGTCAAACGAAAACGCCCCTTTTAACGTAAAAACCGGAGCAGTGAGGTCGATGGGCGGAGCCACACCGGTACCTGCAGCAGCATCGAGCCGTGAGGGGCACGCTTCATGTGTTTTTCATGGCTGTCGGCAAAATGAAGCCTGAGGATAAAACCTATTATAGGTAGAGGAAATCATTTTACTGTCAAGTTGCACATGTAATATAAATATACGTAAGCTCAACATCATCCAAATATACTGGCTCAGCCAATTTATTGAGTTCTGATGTAATATAAAGAAAGTTATTTAGTGTTACTAAAAAGCAGTGGATTAGGTAGTTCACACATCCTTCACTGTGTTACAGACGTACTGAACTCACTTTCACTCTGAACACTGAATGCAGATATACGTTTATATTTATTTGGGAACAGTTACAATATGTTCACAAGTTGCACTTAATGCTTTAAGCACCTTACAACTGTCTGAATAACAGAACTTATTAAAAGGCAAAAGTGACAGATGATGCTGCAGATGATTTTGTTAAACATGCATTTTAAAAAAAAGAAAAAAAAACAGACATTCAAAGCGAAGTACAGAGCAGTATGTAATGAACTGTCATATTACAGTCTGCAGATTACGATGGAGTGTTGAGGAATCGGTGCTTTTTGCTATTTTGGGCCATAACCAGTATATTGTTCTGTTGTTACTGAAAGTTTTAATACAGTTGTATTGTAAGTACATGTTTTGACCTTTGGTTTATAGATTGATTTGGTTTCACATATTTGACTTAAATGTGATTACTATCAAAGCTGATTTTGAAGTAGTATAATGCAGAACCTAAAAAGTTAAACTGTTCTAGTTTATAGGTTATCTGTCTTTTACTGGACACAGCAGTAGGAAATAAACCTGACTTACTGCAAAACTGCAGGTGATGCAAGATGAGAGAGATATAATACAATGTCATAAGGTGAGAAATTAATTATTAAAGGCATGATCAGAAATCACCTTTCTCCTCTTTCTCTACAGCCAGCTGTGTCAGGAAAGATATTTCTCATATGGTCCAGTCTTCAGTCATCTTCTGTTTAAGACACGGTGGGAAAAAAAGCAGATATGGAGTGGAAGAGTCACAGTGTTTCCACTGAGGTGAGAGTCAAGTGTTCTGTAAGGTTCAGAGAAAAACAGGAGAAGGCCGCTACTGCTGCGCAATTCTCTCCCAGTCTCCACTCTCAGTCCTGTGGTACAGCTGTGGCTGACCTGCAGGAAACAGGCTATCAGAGTTGGGGTGCTCTAAAATGAACTGTATTGTCGACTTCATGTGCTGGACAAAGTGCGGTGGCTCAGCCATGGGAGAGGTGGACAGGTACTGTGCAGGGAAGACAAATACCTGAGTCAGACTGTGTTATACTAACTAAAAGTGTTTTTGTCACAACAGAGTCCCCAAATGAAAAACATTAAAATGAATTAAGAAAAACACATTTAAAGGGTAGTTACTTCTATATATATTTACCTTTAAAATTGTGTCATCATCCTGTGATAACCAGAAGGCAATATCCAGATTTGGAGACCACTTACAGGGGCCAATTTTTACCTGACCCTGACTTGAGTCATATATATCAGCCATCTGCAAGGCAAAGGGAAATTAAGTAATGATCTTTACAGTGAGTTTTGTACTTTATTTTGTACTTAAGATTACCTGTCCCCCAGTGAAAGTGCGTGCTGATCGTAGCTCCTCTGCAGGTCCTTTAAAAGGGAACGATGCAGGGAACATATCCCCCGTTTTAACATTGACACCTGAGAGAAGAATCAGAAATACACAATGTCTTAGGTCACAATCAATGACATTAAAGAATCCTTCTTAAACTTTTGCGTATTAGTCACTTACCTATTCCATATACTATGGGCCTGTGATTTCCATCAACAATGACGTCATTCATTTCTGCAACATAATATAATTATTAGACAAAGTTATAACAATTTCTGAACAAAATGAAATATCCAGCTATAGCTCTAACCTGTGATGCACAATGTTTCCAGATGAATGTCCTCTTTATGTTTCTGGAAGGCTGCTGTAAAAGTTTTTTTAAGTTAATACAAAGCTTAAGTGCTGTCTGCATAACATTACAAATGGGCCTGAGGTAACTTAAGGGCCTATACCCAATATGGTAAGGCTGAGTTTATGGGATGTCTTCGACTCATCGTTAAATCCCCCAACAAGATGAAGTTCAAGTCTGTGTAATGAGAAACAATGAAAGGAAAAGGCTTTGACCAAAATCATAATAACATGCCCAAATATATACTGTAACGGTATGTTGGTTTGTGTTTCATACCTGCCCTCCTCACTGCCGTTACCCAGTGATGTGACAGCTTTTATGAGGAGTGGGACTTCTGACCAAGTGCTGGAACCATCGCAGTGAGCGAGGCATACAGCTCCACTTCCTGAAAAAATAACACATTTAAACATGACAGATATCCATCCATCCATTTCTTTTATTAATTACACAAGTAACTAAAATAAGAAAGTTACCTGTGTGTCGCACCACGACCAAATGGCAGGTGGTGGCATCATCTGAGCCAAGGATGGAAACACAATCTGTGAAACAAGTAAATGTGTGCTATCAATATTAGAAAATTGTTGTTTTGCAGAGCATTAAGTAAAACAAATCAACTAATGGGTAAGAACAATATTTGGATAAGCTGAATAAAGAGAAGGATTGAAGATCTGATTGTAACCATGTCTCTTTACTTACTGTCCGCTGGTGTTGTTGCGGCAAACTCTCTTTGTTGGAGGTACAGGAGGCACTTTGGGTCAACATCAACAAGTGGCTTTGAGCAAAATGTTCTTGCATTCTCCTGTGATATAAGAGTAAATGTTACATTTATTAAGCAAAACACTAAACCATAAATATAAACACTGGTGTTCCTTCACAATTATAAATACATACTGTAACGCTTCAACTTTGTATTGGATTGTATTATTTGACTAGAGCAATACCTTGATCATTAAGATGGTAAAGTAGTGTATAGTCTTTTTATCTGTTCTTTTAATATCAATGCTACAAAATAAACACTGAGTACCAGTATAAAGAAAGTGTCAAAATGAAAAGCCAGTGTGACAGCTCGTTTATTCATTCCTGCGTCTGCCACATTTCACACTCAATCTCATCCATAAATGTAATTACGATTTCGCAATAGCAGTGACTTTACGACCGTCATAAAGTGATTACATAAAAAAACGTACTGACTAAAATTATGAACCACTGTTGAGATCTTCTCAGCTAACTAAATTTAAGTCATACTTTGCGGAAACAAACCTTTAAATGTGGATATTTGTCGAACAGTTCCCCTGTCGAGCTAATGCGGTCGAGTCTTCTATTATGAATTAACAATGGCATTTTCTCAAGCGGAGTTGACTTAATATCAAACTGTCTATCAAACTATTACAAGTAATACAATCGACATGTTTATATGGCATATTATCTTATGTTACAAACATCACATTAACTGCAAACACCGTCGTCTGGTCACCGCCTCAAATTTCCTGGTTGACTTCTTCTACCGATGTTTTGACCGAAGCCGCTCCCGCTCCCGCTCTCCGCCACAGCGCCCCCAACTGTTAAACAGCAGGAATGCGCACAGTAATCCATTTCACCATTAGGACTCAGGCAACATTCGTACGTAAGGATTTTACGTGTAAGCTACGCTACTTAGAATCAGTAGACTACGTAGCTAAAGACGACGGGGAGGAGCGAGGCCGTCGGGCTACGTGACGCACCCAACAAATGTTTAACAACGTCCTTATTTTTTAGCGTAAGGGTCGTTTAATACACTCCCGGTTGTAACTATATTATCCCGTTGGCGTTTTGAAGCTAGAGCTCGATAGCGTTTGTTTTGCAGTGTACTGGGGCGCGTAAACGTAAACAAACCAGCGACGGAAGGTTTCACTCTTAGCTAACGCTACAGGTAACGTTATAGTTTGTTGTCAAGATGAGAGGGGGTTCTTCCTACGGAGACAGAGACAGAGACCGTGGACGAGACAGGTATGTTTTTAGCGCATGTAGAGAAACACACGTACACATTTAACAGGATACAATTTGTGTTTACGAAGTTTGAGCGAAGGCCACGGCTGTTTTTGGCACATACCCGCTGCATTACCGCTAACCATACCACTAACTGTATGTATACTTCATGCAAAGTAATGGTAGCCGTTTGTTTCTCTGAAGGAACGTACACATTCAGTTTTAAAAACCCTACTGTCGTAAGTATATACCCACAGATATAAATATTACACTCGCCTAAAATACACTACATGCACATTATAACTAAAACACGCACTGAACACTGACATTGAAATTAGAAGGTGTAGTTGTATAAAAAAGAAAATGTCCTTTAGAAATACTGATTATTGCGCATACCTTGTATCTCTGAGAAGCACAGACATCTAAAAAGCATAAAGCAGCACCTAAAGTTAGGGCACCCCTGGGAGAATATAGAAATGTGCACAAGCAGCTAAGTCTGGGCATTTAGATTAGACGGTAAATATGCTTATCACAGGCCAATCTTAAGACAGATGGAGAGGATCAGGGAATGAACTCTTTATTGACAATAGGACCTGCAGCATTAACACTGATTGCTCAGTTGTCTGTAATTTGTGACACTCATTTCTCAAGGGCACGGTTTGGGTCCATGGGTGGTCGCAATGGACCCCTGCCAGCCAAGTTTGGGAATCCAGGGGAACGACTTCGTAAGAAAAGGTGGAATTTAGATGAGCTTCCAAAATTTGAGAAGAACTTCTACACTGAACATCCTGAGATCCAACACATGGGTCAGGTAAATCTTATATTAAAAAGAATATTAATAAATAATATAGATATTAACTAGTCTTAACCATGCTGGCATATATGTTCCATCCATTCATCCATTCCTGTTCAGTATGAAGTGGAAGAGTTTTGCAGGAAAAAGGAGATCACCATCAGAGGTTCTGGCTGCCCAAAAGCAGTCACTGCTTTTCACCAGGCACATTTTCCTCGTAAGTGAACCATAGAGTACAAGGTACTACTCAGTACACCTTCTACGGGATTCACAGTTAACATCAGCAAACCATTAGCATATACAATACAGTAACCCTACACCAGCTATGACATCTAGGTAATTGAACATCTCACAAAAATAGTCTCACTCCCCCTCTTGGCAGAATATGTGATGGATGTGCTGACGCAGCAGAACTTTAAGGAGCCCACTGCAATCCAGTCTCAAGGTTTCCCTGTGGCCCTCAGTGGTAAAGACATGGTGGGAATTGCACAGACTGGCTCTGGAAAGACACTGGCGGTAAGTCTTACTTACGTCTATATTGATGACGATTACTTTCAAGTTTAATGTCCGGGGCCTTTGACAAGTAAAAGTCAACGTGTTGCAGAGAGGTTGTCAGAAATAACGGAAGAGGACTGGATGCTTCAGATGTTTTAAGACCATAAAGATTACAGCTACAATGCTGAAATAAAGACTTTTTAAGAGAGCAGTGATATGTTTTTCTGCGTGTGGATAAATGATTAACATTTAGCATTGTGGTTAATAAGACATTTTTCTGCGGCACGACATTTTTAGAGCATTATCTGGTCTCTTGTGTATTTTTTGTTCCCCGCAGTATCTTCTTCCTGCTATTGTTCACATCAATCATCAACCCTATCTAGAAAGGGGAGACGGTCCAATTGTAAGTGCCCGTGCCAAAACTGTGTGCGTGTTTGAACTAAATTGTGTTAACCTTACTCAAGCGTTCTGTCTTAAAAAACATCCTCCTCTCTTCACTCAGTGTCTGGTACTAGCCCCAACCAGGGAGCTAGCTCAGCAAGTTCAACAGGTGGCATTTGACTATGGCAAGTCTTCCCGTATCAAAAGCACCTGCGTGTATGGTGGAGCACCTAAAGGCCCACAGATCCGAGATCTTGAGAGGGGTGGGTATTTGTGTAGCAGATTCCTCAGAGTAATTTGAGAAGTATTGTCAAATGTCATTTCATGCTAAAATAAATCAATTTAATAAAATAAACAACAGGTTTTATTTATGGATGCTCAGATGTATTTGAGCTCAGATCACATTTCTCATTGTGTGGCCATGCAGTTAGACGCAAACTCCAGTAAGTTAATTATTCTACCTGAGCACTTTCATGTTTAGTCTTTTGGCTCTATTTTTCTAGGTGTTGAAATCTGCATCGCCACACCTGGTCGCCTCATTGACTTCTTGGAGGCAGGGAAGACTAACCTGCGGCGCTGCACCTATCTAGTGTTGGATGAGGCAGACCGCATGCTGGACATGGGCTTTGAGCCACAGATTCGCAAGATAGTTGACCAGATCAGGGTAGGACAAAAGCTCAGTTACCATGACTACTGATTGTTAACCATAGACTACTGAAATGATAATCTTGATTTATAAATGTAGAAATATGAATCAATGGTTTATATTAAATGAGTTGCTTTCTTTCTCTTACTTTACAGCCCGACAGACAGACGCTGATGTGGAGTGCAACGTGGCCAAAGGAGGTTCGGCAGCTTGCAGAGGACTTTCTGAGGGAATATATTCAGATTAATATTGGTGCTCTGGAACTCAGTGCTAACCACAACATCTTGCAGATCGTGGATGTCTGCATGGAGAATGAGAAGGACAACAAGTAAGAATAGCTTTTAGGGAAATATCAGCATGGAATTATCATTTGATTAAGGGCTATAATGGTATCATATTTTAATATAGCAGAAACTAAAATCAGTACTGCTGATGTGCTTGACAGACTTCTTCAGTTGATGGAGGAGATTATGGCTGAAAAGGAGAACAAAACCATCATCTTTGTGGAGACTAAGAAGCGTTGTGATGATCTTACCAGACGAATGAGGCGGGACGGGTCAGGAATCATCAGATGTGCTATAAAATTCTGGCAGTAGTTACAGTGTGAATTGTGTTCCCATTTTACTGTGGCTTTGTTTTGCAGGTGGCCAGCAATGTGCATCCACGGAGACAAGAGCCAGCCAGAAAGAGACTGGGTACTCACAGGTTAGAATCATCTAAGACAATACTACCACTTCCTTCCCTTCTTTGGTCGTAGATCATGTTTAACTGGCTTGCATCAGTTAGAGCTAAATGGTCAGTCACACTTTCCATAGATCAGTCTATTTATGATATATTTACTTATATTGATCCTACTTTATTGTTCAGCTTTTGTTTCCTAATTTTCTTCTGATGTGATGGGCTAATGTTGTTTTTAATTTCCACAGAATTTCGTAGTGGCAAAGCTCCTATTCTGATTGCTACAGATGTTGCCTCTCGTGGTCTGGGTATGTCTCCTCACACATACAGTAGATGATATATAATCTTATTATCTCACAATTATATGTACTAGAACAACAACATATAAGTACACTGTCATAACATTCACACTGCTGTGTTCAAATACAACCACACTTTCTTTCTGTGAATTTATTTTGACCTGTAGGTAAGTATTCTGTATTATTGCAGACCAGCTATAAAAGACTGACTTGAGAATAACTCGAGTTTTAACTGTATATAGGTGGGAAATTTAAATCTATTCCACAGCAAATTAAATAATACATATGCATAAATTTACATATAAATGTGTGTGTGTGTGTGTAGGATATCTCATTCAAAATTTGGATCTAGAAATATATAAATATGTATAAATATACTGTTTTGGGGCATTTTAGTCTTTATTCAATATTTGAGAGGGACACTGGGAAAGAGAGAGAAGGTTACAGAGGTTATATACTCATACCAGAGATGTTGCACTTATGTGGCTTTAGAATATGAAGATATACAGAAGGTATAGTCATTTTTGGAATCAAATAAGCACTATATTTAATGACTCTCTTCTTATAACATGACGGTTGACTGTGTTCTTTTATGTCCAGTATGGAGGCTGCAGGCCTTCTGCTCCACCAGGTTTATTGTCTGTTTCTTGTTACTGCAGTTAAAAAGCTTCCTTCAAACGGGGCTCTTTGGCACGCTGCCTGAACAGAGGGGTGTGTGGGTCGGATACCCCTGCACATCTTTCTTATGTCTCCTTTTTGGCGTCACTACAAATTCACTGATGATGTTGCTTATATTACAGATTTTTAAGTAATCAATTTGTAAATTCTTCATCGATCTAATTCTGCAAAATGCTAGATGTGGTTACGTTTTGCAGATAATCTTGAGTAGTGACAGCTGAGTTACCTCAGGTCCACAGAGACATCAGGAGTGCTAGGATAGGTAGCTTGACATCTGATTGACAAACCTTAGAAGGGGGGATTAGTGAAGTGTCTGACTTGCCAAAATTCCTATCACCATAATGTTCTTTTCTCCCCTCTTCTCCTCTCAGGGTTTGGCAGCACACGGCAGCTCTAACAGTCTGCGCTGCTGTCACTGCCCGCTCAGTCATGTTAAAGTAGGAGCTCAGCCTAGTTTTAGAGGGATTAGAGCCCCTCCTATTCATCTTGGGTAACTAAGATCCCCTCTGGCCATTATTGTCAGCCTTTGAAAATCCAGCGAGCCTTCCTTGGGAGAAGCCTGAGGTGCCTGTATGTCTGCTCATCAGTCCTTCCCAAAAAGCAGACAGACAGGGGAAAGAGAATTAGACGGGCTCGTCTGGATCCGGTCCTGGCCAGGGTCTGAGGAGGGTCCTGCAATGCGACGAGAGCGCAACAGAACCCGCCGTTCTGTGTGTATGTGCGCGTGTCTCATGGGTTAAAACGGTTCTGCTCCCGTACGATGTTGCTGGTGTGTGCAGAAGGTGAGGGATGAGTCCTGTCTCCCTCCCCCTCAGCCCCTCACTATGAACCAGGACTGATCCTTTGTAGAAACAACATGAAGGGGGTAAGTACTCACCAGCCCTTTCTCCTTCATGAGCTCACCATACATTCAGCTACTTCCATACTGTTCATGTTGTAGTCAAAGCATAGCAGAGCTTTATCCCGGCACACATCTGTTACTTTCACACATAATCTGTTATTCATGAGCTTTGGTTGATGAAGTGGCTTCCCTCTGCCGTGATGGAGGGGAAAATGGAGACTTGTTAATTGGCAGTGCTCTCAGAGCCCCACATCTTCTGTAATGAGAAACAGACTCCTTGTCTTCATACATTTTGGCCAATAATTCATTGGTGTGAAGATTACAAAGCCTAAACATGCTTTCCTTACATCTCAAAGTCATGCTCGCATTGTGAAGTGAGCATGAAACCCTGAAGTCAAGTTCAGTGTGAACTGTTTTGACCATAAATAAACTATAATGGCGAAAAGCTGAATGACTTTTGTTCATGTCTAATCAAACAGGTAAGTTTCTATATTTGTTCAGATTTTTTATAGTACAAAAGGAAAAGACATCAATTTATATATATATGAAACTATCGTCTCTTGTATTAGAAAATAAATAAAAAAAATTATACTTTCTCCAGAAGCTTTTGCCCTCTTTTCCTTTCCCTATGCTGTAAATTATTCTTTACCCAAAAGATGTGGAAGACATCAAGTTCGTCATCAACTATGACTATCCAAGCTGCTCTGAGGATTACGTCCATCGTATTGGACGTACAGCTCGCAGTACCAACAAGGGCACTGCCTACACCTTCTTCACCCCAGGAAACCTGCGGCAGGCCCGCGACTTGGTCCGGGTGTTGGAGGAAGCCCGGCAGGCCATCAATCCTAAACTGCTTCAGCTTGTGGACTTGGGTCGTGGTGGTGGAAGCGGTAAGTGTTTCATAATCTGATATGTTAAATCAAACAGATGGGGGTCTTTGGGATGTGTCTGTTGATATGGAGAGGTAGCGATCTACAGGTTAAAATAGTTTTTTGTTCCTTGTTGCAGGTGGCAGAATGCGTTACCGTGGCAGCAACTCCAACAATCCTAATCTGATGTACCAAGAAGAGTGTGATCGGCGCATGCGCTCTACTGGAGGAGGAGGCAGCAAAGATAACCGCAGTGGCTTCGGCCACGACAGCCGCAACAACCGGGATGGAGACCGCTCCAATTCCTCCTCTTCCTACAGGGACAGAAGCCGGGATCGCAGGAACAGCTACAACTCTGGTTCGGATCAGTACCAGAGCTACAGCAGCAGCGGGGGCTACAACTCTCGCAGCGGAGGCCAGTCAGGTGGTGTGGGAGTTCAGGATCAGTCCAGTCAACCACAAGGTCAATATGTCCAGCCAGCACCTCCTCTTCCTCCGCTACCTTCAGGGGGGCCACAACCTCTGATGGCTCAGCAGTTTGCTCCACCACAGCCTCCACTCATAGGCTTCATGGGGCAACCACCTTATGCTTTTGCCTCTCCACCCCCCCCTCCTCCAGGCTCTCTAACACCCCGAAAATAAAAAGCACAGATAATGAATCTTAACCTGTGCAAGTGGCGCACGTACTCTCCCACATATATCTGTGGAAGTTTATTTTGTATGTTTTAAGTCAACCAATGTATCCACCTAAACTTTCCTATGCAAAAAGAAACTGGGAACTTCGAGCCTTCACTATTTTTTTCTACAAGGCTTTTCACCAGCATCTCATACAGTTGCTCTCAGCAACGTACCATGGAGGATCAAGTTTGGTTGTTTGTATTTCGGTCAATCAATAGGAAGTGGATTTGTTTTCATTTAAGCTGTGCTTTTAGATTGGTTAGGATGAAAATTAGAATTTACCAAGGCCTTAGAGTTATGTGGTTGAGTGTTTGTTTTGAAATGATTACTTTTAGATAACATCACATTCCAGTCCTGTCCTGCTCTAGCTTTGACCTCCACCACATGAATGAACTTGACTTAGTCCTGTTGTATGGAGGTTAAATTTTGACTAGCTATATGTTTTAATAGTTACTTTGATTTGGGGTTTGTGCTATTCCAAATGTTCAATCGGTGCATCTAAATTTATGAATATTTTCTCCTTTATTGTCTGATGAACTCAGATTTATATTATATTTTGCATGCTTTCAAATTTTTCCTGTCATGTAACTAGTGAAAACTTTAACTCATATTTTATAAGCAGACCAACTGATGCAGGTCATTGACTAAAAAGCAGTTTGTCTCCTATTCTAATTATTTCTTTTTACAGTGCTTTTTTATTAAATGATTCAAAGCTGTATTTTCTTCTTTCAATGTTACTGATGCAGTCATTTATACATTCCCCATCCAAGTAACTTTATTTGCCTCAAATACACTTTAGTGTATTCTCAATTTGTACCCATCAGTGTGTTTGTTTCTTTTATTGGCAATCATACTGTACATAATGACATGATCTTTTTTACAGTAGGAGCACAAACAGAAAAGACCGTCCTCTCCCTCAGAAATATATCTAGATAGGCTTCGTCACTCACACTGCTCAACTATCATTTGTATAAGTCATTAAAACTGGATCCAGTTTAGCTGCTAAATACAGTTGAGTTACAGTCCAACCTGACACGTATTCTGAAGCTGGACAACAGTGACTGCATCGCATGCATGATTCTTGAATTGGTTACCACTGTAAACATAATCAGTGGAAAGATTACCTTGATATTAGTCGTATTCCAGTCACAGAATGTTCCACTTTACACCCAGGAGAGCATGGCGAACCTGTACAAACTTCCTCAATGCATAGTTTACAATAAAGCATGCCGAGAGGGAAAACGTATTTACATTCTGCTTAAGCAATGAAAGAGGCTTGCTGAGGCTACTTTTTGTGCCATTATTGCTTTTTTTGTGAGTTACATAAAAGCTTAAATGAAGTGGCCTATCTGAATGGTCAGCGGTGACCAGAGTGCTCTACCATGTCAAATTCAACACATCACCCAGTGGGAAATTACTGAAGTGAGACCTTGTAAGAATTTGGAGTTGCACATGTATTTCTGAATCTTATCGAGTGCCTCCAATCGTACTTTATTTTAGCTGAAATGACTGGGCTCCCCATCCACTCCGAGACCACAGCATCATTTTTTTTGTCATTCTTTTCACAAAGTATTTTCCAAAAGAGGATATGTGCGAATGAAAACAGAAGATCAAACTGGTTATTTGTACACATATATACACATTAAGCGAAAGAAAATCAAATGTTTCATCTCAGGCACATGTGGTAGAATCAAACTGGATGTCGGGACTTCACATGTCTCTCTTTGGGTCAATCAATCAGTATAAGGGCAGCAAATGAGAAGACAACGTACAGCGAAAGGGAATGTTTTCATGTGCAAAACTAAAACAGAAGGTGCATGAAAGACTAGGTCTGTGTAAAATTAATTTCCAAATCAAAATCCTGAGTGAAACAACATTGAATAGTGTCTCTGTCTCTTGGTAACAAAGAAAAGTGCGGAATAAAAAAAAAGCTCAATTTTCAAAGGCGCACATATTTAGTGACCTTCCTTTATAGGCAAAGACATTGTAACACATCATGGTAGGAAAAGCACAGCTGTTATGAACACTTGTTCGTGCTCGTGCTCCCCTTACTCCCTTTTCCTAATATGACGTCAAACTCTGCTGTGAAAAGGGCTTATTGTCACAGCTTACAGCATACACTATTAAAACCCATACAATACCTAAAATACCAAAACACATCTATCATGTGTGCTCCCTGGATAATTTGGTTGTTTCCGTCCTTTTACAGATATTACAGCATTTCAATTTAATTGCTCACACTGAACTGTTTCCGTCGTAGGACCATAATAATTAAATTTAGTTTGATTAATGCTATATGCAAGTATAGCTGAAACATGAGTAAATTAATCATGAGATATGAAATTAATTGCTATTCTTATAAGTTAGGAAGTTGTAATCATTTCACGTCAGATTGAATATGCTCAGCACTTTGTGATTTGTCGCAACATGACAGGGAACATTCAGATGAAACACCAGACATGCAAATTATGACCATACTAAAGTGATAATAGACAGAGGTGTTTGTAAAAACAAAAAAATACACATAACAATAACAAAAAAAAGGCAATTGTCAGAAACCAGGTATATCATGTAATTCACATGATATAGGACTACCAGTATGGAAATGAGGCAAATGCTTAAAAAAAAAAAAAAAAAAGGCTCAACTTGTTTTCCCAAAAGTCACCTCATTGAATGAATGCTTGTTGAAAAAGAAAAGTAGCTACGGAGATGATTGAATAAGAACAGCATGGCTATGAAGGAAGGCACAAGGTAAAAGCTGGTTCCCACAACTCATCCCATGTTAGTTCTTGTTACCAAACCAGAAACTACTAAGGTACAAAGAGGCTGCTCAGCCACTGCCAGTGATGAGGAACAACTTCAACATAAATCTGAAGGAAGCAGCAGATCGGATGACAGGAAGGTGGTCCGTCTCACTAAAGGTTCCCCCAAGTGTCTGGAGGTGGGAACTGGTCTACGTCACCAGATTCATCGTGAGATTTGTCCCCCAGGTTGAATGTTAGTTTGTACCGCAAACGTACCTTTTCCTGAAATACATAGAAAAACATGCAGTGTTTACTTCCATATTTGCAGTCTTCATTGCAGCTGCATCTATATTTTAATTTAACTGTAGCATTTTGACTTTTGTGCATGTGGTACCATACAATACATAAACTGGTGCCTAAACTGGAGGTATGTGCCTTTCAAAACGGATCAAAAAGACACATTTTGCATCATGCGACAAATGCAGAGTACCTTGTGGGGGTTAGCCAGTAGCAGAATTTGTGTGATAGCAGCTGGAGGCAGGATGGGATTGAAGGCTGGGAGCTCAGTATTGGAGGGAGGCTGCAGCTTTACTTTCATTACCTAGACGATGTGCATCCATTAAGGCAATGGAAACAATGATTGATGGATGTACAATGAATAAATGTGGTTCGCATTCAGGTATGTAACCTACCTTGGGTACAGCTGCCTGAAAGCGGATGTTGGTAACAGGTATGGGGGCTGAGGACAACATGGAGATGATCACCACCAGCACATCAGGACGTGATGGAGGACAGTCACCGGCAAAGGTGAACAAAACCCGAAGGCTGTGTTTGTCGAACACGGTCACTGGTAGTAGGCTGCCTGAAATATGCGTGCAGACACAAAGGAGAAAATCCACAAAGGTATAAGAGAAAGAAATAAAAGTTAACAGCGTCACCATCCTGTGTGTTGTCGTTGCTTGTGCTTACTAGGTTTGACTGACTCCAGAGGCACAGTCACATCAGACAGGGAGATGTGGTCGTAGGGGTCAGCAGTAAATGACAGGCCTTTTTCAGCAGCTGTGAGACTGAGATTGGAGAGGAGGAGGGTGTCGGGCTGCTCTGAAAGCAGAGACGCATTTGGAGCAGGTGCAGAGTTGGTGCTGGACTTAGACTGGAGCTCTCTTAAAGTGACTCTGGACTGAGGTTGGAGTTTATCCCTGGAAGAAAACATAAGTCAAAGAAAAAATAATCACCATACAAATCACCTTTCACAAGCGTGTTACATTATATTTAAATAACACTTCAGGTTTGAAGGGATAGTTGAGACATTTTGCTCTTTTACCATTTGACCTGCTGGCTCTCCGGAGGTAGGGACTGCTGTATCAGTGTCTTTCCCAGCAAGTCCAGTTCCTCCATGGCCTTAGGAGGAGCCGTGGAGCTGCTTACTGGTGGAGCCTGCTGTGTTCGGACCAAGGCTGGTAGCAATACTGCTGCTTGTGCAGACGCAGAAGATGATTCTATGCAATCAGAAGACTGAGGAAAGAAGAAGGGGTTACGATTGCATGGAAGGCAGATGTAGTATGATGTCAGGGTTCGTTTTAAAGCCACTATGTGCAGGGATTTTGTGTAATTGTAGAGTATTTATTTTTCTTAGGGAGTAGAAATTTTCCAATGGGCGGTGCCAAAGATGCAACATGTTTCAATAACAATTATTATATAACTCACACCTGAAAAGTGGTCTGGGAGTGGAAGTTTTCTGTTACGTTCAGCCCTAAGAAAACAGAAAATATGGTGGTAATAACAGTGCAAGACAAAATAAGAACAGTGCTGATTTCAGAGTTTGTGCCGCGTTCAGCTAAATGGTAACAGGCTGTGGGTGGGTTCAGCTTTTAGCCATCCCACCACCAGGAGAGCTTCACCTCTGCTTGTGGAAATAAGGTTCGACTGCTTTGTGCATAAGTAACTCGTTTACATTTTAAGTGTTACACTTGTGTTGAAAAGACCGATTTTGCAAGCGATGAGCCGTGCTTACCCAGAGACATGAGTTCATCATCCAGGAGGCTGATGCCTGCATTCTGAGTCAGGGTATGAAGACTGGAGCGCTCTGTGTTAGCCGATGCATTAAGTCCCATCAGGTCAACGAGTGCTGAACTACCGCTGCCTGATTTAGGCAGAGAATACTCATCTGTGATGTTATGCAGTGGTCTACAAAACCCATAAACACCTGATGGATGATGGAATGCAGAGAGCTTCAAAACAGAAGGACCTACCTGGTTGTGAGGGCATGTTGGTGCCATCGGCTACCACCTCCTCTCCCTGTACCAGCTTCCTATACAGGTTGATGACCTGTGTCAAACTGTCATTGGCCTCTAAAATATCCGCTGTAAGAAGAAGGTTAGTTCAGTCTTCTGCTGAAACATATATTGTAATGTCTGCTTCATAGAAAAGTGACGAGATCAGCGAGCTTACCCAAGGCTTCATCATTATCCTCTGTATCACTAGCTAGCCGGAACAGTGTAGGCCTCATCTTTTCACAGCGCTGGTAAAGATCCTGCCATAAAAAGCATGGTAAAACTGTAAAACTACACATGTCGTGAGTGTTACATACAGATTAAGAGAGTGCGGCTGTAGCCAAGTTTTTACATGCTGAGCTCTGCTGACCTTAATGAGCTCCCGGTTGCTCGGGGAGCAGCTCTCGTTGCTGTGGCTCTCCAGCAACTGGCTGAGCAGGCTGACACTCTCCTTCACCTCCTGGATGGCGTTCACACGCTTTGACACCTTCTCTACGCGCTTTTGATCCTGAAAAGCAGAGTGGTAGGATCCTACTGCAGCATCCCATGCATTAGATACACACAAATAAAACTAACAGTAACAGTACCTAATGAGGGGATAATATTTCATTTTTGTTTAAGAGAGGTGTCTGAACAGCTTGGAAGACGTAGTTTTGGCGGAGAGGTGCTTCTTATTTACACGAGCCAAGTCTCACTGATATAAATGGCATGAAAAAAAAAATAGGAAAAACTGGATTTACTGCTTTAACTCTAGACATACCTAAAAAAACTGATTACGATTTTATTTTTCACATGCACAGTCATGCACAGTACGATATGCAGTGAAATGCTTACAGTGTAGTAAATAACATCACATAAACTAAAAGTTATCAAGATTAAAGGATTTTTAATTAAATCCATTTAAAATGTATTCACTGAAAATAAAGCCCATTTGAAAACCCAATGAAGAAGAAGAAGCAGAAGAAGAAGAAGAAGAAAGCCCATTTGAGTTTACTTGGGCTAAAGACCTGAGAAGTAACTGGATTTTTAGCTTTCCATAGATACTGAAAGAATTGCACGAGTGACTGCATAACTCACACCAATGCATTGAAAAGGCCTTGCTGTAGGATTCAGGTGCATTAATATTACCATACAACATAGTTACGCGTGTTATTTCTACTGTATGTGAGATCACACTCTGCTGAGAAAATTTGGTTACTAAACAGATGACTCACCTCCTGGACCATTTCCTTAATGAGCTTGTTTGCCGCCCTTAGATCTTCTGGGTGGGTGCTGTTCAACAAACGAGACAGCGTCTGCAAAAACAGAATAGGTCAGGAGAGGGAGAGGAAAGAAAAGAGGAAGACAACTTGTAAACTGTTGCTCCCTCAACTGATTCACTTCAAATTCCTTTGATTTTATAGATTTCTATAGCTCTGACATAAACAACGTCTTTGTAAAGCTAGGTCATGTAGTCAGTGCTTCTTTATCATAATTCACTCTGCCTACCTTGGATTTCTCCTCATCCTCAAATATGGCACTTTTGGCTCTGGGTGGAGGGGGTGGTAGGGGCTTGTCATCAGGAAGTACTGGATCCTGCTTCACAATGCCTGGAAGAGAGCGGGGATAAGAACCATTAACCTAATATATATACACCATAACTCATATTTGATATGTTTTAATACACTATGTACCAAGGTCAGACACAGATTCTTGGCCCTCTATTAGCAACAGTACTGTCAGAGACATGTGATACTGCTGTTGTTACCATCCTTGACAATAATTTTACATACAGTAAGTCCTTTTAATAGCAATTAATACTCGTACAATACATTTAAATGACATTTCAATTACATTCACACATGCTGGGAATATGACAACTATTCTAAAAAGCACAAGAACAATAGATATCAAAGGACACAATTAAATGATCCACCTATGATCAATATATGGAGGGACACATCACATATGCACTGGGGAACATGCAGACCTTTGCTCTGATGAGCGCTCACCCTGTTTTTTCAGCATTTGATAGGCTTCTGCTATCTTGGTCTCATCGGGCAGTCTCACCGTCCAGCTGTACATGATTTCTAAAACTTTTTTCTTCACTATCTCTGGAGCCCGGGCACCCAAATACTGCAGGGAAGAGTATTAACAGCATGAAATGTATTAATTTGACTCATTTTTATTGAACGCACACAAAAAAGGACAAAAAAGTGACAACAGGTTGACCCACTCTCTGATTAATGATATCAGTATGTGAACACTAGACTCTGAGATCATGCTATCACAGTCAGAGGCAACATTACATGACCAACATCAACATTTATTCCCCTCTGGGAACTGATGTGTGAAGAACTTTGTTGCCATTTTATATCATCAGTAAACTCCTTAAAACCTTTCTTACAGATATTGAATTGCAGCCGTTCCAGCGTGACAGAATATAAAACATCACCATTACCTTGGGTGAGACCACTTTGATGAGCTCATTGAGAAAGCGAAACTTTCCCACTTCACTGTGAAATCTCCTGCCACAGTTCTTCATGCATGTCTCAAGGACCTGGGAATTATTTTCTATAATTAGTTTTACATTTGTACAAAGAGCCCTACACAAAAACGGTGACACACGGTATGTGATACAGTCCTTTATACTCACTGTAAGTGCCTGCATAGCCTCACACTCCTGAGGAGACTGGATTTTGTGGGCCAGAAGTCTGGTTGCAAGTTGTGGACTAATTGCACAAATAAATTAAATAATTATTCACCTCCAGGTGTAATTGTTGAATTTGTATGTAAAACCTTTTAACAATGTACTCTGACACTGAAAGTGTATATTAAACTCATTTCAGGGTCTAGAAATGTTAAATAAACTGAACAAACCAAATGAGCTTAAGAAGAAACATCTTTAAAATTGTATTGAAATATACTGTCACTTATGTCCATTTGTAAAAGCTGTAAAACTAGACTCTTCCTCATTATCTCCTCACCCCTCTGGTTCATCATTGAGCTGATCACAAAAGCCCTTGATACCGTCCCAGTCCGTCTCCTTATTTAGAGGATTTGTGGCCTTGTCTGTGTAGGAGAAAGCCCATTAAACTTAAATTCTGCACCTGATCAACATCGAAACTTTAAAACAGCTGCCTGGATTCTTTACCCAATTATTAGAATACACAAAACACTAGTCTCCTGGCAGTCTTGATTCTGGACTGCTTTGCATAGATTATCCAAGTCTGTGAACCTTTTCCCAGTTAATGACAAGTCACACAGGAGCTTCACAGTACAGCTAAAAACGTCTGTGAGTCATGTAAAGCCCCTGTAGCTTCTGATTGTTTGGTAATAAATAAACTAGTTGTGGGAGTTAGAATAGAAGAATAAAGTTCCTCTTTGGCACAAACTGTGTGACTGGATCATGTGGTTACAGCAGAAGTGACTGGTTTGCGTTTTTTTCCAACTGACTGCTAAGGAAACAGATCCCGTTCACACACCTTGCTTGATTAATTTCGTTAGCTAGCATTCAGCTGGACATTACTAGGACTCTTACATTTAAATGTCACATTGTAACGCCCGTGTCACTAGCCTAAAAATGTATGAGTTCAACAATCGACAGCATTACACAAAAGATGAATCATCGTCTGATAGTTTGTTCCTTGTCGTCAGCCGCACTTTGATTTGATTACATTGTAAGTGAAAAAAACAATTACCTACAGAGGATAGCTATTTTGTGAGTCACTGGCAAATAAGCATTCGAATAGAGAATATATGTTCGCAGACCTACACACCGCATCACGATCGCATATTCAAATTATATTTTAAGATCTGATCACTTACTGATGCGAGACTGCAGGCTAGCCTCATCTGGAGGCGCCGCCGCCATCTTTCGGGAATTCTAAACAAGTATGACTATCGCGTGATCTTTGTAACATCGCGTGAACATGCGGACGGTGCGACGTTGCTCCCCCTGTGGTGCGAGGGGAGGAACAACAACGTGACACTGAATGGATGTCGTGAGGGTGGTTCGAGAAAAGCTTCAGTGGATGCGGCTTGTTTGCTACTGACGCTGGGCCACTTCGTTCAACGTTTATTGTTCGGGGTGTTTGTTTTGATGTTGTTGTTATAAAGAGGGCGTCGCTAGTAACCATAGCGAGCGGTGTGAGAGACGTGTTCAATGTTTTTAAAGGCGTTGCGGTCACTGCATCATCAGAAACTACACTGATCTACCTGGAGGAGGAAACTGTCGCCCTGTGTGTCGAGTAAAACTGCACCATCAGCCGCAGCTGACGCTGCCCAGCAAAAAAAGAAGTAAACCTGAAAACTGCAGACAAGAGCTGACAGCGGGCTAACGTGGCTAGTTAGCTAAGTTGGCTATCGTACGTCAAGAACTTTGTTTGGCGAGCTAACGTTAGCGCTATCAGCTCTGCTCACCATCTGCGATTAACCGGGTAACTTTGTCGTGGTCAAAGTTCTGCTGTGCTGTCGGAATAACTCCACTCGTAGCAGATAAAGTGCGGACATAATGCGTGCTGTTGCAAAACTTAGCTAACGTCTACCCGGGCTCGCCTTTTAACGTCACTCACTGGCTGTTAATGAATGTAACGAACCGCCACTTCGGGTGTTGTCTGGCTGTCGCCTCCTCACCGAAACCCTGCTGATGACCCGTTTGCCAGTGTAGAAAAGACTTTGTGTGGGCTCCGGTCACGCATGCGACCAAAAACATTGCCTTTATTGACGGGACCTTGGATGTCTGTGACATTATGATGGGATCTCTTAAGGCTCTCCAGGAGTGGTGTCGGATACAGTGTGATAACTACAGCGATGTGGAAATTAAGGACATGTCAACGTCTTTTCGGGACGGCCTGGCGTTTTGTGCCATAATACATCGTTACAGGCCAGATCTGATGTAAGTAACCCGAAGTTAACACTGCAACATTGATTACAGTACTAATACGTAATTACAAAATGGCAAACGGAATGCAGTGGCTGGACTACTTTGATAAACTGGATTTAGACACTGCAGCTGATTCCAGTGAGAGGTAAACTCACAGGCTGCAGTTTTCTTTCATTTCATATTCACAAGTGCTGTATGTTAATCCAATCAGGATACAATCAGAACAAAGTCAGCTGGTGGTGATATCATATCTCTGTTAAATCATTCTGCAAAGAAAAGACACGAGGTCTGGGATTATGTAAGACATCCCAACAGAGGTCGTGTCTTTTTAGTATATTTTAGTTAGAACTCTCAAACTTAATTCAAACACCACACTTACAAGACTGAATATGATCATTTTTATTTTGGTTATGTTCACGTACTTACTCGTGCAACAAAACATACCCTGTTGGAGTGTGTCAGACTGTACAATTCTTTATGTGCATGTTGTCATTGCTAAAATCCCCAGTAATAATTTTTGTATGGAAGTTGTGCAGTGAGTGAGAGGCCAGTGTGCTGGACATAACTCAGACTGACAAGCCATGCCCTTAGTCTGACAACAAAGCCTCCTCTCTGCATTTTCCACCAACACACACAGCGCAGATGTAGTTTGATTAAAGGAGTTGTTATAGAAGAAGGAAGTGATGACTTCCAGTTGTTTTGTTGGAGACTAAAAACAGACAATTGTTAATTACATTTCCTTCACCTATTGTTAAGAGAGTTTTAACTAAAAAGAGAAGCTGTGTGTTAATCTGTGAATATGTGTATTTAGTGACTGTGTGTTCATTACAGGTGTGTTTCTAGGTCTTGTGTGTCAACACAGGTGAAACATTTGGTTTGATACTTGCTGTGTGTCAGTAAACATACACAGAAAATCTGACCTTCATATGACTCATGCTGGACTGTGTGGTAAAGCAGTACTCCTGTGCAGCATAATGTGGCTCTGTGTGTAGCACAGTGGGTTAAGCGGGCTGCTGACAGCATCAGGGTAATGGTTAGATTATTGCTAAAATAAGCCAGCAGGCCTTGTTGTCGCAGGAGGGTTGTGTAAAACCAGCTCGTAATGACATGTTACATATTTCCTGTGTCCCAGAGGGAAAATGTGGTGTGATGGACTGATTTTAGACAATAAGCATCCTGCTCACACTGTTCATCTCTCATGTGGTTCAGACTTTTTAGTTTGACTGTGCTTGGATGGTAGCGGAGTAAACACTGACTGGGTAAGTCACTGAAGGACAAGGAGGTGAAGTGGAGAACAGTATATCTGAATACACATCACAGTAGGAAAGCTCAAATGGGGACAATGGACAAATTGTTATCACACATTTAAGTTCTTCTTTAATTGATCTCCCTTTATGCCCCACTGTTCATGCCCCTGACCCAGCCGAACTCACTCTGATCCAGGCAGACAGTCTGTCAAGCTAATCTTCCACTGAGACCTCTGGCTGCCAAACTGGATTTAGTTCTAAAGCTGAGACAGGGCATTGCAGTCTCATCAGACTCGCACTGATAAAAAGGGGAGAGTCTCCTCTGAATTACCTCAGCTAAGACCCACTGTCACTCAGCTCACTCGAGAAGAGCCTAGTAGTGCAAAGATCATGGCAAAGCGCAGTCACTTCTTCAGTGAACTAAAGAAGCCTCTTTCAAACTCTATCATGCAGCTTAGCAGTGCAAACACATCCTATGCTTTGTTTTTCATATGCCCTGTCTGCATTGAAGTGTGTCTGAAAATGTACCTGTTTGTGTCACCTACTAATCCACTAAAACCACAGACTATGTATTTCCACCGTGACAACACCATCTAATCACAGTTGTGCGTGCTTCAACACATACTTCTTCTGAACTATATTTGGCCGATATCCTAGTTCACTCGTGCCGTGGTAATGTTTCATTTTCAAACGCCTGTGACACACATACGATTCCTCAGCAGTCCTCTTTCCCAAAATAAACCTGGGAAGGAGACTCTGTGTCACAGTGGATCAGGTTTGGAATTCAGATCACACACTACGCTGCATCATTTGCGCCAGTGTCGGCTGGCACTGTCTGCACTGTGAACACCGAGAATGTGAACTCTGCCAATAACAGTTTTTGTAGTATTTGTATAAATTATTGCAGTTCCATCTGGCGGTATTGGTGCATCCGACACAGTTGACTTGTTTTGACATTATCGTGGTGTTTGAGCCACTGTTGTGTGTATTTGTGACCATGGGAACTAGATTAGAGGGAACAGAGCTCACTTTGTGCGCCTTCAACACAGAGCTCATTCACGGGGTTTTGCCTTCTTGAGAGTTCCACATGGTCTCCACAAGCTCCCGCCAGGCTTGCTGTGTGTTTTTTTTTTCCACCATTCTGTAGTACTAGTGTCTGCACACTTGTGTCAGCATACATTTCCTTATGAACATACCCACGCTTTCATCCCATACTTCCCAGACGTTTACCTCGTTTTACTGCAGGATGCTTACTGGTGGGAGCCCTGCGTAAGTTCCTCGCTCGAGGCATTTCAAAAGCAGAGCCTTGTAATTATCAGCCCATCATCTCTTTAGTGCAGTTGTTCTTTCCTTTTGTTCAGGAAATTTTGTGCCTTACACGTCATTTGTGTGTGATTTAGGACCGGTTGTCTGCTGTGCTCTCAGGGCAGCTTAACAATTCACCATTCTTGTCACACTGTCAATACAGTAATAGCATTTTGACGGTCCGTAGCATGAGTAGAAATAGGTCACCATGTTAAATGCAGTACTCTCCTGTATCAGCATGGCTTAGACAGTTTCTACTTTATGATCTCCTGATCTCGTAAGTTTCCCACCTTAAAAGATGTAACTGTACACTGACTACCTTGTGCTCTCTTTTCTCTCGTCATCCCAGAGACTTCAGCTCCCTGTCTAAGGAGAATGTCTACGAGAACAACCGACTGGTGAGTAATTCTTTCATGCTCAGACACTCCCATGATAAACATCAATGTTAAAGGGATAATGAGTTCTGTCACTTGCTAGCGACAGCAGCTATTATACTGATATATTCTGTGCTTATGTGGAGAGAAGTGGTATTTAATGATCATGCTAATGCCAGAGTATTTAGGGGGGGGGGGGAGAAGGAACTTGACATAAGCCTGTGTAGAGAGGATTTAATGTGCAAAAATGCTGAATTTGCTTTATATCAAAAGTACATTAAATCCAAGAACCTTATGTCATATTTATTCCCTTGTTTTGCTTTTCCATCTCCTCTGTAAGCCAGAACACCGAGGGGTGAAATGTGAGTCTCCTCATTTCCAGTCTGAGCCAAGCAGCTGGCAGCTCTTTACATTCTTTTTATCCAGGCGCTCTAGGGAAAAGTGAGGCAGTTGATGGTAGCACGAGAAACAAATAGACCTGGGTTTTTCTAAATACACCCAACACCTCACAGTCTCCATAGAGCCTGAGCCCAAAGGGAGTAATCCCTGCCTGTTAATGCCTTAAGGGAGCAACGCTTCTAGGCCAGATTTGACCTTTTAAGAGCCAGATGTGTGCTTGACGTATTTGTACATGGATTACTTTTTAAATCACTTTTTCATACAGGTATGGTGAATACATGTTCAGCCACTCTGTGGGACCGATGTCTGATCTTCTCCTGTCAGTGTTGGAGACTGCAGTGTGCAACTGCAGTACACACATTAGTTCTTCAACACAGTTGCAGCGAATGAAGCTACTCTAAGTGTCAGTTTCAGTTCCTTTCACATCCGCTCTTGCTTGCCCGCCGATGTGGGGGCGTGTGTGTGTCTATTTTGTCTCTTTCATTTATGTTGATCACCTACAACTTTACATAATTCACGATACAATAAGGTGTCACCCCTGATATGCTATAAACAGCATAAAGACAGTTTGGGTGGTATAGGACATATGTTTTAACCTGTATCATTGTATCTGAAAGGACTATGAGCCATCGTTGCATTTAACTACATCACTCACCCAAACTGTGTTGTGCCATTTAGTGGGGTCACTCGAAACTGAAACATTAACGCAGAGGTGCAGTGTTTGGTAGGGCTGATGGTGAATCGGCAGCGTGTCATCAGTCTAGTGCATTGACTCTCAAATAGATTTCAGTAAATTGCAGGAAAGCAGGTAGACTTAATAAGAGAGAATCACTAATCTGTAAAGCAGATTTGATTTGAAGAGCCCAGTGCAATGCATTTTGATTAATTTAGGTTTAGCTGCACTTTGTCCATGTGTAGGATTTGTGTGCTGGATTACGTCTGTGTTGTGTGACTGCCAACAATTGTATCCATGGCGTTATATAACTATACCCGCTTGCTCGTTCCCCTGGTGGAATTTTTTATTTGAGGAATAGTTATCCTCAGAGGACAATCTGTTACATCAAGAGAAAATGCCTGATGTTTTGGCAACACAATTACTCTACACAGGGCATCAGGTATCTGCTGGTTGGTTGGATAGTGCAGGTGTCTTGTTTTGCTGAAAACATTCAACAGAGTCCTGAGTTTCTGTCTGTCTGTGTACGTGGAGACCAGTAACGGTATTAAAGTTAATATCCAGATAATATTGGAACAATCGTCGTCATATCTTCTTTAATTGCCACTTTCCCTGATTTTGCCTCATTGTAGGCATTTGAAGCCGCTGAGACAGAGCTGGGGATTCCTGCCTTGTTGGACCCTGAAGACATGGTGTCCATGAAAGTGCCTGACAGGCTCAGCATCATCACCTATGTCTCCCAGTATTACAATTTCTTCAACAACAAGTCTCAAGGTCTGTACACGGAATACAGCTGGCTTTGGACCTGACTCCTTGTTGTTACCATACATTTGAGTTTTACAGGAACAATCCATAATTAAACTTCCTCTCCCACAGCAAACCCCCCTTGCATGAAGAGGCTGAGTTCATTTGGTCACAACGAGCCAGCACAGAAAAGGCCTCCAACTCATTTGGAAGATAAAGCCATTGAGTCTAAGGTAAGAAGAAAGCTTGGCAACAGAAGAGGTGGAGGCATACACGACCTGCTTCTATGCATGTGTTGATTTTAGACCACCTTAATCTCTATAAGCATGATGAATAGCTCTAGTATTATCAACTGCATTTTTCAGTAATATTTTACTTGTGTTTTAAGCCTTGGAATATCTAATTCTGCATGTGCTATTTGAGGGTATTAACTCATCCGTTCTGTGCAACACAAACCCCCCCCCCCTGCCCCCACTACAACAATGTACAATATGCACACACAATTTAAAACGAGAGCTTCCTCATGTGGGTTTTGTGTCGCACAGCAGGGGAAAACCAGAGGTAGAGTAAGTCTATAGCCTCTGTATCCTGTTTCTCTTTCTGTCACCTGTCATCCACTTCTTTCCTTCATCCTCATACTCCCATACACTGGCATCCTACTCCACATTTTCCACCTCCCCCCACCCTCTTCAGATGGAAATCCATTCCACTGCGACCTCTTCCTGTTCTTCTTCCTCCCCACATCTGTTCCCCCCTCCACTCCATGGTCCTGAGCCTAGGCAGTAGGAGGTGGGGTGGGGGTGGGCTCAGAAGGTGAAACAGTTAGCTCAGTCTAAATTAACATATGTACTCATTCATATGTACATATAAAAACGTTTTTAAATCTAACTTTATATCCTAACACTGTGTGCCAAAAATTAAAATATCCTGCTTCTAACAATTTTATTTACTCAAAACAAATACAGGACAATTCCTAAAAATAATATAAGTAAATATATGATATCTATATATTTTTCACAGAGAACTAACTTAGCTGTCCAACACTTTTTATTATGATATACATCTATGTTAATCAAATTATGTTTTAAACTCAAGCAGAATCACATGAATCAATCAGCAGTCGATGTTTCAGAGAGTAAGACGGCCGATGTAGCTAGCTAAACAGAATGAACAATCACAACCTCAAATCCTGACTGCGTGTTTGATCTCCCCCTCCCTCATCACTCTTCATCTTCCCCCCTTCCCCTGACGTCTCTTCCCTGACCCAAACAACGACCCGGTCACTGGCACTAGCTGAGCCCGCCCGAGCAGACAGGTGTGGCAGCACTTGCAGCAGACAAGTGCAGCGCGCTTAGCAGCATCTGTGCCGCCTGCCAGAAACACGTCCACCTGGTGCAAAGGTTCCTGGTGGACGGCAAGCTCTACCATCGCAACTGCTTCAGGTGAATACTGCAGCTACAGCTACTGACAACCGTGTTAAACAGCTACAAGTGAACACATTTCTTGGCATGCGAAGAAAAGAAACTCTTCACTTCTAATGTTCTTAATCCTTAAGATTTCAGTCTTAATTTATCAACTCCCATGGTTGTCATGGTAAAAGCAAGGGGGGGTTGGTTAATACAAGCAGAGCTGGCCCAACACATGTTGGCACCCTAGGCGAGATACATCTAAATGTAATAATATTTCTAAACCAGTGCATTGGTGAGTAACCTTTGCAAATCTTTTTCCGAGAGACCCACAAGACTCTTATATCATCATCTATCTGTCTTTAAAAAAAGAGTTTAAATACCCTGCATATATTGTTTTTTCTCCAATTCTAATATATTTCGCCATATTTTCCCCACTAATTCATGTGGAAGACGATTAGGGCCACCATAAAACTATTATTTGAGTTCTGACCCTTTCTCAGTTCCATTTTTCTTTTTGAAAAAAAAGTCCAGATGTTGACTTTAGATTTTTCTTTTTGCAATTCTGAGTAAAATAATTCTGAATTCTGACCAGCAAGTGGCGTACTAGGCGCCTGCTTAGTTGGCTTATGCCAACAACCGGCTCTAGTTTTCACAATGCTGGGGATGACAGAGTCAACTAGAAATAAAATAGAACAGGAGCTGTTTTTATAGTGATTGTGAACATATTGCTATTGCTAAGTCAAAAGTTTTAAGATTTGAAATGCTACGCTTGATTTCAAACACCAGGTTATTGTGTATTATTGTGTATGATGCCATTAATGCATTGTAGCTTTATATGTAAATTATTTGCACGGCTTTTTGAAGATCTTTCTGCCCTTCCGTGTCATTGTTGTGTCAGGTGCAGAGAATGTCACAGCACTCTGCTTCCCGGATCCTACAAATTAGAAAGTGATTCTGGCTCGTTGGTTTGTAAACATCACCTTGCGCGGCATGCTTTAACCAGTCAGAATGGCCGACCGGATCTCACTAAGAAACCAGTGGAAGTACAGTCTGCCAGGATTGGTCCAAGTTCAATTCCTCACACACTGCCCTCTGAAAGAGACCAGGCAGAGACTAGTTCTCTAATGAGCCAAACCAATGACACGTCTACCAGTGACTCTGTTACAACCACTCCTGTTAAAACTAATGAAGCAGACTCTTTGGAAAAAGCAAAACAGTTGGAAGACAGCGGAAACCAGGAGGAGAAACCATGCTCTTCTTCTCCTCCCAATCCCTTTGATGAGAGTGATGGAGAGGAAGAGAAAGAGGAAGAGGAAGACATTCAAACACCTGCCAAATGTACAGCCAATGGGGACCTTCCCAAAACACCTGACAGCTCTCATCAAGGTGCCAGTCGGCCAGTACCGGCACCCCGCAGGGTTACTGAACCCACACCTCCTCCTCGCCCTGCCCCTCGGGTTCGGCTACCTCATACATCAGACGGCCTTATTGTCGGTATGTGTTAATTGCAAAAAATATATACTTGCAAAAATAAATATGAGTTGATTCATCCTCACATTTTAATTCCAAAATCTCAGGTGAACATCAGAAACCTCAGACTCCTCCAAAACCCAGAGAAAGATCACAGTCTCCTGGAAGGTAGCTGAATTTCTGTTAAATTCTCTTTTGCTGTTCTGTTCTTTCATTTCACCTACTTCCTTCATCAACTTGTACTGTTGTTGTTGTTGCCTCCATGCCTCCAGTTGGTTGTATTTTGTTTTGTCTTCCCCCCTGTGACCCCGTCATTCCTATGTGTGTGTCTCACTGTCCAGCCTGTCCACTGGCACCCATAAACTCAAAGACCCACCTTGGCTCGCCCTGGTTCAATCAGAATCCAAGAAGAAGAAAGCTCCTCCCCCTCCCACTCCCCCTGCAGGACTGGCAACCCCTCCCAATACAGGCTTTTTGTCTTCTCTCAAAGGGGAGGGTTCCAGACCTAGCACACCCCCCCTGCCATCCAATCCATTTGAGGATGACGATGAAAATAATGAGGTGAAGGAGGAGAGCGAAGGAATCACAATTCCACCCACAGTGGTTGCGCACCCATGGTACAGCATCACACGGGCGGCTGACGCGACAGGTGCTAACAATCAGCCATGTGAAGTAAGCTCGTCCCGCTCTGGCAGCCCCGAGAGTGTACAGAGAAAGAAACGTCCTGCGCCCCCAGCTCCACCACGATCTGCCAGCAACCAAGGTCAGTTGCAGTTTCCTCCATCAAAATGTGGACATTTATTTAGATATTTAGTGCAACATTAATTGAAATTGAACTACCACAATTCTGGTAGTGAAGGAGTAAAACGTGAGAGATGATGATGATCATTGTTTTGTGCTCTCACACCCATCCTCCCTTATTTTTAATCTCTACCAAACAATTCCTGTTTCATCCCTTCTCCTATTGCTCTTTCTTTACTAAACTTTTCCTTTTCAGTTCTTCCTCACTCTCAGCCCTCCTCTTGCTCTCCCTCTCCAGCACTAAGCACAGAGAGTCTGTCCTCTGGCTCCTCCCAGCCCCCTTTGAGCGGCAGTGTCGGCAGCGACCAGGAACACGCCTTCACCAAAAGCATCTCGGAGCCTTCCATCTGTTCACCATGCGTCTCTACTGCCTCCCCTTCCTCTTCCTCTACCGAACGTCTGCCTCATTCTTCCCTAAGCCCTGACCCCTCTGCCATGCCGTCGTATGCCAGCTCAGCTCCAGCCACCCCACAGACCAGTCGCAGCTCAGAGGCCAAATGGGCCAGAGCACCACCTCCGCGACCCCCAGCACACCCCAGCCCACTAGCCACTGAGGCTAACCTATCTCACAATAAGGTAATGAGAACAACTCCAACAGAAATCCATTACAAATAAATATGGTTTACATTTTTTCTTCTAGCTGTGTCTCTTTACCCATTTTAGAGGATCTGTAAAGAGAATCCATTCAACAGGAAGGCATCTCCTTCTCCCGCCAAACCCATAACCAAGCCACCGAAAGGCCCTCGCCCTGCCAGACCCCCGGCCCCCGGCTACGGGTTCCCACTTATTAAACGCAAGGTATTAAAAGCTAAATACAGAATGTGTTTGGAATAGAGATCTTTCAAATTGTGTCACAACACAGAAGTACACAAGTGGTTCATGGTGTCCAAACCTCTTTTTAGGTGCAGTCGGATCAGTACATACCAGTAGAAGACATCCATGGGGAAATGAGTCAGATAGAAAAACAGCTGGATGAGCTGGAGCAGAGGGGAGTGGAGCTGGAGAAGAAGCTGAGAGACAACCCTAATGGTATCGCATGGCAATGCTTTTAAGGGAGTACGAGAGAAATCTCTTCCATAATAGACAAAAAAACAAAAAGAGATGTCTAAACAATAAAACAGTAGTGTGTCTGTTTCTGTTTTTATGATTTGACAGCTGAGGACGAGGAACACCTGTTGGTGGACTGGTTCACACTGATCCATGAGAAACACCTTCTGGTGCGACGAGAAGCCGAGCTGGTTTACACGTACGTTTGCAGACTGTGCCTATTATTCGTACAACCTGAACTAATTCTCTACTCAGAGCTATGACTTTGACATGAACTATTGTGCTGCATGAATTTACTGAAACAGTAAGGACTGGAGATTCTGTTAACATAAAAATGATTCTATAATGTTTTTAGAAATCCTCAGATAGAATCCAGTGAAAAGTAGTATTAATATATTATTATATTTAGTATGGTATAATTTGCATAATACATTTTCGCCTGCTTCCTGTTTATGTTTTTGTATAAAGCCCATGTGTGTTTCTCACCACAGGGCAAAACAGCAGAACCTAGAAGAGAGGCAAGCTGATGTGGAGTATGAGCTGAGGTGTCTTCTTAACAAACCAGGTGTGTTTGAGACATTCAGTGTGTTTGAGTACTTCATGTGAGTAACCAGTGTACTCTCCGATTTTCTGTTGAGCATCTTCCCTGACAGATAGGATGTGCTCCTTCATCACCCGTCTTTTTTTTTTTAGAAAAAGACTGGACAGAGGAGGACAAGGGCAGGGAACAAGAGCTAATGGCTGAGCTGGTTACCATTATTGAACAGCGCAACCAAATAGTCAACAACATGGACCAGGACAGACAGAGGTAACGAATAACTGGTAGTTACTGTAAATCTCTGCAGTTACTGGGAACATAACACAGGTGTCGGGTAATCTAATATCTGTCCCGTCACAGGGAAGAAGAAGAGGATAAACTTATGGAAGCCATGTTAAAGAAGAAAGGTAGGAGTAAAGAACGATTTAATTTCTAGCAGATTCAAGAATCTTTAGATGTGATGTGTGTGTGTGTGTGTGTGTGTGTGTGTGTGTGTGTGTGTGTGAGATGTGAATTCTGACTTTATTTCTTTTTTTGTCAGACTTCCATAAGGATCCAGACAGTGAGCAGCCTAAGAAAAAGGGGGCGAAGTTCAAACCCATTAAGGTGCTCAAACGACTGAGCCATAAAGGAGAAGCAGGCAAAGGCAACAGCCCTCACAAGGAGAAAAGCTGACCAGCAGCGACATTCTCTGAGAGGATGTAAGACTGAGGAAAATGGAAAAAAGGATGTGAGAAAAGAAATCCACGGGTCAAGAAGTTACAATGACATCTGTTAAACTGTGTTATAATGACTTAAGGCGTTAAAGATCCAGAATTCACTCCTTGCTCATGTCTCAGTAGCTGCTTCTCCAAAAAGTTTCCTCCGGGACCCTCTTCTGTTGCCTGTGTGTGTCCAATCATGGTGTAAGAAGTGCTTTAAGAGCTGACGTATATTTGTTAAGTTCTCTGACCTTTCAAACTAGTGAGTTGTACGGTAGCTTTCTAAGGCGCTGCACTAACTTGTACGTTCTAGCTTCACTATACCTGCATCGCACAGTGACTCTCCAGGCTTTTCTAGACAGTGGTGTGACTCTTTGGTTCACTTTGAAGTTAGCTGGATGCAGTTTCATCCCTGATAACCAGGAGCATTTAATATCTGTTTACTCTGATCTTGACTCACTCATTGAATACGTGTCTGCTCCTTGTGGTCAAAGATCAGTAGATGGATTCTGATGGTTTATTGTAATGTCTGGTTTTGAGCATGTGGTGAAAGTTTTTTCTTTTAATGAACCTGGCTTCAAATTTGCAAATCTTAAACTGCTTAGTAGACTATTATATCTGATACGTATCCAGCTGCTATCATACAACAGTATGTGGTTTTTTTTTAGTCATTTAGTTCTGCGATGGTTTGTGTAAATGCATATCATCAAACATGAACAGACAGTATTTATGAGTGGGTGTGATTTTTGTCTCCAATTCGGAAAATTGGAAATCATTTTAAAAAGCATTGAACTGCGGTTATCTGTTCAAATATTTTATTAATATGAATGGTCACACATGCAATAATGAATGTTAAAAAGGTAGATATACATTATTTTAACAACTGTAGCAAAACATGAACTAACCACTTTAAACAATTGGGGAAACCATGCAATTGTTTTTCATATTTTACTATGTCTGTCTGTATATTCAGTTTTTTGCCTTAAAAGCTGATAGAAATGATATTTACACTGTTTGCATGAATGCCATTTATTTAATTGCAAATGTTGATGAGTGTTATTTGTTGCAGCTGATATAGATGTCTATAGTTTATTTGTCATGTAAATTGTCTGTTTGTCCTCCATTTGAATTATCCTTTTCTGTTGTGTCCGTCTCTGCTCTGTGCCTGTCTTCCTGTCCAGCTGAAACTAAGGGCTAACGTAGTGCTAAACATTGTCCTATAACGGCAGCAAGATTTCATCAAATACTGACACTGGACGACAGAGGAATAAAATAAGTTAGTGCAAGAAGTTCACGTGTGTGTCTTGTGAATTTAATGCATCCTGCACTTGACAACACAATATGTTTGTGTCCTCACTGTCACGTCACAGCTTATATCATAAAGCACAGCATAGCCTGTCAGCTGTAAATGTTGGTCAGGCATCACTCATTGTGTTGCAAACCCATTCACAATCTGATCCTCTGGTCTTTGTTTAATAGTTATCTGATTTTATTGCTTACACCTGATTTCCAAGAAATTCCCAAGTGTTTAGTCAGCATCTCCGCAGCTGTCTCTTTCTGTATTTAGTCCTCTCATCTGCTTTGCATTTAACTCTTTCTTCTCAGATGCTCCTGCAACCCTCTTGAAACGAGCCTTATCCAGGATGCCCAGTTCTCTGATTTTCTGGATTAAGTCATGACACAGCAAAAGTTAAAGTGCACTTGGGTTTCTGAGTGAATGGATAAAACACTTGGATGAATATGAATGCAATGCAATTTTAAGAATCAACTGATCTCCCCATCAGTACCTAATTAAATAAAACTAAACACTAAAAATTCACAATGAAATATACCAACTCTCTAACTCACTGCTGAGTTAGTAATTCAAGCTGTTTACCTGTGATATCTCTGTGGTAATGATGTTGATGTACTTCTTCTCCTGACCCAGAGAAGCCATATCTGACAGAAACTGTCTTCTTTCTTCAATCTCATCCAAAACTACAAAAGAAAAAACATATTAATGCACAATGTTACTGCTACTTTTCATCCATCTGCTATTGGTCTTACCTTCCTGATACCGATCCCTTTCCTCTAACACCTCTGGGTTATGACATGCAGTATCATTTGGAGAAGATGTAGGTTCATTGTGTTCAGCTGATAAGATACTTTGGAGCCTTGTCTTCTCCTTCTCTAAGTCACCTATGGTAAAATGGAGAAAGAAGAAGAGAAGTGACAAGACAATAACATTTATAAATATTAATTTAAATTACTAATGAATTACATTATATTTCAAACATTTGCAATATGGGTCCATCAAAAAACAACAACACACGTGTAGGACCAGGACGAAACTTTTCTCTGACGTAGCTGTTCCCAGAGCGACATGACTCAGCGCTGCGTCTCTGAGGCTTGCCTGACAGGCGTCTCTGGACAGATGTACAGGTTTCAGGATGAGGAGCAGAATCTGACAATGTGGGGTCATGGGTCAGTGGCAAAGCTGTTCCTCCTGTAAAGATAGTTTGACAAGATGCTACTTCTCTGGAAATACTAAATGTAATGATAAAGATTTTAAATGTTGAAAGTGATTTAGCAGCAGATTCTGATGTATTTCAATTAGTAGGCTGCAAATGTGAGGCTAGCTAACATTTCATTTTAAGGGTAGGAATCATCAGAGCGCCGCTAGTATTATTATGATACCTTTGCACCACAACATGCTTATATGTGTGTGACAAGTGTTGCGATGAACTATGCTGATTACTATACTTAAGTATAGTACTTAAGTATAGTAACTCAACCCTTAATCTAAAGACACCAAACTTACTATTCAAGGACTCATTGATCTGTTTTCTTTGGAGGGTGGTGAGCCTTGACTCCTGCATCATTACTGAGCACACAAAAAGAAAATTCACAGCACAGTCATGTACAGTGGGAAATGCAACAACATCTGTATATCTGCATGAATATGCACACAGTGAGTGTCAAGAGTATCGTGTGCGTGCTATGTCCCACTAGCACCTAACCATCCACCCCTTCATATGAAGAAGTGCATCATCTCACATCTCAGCATGTCCTGGGTCTCCTTGCTGTACTGTTTGGCTCTAGCATTGTTCCATAGTCCCCCACCAGCACTATTCTGCGAGGAGGTGGCCATCTCCAAGTCTAACAATACAAACATAAATGTTATCTTGGTTATATTGTAAATACATTAATTTGTTTTATTTTGTGAATTTGAAAACCTCTGAACAGAGAAGGTCAATAAATCCAGTATTAAATGGCAGACAACTTCTAGGACACTACTACTACTTATGCTCACACCAGAAATAGAAGTTTGTATGTAATAACATACTCCTTCCAAACGAGTTAAACAGTAAATTTCCAAAATTTCCACCTAAATATAATCCGTAAAAAAGCAGTTTCAACAAAATACCATATTAGCTTAGCTTTGCTAATTTTGGTAAGATAAACTAGCGCTGTTTCTAAAAGGCTCACACTAACGGCTCAGTAGCAAACACTACATGAAAGTAACATGTTAAAGTTAGACCTTTAAGGTGACAGAAAATACCTACTGAGGCACTTCTTTTCACAAATCCTTCGGAAGCAGACCTAGCATGAGCTAATCCCGGGAGTCAGAAGGAGTCAACAGAACCCAGTTACCATAGCAACCAAGGAGCAATGAGCTATTTCATGTTAAGTCATGGCAATAACAAGATGTTTTTATCTTATTTAAACAAAATTATATATTTTATTGACTACTATAAAACGCTGTGCCTGACTGCACCTTTCACGTTTTTATTTACCTGGTATTTTAGTGGAGAAGTAGAAAAGGAAGCACTGCAGTGATCATATTGAACCAGTAGATGGAGACAAAGACAGATAATTTTCGTTGTCTCCGTGTTTCCACCTGTAATTACAGCGCCATCATTAATATACATAAAATTATTATTGGAATCCACACCAGGAAACATTTATTATTCATACTTAGGACCTAGACAAAATCATACCATTTAATATGCAATGTTACTTAATGACATAAGTTTAAATTAAAAACAGAAGCCAATATTTGCATAAACTTACTGTTACTCTGCCTGTTTCTGTCACAAAGGTTCACTTTTCATCAATCAGTAATATTCCCTTTCTTATCACTAAGTCTCAAAATAATATTAGACAATAGAATAATAGAAATTATATTAAAAGTACTAGAGTAAGTATGAAAAGAAGTTGACCATAGTAATATTAAATAAAATGTAATAACATTTAAAACAATATATAAATACTGTAGTGTTTTGGTCCTTTAAATGTTCAGTAACACTAGATATGCTATACAGCACAGGTGATTAGTGTCTTAATTACAGCGGATGTCTGCAAAAGAGATCTCTCATCTGCTGCAGAAAAATTCTTCTGTAATGTCCTTAAGGCCAAAAAGAAGCTCTAGTGAAACTGACTGCCACAGCTTTCAGCCGTGTGTATTCAGCACTCAGTGAGAAAGAGAGTCTATATCAGTGGAGGGCTAGTCATCTGAGATCAGCAGCAGTCAGGCGTCCATTATCTGTGTGAAGACAGCAGCCAGCTTCTGCCAAGTGTCAAAAGATAAACTGTGGCCAGAATATAATCACCTTTCACACACAGGTCTTCTCAGAAGTCAGAGCCACATGTCCTCGCCTGGAAGACAGAGACAGACGAGTACGTCTGTGTGTCTGCAGTGTTTTAACTGCTAGTGAAAAGAGAGAAGAGAATGAGTAAAGAGAATGAGGTCAGCCTTAAACCTGAACCACATAAATGTGTTTGCTTATCAGCTACATCCAGCTGATTATGTGTTTATTTATTAATTGTTTCTTAAATGCACAGTTCATGCCTAATTAATGTTTAAATATTTTTTTCCCTATATCATTCTGCACACTTTACAATATAAACTGTCCACTTCATTTTGTACACTTTACAGTACACGCACCAAAACAGTTACTCTGTGCCAGAGCGTGCTTTATTAGATAGCAGCCTGTCATCTGATAATGAGCAATGATCTGTTTACTTCTGAAAGAAAAATAACAGTGAATAACCAATCAGTCTACAAAGCTGGGTGGTAATTTCAATCTGTATGGCGTTTAAATGAATTTGTAAATAAGTAGCTGGTTGCTAATCTGAGGTCAGGTTTATGACCATCTTCCTGATAAAGTCAGTCCATCCATTCATCAAACAGTGAAGCTTATTTACCTCAACAATTTAGCGCATCTCAGATTAACATAAAGAACTCTCTTTCTTGACATTTTGTTCTGAATCCCACAGAACAGGAAGACAGTGAGCTGAGGTGAGATAATGGAGTTTATTACAGATTGTGAGTGAGCGATCTTAAAGGACTAAAAAAGAATAAGCTTGCTTAATAACCCGCGGCCCGTGCTCCACCTCCTAACGGTCAAAACTTGCATGAAAAGCATGAAAAAGAGAGATTTGAAGTTAGACCTGCAGCTGACAGAGATAGACAAGAGAGGAGGGAGAGATAGCGGAGGGGGAGGATGGAGAAAATGAGACATTAACTCAAAGAAACTCTTTCTGTGGACTGTAACTTGGGTGAGAGGCCTGGTCAGCTGGGGCTTGACTTGTTAGCTGAAGGTACGATTGTCATGTAAACGTTAGCACAAAAAAAAGCAAAGAACGTGCGCTGTTGCTGCCACCACCGTCATCTGACGTCATTTCAAAGCGCTTGATGGCTGTTACACAGGCTGTGCTCCCGTCCTTCAGCTCCTTCTCCAGCCTCGCTCCCTTCGGTGACAGTATGAAAGTAAGTTGCGTGTTTACTTGAGTTACTTGATTCACAAATAGATTTTGTTCTTTTGTTCTTTGATCTACTAAAGAACAGATTTTTTGTGCATTTATGCATTTATTGAATGCACTTGAAACAAAAACATTACAGGACTATTATTATTATTATTATACTTAAGTGCTCGTGTACTTGTACATATGAACATGCTTTAAATTGTTTGTGAGGGATGTACTGAGACGGAATCTGCCAACCTGATCTCCACTTTTGTTTTTCTGTCTAAACTTTGCCAGCCTTATTATGAGTTTCGACTGCCAACAGAGCTGCATTTATTAATCTTAGTGAAAAGTCCTGCTTTATCTTGGTTTTAAAACTAAGATGTACTTTTTCCTAATCTGTCCAAATTAACTGGCGAATACTGCACAGAATTGGTGCAACGTGCTTTTTTTCATTTTTAGTTTAGATTGTGGACAGAAGATACAATTACAGCATTCAATGCCCTTTTTAATGAACATGCCAGTATTTTTAAAATGTAATATCAAACATATTTTGGGTTTTATTGTTTAATAATCTCCTAAATTATTCAGGTGTGGAAGTCTGAGGGTGGCTCTCTTCCTCTGGACTCTCTGACCAACAAGCTGCCGCCAAACAGCTCTGAGCAGCTGCAGGTCTCTCAGCAAATGACAGAGGAGCTCCTGGATGATGACAGTGGGGCATCTTGGGACATTGAGTTCCTCTTGTCTGACTGGAGCAATCCATCGCCTGACCTCAACCCCGCTCTGGACAATAATGACCAACGGCTCCCACAACTCGATCAAAACACAGCCTACCACGAACCGGCTATGTTCAAGGAACAGTCTGGACAGGGGCAGCTGCAGGTGACCAGCGGCAGCCTCATGGTGGAGCTCCTGTCCACCGGTGAAACCACAGCGCCGGTCCAGCCAGAGCTGTACCATCATGGTTATAACGACGACCAAACAGGTCGGACTTCACTCTCTAGTCTGCCCAACGCAGACCACTTTGGCTTCCCCCAAGGAAGCAGAGGAAGCCAAAGTAAGATGACCTCATGGGACTTCAACCCCTACTATCCCCAGCAGCCGACCTTCCCTGAGAGCAGGTTCATCCCGCCACAGGCTGTAACTCCCGATCCTAGACACTACGGCTACATGCCCCACTTTAATCACAACTCCAACCTTTTCTGTAACTACACCTCAAGCCAGACCACTGGTCATATGCCCATACACCAACAGCCCCTGCTTCTTGGACCCCAGCTGCCCCCTGCTGGGGTGGAGGGGAAGCGAGGGCGCAAGGCCACAGGGAAAAAGAGGCCTGCAATCCACAGCTGTGAATACCCCGGCTGCAGCAAGACCTACACCAAGAGCTCACACCTCAAAGCTCACCTCCGCACCCACACAGGTGAACCCCATGTGTCCGTCAGAAATTCTCTAAAAACTTGTTTTTATTTATTTGTTCATTTAATAAATAGTTTATGTTTCATTCATCAGGAGAAAAGCCTTACCAATGTTCATGGGAGGGCTGCAGCTGGAAATTTGCCCGCTCAGATGAGCTGACACGTCATTATCGCAAGCACACAGGTCAAAAACCGTATGAGTGTCTGCTGTGTCAGAGGGCCTTCTCTCGCTCTGACCACCTGGCTCTGCACATGAAGAGACACACCTGAAGCTCACACACACACACACACACAAATCACTGCCATTTAAACAAAGAAGTTAACAGAAGGCAGCACAACTTTCGCACGTTATCAGTCAGATGTTTTTTAAATTCTAGAAATTGTTTCACCGTTTACTTCGAGACTTAGTGACCAACTATATTAACTTAACATATCTCGGCCTGTTCTCAGTCACGTGTTATCTGTACTTGATTTTCTGGCAGGTAAGGAGGCCCACGGGTTACCTAAAGCAATGCAAAGTGACAGTGTTGTTTTTGTCTATTTCATGTTTTTTTTATTTTAAAAGACATTTAATTCATAATACTAATGGAGACTAATGGAGGACAGCTATTTAAAAACATCAAAATGAATGCAGCAGACCCAGAAGCTCGAGTCTTCTGACTCTTGCCTTGACTAAAAAGAAATGGTCATTTCTTTTTTCTAACTCCACTCCACTACTTATTTTCATACATTTTGTCTTTCAACCGTTGCTGACATCACTTAAATCCATGTACCAGACTTTAGGCAGCTCCCTCTCCTTAAGATAAACTCTTTTTTTACCCTTTAATGGCTCAGTCTAGGTTTGTTTTTATTTAGCTCCAGTTAAAATGATTTGAACTGAAACTGGTTATTGGACATTGTTAAGACAATGTTGGAGACTGTCACAGTGAGGTGTTTGGATTTGTGTAATGCTTTGCCTACCCTTGAAGAGCGAGTTTGTAGATTTTCAGTTTACCTCCTGTGGTTGTACGTGAGAGAGTATGTGATGATTTAATAAAGGAAACATAAGGTAAAGCAGATAGAAGCTCCATACTATTCATTCAGATGTAATCATAAACTAGCATCATAGAAGGCACGTTTTAAAAAGTAAAGTCAGCCTTTAACACTCAACCACAACCGGAAGCCTGACCTAAGGATCCCTCTAAAGCTACACCTAAATCAAATTAAAATTCCACTGCCAAGACCTAGTCCTCACTCAACTAACTGGAGAAGAAGGAACCGCCTTAATGTCCTCACTCAGCATGCTGAAACATGAGGGGAAACACAAGTGGTCCTCAGAAGACCACAACAGGAACACACGCTTATTAGCTGTATAAAAATAGCTTGCTTTCTGCAATGAGAGCCACTCAAGAAAAACACTGCACACAACGTGGGCATGTAGACAGCAGAATCAAACACTACCAAAAGACCCACTAAAGGAAAGTGTGTCACAGAGGTTAGAATGCAGGGGCGGCTAACCTTGAGGAGCCACCCCCGTTATGATGGCTAATGTAGCACGGCCGCTTAACTGTATGACTGCTGAGATGAGCTGTTATCTTCATGCTTAGATTAAACAGTAAATGTTGGGTTTTGTCACCTAAATGTTTCTATGTGTGGGAAATTTTAAGTTAAGAAAAATGCTGTTTCTCCCCAAGCAGGACTGAAGGCTGTAAATAAGCTGCATCTTTCTCTGTTGTCTATTCGCATTTAAAAACATATTTATTAACATGTTTTATATCAACAGAAGAAAATATCTTATTGTACAATATTTTTACGAAGTGCTTCAAAGTTTTTTAATTACTGTTGTTAAAGTGATGATTGAATTAAAGATCTCTGATGATGGAAAACTGCTTCTCAGTGTAACGATGACCTTTAAATGTGGAGATACTTCACTGCTGGCTGTAACACAAGGCATGATTAGTTTAAGAGGAAGTTACTCCCTGGGCACAGAAGGTTAAACAACACTGCTGTTTTGTGTCCTGTTGGTTAATTTTTATGTCTTTGAAGTCAACAGATTTACACTTTACACAGAGGCCACCTGGCCCCTGGGCCTGTGCCTATGTGGTCAACCATCCAGGAGGATAAACTACTTGTGACCTCACTTCATTAAACACACGTATGACTCAAGTCATATATGCAGGTCATGATATAATAGCAAGCTGTGATATAATTGACTCTGACATTTCAGTGACCTTCATATGGTAGTCCGTGTCATAGGCCCACAAAATATGCTAAATGTAATGCCAGTCTTTGGTCTGTAGGTGGCACACTGCTATTATATCAGCGGCTGGTATGATGCTTGTTTACAGAGAGGGTGATTTAAGGATGGGAATCTGTTTACGTAACTCAGCACTCACTGATTCATCCTCATTACGTCAGCTGATGATGATTGTCATATTATGGAGCCTCCTCCGTTGCTCTCAAAGACACATGCACGAGCATGTAGGGCCTTAACAAAGACAAACAGAGGAAAGCAAACACAGTTGTTTATACTTTCACTTGCCTAGATTTGCTAACACACACTTATTCACACACAGAGAAAGCAGTGTGTGTTAATAACCAATACTTATTTATTTTTTTAATTCATTTTAATAGCACGACTGCACGTGTGAAGCACAAGAGAGCATCAGTTTTAGTCAAGTGTCACTAAAATCAAAGCATAGTCTACACACAGAGGTCTCACAGTTTATTCATGCAGATTTCTAAAGCTGCAGTGTGTAACTTTTTCAGGTTTTAAGCTTCTGGGTCATTCTTATACACAGGAAGAGACTCGGTTTACAAAGAAATGTCAGGATCTTACAGAATGCTAGAGAAAACTCCTAACAAATCCACCAGAGTATCAGAGGAAAGAAAAACTCGAACAGAAGAAACTTCCAGCAGAACCTGGATCAGGGTGGGCGGTCATCTGCCTCGACCGGATAGAAAAGAAGATGCAACAAGAAGCAAGAGCCAAACACTGCGCAGGGTGCTATGGCCAGCAGCTGTGGAAAAACACCATCCAAAGTCAGGGATCGGTGCAGAGAGAGCGAGAGAAAGAGGAAAGGGGAAAGAAGAGACAACGTTAATGACCTGCAGTGATGACTTAGAGGGATGAAGAGGAGCCTGTTACCACGTCTCAAATGGAAACTGTACAAACCACAAGTGGATTTGCACTCTAAAAGTGTACAGTACTACATGCATTCCACATGGTATAGTATAGGACAGGATAGTAATTTTATTAGACTCGTAGTCCAAGGAGACAAGAGATTAATAATACATAAAAAAGCACACCCTCACAAACACTAGTAAAAAATACATTTATACCAGTGCTGCCTTAACTGACACCAATAACGTACAACACTGAAGCGTATGTTAGACAGGATCATAATGATCTCCAACCTACAAATAAATGTCTACATTATATTCCTTAAAACTGCCTGTAAGGTAATGACTCATGCAAACGTTTCACCGGCACCACACCACCTTGGCCTCGTAAGAAGAATTCTCAAAGCGTCGTTGTAAGCCACCTGCAGTCTCTGCATACCAGCTTTCTTATAGTGTGTCCACAGATGAGCAGTATACAGGTGTACCGAGTGATCGGAACAAGAGTGTCTTAACTTATAAGAGCACATGCCCAACCTGCGCACTAAGGTCTTTCTCGTGCATATAACCAGCGGCACTGTCTATAGATGTGCTCATCATGCGTCAATTTGTCAGTAATGATATGACCAAGTTATTTTACCTTGCTCCAGACATCCAGTACATTACCTGCTAATTTGATGTCATGCTCGTCTGCACACACAGTACAAATCTTAAGCAGATGCTGAAGACCAGCACGACTTGGACTAAAAACAACAAGGTCGCCTGAAAACATAAGACGGTTCGCGCAGACATTACCGATCATACATCCAATGCTAAAGGCTTTTAACAGGCCAAAGGCTTTGGAAGCATCAATAAAACACAAGACGACTGTCTAATTTTCTCCTCTGTATCAGTTTACAATTCCCTTCAAAGCATAAATACACATGTCACCATAGTTAGATTTAAAACCAAACTGGTCGTCAGAAGAGTTAATGAATGGAGTTCATTTCTCAAGCAGAATGCCTTCCAGGACTTCTGATTATGCTGGCTACTGCAATAGGCCTATGCTTATCTATACTCCAGCTTTGTCTTTAATGACTGGCACTAACAAGACAGACAGCATTGAATCTGGTCCATGAGACATGAAGCCTGTGAAACAAAGAGCAAGCAGAGGAGAATAGTTATTAATATTTTGGTATAACAGCTATGATTGAGTTCTGAAAGGGGAAGTGAGGCAGTAACATCCACCCTAAACGTGATGTAACCCTGTTCCATATAGTGCTACAGATACACGTCTTCCTGTTGTTAGTAAGCTGTTGTTATGACAGATTGTGCTCACATAGCAAGATATTCATCAGAAGATAAGCTCCCAGCACTTCGCTAACAGCTTAGCGACTGGTCGTGAAGCTCCATCTGCAGCATGAGTTTATTTTAGCACAGTGTTCGAGGGTGATTTGGGATTTAGAGGTGACATGAGGACAAAGGCGGAGTACTGACCTGTAATGCCCTGTGAAGAACAAACAATCAGTTAAATTCCCTTTTTACCTCCAGTTCCAGTCTAGTTGCTCCTTCCCTGTTTACGTCATGTTAGAGAGGCTATTACACGTATGCAGACATTATACATATGCAGCATGAAGGAATTCTCAACACTCGGCAAAACAAGCACAGAAGAACGAACAAAACACGAATTGTGAAAAGGTTTAGTCATGGCAACTGGACTTCTTTTTTCAGTAGAGACGTTACGTTCTGCATCCACAGAACTTTTTCAATCAGATTGTTTTTCAATCAGAAGCCCAGTTGCCATGACTAAACCTTCTGACAAGTTCACCTGGATGAATGAGAATCTTCACAGACAAGACACGAATTGTATTTTAGTCTGCTCTCTGGGCAGCGGCTTAAGGGGTCAAAGGTTAAAAAGAAATAGTCATTATTATTATAATGTTAGACCAGGCTAAGGATTAACATCTGACAAACAAACTGAGATTCAGTTTCAAAATACCAGAGGGAAATTGTTTCGTTAGACTATTTGACACAACTAAGGAAGGTTTACTGACAGGTGTGTAATTAAATTCCCTCTTTCTTTCTCTCTTTTTCTCTGTGGTGAAATGCAAATTATTCTGTCTACAGGACGTGACTTTTCCCCACTTGTTTAATAAAATATAAGAGCTGTAAAACGTAGACAAGGAAAGTTAACAGAGAACGTGGCTGTCATTTGGATATAAAAGATAATAATAATATGAGAACTATCTATCACATTTAGAAGTTTAGGAATACCACTGAGAAGTAAAAATGTGATGTATTTAGCCATTGTGATATTTTATTTCCTCATTTGCTTGTTGTTGCATGTATAACACACTGTCTAACTTAGACAACAGCTGTCATGAAAATAAAAGCTACATGGTGGAAAATGCATGAAACAAATTAAACATTGCATTGTTTTCTTACCCTGCAGGTAAAGTCACTGTTACACTGAGTTACTGAGAGGATGCAGGGACATGTGCAACATAAGAGATGCACCTCTGTTCACCAAACCAACCTCTGCAGAAAGAGCTACACACAGTTAGACACCACTGTCCTGTATGCTGTTGTGTTAGTGCTTTAGGGGCTGTGTCTCTCTAGAGCATATCCATAAATGTATTTTTGCTGCATTATTAAACTCCGCTACTTCAGCACTGATATTGTGTGTCTGTAGTTATATTATTCATTAGGTTACACAGTCATTTACATACAAGAGCAGTCTTGTCCTGATGTTTTGACTTGAGTAACAGAGTCATTGTGTATTACTGTAAATTAGTAAGCGTGTGTGTTGTTATCAACTGTACTGTTTGTTTTCAATTGCGTAACCTCACATAATAGGAATGTTGGCCTGATTTCCAAAAGCAGGATGAGGCTTAGAGCGGTGAAAGCCGCTGCAGTAGTGAGACTGTTAAGAGGGACTGCGAGTCCAAGTGGATCAAGGGACGTAAAAGAAAAAAAGAGAAAGCGAGGAGCTGGTTCTCGGATTTGAACCTACGTTTACATACAGTCAAACAAGGACACCGCTCAGTCTGAGCACACGCAGTTTTGTTGTGAGAATCTAATGAAGCTTCTCACACACATGAATGCACACGCACCCACAGGAGTACCACAGAGGATCCTCACTGATGTGTCCACAAACCCTAATCTTATAGAGCACTGACTTTGTACTATGTGTTCTGTATTATTTAATATAACTATTATATTATACTGTGTGGGAGATTTAAAACCCTTTAAAATGATGATGTGAAAATCAAAGCTTCAGAGGCATCGTTTGTGTGTCTTTAATGAATGATGGTGTCTTTCTGATAAATGTGTTTTAAGCCACATCACTTGAAGTGAATAACCCCGATTACCTTTTTACAATGGCACCGATCAAGGTGCAAAGGAGGAAGTGAAGAGGAGGCCAGATAAAGCAGGTGCCAATGATGCCAGACACCAGACCTTAACCCAACTTTATCTATAGCACTTTAATAAACTTAAACAGGGACAACCAAAGTGTGCTCACTCCCACACACAAAATAGATGAAGGGGTGACGTCTAGCGTGCTTGTGCAGAATCTCGGAGGGAGAGTGGATAAAACAGAGGTGGGGACGGAGCGGCATCAGCTCTTCCAGGTGAGCTGCTGTCAGCAGGTGAGTTGAGAGGAAGTAGCTGACAGCAGACACTCTGGGTGGAACAGACTGGAACGGGCAGCGAGCTGCAGATGTTGAGCAGAGAACAAAGAGATTCACATGACATACACCTACATTAAAAATTACGTAAAATTAAATGTGCCCCACAGAATGTCTCTGTAAATAAGGGTTGTTTGCATTTATTATGTGTGCTCTTCAGGTCACACATCCACATTTACTGACTTGTCTTCTTCTCCTGTGTGCTTAGTTGGCACATTCCTGCATTTCAGGGTACTTAGAAACAAAAAAGTAAATAGGTGAGAAGATGTAAACAGTCAACTTCTGGTAGAAATTATAGATTATAGATTATATAGATTAGATTATAGTAGTATAATCAAAGTTTTTTCCTAACTTTCTCTTGCTTTTTGTTTTACTTTACAGATGCTTTTATCCAAAGTGACTTACAAGACTCAGGGACACAACCGGTAGGGGGTGGAGTAGGAGTCAGACAGGGTTTCGAACCTGCAACCTTGTACATCCCAGTCTGACACTTAACCCATTGAGCTACCAGGCTGCTTGTTTTCCATTTACATCAGTCTATTATGTTTTCCTTCCTTCCTATATATATGTGCTGGTGGTTGTTGTAATGGCGGTGCCGCTTATATGGTGACATTCATATGGTTTAACAGGGACCTAAAATACTATCACTGTGTCATTACCCACCCGTTCCTTCCACTACTTTCTGGTTACACAATCCACTGTGCAGAGTGGACACGTCAGTGAAGGTTACGCCATCAACCTTCAGCACAACATATGGGGACATGCTTAGAGTCGTGGAGGGACAGAGCTGATGTTCAAAGGTGACTTTAGTGGCTGTACAGTAGCGGTGTGTTGACACTATACCAACATAATGATGACGGTGAGCTGTATAGTGAGTTGTGTTGTATTGTATTGTATGATATTGCATTGTATAGAGGCCCTCATGATGGCAAATGTCTCCTTCACGTCAACAAAAGAAAAAAAATGTCACGTGCTGTAGAAAGGAAATAGGAAAAGCATTAGATGTCAGCTATTTGTTACATTCTACATTAATGTATTCATTCTTCCCCTGATGAGGAAACGCCTCTTTACAGTCGTTAAGATCAGAGGTGCATGTTCATCTGTCAAACTAACCACTTCTCCTCTTAAGCGTCTCAGGGGCTGGAGTCCATCATCCCCAGTCTGTCGCATACAGACAAACAGCCTGGGTGGTCCGACTACTTTTCAGGGCCTAACATTTGGATGTATGTATTAAAATGAGTTTAATACCCACATGATCGAGACAGTCATGTTGACAAAACCACTACACTTAAAGTCCATTGTTTTGTTTTAGATACATGGTGGCGTCCACATGAGCACATTAGTTCAAAGGACCTCTGTACCTATAGAGCTATATGTGTTATCATGTTTAACCATTAATGAGCTTAATGGTTAACTTGTCCCAAAAATACTGCAGCCTGGTGTCAATAAAATACCATTTAAGGTAGGTTTTTAGAATATTTAAGGTAAAAAAATCATGAAACAAACTGATTTGAACTGGAAACAGATGAAATAATCAAAACATTATTGTTATTTCCTTTCTAAGAAAATGTTTTTTAAGATCAACTACTGTACATAATGAATTTTTAAGATATTTCTTCGTGAGCAACCCACATATCTGTAGGTATCGCTTTTCAAAGAAGATAACCTCATAAAACAGGAGGCAGGAACTGAAATCAGAATGTTGCATTCAACCTAATTTGCTGGCGTCACATTCAGGTGAATATCAGGACAAGGGTACAGTTTTTCTTTCTCAGAATTGCCCCCAGCCTCTTCTCTGAGTGTGTGTGTGTGTGTGTGTGTGTGTGTGTACACCACTGCAGGTCCCAGCTGTACACCAACATGTTCTAACTGCTCTGTCAGGGTCACAGGCGCAGGTCCATAGTAACATCGTTACTAAACAGTCCAGCAGGGACACACATAAGAGAAGTTAACTGCTGCATTGTTTTAGAGAAACTGGTTGGAGGCTGACGCGGAGATGAAGGTCCAGTAAGTATTTCCATGTGCGGGGAGGAAGTATCACTGTCCAGCAGATCGCTCGTAGAACAATGTTCCTCTTTTCTGTGCAACCTCACCCCAACTGAACTTCCAGCAGCGCGCAGTCCTCACATGCTCTCACTCAGTGTGTGTGCGTCTTACATAACAGCTCCCTTTTCTATTGACTGTTAACTGGCATTCAAGTCACTTTCTGCGTACAGTCTTTACTGTGGTCATTTACAGCATGTTATGTACTTCCTACAGTCTGTTGGTCGACCCACAGATGCTGCAACACGTGGATTTACTTCCTTTGTTCTCACACAGTGAAAATAAATCAAATGTTTGACTTTTATTTGACAGCGTTGTTGTGTTGGATAATCTGATTGTTGTGATAGAAATCAGAAGGCAGCTACATGTGAGGTGTTTTTGCAGAAACAAAGTACACAATGCATGTTTCCCTGTAACTCTGTTACCTTGAACTGCTTACTTGCTATGTGCGCTCACCTGCAAAGAGCAAACGGGGACAAGCAAAGCCAGATCGTTAAACTGGTTGATCCGATCTGACTCAGTGATGCGAAAACTGAAAGAGCAATTAAACGTGTTAGTGTAGAAGCTGGATCACAAACGGTGACCACTTTACGCAGAGTGAGGAGAGACACAGAGAGACGCTGTGTGCTGCAGAGATCCTGAGCGGTTCATTGCAACGTGCTGGACACAAACTGCTAATTAATATGAATGCATTCGTTTGTTACATAAGTTCAAGCTGACCAGCCTCAGACCTGTGTTTGTATTGTGTTCCAGGGAAAACCGAAAACGAAATGTTTAGGAACATAGAGGTGATCGTAGCGTGTCTATGATGACACCCGGGCATTGAATTTGATGTATTTTTAGCCATGCCAGTGGCAGTGGCAGTCTGCTGGTGGATCTGTCGCTGTGGTCCAGTCTGAAATATGTCAGTGAGGTTTGGATGACTGGCGCTCACATTCTGTTCAGGCAGAGAAGGAATCAGACTGACTTTGGTGATCTTCAGATATTCCCTCTGGCCTCACCAGCAGGTCAAAGTTCAATGTTTCAACATCAACTGTGTAGATTTGCACACTTCTTTTTAGAGATCCCTATTGTGCCTCAGACAATGCAGGTTATTCTGACAACATCAATGATCCTCAGGTACATTTTCACAGTAAACATTTACCCAACGTCTTGTGTTAAATTCTGTACACAGAGTAAACGTTACCTAAACACATTACCTGTTATTAATCCTACAGTGAAGTGTGTTGTAACGGGTGTAATCCTGAACTGAGTTTCCAGGGGCCATTTAGGGCCAGTTACAGTAGTGCAGGTATTTACTGCAGGCTGCGAACGCTGTCATTGGCTGAGTGTCTTCCACTGACACATCCCATGTCCACCGTGACAGATAAAAGTGCTTCTGTGACTGTGTAGGCTGCAAGTCACAGCAAACGCACCACGTTGTCTGGGTCAGGCCTATTTCTAGAATATCCAGTCCAGGATTACACTTTGGCTTACAGTTTTATTTTAAACCCTAATCTCGTTTATTGTTTTAAATCTGTCAACCCGCCAATTGCAGCAAGTTTATATAATGTGACTGAAACAAGCTCCTGGGATTCATTTGGATTTTTCCTGTTTATTCTGCGCGTCTCCCCTCGTGTGACCGGACTGGCTTCCCGTTAGGAGGAGGAGGAGGAGGAGGAGGAGGAGGAGGGAGGGAGGGAGTGAGAGGGGGGTCAGTCGGGGTGAGGATCCGACCCGGGCTGAACCGATGAGCGGGGGAAGGCGAGACCGAGCGATGCGGAGCATTTGAAGAGTGGAAACATCCAGAGACGAGTGCCGGGTGCTTCTCGTCCCTGACTGTGGAGATTTATCCGCAGACTTAGCAGCTGTTTGATTTGTAAGTGAGACATCTTTTTATATTTGCATTTCGCCCGTTTCAGTATATTTGTTGTGCAAATGAAAGGTTGAATGGGATTTAGGCACGTTTATTAATATATTTTATTTATTACCGCAGACTGAATTAAACAGCACGAGTTTTTCATCTATTTTTATTTTAATAAATTATTTACGGATAATCAGTTACTTTTTAGGATGTAACTCGACTTGTTTTGTGCGTGTTGCAGTTAATTTAACTAAATCAAATTATATATGAAAAAAGACATTTAAAATGATTTAAGAATGACTCTACTGTAACTGTCTGTGAGGTGAACTGATTGACATAAGTATCTTGAATTACAGTTCCAGTAATCAAATACAGACAAAATTATTATTTTTTATAACAAATTCCACAATGAATCTACACACATGCACATTTCCTGCGCCGAAATTACCTTTTAGTTTTTCTAAGCAACAGTCAACAGTCAGTGGGATAATGGATTAAACGTTTTGCAACCTTGTAAACAAATATTCAGCTAATCATATTTGTGTGTGTCACCACTAGGTGGAGCCATTTCACCACATTTCACCCTGACTCTCCATTTGTCGGTGAGTTTCCAACAGACCCAGCAGCTCCCTGAAGTGATAGAACATGACATCTCAGACTGTGGGAGCAGTCGTCCAGGACATGTCGGAGCCCCCGCTCCTGGCTGCTGCAGGACTGGAATCCAGGCCTCTGGGTGGGACCACTTCCTTCACTGACGAGGCTGTTTCCATTCTGACATCCACAAGCCAGCTGGCTCGGACCCTTTTGGGTCGCACCTTTGCCCTCAAGCACAAAGAGAGCCGTGCCAACTCAGAAGCTAAGGCTTGCAGCAGCTGCGATGAGGATAACTGCAACAGTGTGCGCCGCAAGCGGGAGTTCATCCCCGATGAGAAGAAAGATGATGGTTACTGGGACAAGCGGAAAAAAAACAACGAGGCGGCCAAGCGGTCCAGGGAGAAGCGCAGAGCTAATGACATGGTGCTGGAGAGACGGGTTCTGGGTCTGCTGGAAGAGAACGCCTGTCTGAGGGCCGAGCTGCTGGCTCTCAAATTCCGCTTCGGCTTGGTCAAAGACTCATCCGATGTTTCCGTCCTGCCATTGTCTGGGTCCTTCAGTGTCCACCCGCCACCCAGTGCAACACAGTTCTACCAGCCTTACACTGATGGACCTCAGCCGTACCTCAGTCAACCCATAACATCACCCAGCACCCATCACATCCACCCACGCCCTCCGCAGCAGGGTGCCATCTATGGACAGAGGTGTGTCGGGCCTCTGTCAAGTCATAGTGCATCTGAGGAATCAGGTATTTCCACCTCATGTAGCTCCAATGTGGGAAGCCCTGTTTATTTTGATGACACACTAAGTGAACACAGCGGACCATCCCCTAGGGAGCTGATGGAGGAGCAGCAGAGCTACGACACCCACATCGGTCCCTTGGAGGTCAACGAGGGTCCGTATATGAACAGGCAAGACTCTCCCGAAGGTTTGAGGAGCCTCCCACACAAGCTCCGCTTCAAAGGCCCCTGTGGCAGCAATGACGGAGGGGAGATGTCACCGTCCTCCGATACCCGACACATTGGACCCCCCGTAGCCACAGTGGGACCAAACATCCAGGTGAGAAACCAACAGCAGGCGAGGTGTGACAGTCAGGCAGAGGCCCAGGCTTCTTGGACCAGGGAAGAGGCCTGCAGTGGGTTTGGGCAGCAGTGTCAAGGTCCGTCATCTGGATACTGCAGTTCCACTCTGCAGACATCCAGGGACCCAAAGTGTACGACAGAGGACGTCAGTCTCAGGTCGCAGCTCAGCTGTTTGTCTCAGGAAGTAGCTCAGCTCAAGAAGCTCTTCTCTCAGCAGCTGCGCTCTAAGACCATGTGAGACGCATGGAGACAAATCTAGAGCGAAGTTATGACACAGATTTGACATCACATCTTTTCCAAATCCTGCAGCTCACAGAGCGCTTGACTTCGACAGTGCCACATGGAAACTGCCACCTCTAAAATGTCAAAGTTTATGTACAACATGATTCTCAGCAGAGATAGTCAGCACCACACATAACTTTAAAAAATGCAAGGCTGAAGGTGTTTTACTCACCATTTATTGTGCCCTTGGATAATGGGGATTTTCACACTAAAAAACATCCCTTGACGGAACAGGTCCGTCAGACACACTGGGCGAACGCACTCAACTCTTCAGTGTCACCAGGCTCAGCAGAAACGTAACCATCAGTACACATGTTTGTTGAACACGACGTCATCTTGGGTTAAATGTGTGATAAATGTAATGAAGACTTGAGTGTAGTGTGGTTCTTGTGTTGTTCGCTGTATCTGTATTTGGTTTATCAATAAGCAACATAGAAGTCACTGTTGTCACTGTTGAGAACTGTAACTGGAGTGATCTGTATTTGTTAATAAAGAATATTTTACATGAACAGACTGCGGAATCCCTTTTGACCAACTTACACGTAAATGGATAAAAGAAAAATGGCTCAAAAACGTAGGTGGCAAGTTTTATTTTCTAAATTGCTGTTGTCTGAATTCAGTTTCTGGCCTTGATGGGATTCTGTCTGGAGAGATGAAGTAAGCATACCGAGCCGATGGGGGCAATGGGGTGTCGGACACTGCCAGGCAGAGAGGGGTACATGCAGGGAGAGGAGTACTGTAAGACTGTGCATGAGTCATCTCTCACGTCAGCAGTGGAAAAGCTATTTTTAGCACTGAAGCAGTTGTGCTAGAGACTGATTTGCCCGAATGAAAGGGATGGAGACAGGTTAAGAATACATCAACACCTAGAAAGATTTCAAATCTGCACACACGTGTATCACACACACACACACACTGATTATTAGTTGCTAAATGTCACTATCGGGTATTACAACACATTTTAAACCACATGAAAGCATTTTCAGTTTTAAGGATCAGCACCAGGTGGCGCCTTGTGTCTTTATCAGCACAGCCCACAGACTCATACATTCATTCATTCATTCACAGCAGTGTTACTACAGAGGTTATCTCCTCCATTGTGCTTAATATTGCAGCACATGCTGCACATTCAGCGAAGGCAAAGATGCGTTTTGTGTTGGAAGCACCTTTACATTAAGGATTTTATTCCATACAGTGTACGGAGGCATTAGCCCGGGGTTGGGAGATTACAGCCACAAATACATTTTAACGCTAAAGGGTCAGCCTTAAGAGGCTCACACCCATCCCGTGCCGCTGCACTGACCCATTCTTCAGGCCTCGACCCTGCCTCCCCACTAAAAGGAAAATGCGCATGAGGTCTTTTGTGTGTGATCAATCATCATCCAGCCAAGTCTGCAACCCCCAAACATTATAAGCCATATACGAAGGAGTGAGAGCCTTTTGGTTGCTAGGCAGGCGCCACCACACCAACACAGTTGCAGAGGGGAATGCCTGCATGCAGAGGCAGCTGGAGAGATGGAGGAATATGTTGGGGGTTGGTGGTTCAAACAGAGGACTGGTGCGGGGAGGAGCCAGACAAGTTCAAGGCCGCTGTCTCCCCAGCATGGTCTAATGGTGGTGATGATGGAGTGTGTGTGTGTGTGTGTGTGTGTGTGTGTGTGTGTGTGTGTGTGTGTGTGTGTGCAGGGGGAGGGGATGTGAGTGAGAATGAGGGTTGGAAGTGGACGTGTGCCTGATATGAAACAGAGCTGGCGTAACTGCACATGAGCCATGATGGTGATGATGATGATGATGATAATGATGAGGCTTTGTGGAATAATAGAAAAGCTAAATTTCCCTTCGCGGATGAACAATTAATTTTTTAAAAAACGATATTTTTCAACAAACACAACATCCCTGTCCAAACTGGTCCACCTCAAAGACCCAGACAGAGACAGAGCAACGTAGTATATGCTGTCCAATGCAGCGAGGAACGTACAGATCTGTACATAGGAGAAACTAAACAACAGCTCCGCAAACACATGGCTCAACACAGAAGAGCCACCTCATCAGGACAGGACTCTGGCGTGCCACTCACACCAGTCAGTCAGACATGAGAAAGCCCTCTGGATTAGAAGGTGAAATGAAATGATTAGTATTATTACTATTTTAGGTAATAAATTTTAGGTATAAAGGAATACTTGTTTTATTTAAATAATAACTGGTATCTCTATAGAACAGATAGACTGTGTCAGTGCCAAAATGTGTGATTGATTAAAAATAGACCTAATACAAAAACAGAACAACACAGCTATTGTTTAAAATAATAACATAATAAAGCACTAAACGCCAACGGTTAAACTTATGTCTGTCATAAAATACTGTCATCATCATATATCAGAATATATATTAACTTGTCTTACTACATATGTAATCATTGCCATGGTTCTGCTGTTTCACCTTCCTGGAGAGACTGATATCAGGGGCCACACAACGAGTCTTGTTAAAGTGTCAGTAGTGGATCATCCAGACTTTTATAAAATAAAACTGGCGTATTTTCATAGTAAGAGAACAGATTCTGCACAGCTCCGCAGCAGCAGGAGTTAAACAAAATGAAACTAGAGAACAAGAGGTAAGTTGAAGCTTTCTGCCATCTTACATAAGATAAAATAAAACTGTAGCAGAGTAACAGAAATATATGCGAGGACCATTCAGATTAAATGAAACTTAGATGTTTGAGTAAAATGTCATGTTAATTGTATAATCACAAAGAGACACATTTGTCACAAGGATGTTTACACTCTTTACAGTACCAGGGACTAAAAGTCCTGCATCATCTATCTACTGAAGTACTGTAGTACTGTACTTAATAGGAATTTACATCTGGACAAAAGGTAGCTCAATGTGAAAACATCTATAAAGTAGATTAAAAGTTGGAGATTAAATACTTTTCCTTGAATTGTAGAGGAGCAAAACAAACGTAACGTTTTTCTTTCAGATCATCTGTAACTCCAGCATAACCTACATGCTACAGCTGTTATTCAAAGGTGGCTGACGTGTTGCACAATGAAACGTGGACTCGAAACATGCGTTTAGTCCCTAAATGTGTGTCAGTCACCACCCAGAGACCAGCGGTGCTGCCTCAGCTGGAGGAGCTCGCTGTGGAAACGTCTCCATGCCCTTGTTACAAACTTAACCACTCCCGTCAGAGCCATGGCATCGCACCGCGGAGGACGGATTGGGACGAAGAGGGAGACGGAGGGGTGGAGAGAGAGGGGTTAACAACACACAGAGAGAGAGAGAGAGAGAGAGAGACTGTCGCGCGGAGGGAGAGAGATAGAGGACAAAAACGTGACTAGGCAGACTAAGAGCTGTTATGCAACCGCTGACCTACTAACACATATTTCTAGAAAGGGAGCCGGAGAAACTGGAGCAAAGTGTCCGGTGGCGCACAGCACGCACGCAGCCCGAGCCAAACGACAGAGCCAGCGTCCGCTCGTCCCACTGACTCCGCCGCCGCTCAGCCGAGCAACCACCGGGAGAAACCTGAACAAAGTTCCATCTGATCGCTTTTTGCTTTAAGGGGGAGGACGAGAAAGGAGGAAACGGGAGCGAGGCGGCTTTTGTGTCGGGGAAGCCTGAATCTTTTCTCTCCTCCGGGACACGGAAAGAAAGGTATGTTGTGTCTGAGGCTTTTGTCTGTGCCCCGTGTATTTCTCTCCATATTCTCAGTGCGTGTGTGCGTGTGAGACAATAGCGCGGTGCTTGTTCTCGGTCATTGTTCACATGGCGACACTCCGCCGCTGACGCCGCGTGTCCGCCCGTGACTTTGAGGCGTTTGCGGCAGCTTTTTTTTTTTCCGCACACCGCGCGACACATTCTGCGGCTTTGATTCCGTTTCCTTCGACTCGTTGTTGGTAGGAAACACGCAGCAGCAGCAGCAGCAGCGCCGGGAGAAACGTGGCTGTGCCAAGCCCCACATCCAGTGTTCAATGTCAAGGCGAGGTAATTTCCCTCATGGTGGTGTCTTCCAGGGAATGGGGGGGGGGGGTTGTCTGGTAGATGCAGACACAGCCTATATTATCTCCTGCACGTGGGATGCTGCTGTTTCTGTGTGTGTGTGTGTGTGTGTGCGGTTTTTCAAATGTAGGTCACTGGATCACATTAGTGACTGAGACGCGAGCTGAGGTGAACATCCTGACGTTAGTCTGTTTCAGTGAAGTCGGTTAAAAATGATATCAGAGGTCGCGAGGAGACACGAACAAAGCTGCGACATGATTATTTATTTATTAGCAGTGTGTAAACACGTATGGGAGTATTACAGAGCTGTCATGACATATCAGGACATACAATGTGACTGTGACCTACTGTTGGCTATAAAGTATTATTTAAATTACATTTTGGACGCTTTTGTTGCCATAAAGCTAATTATGACATAATATATGTTCAAGTTCAGAGGAGAAAACAAAAGGTCTGTGTCAGGTTTCTGTTCAGATCTTTTCTGGTAAGCTGTGTTGAGTAAAGCACGGAGCTTTGCTTGGAGGGAGTTGGAGGGTATGACATAACCAGCGCACAGCAGGGAGAAGCAATAAACAGCAGCTCTCTCCTGGGACACGGAGAGGCCTGTAATTGATTCCCGTTCACACCCTGCGCTTTTATTCCCATCATTCTTACTCAGATTAACACCGGATCTTTGTTTCTAAAGCACGGAGATATTTAGCAAGTCAGCACTGTGGAAATGGTGTTTTAGAGAGGCTTTCATCAGTGATGTAACACAGCTGCTCAGATGTCTGCGAGCTATTTTTAACTTGCTCAATATTTCTCCTCCAAGAGAAACCGTGGAACAGTAAAAGGCAGAAGTGTGTCTAAACCAGATGTTTTCGTACAAAGTTCACCTCCCCAGATCCTGGCAACGTTGTTGTGAAATTAGAATAACAACTGAACATCCAGGATGTGATGCAATGCATGGAAACCCCTGTCTGGCGAAGGCAGGCAGAGTTCTGGTGAGCTCTTTGTTCGCCATCTGCCAGCTGGACTGGTTTCAGAGCCGTCTGCATTGCTCCGTCCCAGCCAGCTCTCTGAATATAGGTCAGACCTGTATGTGGGTGAGGAGACACATGTGGTACTGGCGGACTACTTTGACAACTTTGTTGTTGCTCCGAGGAATACGAGACGGCGGATTGACTTCAGCTATTGCTCCAGTTTCCATGGTGTTCGCTAATCATAATGTTTGCTGTCTATTTTTGATTCCTGGTGATTTAACTTTGTAAATCTGCTAAAAGCCTTTGACCTGTTAGTATAAGTGTACAGGAAAGTAGGTTAGGTTAATTAAGGTCATTATAAAAATGTTTAAGAATCCTTCAACCAATCTGTAATCTCCTCTGAAAAATGTTAGTCTAGCGATCCACTAGATGTAATTATTAGCCGCGAGTCATCTAATCATTAGAAGACGTTTTAGTCACATGTTAGTTAGACAGCATGTGTTCCAGGTCAGTGTCACTAATTGACCTGGAATGTCTGGATTCTCGTCTCCTTGTTTTGTTCCTTGACACAAAACCGTGGGGCAAAATGGAGGCTGGTAGCTGGGCCTCTCCACGTGTGTGGTGTTGGATCATCTAAAAGATGGAGGAGGGGAAGAGGATGCCGTACGTTTTACTCACACTTGCCTCAGAGAGGGTCAGAGGTGAAACATTCCTCCCTGAGTGGCAAGTGCCTGGAAACGGTGTTGGGGCATTTATTTCCTCAGCCAGAAACACGTCAAAGCGCTTCCAGCAGCTGCACTGAATCATTGTCATAAATGGGAAATTAGCCTCTACACACACACAAAAAAAGAATTAGTTACACAGCTGTAACACTCAGTGTGTCGCACTTCTTTAACTCAAACCTCGGCTTTTATCCAGGGCTCAACGTGTACAGAGTGGATAGTGAAAAGGGAGAACGTAGGGCATTCACAGCCAATAACCCACTGCTTCAGTTGCTATGTAATATGCATGCGTTACACAAGCTTTGCTCCACAACAAGAGACATTCAGAGCACGTACGTTACAAGCAACAACAGCAGCCCCTCCCCATGCAGTCCTGAGAGAGAGCCTGTTATGTGCGAATTTGGCTGCAGCGATGGGTGTGTGCTCTGACGTCAAAGCCATCTCCCCCTGTCTCACTATCGCTTTTTCATCTGCAACTGATGCATTTCGTAGTGTGTCGTAGGGTTTCTAGAGCGAACACGAATTAACGTTGCGTAAAAATCACGGGGGCTTTACATAATGTGATTTTTTTTTTGGGCAGATGATACATTCAGGTCCGTCCCTTTTATTCCTGCTGCTGCAGTCTGTAAAATTCCTCTCATTTCTACCAACTGATTCCCTCATGTCACCCCACACTTCTTCCCGCTTCCTCCCTCCCTCACCTCTCTCTGTCGCTCTATTTTTAGAGTGCACTCTAATACTCTCTTTCCCTCTCCTGCCCTCCCTCCCTTGCAGTCCCACTGACCTATTTTATGGCACACCGTAGAAGACAGGAGGAGTGTTTACTGCTTAGTGTTGTTTCTAGGTCAGTGGGACAGCACAGACGTATGCGTGCTTCCTTTCCGCTCGCCTTTGTTTCGCTCCCTCCCTCCCATGTAAGTCTTTATGAAAATGGTTTGGGGTTGGGGAGGGGAGCGGCTGGTCCTACATTTTATGTCCAAATCCTTTTCTGTTTAGCTTAGCATTACTCCAGTTCTTTGAGAGAGCAAGACAAACAAGAGGCGGACAAAAAAGAAATCTTGTTTCGCCACTTGCTGCAGAATGTAATTTGAAGAACAGCCTGCAGCATATCTAGGCATGGCACCGGAATTACAGCATAACGCACAGGGGTAAACAAATGGTTAAATATTCAGAGCTGTTTCAAGGTCACTGTGAGGTTTTTTGTTTTTTTATGGAGAGATTATGTAACGGGGTCAGCGAATGCAGGGGAAGCAGAGAAATGCAGTAGTGCCCAGTCTGGATTATACGTTCACTGGTGGAAATAGTTATGTGACATTGACGGTTTGAAGTAAGTGGTTGGTGATACGGGGACAATGCACTGCAGCACAGTGAAACAACACGAGTCACGTTTATCTTACAGGGGCACGTTTGTTCGGGATATGAGTATGTTTTATTTTCACAAAATGGAAACATGAATTGGGTCCAGAAGCTGTTTACTGACTCTTTAGCAGCGCCCCCTACGTCTTCTCATGTCTGCTCTGCTGTCTAGAGTTTTCTCAGAGCAGAAGGTTGCAGGAGATGAAAGGATTCAAGTTCATTGATTCCAATATTTTAAAAATAATGCAAAAATACACAAATATAAGTCTTAGTTTGATTTTGTGCTCTGTTTAACTCCAGCGTTTTGAATGAAAAGCAACACTAGAGCGTTCATTGTTACCCTCAGGCACAGTGACCTAGATTGTGTGTGTGTGTGTGTGTCTGAGAGTGTCATAAAAAAGATGTTTTCATGTTCCTAATGGACTTCAGGGCCCGGTGTAATAGTGTGTTATTAATTCCTACATATCAACTGTGTAATGCTGTGCACTGAGAAATCAGGAAACAGGCCTAAAACAAGAGCGGATCTAATTATTACATAACACCGGCCTGCAGTCAACATCCGTCTGTGCTGCATTGTGTATTGCTGTTAGCTTCATGGCATAAGACATGCTGGGTGGGGAAAGCTTCCTGTTGGGCTATAGTGTTGACACAGTATACGGAAGCGCAGCAGCTTGTGCTGTTGTGTAATTTCAGACACTGTGACAGCTACCATTGTCACTCTTACCAACACAGATGTGTTTACATGTGTCTGTAACTGTTCTGACTCCTTTGAGCCCATTTCTCACTGATCCCCTTTTTTCTGTGATGTATTATGTAAAGAAATTTAGACTTGAGCACAGTTGGTTTTATAATACATCATACTATAACTAGCGTAAGTGTGATGCTATGCCTGTATCCTCATCCCCTCAGCTCTTTATCCGTCAGTCTCTGCAGAGCTGGCACGGGGTCAGCCTTTCTCATTTGTCGTTATGTGACTGTTACAGCGCTCAGTCTTACACAAGAGCTCTGCAGCAGCAGCAGCAGCAGCAGCGCATACAGTATGCTTTGTCCCAGCTGCAACCTCACATACTGACGTGCGCTGCCGCTAAGGCTCCGCTAATCCACTCAAGGAAACAAAGACATGAAAGACCAACGCTGTGTAAATGTGAACCCATTTCGTGCAAAACCAGTCACACCGCTGGACTCGCATTAAAGCTTTGCACCACAGTTCATCAGTCTAATTTGACCTGTATGTAATGTGCCACAATGAACTGCAGCTAACGTAACTCTCTCTTTGTCTCTCCCCTCCCTCTCTCTCTTACTCTCTTCATAACCCAGTTAGTGGTCAGCAAACAGCAGCACTGAAGCTGGACCCTCAGGGAGCTTTGAAGCTGATGCACTGACCTACATCCTAAGTAAGATACTAAGAGAAGCGGGGCAGCAATCTGACGGGTATCGCGACTCTGGAAGATTGAGGAAGTCGATAATAAACTTTAAACAACTTCCAGCAAGGCTCCAGAAGCTGCTATCAAGTACTCGCCAAGACAACTGGAAGACTCTTTGCTCAAGATACAGAATTGTTTATTTTTTGGGGTTCTTTGTTCCGAACACTACTTCAATGTCTGAGGTTTTTGTGGAGTTCCACCTCTTTTTAATCTTCCTGGCTAATTTGGACACTTGAACATTTTGATCTTGAATAAAGTAACAAATCAATGAGGCCATCTCTTCAAAGAGCACAAATACCTCATTCAAAAGTATTTGCGGATCCTGTGACATAGGTCAAATTTCTTGGTAACAAAGTAGAAGGCTCATCATATAGTTTTACATATATTCCCTTCCCCCCTTTGCCAGTTGCTAGAGTTACGCTCTGGCTGGGAAAAATGGAAAGTCTCAGTATACACCTTTCACCCACCAGCAACCAGAACGCCATGGAGGTAGACGGTTTTTCTCCCTACAATGGGAACCTCCCCTCTCCTAGTCCCGAAGATGAAACGCGGGTCATCCGCCAGGCTAAAGGTAGCAAATCCGCCGTGACTTCCCGTCGCAAGCGCGAGTTCATTTCTGACGAGAAGAAAGATGCTTCCTATTGGGAAAAGAGGAGGAAGAACAATGAAGCAGCCAAGCGCTCAAGGGAAAAGCGTCGTCTCAATGACATGGTGCTGGAGAACCGGGTGATGGCGCTGAACGAGGAGAACGTTCGTCTGAAGACAGAGCTTCTGCAGCTCAAGCTGCGCTTTGGCCTCATTAGCACAGCCTCATACATGGAGAAAAGCCAGCAGATCTCCAGCAGTGCTATAGTTGGCGACACTGGTAGCAATGGGAGCTGCACCAACGGCAACCCCGGTAATGCCTACCTCTCCAGCAGTGGCTACTCCAGTGCATCCCAGGTGATGCTAAATTCAGACTCATCTGAAACAGAACAGTCAAGCCGCGGTGAGTGCCACGGCACACTCCACAAGTACTCCCCACGGGACTCTGTCTCCGATATGTCTGACGCCTCCTCCAGGGACAGCCCAGAACCAATGGGCTACACCATAAAGAAGGAGCCCTCTAGTATGGAGCTGGTCAGACTGGAAAGCAATGGGAATCCCAGTGGCATCACTAGCGGGATACCCAATGGAATGACAAATGGGGCTTACCATGGCAACCACACTGCTCTGGTTTCTCCTCACCAGCAGAGCACCCCGATGGCTAAAAGTGCCATAGACTACCAGCACCATCAGCAGCAGCCGCAGTCCCACATGGATGCCTCCAGCCCTGCTCCTCAGGCCACCTCTGCACAGAGGAGCGTCATCCTGTATCGCTCCAGCAGTGCCTGTTATACCAGGGAGCACCAGAGGCCGGAGGACCAGCAGAGTAGGCTGGCACAGCATGGCCAGCACACCTCGACCTCCGAGTTCTCTGACTGCTCAGTGAGCATCACAGAGGTCGCAGAGAAGCTGGAGAGGACGAACACCCTGGACACGCCTCGGTATGACTACACCACTGGTCATGCTGAGTCAACAGAGGAGTTGCAGAAGAGGTACAATCCCAGTTCCCAGCAGCACATTGACAACCATCAGCGTTACAGCTACGAGGGTCGGGAGAACAGTCTTCAGCATGCAGAAAGCCACCAAAACCCCTTTGCCCCTGATTTGATCCACAACACTGAGGAGGGCAAGTCCTCCTTCTCACAGCACAACGGCTACCTCAACACACTGGACGAAGAGCCCCCGCTGCTCACGTATGAGGGGGGCCCCAGAGCTGATGGTTTCTACCAGGAGAACTCCTCCACTAAAGACACCTCATCCAGTGATGGCGATCCTCGTAGCTCTGACAAGGAGGCCTCCACAGATGACGAGTCCCCTTCCTCATCCTCTTCGGACATCAGCAGCTACCACCAGAAGGCTGTGGGAACTGTTGGTTCGCACGGGGAGTGCCAGGCAGAGGTCAAAGCCACTGCGCTGCCCCACAAGCTCCGCCTCAAGTACAGAGCACTCTCCAGTGGGGCTGCAGGAGTGCAAGTAGAGGGACCGGTCAGCACCTCCATGTCCCCCTCTCCCACCTTGCCCCAGCACCCTTACTTAGCACTACCTAGCAATCACATTAGCCAGGCCAATGGGGAGAGTAGAGAGATGGAGCACGAGACTGAGTTTGCAGAGGAGTTCAAACCTCAGGTGAAAGAGAGGATGGAAGGTAAAAAGGAGGGAGGGAAAAGGGGATCCAACAGCGGGAGGGGTGAGCGTAATAAGAGACGAGATTAAGGACAAGCCGAGGAGTGGCTCGAGCAACTATGACTCACATCGCCACCTTACAAGACATAAAAGAAGTTCGAGACCTGTATGAGATGTAGTTAGGATGTGAGTTCACCATCAAGATTCACTGTGTCACCTGTTTCCCTTCTCTTTATTATCTCCTACCTCCCACCAATCTCTCCTGTTAAAATAATGAATCACTTCATGGGGGGCGGCGGGAGGGGGGCAGAATGAAACTCTTCTGAGGACGAGTCTGGGTTATTTTTCTCATGTGGAAAATGGAAACCATATTCAACTATTCATTCAATGTAAACTGCCTTAGTGGCTAGCAAGCACTTATTGTGGCATTATGGGAAGATTCCTTTGACCAAAGATACACATCCTTCCCTTAGCGTCTCCCTTTTTTAGAGTTACCAGAGTTACATTCTTCCTCCCTCCGAACCGATCTGTACCATTTGATCCTCCAGCCTCTTACCACCTGCACACAAGTCCCCTTCACTTCTGAAGCACTTAGATTGTATATTACTGTGACATAAAAATTTGCATATATGGAATATATATTTTAAGAAAAAAATGTGGCAAAAACATACAAAAAAATTAATAAAGCAGTGGGATGTGGAAACTGTAGACTTAAAAGTGATCAGTTTGTTCATATTGAGACACCTTGTACAGTCCCTGTTTGTCTAAGAAGGAAAATGCCTCAAAATTTCTTTTACCTAACAACGTGAGCCGCCATTTGTATAAAAAAATTAAAAAAGGAACGGTAAGCTTTTTTCAGATTTAAAGGTGATCAATACTCAAAAACTCTGAGGCCAGTTATCCGCATATCAGTCAAGACCGCGTAGTCACACACTGGTAAAACCTGACGAGCACAAAGTGAACCTCGCTTGCCATCCGGTCAACTACAATCAGTAAATCTTCATTTTTTTAGAGACAAATATTGTCTGTGTAGTAAACGAAATGGCTCTTCATTCACAACCAGCAAAGCTGCTCTCTCTTCATAAGGTGCCTCTTTATTGTGTTGTCCCTCGTCCCCACATCGGCCAACGTCTTAACAATCCCACTCACTTCCACACACAGTTGTTTTAGCTACAGTAGCTGCAGTAGATCATACAGTCTGTATAAGTGTAACTGTTTCACTTCCTGGTGCCTGCCTTTGGCCACTATGTATAAATGTAAAGTTGTCTCTCTATCTCTTGTATACTGCTGTCATTATTATTATTTTATTAATATTTTCTATTATATTCAGTTATTATTTTTGTTATATCGTTGTGTCATTTTGCTCTGTGCTCTTCCTGGTTGTGCTGTGTATTTACCCATTATGCCCTTTGCCCCACTTACCATTTGTACTCTGTGTTACTGTATAATCTTTGTTGTTTGCCGAAAGGTTTTTCCAAAAATGGGAAAAAAAAATTGAAAAAGGCTTGTCCAGAACTGATTATGTATTGCTATACTTCGCGTGGAGATGCAAAATGGTTACAAAAAAAAACACACATTTTGAATTGTGAAAGATTCAAAATGTGGAAAAAATAAAAAGGTTGTTGAATTGCTAAATGTCTCTTTTGAACTTTTTGAGCTCGTCCTACGAAATGCATCACATCCACACCAGTTTGTTTTTCTAGCAGGAGACGCAGCAGCTAATTCACAGCCCACAGACGGCAGCATCCCAGTCTGCCAGTATAGTTAAGTGTGAGCCAGAAAAACTTCACTGGTTCACCACGTCACATTGCTACTCACTGCTGCACACTGGCAGAGATTCACTGAAAATACATTGGGAACAATACACAGACTGTGTGGTGCATCAGTACAGACGAGGATCTGTTGGATAAATGCGACCTCAGTCTGGATGTCTATTCCACATGGTAACAGTGACGGTCACAAAATACACGTGGCTGCGATATAAAATTCACAAAATTAACTGGCAAAATATTAAATAATACATATATCTGACTGAGCAGTTCTGAGTGGCAAAGGAAATTTAAAGAGCTCGGTAAATGGTAAACACTTAAATGAAAGACAGTTACTGTACCTGTTAAGAACTAGTTAAACACAAAGGAAGTGAACACTGGGATTATGTTCATGAAGCAGTACAACTCTAAACAATTGTTAATGTTAATAGTAAATAACACGAGCGCTTTATGAGGTGTGGCAAGTTATGTCAGTGTTTTATTGCAGCCTGTTCTACTCTCCTCCAGTTGCCACAATAAATCGTTTTACTACTCTAATTAATTTATGGCCCAAGATAATATGAGACTTTAGACTTAAAAGTGCCGGAGTTGAGGAGCGTTTAAGGTCATTGTGAAGTCTGAGTATAACTTGAGTATAACAACATGAAATAAATCTTACATGAAAAAAAGACACAGAAGTTCCCTCTGCGCAGAGTTACATTTGTTTGCCTTCTGTTTCTAATATAGTCCAGAATTGCTTAATGCTATGAACCAATACTGATTTGCTTCAGCTGGAGAATTTGGGAGAGAACGAGTGCAACATTCAAAAAAGACTTTCTCAGGGGAGAAAACTGCGTCAGCCCGAGAAGTCTGATTGTGGTGGGCCCCTGTCTGACCCTGGTGTTAATCGAACAATAGCTGATGGGAAACGCAAGTTGTTATGGGCAAAGAGTGCCAGCGCCATTGGTTACATAAGAGACATTACACCAACGACAGCTTATCTGATAAGGAGGTATTGCAATTTCAGGGAAACGCCCAAGTTTCTTCACAGAATCACAGGACAGCAGCTCTACGGTGAAAATGTCCACAAATAAGGCAGTGCCAACAAAACCACTGACAGACACGCTTTCATCCCCTGACTGTATAACCGTAGCGCTTCCCATTGGGCAACTCTATAACACAAATGAAATACATCCACAGCACTTCTTGTGTACAGTAATTAAAGTTCCTGCTTCTCAGTTTCAGATGTGAGAACAGTGTCTGTGTGTGGAAGCAGTTGACAACGGACAGAGCTTGTTTGGTCAGTAATATGAAACTGTGTTTCACTTCTGCAATGCATATCATCCACCGGTCGACTATAAAAAGGCAACATTCCTGAGAAAACCGCAGTGTTTTGTAAGGCACTTCCTTTCCTCATTCCTTCTCCTACACCTTCCCCCCCCATACAGACCTCCCTCCCTTTATCTCATGTTCTCTCGCTCTCCTATGCCCTTTTTTTCTCCCCCCAACCCATCTTTGAGCTGTAGAAGCTGCTTTGTATTGTGCAGAGGCTCCTGAAAACAGGCCAGCAGAGTAAAAGTAGGTCAGTGAGGAAGGATAGGGCAGGATAGAGGAGAGGGAGAGGGAGAGGAGAGGGTGAAAAGAGAGAGAGAGGAGAGAGAAAGAAGGAGGGAGGGAGGGTTACATCACATGCCTGTACACTGTAAACTTGAGCAAACGACTCAGAAAGAAGCTCTCTCTTGTTGCCTGAGGGAGCGGGTCAGTAGCCTGCACGCACACACACACACACACACACACACACTTGGCTTACATTGATGAATCTGTTTGCCATTACATCAGGCTGACATTTTAAAATAAATACACACACTGGCTTATTAATTCCTCAGAGCTTATAGGATTATGTAATGAAAAGCTCCATGAGATTTTCATTTGATTAGATTATTATTGTTTTAATCATCAGTCAGTTTTCTGACCTCTGTTTCTGACATTCAAACCTCTTATTTTAGTCCATTAGCTAAGTGGGATTCATGTGGGGGATATTCATATTGAAAATAAAACGGCAGAGATTCACTGTGACATTGAACCGTGAGGAGTTGACAGCTTCTCTTTAGAAACCAAACTCTGAACAACTAGTTTGACCTAAATTGGCTTTTTGTTTTAGTGTTTCATCACACGCACCGTTTAAAGCCACCTGTGTGTGCACAACAGTACAACAACTGAATATGGAAAAGTTAATGAACGCTTATAGGTCACGGCTAAGAGCGCGCGCGCGAGCGTTTGTGCGCATGTATGAAGTAGAGAAGGGGGTGTTGGCCCTGCGCTGCCTGCGGTGATCAGCAGCCCTGGCTGGTTATGTAACCAGGATGCCGCAGTATCTAGGTCAGCAGCGCAGGGAGAGCCAGGGATGGGGTAAGGGGGGATGAAGCTGAGAAGTGTGTTAAGACTCCGTGGTACATTTGAGCGTGTGTGTCTACATTGCAGGTTTTTGAGCCATTTTGATTAGTCATCCACACACATTGTGAATTCCTTGTTTGCATCCTGCCAAGACGTCAACTACCATCAGTCACTGCAGAAATATCTGCTGGAAATGTACAGCATGAGAGGAGGATAGAAACCTGTTGGACTATGTTTACAAATGGACAAGGAAATCAAAACAGATAATCAGATATGATCTTAATACTCCACACAGAAGGAGCACAGAGAAGTCACCTAGTTATCTAACAAAGCTCGGGAATGCAGTTAATGAATTATTAAACACTTTGCAGCTGGACTAGACACAATGCTATCATCAAGCGTGTTCACTCTGTGAGGTTTGTTAGAGCTATTAATAAACTTTAGATGAAGCATTTAAGCATTTAAAATTAACACCTCATTTCCTGTGAGGACAGCTGTGATATGGTGAATAAATATATCTGCCTTCTTCTGACTGACTTTACAAGTTTATGCATTAAACCTTTTCTGTTTTTTAGCAAATACGTGCATGTTTGCAGTGGGCGTGGTTTTATTGTTTGATGACACAGAGCCAAAAGAATCCAGACAATTTCACATTATCAGATTAACCAAATTAAACACGAACCACCTCTGAAATCCCGCACGGAACAACTGCTCGACGTGTTGTCCATACATATAACAAAAGCTACGTATTGTATTTCCACCTTAAGTAATGGGGCTGAGATTCAGTGCACGCCTAAGAAGGAAAGAACGGGAGAAAAATGACTCCCCTGCCGAACATGCTCGGTTGGCTGTCATTCAGGGCAGAGTTACGTTTCCCGCTGTGACCCTGCTGCCTCTGTCCCACACAGCACTGCAAAATAGGTCAGTGAAGGTCTGTGTGCGTGCGCGCATTGCCACACATGTGTGCACAACAACGAATTACGGACTGCCATCCTCCTTGGCACACTGACACACACACACACACACACACACACACACACACATACATGTGCACACATGACACTGATGCATTTACATCATAGTGAAAATAGGCCACAAGAAAGTTGGGTGCTATTGAAACGAAAGTAGGCCACTAGGAATAACTATGTATGTATGTGCCTGTGTGTGAGCGATGAATCAGCTCCATGTTATGCAATACTAAACCACCTTTGGGCCCCACTGCCATATCTTGTGCCCTTGTGCTACAGGAAGTATCACGAGTGTGCATGTGTGCGTATGCATCATTTTGTCCAGATGGAAAGTGACTGAAAGAAGAATCACCTGCCTATCAGCTGTTCTTTTCCAACATCAGAGGATCCTCAGAGGATCCTAATTATTTCAATCTGCTTTAAGTCAAAATCAAATCATAATCATTGCAAATAAGAATTCAATAGCCTGACACTTCCTGTTAAGTCTTTTTTTTCAGCAGTTTAAGTATGGCACTTAGTCTGTCTTTTCCTGATTCGCAGAATATTCAGCACTTTTCAGTAAAACTTTCAGATTACCTAGTGAAGAAGAGCTTCGTGCTCTCTGATGTATTACATCACTGATTCACTGAAGTCATAAAGTTTCCCACGGAGCTGAGCGCTCTGACTCAGGTGTTACAAACGCTTCTGACGCATTTTTTACGCGAAAAAGATTCACATTTGTTATCTTTATGGAGCAAATTCAAATATTTCACGGACACCACAGGAGCACTAACGGCCCTTGAAGACATTGTAAGTATGTAGGCAGACAGAAAATCTGGAGAACTGAGGGATGCATGACACGCAGCAAGGTGTTTTGTTTTTCATTTTTGTGCAATCACTTTTTGCTAGTGACACTTTCCCGTCATTAAGTTTTTCAGTTTGAAATAGATGCCCAAGCCTGCACCCACCTAGCTAACATGCAGCTGCCTGCACCCTACCTTCATGTTCGCCAGCTAGGTGCAGGGCATGAAGAAACATGTCCTCTAATCTAAGGCACTGATGAATAGGCTAAGACTGGATTATGGATGATATTTGTTTATGATACCAAAAACATGTACTACATACTTGCTTACTATTAAAGGCTATGGAAATGTGTAAGCAACCTACAACCTACATAAATTACACAGAGCCCCTGCCTGATACTGTGCTGCTTCATTAGGAATAATGCAGACAAACAACATATTAGAGCTGTGGTGAGTGAGGTAACGTGCAGCTTATTAAGTGGATTAACCCCTGTACATTAGTCCCATCTGTCTGCTGCTCCTGTACAGCCACGCCAGAAGCACAACAAAAGAGGAATTACAAATATGTTTACATGAGCATTTGAGCAAATCTTCTTCCACTGACCTACTGGCACAGAGATGCAATGCATTAAACAACAAGTGCTCGCACATCACGTGTACGTTTTTAATGTATACCCAGTCCTTGCACGCACACGAAAACACGCACGTACGGACTAATCTGTGATTAGTTGTTGCTTATTTTTTTCAGCTGAGTGAACAGGAGACATGCAACTCATGTGCAGTGTTGACACAAAGAGGTGGAGACAGCGACCCGGATTTCAGATACGGCTGTATCTGCAGTGGAGGGATTTGGACTAAATGGAAAAGTGTGTGACTCTGTGTCTGTGTGACACTGCACTGCTGAAGATGCAGCTCACACTGCGTTAAAGTGTGGATTTGAGTTTAGATTGTTTTTGTTGATTTGGATGTTTTATTTTTGATGAATAGACAAAATGAGAAAAGACCAATTAAACAAGTGACACTCCTCACCTTAATGCCCCCAACCCCCTTACTCCAGCACGGAGTACTCATACACACAGAGACATGCAATCTTGTATAGCAGCCTATAACACCAACTGAGTTTCGATTTAGTTCCAGCATTTTTATAATAACTATATACATTAATATTGCATTGTTAAAAATGTAGACTATGATCAAGTGCATGACAAACGTGAATTATTACAAGGCAATATGCTCAGCAACCTGGATTTTACAATTTGCACTCTTCGAGCTTTCTTTCATCATTTGTTTCTCATTCCTCTTGTAGCCATGCGATTGCGTTGCACATTATGAAATGTTTAACCCTTCTGAATTTGGCAGAATTGCACCACTCAGTGGTGCCAGAGTAACTTGGTCAATTTGAAAGGCTGAAACTACTGGACTTGCACAATTCACACACTCATTTGATTTATTTTTCTCCTGAACCGGCAGCTAAACGCAGATAAACAGATGAAAAAATGCCCCCCTGAGCTTCAACCCCCAAACTAAATTTCATTTTGGTTGTTATCTGCTTGTAGTTGTTTTTCTCACATCTCACATATGTTTTTGGTCATTTTGTGTCCATGGGGGTGGCTGCAGTTCTACTACTGCTGATGCCCCCCCACCACAGTCAGATAGTCTACATATTTTCTGCCACACTTTATTTTTGTAGCAGTTACAGCCAGACAGATTATTTCTTTAAAAAATACTTTATTTCTCCAATTCTTTAGTTCTGTTATTTATTTAGCTGAAAATTGTAAATTGTATTGTACATATAACACATAAGATGCATTTTTGGCAATTCTTACCACTTGGTGCCACCTTTCTTTGGGAATGTGTAACCACCCCGTTCAGTAAACAATCCATGGTCATAACAGTGAAGTAGAGGATTTTCCAGCACTGATAGCTGAAGAGATGAATATCTGAGCCGGGGGTGAAAACAAGGTGAAACAGGAGTACAAACAAGGTATTAATTGCATCAGGATCGAGGCTATGTGTAAACTAGTTTCAGCAGTAAATAATTTGTGAGTCAACCTGCTTTGAACTGAAGCTAATTCATATTCAGTTTTGCACTGTTCGTGTAGTAGCCTGAGAGTCATTAGGACTCAATTAGTCAAGATGAAGACAAGGTGAAACCACAACTAGCAGTGAGGAAAAATAAGCTGCTCTACCTCCAGGGGACAAATTACTGCTGGGTTATATACGTAATTTAGCTGTAAACGTCCTCTCAAACAAGAATACCATAATCTAATATAAGTAGATGGCTCAGGGTGAGGGGGGCGTGTGACGTCAAAGTGTCACTGTGACATCCTGCACAGGTGGTGACACAGCGACACTAATATAGCTAATGACACACAAACACACACATCTGAAGGATGAATTACAATTTGCCACAGATAAACTTCAAGTAGTCGAATGATTATGAAGTACACAATAGATCCACAGTACAGCACCTATCACCACTGACAGTAAAGATGTCAAGAGTTGTTCAAAATAGAGAAAGTAGAGACAACATGCAGCAGGACAGGCCAGACAGATCACAGCTACACACACACACACTGTGTCACTGTGACCTCTGACCTATTTAAGGTTGGTTCAGGGTACAGAGGCAAGAAAGGGAACTCGACCGCGTTGACCTCTCCCCTGTTTATTTTAGCTGCACGTCTGCTGCTCTTCAGTCACGATGGTTCATCTCAATTTCATTTCTTTAAATGCACCAATAAAACCCACAGAGCTTCTTTTGGCTGTTGCTTTACTGTGGCTAAAAATGAGGTCAGTGCTGAAAAGCATTGGTGTTTGACTGAAAGATAAAGCAGTTGTTCCTTTATAAAAGAAATCAGGCTGAGTAGGTTAAAACATTCAATGTCTGTGTGCGAGACTCCATCTAGTGGCTGGATTCAGTCATTGTTACACAGATACACAGTTTCTACCCATCTTATAAACTAAAGACAACATTTATTATATATTATATATTCTGTTGATTCTAATAGTCCCACAAGCAGCATCTCAGCAGAATCTCACCTACAATAAATAAAAACGTAGACAAGATAATAACTTGTAAACTGTCTTTATTAGTCAATATTAAATACTACATATTAACAGCAAGTGCTTATATTAAACTTTAAAAATAATCTGTTCAAATTAAATAGGACAAATACGAAGAGATAACTGACATAGGAGGCGACTAAATAATAAGATACACAGTAAAAGTCACGCTGTGGATCCTTCCTTCATAGGCCGTAGCTGCCAGAACTCATCAACCTTTTACTTGAATCTTACTAAACCACAGTAGCTTAAACCTGGACTGATGTAAAATCCTGCATAAAACTCAGCAGTGTAAATAAAATACAGTTTACAGTGGTAAACCAGAGTGCACTCGGCACTAGCAGAAAGCCGCCTGGTAGTTTTGGGGAGGACTTTACATCACTGAGATGGTCATAAATATCACATTCACATCACATACTGAGACACTTAATTTCCACATACGAGAGTCATTCTTCAGTTAAATCTCTGCACACATCCAGGCGGAGTCAGCCGGACTCCACCTAAGGAACAGGTCCTGTTCTTTCTTTCTGATACTCAGGCGTTTTTCTCTGGAGAGCAGAATCAGCAGCATCTAATCAATCTCATCATTTAAAATACCGCCATCACCACCCAGCTGGGCTCATCATTCACACATACAAAGTCTCCTTCATTAAACAACAGCAGCGTAAACCTGCTTCCTTCATTCAAAGTGACTTGAGCTGAGCTTATAACATATCTAATAAAGTTAAGGACAGTGTGTTGTTAAAAACAGAAGACAAACAAAAACATTATCGTGCTACCTTTGCACTAAAATCTGCACTATATTAAATATTTCTTCATTATATTAAGTTACATTAAAACCATTTAAACTAGAAGACAACTGAACACTTGGAGGACCCATCAAACCTGTGTGTCAGGAGTAACAGGTCTGTCACAAACACTGTCTCAAATGCCATTTCATTTGGGGAAGTGCCACTGTTGTTCAGTGTGCCTGGCACATGACGGATGTCACGTTTGACCCAGATCAGTGAACATCTCACACTCTTGACACCGTGGCCGCTTCCTTCATGTTTGTTCTGCGTGGTTAACGGAACGAGCGGCTCGTCTCGTCTCCTTCACACAAAGCTGAAAAAGGAAAAGTCTCACATCGGCGACATCGTGCATCAGAGTCTGCAGGACTCACTCTGCCGCCACACAGTTATGATTCTGCGCTGTAGTGTTACGACACAGGAGCGTTTCGTAGGACCAGCTGCTGCTGATTCTTCCATGCAGCTGCAGTGGAAGCTAAAGTGGTTCTTTCAGATATGGTAAAACAGTTTATCTACTAAAAGACACTCCTGGGTACGTGTAGGTAAAACTATTTGTGGTTTAACATATTTCAGTGTAAAACTCCTCGGGGTTATTCTTCAGTCAAAGCTCTTCTGTGTCTTTGTTTCTCCACAGAGCGGCTCGTGCCTGCCGCACAGCGACAGTCTCATGGTGATGACTGGATCTTTAACAGCCAAACATGTGGCGTTGTTGCTCACGAACAGCTCTCTCCTCTAGTTGTGATCCTAACCTTCAGTCAGGACAAACGCTTTAGACTTGGCGGGGCGAATCTTGGGTTGAGCTCCAGGACTGGAAGAATTGCAGAGATGTCCCCCGTGGCTCGTCCAGCGCTGGCGCAACACAAAGTCGTAGTTGGCGGTGGTGCACATGGCATAAAATACATTGGCTTTGTCAGGGATCTGGAGCTCTGAGGCAGAAGCACAAGAGAAGTGTTGAAGTATTTTTTTAATTTCATTCCCCTCGTTTCTCAGACTTGTAGGAAATGTTTTTGGTGTGAATAAGAGGACAAGTGGTAACAGCTGACACTCTCAAACCTCATGTCAAACATTTCCCTGCTTTTAAATTAAATCTTTTATGCGCAAATTGCTGAATTTTTCAGAAAACCACACACTTTTAATGAGCCTCTGCTGCTTTATTGGCAGCGCTGAGGAATTTAGTGACCAAAAAAGAAACCATCGGACAGCGAGTCCGAGAGGACATATATTCACCTTTTCCACTGCTGAGCATCTGCCAAAGACTGAAGTCGTGGCAGCTGATGTCCTCCATGTTGTGTTTTTCAAGAGCCCTCTGGATCACCTGAGGTGTGTGGTCCTGACTGCTCAGCTGGAGAGACAACATTTAGGGGAGGTTTCAAACTCCAACACAAGTCTGTACTTCACATGTGCATTCAGAATACTATTAATACTATAAAGGAATACTGCAATTCAGCAAATTAGAATTTCTGCTTATATTCGTTCAGAGGCTGCAAAAGGTTTCAGCCTATAAAGAGACAACATAATAATAATGCACAGTAGCTGCTTAAAACGTAACCCTGAATAAAATACTGTTTAATAAACGTGATGCTTTTCTTTAACGGCTTCAAGACAGGACATTAGGAAATAAAGTCATGACACAAGTCAAAGCTCGACCAAGTGACTTATGTGAATCAAGCAGAGGCTTCAGTAAATCACAGTTCTTACCAATATGCTTTTATAGACATTTCCGTTGCTGACACACTCCACGCTGACCCTGATGATACACAGATCTGCAACCTGTTTGTTGTAAACGGGCAGCACGGCCTGAGGAGAGCAGCTGGAGGATGACGAATCAGGGCACAGCGCCAGAGAGGTGGAGCTGAGGTCTGGCTGAGAGGAGCTGCAGGAGCTCGAAAGACTGGGAGAGGAGGACATGATGCTGGAGGAGAAGTCTTCTGCTATGTTGTGAAGAGAGCCCGAGAGAGACTGGAGACAAGAGGGGAAAAATAGTAATTAACTTCCAATGTTCCGTCAACACCAACAAATTTTACACCACCCGAGAATAAAAATCTATATATATATATATAAATCATAGGATTATAACGTTTGACTTTACTTGTCTTTCCTGACGTCCACACACTACAAACCCAGTTGAGTAGAGACCATCAGCGCTCGTACCTTGACGTTGAGTCTGATGGGAGAGGGCTGAGGGTTAGAGAGGTCCTCCATGTCAGAACTACTGCTGGAGCCTGATGACACACTGATCTGGTCAGTGTGCGTCTTCCTGACAGAACTGTCACAGCCTGTCCGCAACCTTTATGTACACAAGATAAACAAAGCTGAGCACCCACTCGCTGAAGTTAGGAAACATCTCACAGTTGTGTGTATTTTGGATCAGAGCCACGTTAACTTTTTCAAAGGCACCGAGTTCTGACCGGTTCACATAGAGGTGCTTCTCCAGACTTACGAGGTGAGCTTCTTAGCAAGCAGGCGACTGCTCCATGAGTTGGGGGAGCTGGGACAGGGGTCAACTGGAGGCTCCAGGTCACGAGACAGCTCGTAGCTGCACAAGGCAAAAAAAATGAGGCTAATAAGACATGATGCGAGTGGCCGCGACTGTCTGTGTATTGCACTGAAAGGGTTGTGACAGTGTGTCTGACCTCTCCTGGTCTGTCAGCAGCGTGTTCGCCTGCAGCCAGGATGTGATGAGAGGGTTTACTGGAAGAGAATAGTGGGAACAGGAAGTCTGAAGCTGTCGAATCTGGGAAAGAATCTCAAATTCCTAAAAGAGAAAGAAACCACAGGTAAATTCCAGGAACAGAAAACAGCACTAAACAAAAAGACACCGACAGTCATTCTTTAAAGACACCACTAGGGGGCGACACCTACCCGTCGGCGCTTCTCAAAGTTGATGAGTCCTCCCTGTGGTGAAGAAAAAAAACAAGTGTCACCACAGCGACATTCTCACATACTGTAAATCCATGGAAGTATCAGAGAAAAAGAAGACGAGCTGGGTTTGTGGGTGTGATGCGTACTGACCTCCACATTGTCGGGCAGAGCCGTGTCCAGCATAGTGAGGACAGTCAGGTAAGTGCCCAGGTACGGTACCACACCACTGTTGCAGTTCTGAGGACGCACAACAAGCCACACTTTTACATTCTGGTAATAAATATGACCACTTAACTCCCAATATTTTCCATCTTATATTAGTCGATGCTAGTATCAATAGCTTGGAGTAAAACTCCTGAGTGTGCAAAATGAATTGAGAGAGAAAATTAGAAATTAATCCAGCTCCTCCTGAACTATGTAAACACAGGGCTAATATGTGCAAAATACATTTTTCCACTGAATGAACAGACTGATAAAGAAGAGACAAACTGGAAATTTTAGCCTGAAAACATGTGACTTCTGGGGAAGTAGAATTGATGATGCAGAGAAAAATCAAACCGCTGCTTTTCATTTTCACTGCCTGGCATTGCTGACACACTGATTTTTTATTTCTGACAGTCCAAACTGAAACTGAGAAACGGATGTCTCTGAACATATGGCAACAGTTCTGTGAAGGACAGTCTTACCGTCTGTCTGGATGCCGAGCAGAACCGGGGTGATTTGGAGGTCGGGGCGGCTGTGCCGTCGGGCTGACTCCCATCCTGCAGGAAACACGCAACCATGCAGTCAGCTTCGATTAAACAAAATCACTCCAATTCAGCACGTTAATGTGAGAGCACTTGGTGTGAGATGACAACAGGGTGTTATATAACTGTTCTTCTGAAGGTTGAACACCTGCTGACAGAGTGGGAGGGTAACTACCACTCTTTGAGAACAATCGCATCCACTTACTGCGGTTACAGTCTCTCTGCCCTCCGGCGTGTGCGCGCGTGTGCGCTAGGAGGGCATTAATCAGTGCATGCTCTGATTAAAATAAAAATGAACAACTGTCACCCACTAACAATGGTTTTCCAGAACGTGGGGTCCTGATAACAGCATTATCACTAAATACACATTGGTATCAGGTGTTTTGCGCAGTGAGCGACTCAGAGCAAAGGTTACAGAGTTGCAGACTAAATGTTAATTCATTCTTGTAATTTGAGTTAAAACATTAACGACAATACACACTCACAAAATACATTGAATATGTGAGTAGCTATAGCTCTATGGTCAAAGGTCCAAATGTAGACCACAATGTAGTTACCTCCACCAGTATCTCTCTGCTGGTTAGCACACAGTTCTCATCGGGGAAAGTCTCACACAGGTTGTCAAACGTGGCCACGCTTTCCCTGAAACCAAACGAGAACAACCTGTTAGGACGGTTTTATAGAGACAATATTTATTTTGATGAGTGGAAATAAAAAAATAAGCAATTCAGAAAATTGATAGTGGAATTCATTTGTCTGGAAGTTGAATCATGGATGGAAACTAGACTTCCTTGTTCACAGATAGCTTCTGTTACGCCTTTCTCCTCTGGCAGCCTTTACCTGCTCTATCTATGACTATGTGGACATCATTATCCTCCCATGACGATGCTGCTCCTCCTGTGATGGACCATTCTGTTGTTTAGAGGCTGTCTTACTTGCTCCTTTTTTCATGCCCACCTAACACTACACCACCCTGAAGATATATCTGGAGTTTCCTAACCAACGTTTCCACAAGAAAGGAGTTGAGCTGTCGTGTCTCAACAACCAGACAAACCTGACCTGAGTAGTGATAGTCCTCACTTACACATTCTCTCTCTGTTGTTTTACCAAACCTCAGCCACTTACACTTGATATTCTTCCTGTTGGCCCTTACGAAACTTCTAGCAGGTGAGCTTTGTTGCTTGCGCATAGTAAAATAACACTGTGGTGTGTTGAAATAAGGTGCAAACCTGCTGACAGCTGCCCAGGTCTTCTTAAGGCGATACACAGCGTTGGACTGAAGGGCTGAAAGGACAGCTCTCAGAGAGGAGAAGTTCTTCAGCTGTCTGCACTCCTACACATACACACAGGTAACGGGTTTTGTGAGGTTACGTTCAGAGTGGTTACAGTCAGCTGTGCGAGTTCTTGGAAATAGTTTCTGACCCTGACCTGTGCAATAGCAATCCACCTCTCGATGATGTGTGCTCTGTGGGTGGGGCTGGTCTGCGAGTAGGGAGGCGAGCCCGGGGCAGTGGAGGGGTACAGGAAGGCAGACGAGGAGCCGGGTGACGAGACAGGAGAGGAAGTCAGAGGGCTGGACGAGGACGGACAGAGGAGGGAGGTGATGACACAGTTGGTGACAGCGTTAAACTGGGAGATGGTGGCACGGACGGTGGGTGCCAGGTTTTGGTTTTCTTTCTTGTCGCGCTGGGACCAGACACAGCCCAGGCAGTGGAAGGGCAACACTCTGAGAAACAGTTCCTGAGGAAGACACAACCACAAGGACAGTGAAGATGAAGTGCATCGGATGCTTACGTTAAAAACGCTTTGAGACATTTATTAATAAAACCTACTGCATCGAGTCTGGTCAGCTGTTCTGCCAGTTCTCTCACTGAGAAGTCCATCAAGCAGCATTTATCGTCCTCCCTAATGGACGTCTCTCCTCCATCCGCAAAATCCCTGGTGTCCTGCTGCAGCGATTCGCCGTTGTGCTCAGGTGCCGACTGCCTGCACTCTGTCAAGCACAATGAAACATAAATGAAAAATACAACAGGCTGTCTGACACACACTGCATCAGTACACCTGACATCTCACTATCCACCTGCAGCATTTGCTCATTCTAATCCTTCATTTTTGCATTTAATAAAACCTGCACAACTGACAATTTTGTGTAATTTTATAAATGATGAATTAAAACGAGGGATAATATAAGTGACTGAGTACAACTCATCTCGTGCACATGTTCCCTCGTACCTTGTTCCTGGAGTCTCCTGAGCAGCGTCTGCGCGGTCTTGGCCAGGCGTCTGAAGCAGAGGCGGTGCTGCAAGTGGACACAGAGCAGTCTGAGGGCCTGAATCTGCGGAGGCTCGTTGAAGTCTTCACTGTATTCCTCCAGCCACAGATGGATGACGTGGTGTAAAGGACTGATGGGGTGAGGACAATCCTTTGTTACCAATCTAGATCAGTTTTACTGACTAAAATCTGCATAATGAGTAGCTGACAAAATGTCTCATAAGGTGAGTAGAAACAATATAAAGTCTTTTTTTGCTTGGTTATTAAAAGTTAATTTGGGCAATGGCAAAAAAGAAAATCAGAAATAATAGACTGCACTCACCTGCGAGAGCAAACAGTGTTATCTATGCTGGCAATTGAGTCATCTCTGTGAAAAAGGTAAACACAATTATCTGGCTGAATGGTTAAGATACTGTATCACCACAAACAAACGAACAACGTGGCAACCCGGCTGGGACAGAAGACATCCTACGAACAACACACGCGTGTCACATGGTTTAACCTTTGCAAGTGTTCATCCTGTGGAAATGTCCTACATCACCTTCAAGCCCAGCAGAGACCCTGTGGCCTTGCTACAGAGAGTGAGGAGCAAAGAGACAAATGTCTCCCTCAGGGACAAACTGTGGCTTCATAAAAAATAAAATATAAAATAGATATAATCCCTATTGTGTGAAAATCACAGGTTCGAGAAGCTGATATGTAAAATAAGGGTAAAATTCAAATATATCTAGCAAATCAACACACAATGACAATGATTTGGTTTTAGGTGATTTATAGATCAACAACAGCAACAAAAGGCAACGTGCTGCACAACATCCTGCAAGGCAAAGGTGGGAAAGCACACTTCCGAGGTTGTCCACCTGCTGATGTCACATAAAGGTCAAAGGGAACCTGTTCTTCAGCACGGATAAGGAGGATGACTGACGAATACAGCATGAGCAGCTCTTAGTACTTTATTACATCTATTTGTCTTCTGTTACATCAAACAAGGAGGGATAACCTCACTGATTTCTACAGTACATTTGGACACCAACAACCAAGAAGTGAAGAAGCCTCTCCGCTGGGCGGGGAGGGTGTGGGCATGGCCACTTTTCAGTGGAACAAAGCTCCCGGCTGCTTTGTTAAGCTCATGACGTTAACACCTGTCAGAGAAACCTGGCTAGCGTCAATAGAAGTCTGCCTTACGAATAGAGAGGGCGTTAAATATCTCTCCTTTGTCAGACGTGAACATCTGGTACTGTTAAGCCAGGTTACTGGCGTGCGCTTACATTTGCTTGTGGTGAAAATCCTTTTAAAAGTAGGGCACAGCGATATAATTAATCAGTGTCACTAACTTAAAACACAGATGTTAAAGCCCTCAAATCTGTTCCTGGGTTTGTTATGGGTGGAGGTGTCACTGGGTGGCAAAACATTTACTTTTAAATGTTGAAATGAGTACAGTAATTATGTGGTTGAGCTTTAGAAAAGCAAAGGATAATACTGTTAGTCTTAAAGCACTTTTTCCTGTTTCACTGTGCAGCGTTGTTTTACACCGACTGTAAATGGCGCTGGTTACATTCAGGAACTCCATCGGGATAAGGCTTTCACACTAGAGTAGACAGATCCCAGAGGCAAACAGTAACAAAGATCTCATATCTACAGACCAGCTGACTGAGCTGCCGTCGTTTTTTTGTTTTCACTAAACAAGAGTCTGCTGCGTGTCGATGTCTCACCTCTGAAAGAGCAGCTCGATGAAGGTGCTGGTGGAGCTGAAGGCCCTGTAGGTGGAGAGGAAGATGCGGGTGAAGTCGTGCTCCTGGTGCTCCGAGTCCAGCAGGTGGGTGACTAGTCGCTCCAGGGTGGCGGCCTTCAGCCTGCGGACTTTCACCGTGTGGTACTGGACGAAGCTGAACGCCGAGGGCAGCTCCGCCGAGTCAGAAATGGGCAGGACGGGCTCCCTGCGCAGCGTGATGCCAAACACAGCCCCGTCTTCCTCCTCCTCTCCCCACTCCTGCACTGGGTCCTGGAGGAACAGACGCAACGTGATCACTAAAACACGATACGACTTTTATTCTGCTGCTTTCCTTAGGATAATACACACTTATTCAAGTGTCACGTAATGGAAAAACAGCAACTCACAGAACTCTCTGCACACTTCTTTAGGAACTACACGTTCCCCTCACAATAATCGAAATATGTGCAAAAACACAAATTGAGGTGGTTTGCCTGACAACTAACAGCTCCTATAGCTCTGTTTAACTGAATTACTGAGACAGCCTCATATATCTGGCATAAACACCTCGTGACAAACGCTAAAGGCTGCGAGCTGAGTCATTTCATTACAGAGGCTCAAGCCTGGTGCCTGGAAAGGAAGCATTCCCTGACTTGGGGCTTTCTTTCCACAATCATTTTTTGAACAATGACACAGCTCGAACACAGTTAGAGGAACAGTGTTTAGGATAGCAACAGCAATTTGTTTCCCCGAACACAACACTATGTTACAACGCCGAAGAGTGGTGAAGAGAGATCAAGTCTTTCTTTGAACTCAACTCACAGTTATTAAAATCCAATGCAATCTTAAGTTTAACTGTTTTCTGCCGTGTATACTAGTAAGTATTTAATATAATGGGTTAATACAAATATAGATTTTTTATATGTATTACTGGCCCCGAAAGTACACACCAGATATTAATTAAAAATAACATATAATTAAATAAAGGGAATACTTAAATGATTCTGTTCAGCCCAACAACTAGTCACAGCCCAGGGATAAGGCTAGGTGCTGGTAGAAAGTGTGTCTATACACAGGCTGGATGTAATCACAGTGTCATTTAACAACACAGTAGAAGCACACCATGCTAGAAAAACCCACACCTGACATCACCTGACAGAAACTCAGAGAAAAACCCGTGTTCCAGACACAATAAGCCACTGGTGGGCAATTCATTGTAGGATGTTTGTCCTGGTGACCAGGACAGAGACAGAACCCAGTTCACATGTAGATGACACTCCATAAAACCCAATAACAAAAAATCACACTCTATTATAATAATATATTTAGCTCGCTGTCACAGCATCATCCTATGACTGATAAATCACTTCACCTACCATTGATAACTGCCATTTCCCCATGTCTGTCCTGCTCTTTTGGTGAATAAATCACCAGAGCTCCTGTTTGTAAAACTTGTAGACGAGTTGGCTGGAACAAAACAAGGATTTAGCTCCGTTTCCTGTCGGTTTCACTCGAGTCTTTCATTATATCTTTCACATTTCTGACCGTAATTAAATAGAGACGAAGTAAAAGCTCTGTCCAGACATCGATAGCTGACACACACTTCAGCTGAGAGAGCGAGGGGAGGCACTGAGCGGACTCCGAGGGGGCGGGGCTAAGCGGACAGGTGTGGGCGGCGTTAACATTATTGGCCAATAGGAAAAAATAAAAGCCAAAACAAACCTATTGAGTCGATTTTTGAGCAGCCTGTAATGTTATGCAACTACCAGCCACTTAAAATGTAGAGAAGTAAAACGTGAGCGAGCTGCCTGAAATAATAACAGTGAGATATTTGGTCATTAATATTAATTTAGGTCTGTCTGTCGATCAAGCACAGCCAGTATTCCTAGTTACGAATGAAGGCTTGTGCAAGTGTTAGAGCCCTGCAGTGGGACTTTCTTGGAGCAGAGAATGACTTTGATTTGTCAGACCTTGAGATTATTTGCTATATTCTGATGCTTGATTGTCTACAGTGCATTATGACTCTTTAGGGCAGATAATGCAACAGCTTTAGTTCCACCTCGTGGGTCACAGGTTCAATCACAGCAGAGATAAACGTTCCTTCCTGTGTAAATGACAATGTTGTGACATCCTGTGGACAAACATTAAACATTAATCATTAATGTTATTAATTTCTCAAAAGCTCATTTGATCTACCGCTGTGGGATCTATACTTCCTCCTTGGAGCATTAAAGAAAGTGATGCCTTAACGGACCTCAACTCGCTAAACAAGCTCTATGGGAGTTGGTTATTTTCGGTTTTTTAAAGATACCAGTAATACTTTCATGATAAGAGATTAAATGCAAGATAGTAGTAGGAGGACTGAAGTCAGTGGCCTGGTAGCTCAATGGGTTAAGCGTCAGACTGGGATATAGGAGGTCGCAGGTTCAAATCCCACTGACTCCAAATCCATCCCCTACCCGGTGTGTCCCTGAGCCAGACACCCAGCGCTAGCTCCTTGTAAGTCGCTTTGGATAAAAGCGTCTGCCAAGCAAAGTA
>JAUMHF010000001.1:17200234-17236513 GCA_032359275.1 Microctenopoma steveboyesi
ACAGCCTTTGACACCCTCTAGCATAAATTCCAGCTCATAGTGTCAGGGGCGTGGTGGGACATTCCACATGAAACAGGTATATTGTGTTTCTTAAAATGCGAGCTCCACTGTTAACTTTAAGGGAGGACAAAACAAAGCAGCGTGCACGTCAACTGAGCTGAAAAACACAAAATGTAACACAAGCAGCAATAACACACTGACAAACACAGCAGATGTCTTCAAACACACCACCCACTGCTCTTCTAACTCAAAGGGAATAAGGATCTTTTTGTTTCTCTAATGAGCTTTTCTCTCTCTCTCACTGAACTAAATATTTAGCATCCATTCCTCCATGGCTGCTCATACCCCCCCTTCCAACACTTTCTACAGAGTGGGAACCAAAGAGCAGAGAAGCAGACGGTGCCAGGACAGCTCCCAATTAGTGCCAATTAGACATATGAATGGGTGATGAGGTGGCAGGGAGGCAACGTGGGGAAGAACGACGATGCACCAGCATGCTGGTTTAAGTTGTTTCCTCAGAGATACAAGTGATCAGAGCCAGAAATCCACAGCACACCTGCACGTCGACTTCCTGGAGAATCTGACATAGGTATTGGTCACCAAACAGGTAGCAGAGTTGGTGACGTATGAGTTGAATGGAATTTTTCTGGAGAAAAATCTGACATGAACTGGAACATACAGAGTTTATGAGGCACCAGGAGTCAGATTGGGTCTAATGATAATGATTTATCACACAGACACACACAAGAAAATCAAAATCTAAAGCTTATCTCATGTAGAGGAAACACAATTAAAGCAATTCAATGCTATTTTTTAAATAAATAATTTAAGTTTATCATTGGGACAATGAAAATATCTTTGCAAAAATTCCAGCTTCTATAAATGTGAAAAATAATCTAATTAATTTTTATAGTGTATGACAGAAAATGATTGATTACTTGTGTGTGTGGATAAAACAAAAATGGAAATAACTATTGTTCGCAGCAGCAGTGGGATAAACACACATTATATAGATTTGATTTAAGAAAATGTTGGAAAGCTCTTAGTTGAAGTATTAAAACAAAAGTGTAAAACCTGTCAAGGGTGAAGCAGGATACACAGCTTACCTCACACTGGCCATCAGTGTCCAACAGCTGGAAGCTCCGTAGCCACACGCCAGGCTCCGTGTCCATGTGGACGTCCACGCACTGACTTGGCCTGAGCCACAGCAGCTTCCTCATCTTGCCCACTCTGCTGCGGAGGCTGCGGGACACCCCTCCATCGCTGCCTCCGCACACAGGAAGAGTGGTCCTCATCTCACACTCTGTGTCACGCTACGGGCCCACACTCGTTCTCAGATCTCTCCCACACCTGCTGCCTCATCTGTGGCACGGAGGAAAGCGTGAGAATAACCAGTCACGCCATCACTTTCCTGCCTTTGTGTGTTTATTTCAACCATGCAAGGAGTTTTAAGGAGTCAGTGTTAGCAACTTAAAGCCTTCTATTGTCAACCATTTGCTTTCACGAAACAAAGACAAAAAAATTATTTCATTAACAAATTATGCCTCATAACAAACAAATGTGACTTTATATAGTTTAAATGCCTGTGTGCCTGCATTGTAGTGAAATGACAGTACTTGACAAACATGTCAGTAAAAATATGATAACACAGTGAAAGTGTGACTCTGGTCAATGCTCATTTATATTTACCATATAAATATATCTTAGCTCTGTGAAACTGACAGAACATAAATCACAAAGAATCAGAGAACAGAGAACAGAGAAGCTCAACATCACAGCATCATAAACACACAGCACTGCGCTTTCTAAAGCCCACAGACAAAAACAAAACAGTCACTTAACTGTAAATCTGCTTCCGTTCAATGTGCATCTCCTTAATCCTGATGAAACCCATCTTCAGAGCTGAATGTGTCCAGCTGGAATATTCACAGAGAGACGGTGTGAAATTTGGAAGGAGTGACTCTGGCATTTAAAACCTGGGACTGACCATCCGTTGTGTTTGTGGGTGGATGATGCTCTGCCTGCATGTTTGTGCGTGTGTGTGTGTGTGTGTGTGTGTGTGTGTGTGTGTGTGTGTTGGAATGCTCTCCTCCCTGTTTGACTCACTAATATAATAAGTAAGCACCAGTTTGGTTGCATATTATCATTCCAGGTCACTGCCTCCTCATTAGAATAAACTCCAAACTTAAGCATCGTTTCCACACTGGCCATACATACAAACAATGAAGCTTACATATATTTGGTTATGGATGGATGTGCTTAAAGGAAATGCACAAAAACGCTGGATCACTGAATAAATATGCCAACTGGAACTGAATCGACTGACTGTTGACGATATGACACAATCCGTTAGCCACCTGTCAAATGCTCACATGGAAACACTTCTTACCTGCGAGCTGTGGCTACATGACAGTGTTCAGACAAGCTGCATGTTGCAGGGAAAGTCCTGGTGACAGACAGCGAGGAAACGCACTCACGCTGCTGGCAGCGTTTCACGCGCTGCACCAGGAAGCGCAGCGCCGCCTCTTCTCACTGATTGGCCGATAAACGCCAATAAAATGATTGTCGATGTAATAATCCGCATTATTTTTCTCTGACAATATACTGCAAACAGTACATTATTCATGACCTTTACATGTACCATATGCTGTTATGTTATTGCCACACTGGTGAAGGTTTAAAGTGATTCTTTGATGCTTCTTAACCTGTGGGATGGGACCAGCCCTGACTCATGTAGGGCCACTTCATTTAAATGGGTCACACGTGGAAAGGGTTGGACAACAATGGCCTATTATTTAAACACACCAATTAGTTGATTATGAAAAAAAAACAGAGCAGTCAAATATTGTACGAATGTTATCATCACCATTGATACTTCCATTATAAATAAGTCCAATTTAAATTCTAATAGGACCAAATGTGAAATAAAACATTTCATTCAGTAAACGAACGCGACATGAATCCACCTGCAGCTGAGGTTATAACCATGACTCCAAAATCCCGCGCTCTAATAGCCTTTTGTGTACCGACCAGTGTTGTCTGTCTGTTGTTGTTTGGTTACACCCATTCAATTACTGCTGCTGTGGCAACCGTGCATCAGCTGGCGGGTAACTTAAGAGACTCTGTGGTTGTCCTCTGACGTTCAGGTTTAAAGAATTATTGTTCTGCCATTTCTGAGATGCTAAACATAGCTGAGATAGTTCAGATATTGGTGCCACACAGGTGGTTTCAGATTCAGCTTCGCATTCTGTCTCATAATGGGACAAAAGCAGGGGTGTCTTAAGTTTGGATGTGATACACCGATAAATAAAAGCCATATTTGTGGCAAGTGCTGGGTTTCAGTGAATCATCAGGCTGCAGTGTATTATGTCTGTAAAATAAAACTTGCTTCATTCACAATGGGTAGGTTTCAACCATCAGGACAATAGCAGAGAACATCTTTGGTCGCAGGTCACCTGTTTCTCCCATATACTGTAAAGCCATTTATTGTTTAAAAGGAAATACTTGAAAAAGTGACAGCATAGTTTTTATCCGCTCTTTCCATGACACAGCAGGGTGGGACTGTGAAATGTGAGAATGAGGTGAACAAGTGAGTGCTGGTGCAAAAAAGACGTATGAGGACAAGCAGGCTTTGTCAAACTAAATCCACTCATGTAAGCAACAGACAAAGGCAACAGGTTCAAAGGCACAAAGCTATATATTGGTAAATGACATTTAAAAGCTGTTTAGCTGTGCTCATTGTACTTAAATTATAATATAATATATTTTCATTTGTATTTCTCCACAGGAACTGTTGAGCCAAGGATCGATCATTGTTGGTGTGAAGTTGTTAAAATAGCAGCTCCAGTTCGTTTCACACTTGGTTCAGAGTATTTATTTTTCTTGACACTGTGGTGTCAGATCAGAACTTTCCCTTCTTCTTATTCCAGGGTTTCTTCTTGGACTTGGATTCAATGATAAGCTGAGACTGACGCTTCAGTGCCTCGCGTGAGATGATGTCAGCTTCGTCGTCCTCTTCACTTTCATCCTCTGAGACACAAACAGTAAATGTTTAAGAAAACCAGAGTGATTTATACTATGTGTGTGTGTTTGTTTGTATGTAAGTTACCCAAACTCACCTTCAACAAACAGGTCTAGTCTTTGGTCTTCAGGAAGCTTGACACGGGTGTTGTATTCCGGCAGCTTCCCCTCAATCCTGACATAGAACTGCTCAGAGCAAATAGTCAGTGATCAGTAACAGCCAGGTCAATGTTTCTTTATATCATACAAATATTAATTTCACATAGCAGTAGACAACCCTGTTACTTTTTCATATATGTCCAAACAGGACAACTCATAAATGAAATAATCACTAAAAACTGTATTTTATATTCACTCAGGTTATCTTTGTGTAATATTTAAATTAGTTTCAAGAACAAATATTGTGAAATACTATACTGGAGTCATTTCAGTGCCAATATGTCACAGCCTTCTTAATGTTCTCCTTTAGGGTAGAGGTCCAGAACAGCCACGCATCCAACAGTACCAGTCGAGCAAACAAGGCTGCACTGATTTATGTGACTTATAATAACGATTACGCCTTCTAAAAATGGACCTGAGAGTGAAGTTGTCAATGTCATTAGCAAATGGCCTACAAACTGTTGCCGGAGGTACAATCTGATATCCTATGTTCTCAAACAGAGAAGGTGCTGCCAAGCGTTAATAATCAAGAACAAACACTTTAAGCTCTAGTGCCTGCCTTTCCATTTGGATAACATGCAAGCACAGCAGGTTGCGTACATGCATGCTCAGCCATGCTGATCTGGTCATTTGTGGCACTGTATAATGTAGGCTGAACGCGAGTGCTAGCGTCTAGTTTGCCAAAAGAAGCCATGGTTTTTAAAGATCTCCTTAGAGCCGGATAATGTTCATTTGATGAAATCTTCCCAGCATGGGATAAATTAAATATTTACAAATCTTGTTTATATATTTCAGCACTTTCTGGTGGCCTGGTTCAGGCTGTCATGCTATTAATTTATTTTACGAGTGTTTGCTTCCCTGTTATCAGTTACACAGATATTCATTAGAAATGTTGATGCGTTGGTCACGTGACCTTCATTAGGCATTTCATCAAAGGCGTGCTGTACCACTCACGTGCCAACACGCTCTGTTGATAAGGAGACTACGTAGTCACCTAATGATGTGTCGGTGTCTTTCTCACATACCTGTCACTCAAGCTGCACACGAAATGTCAGTTAATTTCATTTGCATCCTATCCAGACTGACAACCTGTTCAAAACTGCACCATGACGCAGAGAGTTTGTGTAGTTTGGTCTCACCTCGTCTTCCTCCATCTCCTTCATAATAGCAGCCAGGTCCTTTCCTTCAAGCTCCTCGAGCAGCGACCGTAACTTCAGCTCACACTGGGTCATCAACTCCACAACAAACTCATCTGAGTCTGGAGAAACTGCAGCCACTATGTCATCACTCTGGAGAGAAACACAAGAGTGACGGACAGATGTCAACATGTTGGTAGGCAGGAATTTTCAGAAGAGAGGTGTCAAAGTATAGTAAAGATAACAGTTGTATTTACCGTGGTGATGTGCTGAAGTTTGTCTGCCAGGTGTTCCACTCCGGCTCGAACTGTACTAAGGGTTTTAACAAGCCAATCCAGGTGCTCTTTGGCTGTATCACACCTCTGCCGCTGAGCCTGCAGCTGCTGCTCCTGCTCCTCCAGCTTCTGTTGGGCACTATTACACCCGTAGGGAGTGACGGTGAAAAAGAGAATAAGCACCACTTTGTTTCACTACTACTGTCTGGTTGGCTCACCTGGATAATTTAGCCTCTCCAGAATATTTCACATCCTCGAATTCTTGGGTCAGAAGTTCCTTCTGCTCCTTTAGCTGCCGGAGGACTGTCTCATTCTCTGCCTTCAGCTTCTCCAACTGTTGATGTGTCTCTTTTTGTGAGATGAAGCGCTCCACTATCCCCTATATACACAACACATGGGAAAATGTATGAATAATGTACTGTATGGAAACAATTGCAAATCCTTCTCTGTCCACATCCACACCTGTATATCTGTGACTCCAGTGGCCTCCTTGATTCTTTGGAAAGCCTCCTCAAATGTGGAGATGACTTTGTCCTCTTCACCCACCATCCTGGTGGAGCTGCGCTGGGGCTCGCTGCTCAGTTCATCTGGCTGCATAGTCGTTCTCTGGGTCTGCAGTTATACAATACGGATGTAAGTGTCGCATTTTCATTTTACATAATGTCATTGATCATCTTTGACCATTTTTACTACTACAGGGATGTATACCATTGAAATAAAATGGATCATATTATATGGTTGTGTGTGTATGACATATATCGCCATGTGTATCTCACCCTTCGATCAAGTTTTTCAGCCTGGGCCTTGCGCTCCTCAACCTTTTTCCTGTAGCTAGCAATGATACTCTCTCTCTCTTTGCGCTCCTTGTAGAGCAGCTCCTCCTGCTGCTGTAATTCAGTCTGTCAGGAAAACGAATGAGGAAGTCATGACAGGAATGCAGAGTGAGTTATCTGTCTGATGCCTTTACTATTCACGTGCACACTGTAACACCTGCGCAGGAGTTGGCAGCTCACCTTAGCAGCTTCTTTAGAGAGCTGGGCGTCATTGTTCATGACCTGCAGGTTGTGGAGTTCCACTCTGTGCTTCAGGATTTCTGCTTCCAGACCGTCCAATTGACCCTGGAAAGTCAGACTCTCTTCCTAAAGCGGTGAGAGTGAAAAGGTCAAATACAAAATACAGATCGAAAGGATAAGCACATAAGAGTCCTACATATGAAGATGAGCACAAAATATGACTTTATGTCTATCGGTCAAACCTGCAAGTGGCTTTTGAGTTTAAGATAGGAGGTCATGATGTTCTCAGCCTCCTTGCACTTAAACTGTGTCTTCTCCAGACTGTTCTCCAGCATTCTCAGTTTCTGAAGACAGACACAAACATCATCATTGACAATGTCAGCGTATTTGATCAGAAGTGAACAAAATCTGAGAATCTTCACAGACACTATGACGTTTGTTACTACCATGGCGTCTTCTTCTTTTTTGCGAGCATGAGCATCAGCAGACTGCCTTTCACTGCTGCTCTTTGGTTTCATTCTCTGGTATTCTGTCTTCAGCTGATCAAAGCGCTGCTGGTAGGTCTGAGTTTTGTGTTTTAGGGCATTGAGACGCTTCGTCTTGGATAGCACCCTATGGTCAAGTGTTGTCAGGGCCTCCTGACAAGTAACAGTGAAAGACAAAGTGTTCATGTAGTCAGGCATCCGTACCAATTAGCACCAATATAAGAACAAAGTACCACAGTTGAAGTAAGCAACAGAACAAGGCTTTTCTGCCTGTATGTTCGTTCTTTTGCCCCTTACCTTCGCTGACATGTTGCGGTATGCATCCTTCTCTAAGCCTCTGTTCTGAAAGGCCACTTTGATGATATGTTCATCACCCTAGGGAGAGACGGCAGGGGCTGTGACTGTTATAATGTGTTTTGCTGTATCTTCGGCAAATGAAGAATAACTTAAATTCAATGAGGACTAACTAAACCTACAGCATTAGCCTCTGCCAGTCGTCTGTACAGCCTCTTGTTCTCCTGCCTCAGCTGGAGGATGGTCTCCCTGTTCTGCTTGATGGTGGACTGAGAGCTCTCGTAGTAAGCTGCTCTGTCGCCATCTAGTGGACACATTTGATCGTTACATGGATACGCTAGAACAATAGTTGTATCCGATCATCCGTCTTTTATCGTAACCGCGGAATCAGTAGGTGTCTCGTTATGCGTCAATAAAACAAAATTGCTAAATTATTTCTTCTTGAATAATGGGTTTACAGCTTTTAACTACACCGGCGTACGCCATTAACGTATTAAAAAGCACTCTTAACTAGCAGTAGCTGGCTAGCTAACCCATTTTGGCTCTGTACAGATCAACGTTTCTTGGAAATAAACTTACCCAGTAGCTGGATTTTGCGCTGCATCTCCGTTATTTGGTCATATAGCGGAGGTTTTGCTATTTCAGGACTGAACGGCATTTCTGTGCAGTATTGCTTTTGCACACAATTTGCGAAAAAAATAACAGAATAATCCCACAGTCCGTTTTGGCTTCACGTACCCGGAGCGCTCTCGTAGTGTTTAGTGTTGCCTAGCAACGTGAAAACTTGAGGTGAGGGTCGGAGTTTCTTGAAACAGTCGCCATAAAAACGCGACCAATTAAAATAAACACGAGGAAACAAAGACATAAGTATCGAATTATCATCGATATTCAATATATGGGTCTAAGACAAAACATATGTATACTAAATGTATAAAATATGCAAGAAATTGAACCACAGTTGCATTAAATGGCTTTAAAAACACAACGACATGCACAAAACATACAAATAAAAATATGCCAGAGTTATATTAACAGAATCTGGAAACCACTATACCCGTCTTTGACCTATAGCTGCAAGACGGGAATTATTTCTCTAGGAGACAAAATGCACCCCCTAATAGTATGGTTTCTGTTTGTCCCACAATTCAATAATTGACAGTATGAATGTAGGACTGATGTTGGTTAGTGTTGTTCATTTCATGTAAGTGACACAGGGGTGCCTTTTTTGGCACAACACTGATCAAAGCAAATGATAACTCAAGGCATCTTTGAGAAACGAATCACTGACACAACCTTTTATTAGCCTGGAACAAAAAAAGGCAATGCAAAAGAAACATCACAAACTCAAAATGTATACATTGTTATTGATATGTTCAGTGGAGAGTACAAAAACAAACATGCTACTAACACATAACTGTAAATCCAAGTTAAAGCACTTGGGTTATATAAAATCTCTTAAGGCTTTAGATATTTCTAAGCTTCATTATCACTCGCTTTTTAGCAACTTTGCTTCGGTGAGTTAATTCGAAACAGTGCAACAGGTTTGACTTGTGTCCACACATTGCACTTGCCGTGAATGAGATCTCACTGCAAAAAAAACTAAAGGCTGTCAGTAACACAGCCCGTGTTACAGAACACACACAAAAAATACAATGATGTAAAACTAAAACAAAAGGCAAGCTGTTCAGGATGTGGTGACAATTCAATTTAGACTCATGTTATCAAAAAATCAATATTATACAGACATCATAAATGAATCCAGTTTGACAATAAGACTTTCTCCTTTTGTTCTGACCTTCACTTTGATCACACACACAGTCATGTCTCACTGTACTTGTGAGGACACTTATCGATATAATACATTCCTTAGTCCCTTTCCTTAAAGCCCAGTATAAACCCCTAAAACGCTCTTTAAACTGGGGAGAATTTCCTCACAAGAAGAGTATTTGATCAAATTTTGGAACTTAATACGCGTACACACTCCCACATGCACACACTTATTCGACAGATTTGGGCTGGTCGTTGCTCTTGTTTAGGAGGTCTAACAGGCTCTGTGACATGAAATACGGCCTCTCTGCCGATCCATCGTTGCGCTCCAGGTCCTCCACTGTGACATGGACAGAAACAGTTGAGGGACAACATACAGCATGCTCTCACTCTATCGCTGTTATATTGAGACACTCTATATGATCACTTCTGTCTTCACGTATGACATTTCATGCGTTCTCAAGCATTTTGTCCACACGTGTGTGCTGTTGCAGCTTTTCGCACACCCACCTGCTTATCACTGCAGCAACGTGAGCAGTTTAACTACAACACGTCAGCAAAACAAAGATCTTCAGTGTCGAGTCATGAGAGTAAGACATGAGTAAGAAAAGTGTATGATTCTTTTTTTGTTCATCTAATCTCTAATGTTTTTGTCTTTGTGGATACCACCTCTTTTGACACCACTGCTTTTCCACTAAAAGGCCACGCCCTGTGACTTCTGTTGAATTTGTTTAGTACAGTAAAAGGGTAATTTTTTCTGACTTTGCTGAAGACAGAGGACATTGTACAAGTAATGCACAGACTGAGTAGAATTTGCATGACAAGTAAATGGACAAACAGCAACAGCTGTCGGAGTGCCCCGTTATCACTAAGTCTGACTTTGGACTCACCTGTTTCCGGCTGCCAAACCATATATTAACAGAACTATAGTGATTAAACACAATCACCTTTAATCAAGCTTTACATCCAGTATAACTTTCAGTAACTTTAGTGAAAAAATTTACTTACATCTCTCACACATTGACAAACATGAAAAAAGATACAAAAGCATCCAAAGATTAGAGTTGTTAGTTGCGAGCATTCAGAAGGCCATGTTAACACCATGCAGCACTTAGAGAGGGGGAGACACAGAGAAGATGGCGACAGAGCAAGGTAGATGTGTTCGTTAAACAACTGGGGGGCGTCCGCAGCGTAGGTCGTGACGGCTGCGCCACGGCGACGCCATCACAGCATTTACTCTGTCTGAAATACCAAGGCAAGTAGGTGGCTATACAGTGCACGGATCCCATCTTGGCGAGGATCTCTACATAAGCAAATAATACATAATAGACAACCACTGCTGTATACATACACACAGGTTCCATAGGAAAGAAAATCCAATATCAATACAGAATATCAAATATGTCTGTAACATTTTGGCATCAGCTGGTATTATCGTAAACAGTGAGAGAGAGCCACCGTTGATTGAGATGTGTTTGATCTGACTGTAAACATGGTACGTAAGTGTTTCTGTAGTGCATCCATTACCAGCATTAAGACAACAAATATTAGTGACAGTGATCAGGCACAGGGTCAGCACTCACAATATTCTAAAGATCTTCACAATATAACAACCAACACTGTTCTAAAACCAACACGACTAAATTCAAGCTACAGAGATGCACTGGGCTTTTGACCCGCTTCTGCCTTCATACGCCAACCACAGCTTCGTCCAGCGGGACACCACATCACTCACACGGCAAGGCATTTTGAAATTGGAACTTGCTGGCATACATTTAACAGGTCCGTATCACAAAGCTGTGCGTACAGTTCCTTCATGTGTTGCTCGTTATGACGTTTTTTCCCAAGCCTTGCTATTTTGCTGGGACGTTTGCTACTCCTGTGATGCAGAGGGATGATTTTCCTCCTGAGATTCTTCTTTTTCCTCTTGCTTTTCTCCTGTCATCTCTTTATCAACCTCTGCAGCTGGAGGTGGCGCCTCCTCCATTTTCTTCTCCTGTTTCAACTCCAGTTCTTCTGTCAGTTCTTTCGACTCCACTTCGTCTTTCCTTTCCGCTTCCTCCGTCCCACCGAACTTGATCTCCTCTGTCTTCTCCTCTTTTGGCTCTTCAGCATCTGTCTTGGTCTTCAGCGGCTCCTCCTCCTCTTTGTCCTGCTTGAGCACACCTTGCTGCTTCAGCTGGATTTCTCCATCTTGCTGCTGCTGTAGAGGCATTTCCTCCTCCAGTTTCACCTCGTCCACTTGCCTTGCAGAATCTGCCGGCTCAACGCCGTCTCTGTCGTCCTCCAGCGTTTTTGTTTTGGAGAGGATATCGTGCAGTTCAGGGGACATGAAGTAAGGCCTTTCAGGGGAGCCATCGTTTCTTTCCAAGTCCTCACCTTGTGAGTGTGTTTGGTGATGCGCGTTAGTGTGTTTGATTGGGTTAATGGAAAATTAGAAGAAAATGTAAACAATAAACAAAAGGGAATGTTTGAAGGTGAAATAAAGGAGAAAAAAGAGGCAAAGAGAAGAAAAGTCAGAAACATGTCAGGGGGAAGAAGAAACCAACAGCTCAGCTTGAGGCAGTTTTATAAGTGCTTGAACTAAGCGAGACGAGGTCAGACTTTCCACAAGATGCAACGGTACTCACAGAAGCAGAGGAAGAGCGTGTCCACACACATGGCGTAGACGCTGAAGAAACCATGGGCAATGAGGTATGATCCCACCACCACCGTCTAAGTGGACACAATCACATATGTCAAGACATGTGGTGCAGCAACAAAGCCTGCATTTAAGCATACAACTATTAAAAGCTATTGCTTCTTACCAGTATTGGAACCCAATAGTAGTTTAAAGACGGAGCAGCATCCTCTACTGCTTTAATTCTTCCAGAGAAGAAGAAGAAAGAGAAGATCCCTGTGTAGAAAACAATCTATTGAAACTAAAAAAACCATGCAGAGATTCCTACTGGTGTATAAAATACATACTCTGAGAGTAAATATAAAAAAAAGTCACTTACCAACAATACCAACAACGAGGAGCTTCCCAAGAAACAGCAAGAAGTCAGTCACTTTATCTAAAACAGCCACCCTATGTTAAAATGCAGAATAGGAGAGAGCTTTAAAATAACAAGGCTAAGAATAGCCTAAATATTATAGGGTAAATATATACAGTATATATATATTTATATATATGCATATATACAGGTACATTTGCAAAAAAAAAGCCATTATTAATTTATTAAAATCCCACCTGATAATATTTCTCATGAGAAGGAAAAATGCATCTCGAGCTGAGGTACAGAAATTTTTTCCATAGACCGCAATCTGGAGGAAAAATAAATGAATCAAACTGATATTAATTTATAAAGATGCTGACTAGACACTCTGCTGTACAGATAGAAGAACTCACCATGATGTAGGCGTTTCTGTTAAGGAACTTAATACATTTCTCCAGACACCAGAAGCAGCACTTCATGCAGCTTAGGAGGAATTTTGCAAACTTGTTCTGAGCACCTGAAAAAGAGAGAGAAGACAGAGAGAGAGAGAAAGAAAGCAAGAATGTTACACCGCAGGAATGTTGTTATCACATTGTTATGAATAACAAAATAATCTCACTTTACTTTGGTTAAACTGAGTTACAAGAACAGCTGATAAGTGAATGTTTCAGTGTTGATATGTCAGAAAAAAACATTTTTCAAACTTTAAGGTCCAGAGCTGTGGGAATAACGTGGGAAACTGTGTGAAGTGGGCTAAGTATGAGAATTCCTACTGTATGTAAACCACTGGTCAACAGAAAACAAGACCGGGTCTGTCACTGTAGCACAGTGATCACTAGTATGTACAGACATCTTAACCAGGACCTGGATTCACACCCTAAAGCTAAAATCAGATGGTATTCTACTGAGTTTGGAGACACTCAATCTGAACCTGAGCCTAATTCCCAAAGCCTTTCAGTTCTGCATGCAGGCTCCAAGACACTGAGAAGTCAGTGCATATTTGTTTGGTAAACAGTTTGAGAATATACTGATAATAATTTCTTTCTATTATTTATTTAAACAATAGAGAAGCGAGTATGTTCAACAGCGACTATAGATGCCATATGTACAAAAAGAATGGAACAAAATAGAAAAAGTAGAAAATAATAACAATAATAAGTAAAAATCATAATAAAATAAAATAAAAAATAAAATAAAATAAAATTTGAAAAAAAGGAAGAAGAAACCTGACAGCCCACCCAGTCACCGTCAACCGCTTACATAATAACAAATACATCCACCACCTCCAGAGACAAAGTTTCTGACCTTTCAACTTCTGATCCATGTACTCCAGAATGACCCTGATGACCTGAACCAAAGACAGGATCAGAGACCCAAAAGCCAGGGAGCCAGTGTGGTATCTATACGAGAGGAGGAAACAGAGAATTCATCTTCAAAATTTAAAGCAAACGAAAAATCAAAAGGCTACAAATGCACAGTGGGAATTATATTGTACGCATGCAAGAGCGTGTTCATTCTCCAATGTTGTGTTCCAATCATTTATTTTCTTCAAAGCCAAGAAATAAAACAATCAAAACATTTTCTGCTGTCTCTCTTGCTGTGGTAAAATAAACATAGGCCATTCCAGGTTTACGCTGGTCCTATAACTGCCTACACAAGGCGAATCCTACCCTATCTTCTGGCCTTAATTGTGATTAGAGAAACCTGATTTTGGGGACTATGACTTTAAATGTTGGTGACCATAACAATTTCTTTATCAGGAAGGCTAACAGCACATTCTGTTACATGATTTGTGTTAGTGTGTCTTACACTTAGCCCTCCCACACACCCTGTCCCCTACTGGAGCCACCACCATGATGTACGCACAACTGCCACGATATATATAACTCCTAGGGTGTGAAGCCCCTTTGAGAATTGCTTTAATTTGAGGTAATAATCTTTCATTCTTTCTAACCTGAGAGCGCGTCCCAGCGAGGAGAAGACGGGGGAGGAAGGAATATCTTCTGGCTTCTTGAAGGCCCAGTAATACGAGGCGAAGGCCCCCGCCAGAGTGACCTGACCCAGGGCTGTCACGAAGTTGGCGCACCAGAAGAAGAGGAAGACGTTGTAGAACTGGAACAGGATGAGGTATTTGTGGTAGAGGGTCTCCCCACCGTAGAAGGCAAACAGGCACTCTGCATCAGGGCACACAGCTGAGACGTTGGAGGTGTTGAACGTCTGGAGAAGAAGAAGATGTTCCTTACAGTAAACTATGACTAACAGACTATGCACTTGCCTCTATGGCTCATTAACCTAATGTCGCAGTGACATTTAAAGACATACCTTGGGGTCGCAGGTGTCTCGGGAGTATGGACACTCAGTGGTGTTAAACACTTTGTACACCTGCTCATTAGAAGTGGACAAGAAACTGGTCACATGTGTCAAGGAGGATATGCCACTGAGAGGATGGTGTCTATGAAAAGACCACCTCTGAAAAGTCTCTTAGTTTATATGATATCAGACCCTCATGTGAAAAGTAAAAGGATACACAGCGGTGACGGCCCAGTACGCAATCACCACAGCCAGGAGGGCAAAGGTCAGCAGGGGGTAGAAAAGAGATGACATCACATGTCCAACAGCTCTGACAAAGAAAACAAAAGTTAATGTGCTTTGAGAGATTTAAGAACTAAAGGTCTCTACGTTAGGACTAAAGCAGCGGTAATAAACTTATAGGCAGGAGCAGAACACGGTGTAAATACAAAATAACACTGATATATACTGAATTTTTTCCTATTATTCTGTGCACCTATAAACATCCAGCAGACATACAGCAAGATTAGCAATTACGTTTCATCTCATTTACCTCCACAATATCTAGTTCTGCAATACTTTCTGCACTAAATGCTCTACTAAGCTGTGGAAGTGTCAGTGAAAACTTCATAAACAGTGAGTTCCTGGAGCTAAAATGCTTCAGAGCTGAGGTAATCTGTACTTTTGGTTGACAGACGTCTGGGTTGGCACATATGAGTGGCCCTCTCACACCACACATATTCATTTGTTAATATCATTTATTTTATGGAAGCATGTTTAAAGTCTGGAACACAACAATCACTAAACTAAACCAACTGATACTGACCTGCTAGCCTCTTTGATGAGAGCAATGGCGATGAGGATTCTCTTCCTGAGGAAGATCAGTAGCAAGATGATGATGACCTCCACAATAGCCAGGATAATCACTGCACAACAGGGAAAGAAGCCAAATAACACGATCCATAAAACCCCTAACATAGAGACGTGTGTGCCAGTGCTTACTGAAGGCCAGCCAGGTCTGTCTGATCTGCAGGTAGACAGAGAAGTCTGTCTGGATGCCCAGGTCACGAATGGTGACATCAGCCCCAGGTTCTCCCTTTAGGCTAGCAAATTCCATGTAACAGTGGAAAATACCTAAGATAGAAATATGTCTCTATTAAAAAACTAGCTTTTTTCATACAAATCTTAACTCGTGTCAGCTTTTCAACATTGAGTATTTTACCATATCCAATGACTAGAATAACCAGAATGATCATGACCCAGACCATGATACCAGCCAAGAAGCGCAGCAGGACGATGAAAATCAAGCTGACGACCATGGCTATCAACAGACCTCTGCAGGAGGTGGAAACATGACGTGTTTTAACATGTTAGTAGTATTAATAACAGTCTGTGAACTTTCAGTAACACCCGTGCATATTTTTCACAAACCAATATAGTCACAACACAACTGTTACTGTGACTTTTCCTTCCTATTTTCTGGTCTGTTCTGAGAGCGGGCAAACTTACAGCAGTATCCAATGCCATGACTGAGTGTAATCTTCAAAGATTCTCATGGCCACCTGGCGAGCTTCAACGACAACATTAGACTTCCTGTGGAAAAAGGAAATGAAATTCGTTACGAACCCCTCAAATGACAATTACGGCTTTATTATTAACACAGTATAGGATTTTAACGACAAAGTGGACTAACTAAAAGTTACTCACCACAGTGTCAGTGCTATCACGAGACGTCATTGCAAACTAAGATGACAAATGTAATCTGACTTGTTGGTGCAGCTCTATGCAGCATAATAACGTCATCTTCATAAATAATATGCGCTATGCCCAGTGGAAACAGCACTAAAAGAAAACACTGATGAAAATACCCTCCATGGTGCATGTTAATACACAGAGCAGAGCAGAAGCAGGCAGACTGTCAGACAGACCAACAATCTACAACCGAAGAAGTTACGCATCTATTTCTCAAGAGATTGCAGTTCAGCAAAGATCCCTTCCAATTTACCAGAACATTGCTTCTCTGTGTTCTGAGGATGACCTCGTATATGACAGAGAATAGCTACATCAACACTATACAGAAAAGTGGTTAGTTAGCTGTTTAGTAAGGCCAAAGCCAGGAAAGGCAACCTGCTGCTTATATGGCTGTATTTGGTCAATGCTTTTGGATCAGTTCGTCATGCCCTCATCTATGCAGCCGACCACTCAGTGGCAAACCCTCCCCCATCCTCTTCGTGATGGGAATGAACCTCCTAATAACAACGGCAGAGAAGGAAGCCCGGGGCCCGAAACTGGAGTCAGGCAAGAGATAACTCGGAAAGTGGTTCGATTACTCACTTACAGACAGGAACAACGTTGCCAGTACAGAGAAGCAGACAGAGGAATGGCTAAGGAGGATCAAAAAATCTGGGGTACTTCTGTTACATATTTATCATATCTCAATTCAGATCATGAAACAAATCTTATTGGTACACAAAGATAACCAGAGGTTTTAAATGAGGATTTCACTTATTAAGGGAAAAAAGCCTGAGCCTATGTGACAAACTAGTTGCTGTTGAAACCTAATGTGTGACAGATGTGCAAAACATTTAGAAAATGCAGGTTCAGGAGAATATGGGATAAAGAAAACATATAAAACAAATATTTTGGTGCTTGAAAGTTTGTGATGATCAGATTTTTATTAAGTAATGAAACAAATAAAGGAAGCCCAATTAAACAAAAAAAGATATATACACTTCATTCCTTCATTTACTTAGGAAAATGATCCAATTTCACATATTAGAATGTGCAAAGTATGTGACCTTCTACATGGAGAAACTAGAGTTTGGTGTTTCAATCAACGGGATTACAATCAGCCTTGAGCCTGGGAGGCCATGACTTATTTTCATAAGAGAAATCTGAGTCTTCATTCAAATGTCTGATATTGACAACAGAGTGTGTCACGGCTTGAATGAAAGAAAAAATATGGATATATAATTGAGAGTCGTTGATGGAAAAGTTACAAAAGAAAGGGTTCACAAACTTTCGAGCACCACCGAGCACTTAGTGTAAAGAACTCACTTTGATGCCTCCAGAATATCTTTAGCAGTGACGTTTCCATTATTTTCTCCTTTATCAAAAGTGGTTTCATTGCCCACCACCACCACTCCACCTTTCAAGGTTCCCAAGGCAGGAAGGCACCGACGTGTGACTGTGGAGGGGAGAAGACTATCAGTTTTGGCTGTTTATTTAAAAAACAGATGCAACAGCTTATGTGTCTGAAAAGTTTCCCACTTACAGGCTTTACTGGGTATGATCATGGCTGGACACAATTTTTCCTTCAAGATCATGGGGGCATTTCTCTGAAGGATGTAAAGCAGTGTTAAATGTAGTTTTTGAAATATTCCCATCTTGTGCATTTAGCATATATTAAAGGTAAATAATCAGAATATTTACATTTGTGGCTAAATTGACTCCTTCCTTGCAGTACTGTTGATAGTATTGACTGTCATTTTCGTTTCCTGGCTTCACAGCTTGGACCAATGTAAGATACCTGTCCGGACATCTTTCCACACATAACTGGACCCAAATAAAAATATAGAGAACAGGCGCCACAATTATTATGAGTGACAGAAAAGAGACAGCAGCTGTAATGAATTTATAGAGATTAGCAGATTTTATTTCAGACCTGAGTGGTGGGACACTGAAATTCAAGCAGCACCAGAGGACTGGCACATTTCAGGATGTTAAAGTAGAAGAGAAGAGGCTTCTTCCTGTCGTGTAAGACCAGTAAAGCATAAATATTATTAGGCCTGCATCTTAAATAATCAGATTACAGTAATACATATTGTTAAAAGACAAGGACAACGCATTCATATAGTCAATCAACTCACTCCAGAGCTGTCCCAGCTTGACCACAGAATTGTCCCCTGCTGTCTGTGGGATAAATCACTTTCCTGGGGTCACCCTGAGACCAGGCTGCACAGACAAGAATTCAAATAATTTAAAAGGGAAAATGGACATTGAATGAAAAGACACTATATGCTGTTTTCTTATTCTCATATGTACCTTAGTGCCAGCAGCAATAAAAAAGCTTTCATCCCAAAGACATTTGATTCCTAATTCAAAGATCATTTATGAGTCAGGTTACCTACTGTAGTTACCACAAGTATACAAAATAACCCGCATCTAAAAAATATACTGTATAGTATAATTTTAATGTTTCGTAGTGGTTATTTATATGCTGTATCTAAAGAGACAAAACATACTCAGCACCATAATGTAGAAAATGTTGGCACTGAAGAAGGTGCAAGTTTTGATTGTAATATTAGTAACAAATGATCAGTCTTACCGAGGATGCCCACAGCAAAGTAGCCAAACAAGGCTATGATGAACAAAATGCAGCAGAAGATATCTGTGCAGCCCCTGAGGAGAGGGGAGGAGAGGAGAGGGGAGGGGAGGGGAGGAGAGGAGAGGGGAGGGGAGGGGAGGAGAGGAGAGGGGAGGGGAGGGGAGGAGAGGAGAGGAGAGGGGAGGAGAGGAGAGCCAGTGCTTTGACCTCTATATTTCTGTCGGCCCCTCTTCTCCCCTGATGACACCACACACATTACTCAAACTTCGAGCAGAACGTCTCCTGCTCATCACCACCGCTACTCCTCCCTCTTTTACCAAGGGTCCCAAACTCTCCCCATCCCATCCTCTCCTGCTCTCATCTCACTCGTGGTCTCCTCTTTCTAATCCTCTCTTCTTTTATACAGCCCTCCTGTGCTATCTCTCTTTTCCTCCAGCAGCCCTTTACTTCTCCTCCTCTCTCTCATTTCTCCACCGCTGCTCTCTCCTCCATCTCTTTATTCCATCCCCAGTTTACCTGTAAACTCCTGTTTCCTCTGCTCTATTATTGGCTCTCTCTTAGCTTCGCCTCTCTGTCATCCTCCCACTCCCTTTGCGAACAGTGCTGCGTTATCTCCTGCTTTCAGGCTGGAAATGAACGCGACCTAGCCCTAGTGTATGTTCACAAACGAGCAAGTGTTCACTCGAACGCTCACTAAACCTGCTCGTCTGATGTCGTACGGACAGACCAAATAAATGTAGTGTTCCTGTCCCAGAAGTTAAGGGAAGAAACATTTACTAGTGGTCCATTAGCCTTTATTTAAACAACAGCTTAAGAGCTGACTGCATTTTGTTGCTAATGCTATTGTATGAGGCAGAGTCATGACATGATGTAATGCCTTCTTCTCTGCCACTAACTTAGCTTAAAAACGAACAGTAAATATAAGAACACATATATTTTTTTAAAGAAATGCAGAATGATGGACTCTGGACTAGCTGTCCTAACTTCATCTGTGTGAAAATTAAGCTCTCACATTTGTTTTAACACATTTAGTTCAATGCTTCACACAAAAAACTAAGTAAGTAAGCTAATATTAGCTCTATAAGGTGGGTGAAAAGGCGGTTTCCATTTAACTGTTAAATACAAAAGCAATTACAATGAATTTCAGTCCAACACTGATCTTCTATTCTCTCACTACAGACAGTGCTTCGTCGTGTGTATAAGTCGAGGCCCTCGGCTGCTAGTTGATAAGCTATGATTAGTGCTGTTTAGGGCAGCGGTCGGTGAACAGGCAATTAGGCAAATGTAATGACAAACACACACACACGCTACACACATGCAGCTATATTTACACGTGACAATGACATCAGCTCCCTGAACTATCAAAGTGTTGAATTCAGCAGAGAGGGACTCTCAAATCAGACTCCCAATATAGCCCAAAAACCAGGCTGCACCGGGTCTCTGTGCTAGCTGCTTATATTATTCTGCAGATCAGTAACCCAGCAGTAAATTACCCTGCTACTAGACTCACATAATTATCAAACACACACACACACACACACACACACACACACACACACACAGGGGTATGCCTTTGCATATTGACTGATGAAGCCTCAAATTAATCAAATGTTTTATCATTACACCTTCATTGTTGAGGAGAGTTAAATTTTAATCAAGTCAACCGAGTATGACTGGAAAATTATATCTGGTGAGCGTGCAGCATCCAGTATTTTTTCTGCCTTCTGCTAGAAACAGAAATCTGAAAACCTTTACTTACAGATGCAGAGGCACACATCTGATCCTGGTAAACATGACAGCCAGCGCAGTATATGATCTTACTTCAAAAATGTCAAACATGACCTGACACAGGCTTCCCAGAAATCCATGTGTATCGTATGTTTGAGTAGGTGTTTCAAACATCCTGGGCCTTATGCTCAGCTCATCTCAGCACAACCAAAGACATTGTTGCAATTTTTGCTGGCTCTAATGTCCCTGGTTTATTTCCTCGAAGGCTGCTTGAGGAGTGTCATGGTAGAACAATAATTGCCCTGAATATATTAATACAAAAATAACCTTTTTTTTAAAAAAAAGCTTCTCTAAATAGCAAAAGTCTGGTGTTAAAATTAACAGAAATTGTGGACTGAGAGCAAGACAAAGACAATGTTTTGGAAGGCTTTGATGTGCAAGACGGTGCATCCTTCTCAGAGAGTGCTAACAAAGAATGCCTGGGGATAACATTTAACACTGTGTGTGTGTGTGTGTGTGTGTGTGTGTGTGTGTGCATGCATGTTACTATAGCTCCCTCTCTCACACACATGCAGTAAAGTCCTGGTATTCCAGTAGTCTGCTGCTACACACAAGGCTATTTCTGTCTCACTGCTGGGAATCAGGGACACAAATGGATAGATGGAGATTGAATAAGGGGAGGAAGAAGGGATGGAGAAGGACGACAAAGAAGAGAAGCAGTGATTAAAGTGTTCGCTGATAGCCTGGCTCAACATTGATCCTTTATTTTAGCTGTTACGTGTCACATTTGAACTTCAATATATCATTAGCACAAGTGACAAGAGACTTGTCATTATTGTTAATTGAATTAATCTATGCTAAGACTGTTGACATTCTTATGGACAGTAAAAAAGCTACACACAGCAGCAACAGTAAACATGTTCCTGTCCCTGTCCGCTGAGACCTTCGAGATGAGGTTTTTAACCTAAAAATATCAGAGGCAGCCCTAAAAAGACTAAATCGGGCAGTGTCTCATACTGTAAAAATGAGGTTATCAGAGAGGGTAGAGATACGTTTATGGAAGGACACACAGGGAGTTCGATGAGAAAGAAAGAGAAAAAGGAAAGAAAAGTAAAGACGAGGAGGGGGAAATGCTATTAGGAGGAGACGGGAAGGTTTTTCAGAAGCTACAGTCATGGAAAAAGTTGCACTATGACGTCATACTGCTCCCAACCGTGTAAAACCTGCACACCGACTCCAAAAAATGACTAAAGATTCATTTAGAAGAGACATTTGATCTGCTGACCACACATCCTAATCTCTCTCTCTCACACACATACAAACAACACACACATGTGGCAGACATACACTTCCAGTACAGAGTAAAGGATAGCTTTACAATCACAGGAAGCCAATCCCACAGACACAGAACCACCGAGCCTCCCTGATCTGAACCTGATCCAACAGACTACATTATAATAACACTACTCTGTCCCTCACTACCTCCGTTGTCTCGTTCACTTCATCTGCGAGTGAGTTGAAATCATGTCTCCACCAGAAACTGGAATGAAAACCAAATAAAAGTGTGTATAAATAGTGGAGCTACGATCGTTTCCTAATTGACAGCCTGCAACGTGAGCTGAAGGCTCCTGCCAAAACAATCACTGTGCAGCTGCTGTTTCCTCTTAACTGTGGTGAGATATGAATAACAAACCTGCTCTGATAACCCTTTGTCTGCATAATTTTACAGCCATGCAACAATTTGCACCAAAGAAATGTCTGTGTTTGGACCTGTTATGAAATAACTTAGCGTGTTCTATGAATAACTCAATGTAAAACGTAAGACATAAATGATGTTGTTTGGGACATTTATTGTCAGAGTGGAGAGGAGAGTGATGAAGAGAACAGTGTACGTGGTGTCCTGTGAAGCATGTAATGAACTGGTATGTGTCAGCAGCCCATTGAGCTTTGACAGAGACAGAGACCGATCCTAAAGATCTTGAAGCCGAGCGCTTGACTTTCTCATTAAAATTTTGCAGACATGAATAGTGAGAAACGACTTTTAAATTGATAAATTCAGATTTTAGAGAGCACTCTAAGATCTTTGAAACCAGGCACCCAAATGCTCTCCTTTCCTTCGTTCTCCATCTCTGCAAATTGTCAACCTATTAAATGTCCTTTTGTATTTCGCATATTCACACACACTAACCAATTGGAAGCTTTAGACCACTTCACTGACAGAGAGAAAGAGTGTGAGTGTGTGTGCGTGTGTGTCATTGTCATAGCAGAGCTGTCCCACTTTTTGTTCTGTGCTTCGAGTGAACCGACGTGATCTTACTACTTAAGAAACCAGATGCACCAGATGCACTGTACAACACTTATGTGTATGCATGCAGACAGAGAACGAGTCCATGACTAGAGCAGTGTGTGTGTGTGTGTGTGTGTGTGTGTGTGTGTGTGTGTGCGTGTGTGTGTGTGTGATAGAGTTACACTGGGAACAATAGGCCTATTGTACCTGTGCCTACAGCTACTCTCTCTCCTGTATCAAAAAGCTCATTTGCCTTTTTCTCTTTGAAACAGATCATTTTGCATTTTGGTCCAAAAATAAATGAAACATTTCTAAAACTGAGATGTGCAGTAACTTGCAGGTCCCCCCGATATGTTAAAGCCAGGTACTGTATAGCCAGAGCTACTATGAATGAAAGCCTTTGCACTGCATTGTAATGTCAACCTAGCACTGCATCTGTATTCTTATTTTGGAAAATTAAATATAATAAGCCATGAGTGTCATTTATACCTGGTATTAATACAGTATATTGACATTTCCTGCTTAGTGACTGGATCTCAATCTAAAATGTATTAGGTAATGCTGGTGACAAATATGGTGTATTCCAGGTTATTCCTAACCTCCAGCCATTTCTGTAGGAACATCCTCCCACCATGTCTAGACCCCCCCACAGCTGAGTATTTATATTGCACGGTGAAAACACTAATAAGTGATAGCTGTAGTGTTCATACACCTGCAGAGGGAGGCTGGAATATCCAAAGTCACTTAACTGTCCCTGCTCAGTGTAGTGTGGCTCGATAATGAGGTCCCGCCATAACAAGCCCTTCCACTTTCACTCTGAACGGAGGAACCCTCACCTCCTCTCTTTGGACACTGGGGAAGGGTCGAGAGCTTTGCTTTAGATAACCTTAATATTTATCTTTATTACATAATCACATAGTAAAACTAAAGCTAGATATACCACCGCATGATCCACATTTAGCACAGATCACGTTTCACAGCTAAAGGAGTAATGAAAGACTAACTAATAACTTTAGCCCTGATCTACAAATGAAACAAACCGAACCCATGTTACACCATCCCCCCCTCTGCTGGCACTTTGCCCTGCAACCATAGCAGCATGCAGAGGGGGCAAGGGTTCCCCCACTGAGCTGAGAGGTGGAGGATGGGGGTGCGAGGAAGAGAATAAGGAAACAAAAAAGAGATTATAGAGCCAAAGACAAAAGTCTTCACCAAGATCAAGAGTGATTAGGAAAAAGCACGTGAAAGGGAATCTGTCTCACCAAATCCAGTGGATTTGGATGAATGGACTGGAAAAGGCAAATGAGGAGAGCAAAGGTTGAGGGAGACACAGTGAGAGATCAGGCTAGAAGAGAGAGCTGGAGGAGGGATGAGATGGATGGATGATGGGTGCAGAGCTGAAGGGAGTCAGGATGGGCAGAACGGCAGAAGTGTAAAATTGAAACAATTGAAAGGGCGACGAGAAGAAAGAGTGGAAGAGATGGTGGGGATGAGTATCAAGAGAGGGGACCAACAAAGAGAAGAAAGATACTGAATGTATAATAGCCAGTGGGCCAGTAGGTCTGCCGTGATAATCCGTATTGTCAGATTATAGTGTAATCCCATGCTAACACATACACAGTAAGGACTAGAGTATCTGACTGGACCCTGCCGGGCTGAGGTGGAATAATCGTCTGTAAACCAGATATTTCCTGGCCAGCGCTGTGTTCGAGTTACCATGGCAATTGTTCCCAGACCAGGGGAAGAAGAAGAGGAAGAAGAGAGGAGAGAAAGTAAGAAAGTGAGGAATGATGTGATAAGAAGAGAGCGGGGGCGGGATGGAAAAAGAGCAAGAAAACTGAGACCAGAACCAGGGTTTGGCATCAGTCACACATGAAGTGTACACATACACACACACACACACACACACACACACTCGCCGCAAACACAAATGTGTAGAGCCAAACCACATGTTCTCCATGTGTTCAACAGCTGCATACAACCAGCAAGCCCATAGAAGTACTGGCCCTCATTGGCTCGTGGACCCCACTACTGCTCTCCTATTGGCTGCAGCGCTGCTAAACAACTGTCTGGCTTGAAGTGACACACACCTACTGCAGCAGAGGGATCAGAAGTGGTGAGTTAACTAACACGGATGTCCTGTGACACTACATGAACGCGCACACGCCGCACTCTGCTCGTGTTTTTGAAAACATAAATCCCAACCGTTATAAAGTTCCCTAACTCACTGGTGTGTTTGCCTCGCTTGCTTTTTTGTGGAAATAGTGGAATTTCTCATAATGATTGATCAGTCTGAATGATATGAAAGGCAACGCTGCTGGTTCTGAGCTCGCACTCTGACATTAATATTATAAAGTAATTTATCCTTTGGGGGGGTGAATGTGTGTTTAATGTCAAACCATCCAATATTTAATGTGTTAGAATATCAAAGCTATAAATGCTAACCTCGGGGTGGCACTAGAGGGAGAGCCGCACTGAGAACATCCTCTGGGAACTATGGATGTTGGTACGTTCACATTCTCTCCCATCCTGTCATTTTACAACTCAAAAACTAAAATGTAAGAAAACAAGCAGACAGCTGTTGCTGTGGTGGAATCTTCCAGAATCTTTTATTTCCTGTTGTCAGCTCAGGAAATCCAGACTCTGGCCCAGTTCAACATGACTTATCACCCTCAGCGGGTCCTGACAGCAACGCACTGCCAGCCAGATTGATTCATGGAGCAGGCGGAGACAGAGGCAGAGAGGTGGGGAGGCGGCTGGAGGGATGCAACAGAAACAGCGAAGCAGAGAGAGGTGTAGAGCGGAAAAGATGGACGCAGGCAGTGCAGAGGTCAGCCCGTCGAGGAATTTATGATCTGTGCAAATGCAAATGTAACCTGTCCCTCCAGCAATTGCAACAAAATGCACTTCTTAACAAAGCATTAGTCACATTGACCTGTCTTTATTTATTCTTGCATTTGTTGCATTTATACACCTGCCACCTGCCTTTCGCCTAGCTAGTTATAGCTGTGAGACATACCACTGTAGTAGATTAGCAATAGGCATCATGTGAACTGGTGATAGATCTTCAGTCCAACAAAGATTATTAAACCATATATGTGAGCAAGAACAGTTGCGTTTACAGACTACTGCCATCTGCTGGCATGGAGCCCTATTTCCTTTCAAACACACGTGTTAGCTGTATGTTGATCCTTCCATTGTCTCGCCATCGCTTCATCTCCCTTCTAGTTTGAGTTTTTGGTTTTCCTTTTCAGCTGCTGGAGGCCTCACAGTCACCCAGTGTGCTCAGGTTTTTCCAGCTGCTCTGAGGGTCAGATTCGGACAATGAGAAAGTCTTCCATCACAAGTTCATCTCTAGCATCAGTTTATTTGCATATTCTAGTGAGAGTTCGAGACTCCTGGAAAACAAGTCTGACCCAGATATATGCCTCCAGATCAGCAGGAGAGGTTTCCTCACAGCTAAAGAGACGACACAAGGAGAGGCTAAAATATTTATGAAGGGGAAAGCTTTATATCTTGGCGTGGGGGGTGCACCGGCAAAGTTCATACACCTCATAAATGCTGAAGTATAAGCAGCCGAACAAAACACAAGCACGAGGAACTGCCGCTATAAACGTCTACTAAAACGATTTGCATAAACGCAGCAGCTCATGAATGGCCTTTGCTGTTTAAATCCAAATCTGTGTTTTCTCTCTCTGCATGCACTGCTCCTTACAAATCCAGATGTTCTGATCGCCCTGCTCCTGTGTTGTCTCCCTGTAGATCATCTTAGCAGACACTCCTGATACCCCTCGACAACAATCCATCTGGATTACAGATGTCTTTGCCTACATGTTTCAGTAAAGGTTTGTCCATCTTTAAGCTGCCATCAAAGCTGAAGCATCAGCTGCAGCTAACCACGCTACTGCAGTTATCACCCCAAAGAGGACAGGAAGTTGTACCATGGCTATCAGTGCATAACATGCGTGCTCAGATTCATCTTTTAAAATTGACTTAAGAAAGGTTAGATGCTGATTTCATGAGATGGGAACAAGACAGCAAGCTAGAGAAAATAGAAAAAATAGGGGGAAAGGAATCAGATCTGGATCAGAACAGTGTTATTATAGCTGAATTTACACACAGAAACAGACATTTAGTACAAACTGTAAAGTATAAACAAGTTTATTAGTGGTTGCACGCTTTCTTGCCAATCTGCAACTGTGTTGGCAGCGATCCAACACCATCTGTTCAACCACTGGATCACACTGTGCTATGTACGGGGTCACCTATGCACACCCTAGTTCAGACTCAACATCTGTCCTGCCGGCCAGTTCCTCCTAGACGCTGCCTCTTGCACGAGGAGGCACACACACACACGCGCACACACACACACACACACACACACACACATATGATAGATGTTGAGTAGACATTTAGTTTGACCAGATGGTGATGTTAACACATATGTGAGCATTAATGGACATCTATGTTTTACACAGGTCCAAATCAGAGATATACGACCATACAACTCAGATAATCATTTCACAAAACAATTTGTCATCACAACAAATGATAAGCCTTATGTTCGGGGACATCCAAATGCTACAATCCAGCTTGAAACCATTTTCCCATCTCTGTATAGCAGTGGTGGGAGCATCATGATCTGTGCCTGCGTGGTTGCCTTTGGATCAGCACATCATGTCTGAATAAGTCAAATCTGACTCCTTCCACATGACATATGGGGCATTCACACATGTTGCTATAACTGATTCACATCTAATCAGCGAGCGTTTCTGATCCACTTCATGTCATCTTGTCCAGACATTTCCCGTCTTATATATAGTACATGTAGTGTGCATGTTTAACACCCTCTCATCAGGATGGAAACGAGGAACCTGTTAGGTCTACAGAAAATCTGAGAGCTGTAGCTACGGTAACTGTGGATCCTGTTCCTTTTACTGTATATCACATAGCAACTACAGCCCGTTAAATACTCTCACTGATATCAACCAGACCTAAGGGTGTGTCAGAGTTTTCCCAAGCTCTGAGCCTGCACCCAAACTGTGTCACAGTCCTGTTTTAGTGGCCACTCAGACAGCAAAAGCACCCAAGGCAATGCTAAACATACTCACTGGGGCTGTAGCGCTCATGTGGAGTACAGTAAAGCCTTGTCCAGACCATGTTAGCTTAAGTTAAAGACTTGAGTCTGAAAAAATGCATCATTTCCTGTCTTTATTAGCTGTTCAAACATTAATTCCAAGCAGCAAGAGCACAACACTCAATGTTTTGAATTCAGGGCATGGGTGGAAAAATCCTTTGAGGCCACAAAGAGGCTCAGTTGCACTCTGCAGCAGCTCTTGAAGATACACACACACACACACATGGCTTTGCAAGATAACACACACCTACATATGCATACAGCTACTGTATTGGTTACATAAGAATTCTCAAATGATACAGTCCAGCTGTCGTTTCATTTTCTATTTAGTTTTCTCTCCTTCTTACGTCTGAGGCTCCATCGTCATGTTTGCAGAAGTTTGTGTGAGGGTGACATCTTTTGTCAGGTCTACAATGCTTGAATACATGAAACAATTATAAGTCCTACACACACACACACTGATCATGTGCATTCCAGCAGTCTGTACCTCTCTGTGCCAGGTCTATGATGGTGGAGGAGAATGTGTGTGTGTGTGTGCGATGGTAGATGGTTAATGCCACCTCAATAATCAGAGAAAAAAGGCCCCATCATATGCCCCTTTCATTTTGTAGGTGGTCTTTATATCAGAACTAAACCACTTACGGCCTTGTGCCCAGTAAAGGGGGACAGTACATTTGTGTGAATCACAACTAAATTTACTCTGCACCAGAAAAAAACATGGTTCATTAGAATAGAAAAGAATTTCTCAGTGTAACAGTTGAGTAGTTGTCCTAGCAACCACCATTCATATCACACATCATACCAGATGTGGTACTTCCTTTTATTTCTCTCCCTCTCTCGCCGTTCTTCTCTCCCTATTATCACTTCTCCCAGCACCTGCCTTCCGTTTCCTCCACTCTGCTTCTCCTCGTTGCTTTCCTTTCCTTTTAGTTTTCTGCTCCTTTCCTTTTCGTTGCTTCTTCCTTGCTTTGTAATTTCCTTTAGTTAGTCTTGTGTCCTTTACTTCCAAGTCATTTCCTTAGCTTGTTTTCCTCCTACCTTCCCTTTCTCTTCCTGTGCTCAGCTGTCTTATTCTTTGTTTTTGTTTACATTGCTTCACAGCAATCTCCTCCTCGTTCCTTTGCTCTATTTCCCTTCCTTTTTGTCAGCCCCCTAAATTGTATTTTGTTTAGTTTATATTACTTTCATTGGTTTCATTGTGTCCTTCTTTTGCTTTCATTTTCTTCCTCTGTATCTGAACCCTTCCCTTCCTCTCATGTCCTGACCTCTGCTGTGCTCTCATCTTCTCCCTGAACTTGCCACTGACCCATTAAACTATGTGGATGTTATTTTTGGTGCAGTGCATCATGCAGAAGAGTACATGGGTGTGTGTCTGTGAGAGAGAGAGAGAGAGAGAGAGAGAGAGGGAGAAAGAGGGAGAGCTTGATGCGTGCACAAATAAATAAAAGAGAGGTGGGGCTGATGTTCTGCTCACGTATTCCTCCATTTCATCACCTTTTCTCCATGTCATCATTTTCAGCCTTCAAGAAGAAACTATCTCTCATTTCTCCTCCTGCCTCTCACCATAGCACCTTCCTGAAAGTGGAAATACCCACCCACCTCTCTGCCTCTTGCCCCCCTCCTTCCCCCTCACATCTGGTCTGTAATTCAATCACACAGGCAGCAGGAGAGAGGAAAATGCAGGAAGCCTTCCATCACTTACCATTATCATCATAAAGTTTGAAAACAAAAATATGTGCTCTGTTCTATTAACTGTCTTCTATACATTGTTGGTACTGCATGTAGCAAAGTTATTTTAAGCCATCTCTACCAAACGTATTTGTTTTTAATGCTACTTTATGTTTCAACATTTGTCAGTTAAATAAAAACCTCTATTTTATGTAAAGAAATATAGAATATATATATTTTATATTCAGCTCTTTGCAGCGTGTTGTGCTGTTTCAGTTTATTGTTTGGGATTTCTGTCAAACCGTCACTGCTCTCATAGCACAGGTTTTTTTACTTGACTCATACAGGAACTAAAGTCAAATATAATATTATATGTAGCTTGTGTGTGTTTTCAGCTTTTTATTTGGTGTAATAATGAAAATCTGTGGTGTTTTAGATTAGTTTTTCTATGTAAATGGTAAATGTTCTGCACTTACATAGCTCGTTTCTACCTATACAGGTACTCAAAGCTTTTCATTCACACACCCATGACACCAGGAGCAACTTGGGGTTCAGTAAGGACAGATGCCCCAACTCCCAGATAAACATGTTCTTTCATATGAAAAAGCTGCACGAACATTATTATTTGTTTTGTTGCAGCAAATGCGGTTTGTCCCCATTTTACACGGTGGCATTATATGGAACATATTTGGTGACTTTCTTTTTGAGTGCTCTGGTCAGAACGTGAAAAACAAATTGATTTCTCTCAATGAATAGTTACAGACAGAGCACAGTTATCCAATATGAAGACTGTGGCTAACAGTATGTGAAGCCTGTTCTCTGCCCGCCTGCTCCTTTGTGTGTGTGCACTGGTGTGGACGCAATCATCTACCCTATTCCTCTGGCAGCCTCACACATCGACACAGAAAGAAGAAGAGAGTAACAGGAGACTGGCCTGAGAGGAGCTGCATCACTCCCGCTCTGACCGAGAGAAAAGGAAGGAGGCAGATATGGTGATGGAACCATGTGTCACTCTCACACAGCAGCAAACAGAGGGGGTGGGGTACACCACCCACCCGGATGCACAAATACTGAAACATCCCATTGACAAACACAGACCTCAGGTCGCACTCGAGATGGGCTCCATGTGTACACACACACACGTGCGCGCACACTGCTACCCGAGCAGAAGGCGAGTTGAGTGACAGTAAACTGATGATGGCTCTCCAGATGGTGCCAGATGTGTGTGTGTGTGTGAATAAGTACAGCCCATGTGTCTGGTCTGAGTAGGAGTAAATGAGTTGGAGCAGTGCAGAGCCTTCGCCTGGCCCATTACGCACACACACACACACACATCAGTCAACCTTCACCTTCACACACACACTTCTTTCCGAACTGCACACACACACAGACACACACAGCTGTCAGGGCCCTGTGTTTAATGCTAGGTGACAAACACAGGTCTGTGTTACCATCAGCCCAACGTTAGACTTCCCCTGCTGTTTGTCTGGGACTCTCAGCTCCACTCTGTCATTATTTCCTTACCCCTCCTGTCCTGTTTGTTTTTGTTTGGTTGTTTTTTTCCCTGAACGGCTGGCCCACAGTCCACCTCACGCCGGCAGTCCCCCAAAACAGTCCACGTTTCAGGAACTGTGAGAAAACATTTTGCTTCTTCACGTCCACATGTGAATTTTCATAAGGCATATTAGGCAGGCTGCAGGTAGGGTGAGCTGTCAGTTACACAGATGATGAGGATTTAACAGAGAGGATGGGAGGGGGATGGACACATTTATTTATGCTACTGTACTTAAAGCCATGGGTTTTAGTTATAGATATTAGGGCAAACCCCAAAGAAGGTACCATGAAATGCTCCAGGAGGTCGGTGACGATGATTTGATGTTATGAAATTAAGTGTTTATCGAGGAGTGATAGAAACCTGTGTCAATGGATGCCAGACAAATGATTGACTATCCAACATGCCCGCCTGAACGATGCTGTAAGGATACACAGGGAATACACAGAGCAACACAAACACCTGAGGTTACAACACAGACACCGCCTGAAGGGCTACAGCTGAAATTCACCTTTCACACGCTGCCCCTCTCACACTACACCAACAAACCATGACAATGGCAACACTAGTCTTTGTTATTTGTTCGTAAAACACCCTTTAAAACATTTTACAGTCGTTACATATGTATAAAACATCAGAGAAATTCTCTTAATTATAAAGAGCTGTATATTTTCTTTCCTTTGACACTGTTGAGTTTGAAGATAGCTCAGCTCATCTGAGGCTTCTCTTAGGTTAAATGAAGCTTCAACACTAACCTTTATCACTGCCAGCAGTTGTTTTATTATGAAAGGACATGCAGGAGGCTTCCATAAAAGTCTCTGTGGAGTTTTAACTCTAGAACAATCTATGCTGGGAAATAGACAAGTTTAGTTTCTTTTAAACTAAATATGATGAGTGCAGTGAACCATCGACAGCTCATTCATTCAACTTATCACTTCAAGTTGAAAGAGCTGAACACGGAACTGCTCATGTTTGTAAAAAGTGAGTGCTCTGAAAATGAAAACTAGACATTCGAATTCAAATGGACTTGAAACAAATACAACTTATATTATTACATGAAGTTAATGAGACAAGTTTAGTTGATTCCACTTAATTTCTATATGTTTTACATTGTAAAACAGCAAAATGTTACATAAACAGGTTTTCCTGGAATTTAGTCACAGCCCAAAAGTTTGGTTTTAACTAGACATTCATTCATTATACAGGATATTATGTTTTGCAGAATGTATTGCCCGGCCTGCAGAATTAGCTTTAAATTGCTTTGGTTGCCATTTGTGTGTCCTGCAATTCACTGAGCACTGGCACAGATCTGCAGCCACTGGCTTCTAAGAGTTTGTTTGAGAGCGTTCCCTTCATGTGTACTAAACATTAGTGTGAAAGGGGCTTCCAGCTCAAGTGCACTTCACTGTACCCTAAAGGATGTTTTGTGCTCTTGCACATAATGTACTCCACTCAAGCCCACTATTTTTGGCCACTACCTGCATGTGCTGGATCCTGTTGCAGTGGAGGGACGCCTGTATTCTTGCTCTTTAGTCTTTAATCCATGGTTTCCTGTGTGTGCTCTGCTATAGCCTGCTCACTCCCTGCAGGCACAGCACCCCACTGATTCCTACAAACTCTTCTGTGGCCACGAGCTGTACTTCAGCGAGTCCAGCGGCGCGATCTTTGCCCTCTGCGATATAGCATGGTACAAAATATAGCTAGACAGAAAGTCAAATGAAAAGTGATGATTTCTCTGTACCTTAATAACAGTACGACCAAATGCTGCGAACTAAATACGTCTCCAGTGTGATATTATTTCAGATTCAAACAACAACGTTACACACCGACATTTAGTTATACCTGCTACATTTAAAAACCGACCTCAGCCTGTTTGCCTCATAATCGTCCTACTGATTGGAAAAGATTTGCTCATCCTTCTCCTGTGAGTTCTCTAGTAACGTTTCCACTCTCTAAGCTAGATTAGCACACACACAGGTGTTACAGAGCTTAGCCTGAATCATCGGAAACACCCGCGTGGGTGTGCGGGGTCTCTACAATGCTAAAATCATTTTTGTTCAACTACACGAGTGTTTAGCATTAAAATGATGCGCTCTCCGTTTGTTCTGTGAAATTCAATCAGAGCTCATAGTCATACATTCTTCATATGCAGCCACAATGCTGGACCAGTATTTGTCATCACCACGGGATCTTTTCATTCAAATGGGGGGCACCCGCTGTGTGGTGCCTGTCCAGTGTGAGCGCCAGGTCAGATGCTGTAAACCACACTGACAGGAACAATTTGAGCGATTGGATAACGAGCAGAGCCAATTTAGAAGTCAGAAGCTAATCTAGTCTGAAAAAACAGATGATTTTTTAATGCATTTTCAAAATGGATTATTCATTTTGTCTACGCTTTAATGTTTTAAATCTTATCTGCAGATATTGCAATTCCTTCTATCAGGCCCTGAAGCATCCCTCCCTACTAGCTACTATATGAGCCGGGTATACATCAGTCGAGGTATCAGTATGGAAGCTACCAGCCTTTTACAAAAGGATCTGTCTGCAGCTCTCTTGGGCTTCACTCTGTATTGCCCACACATTAGGAGTGGGCTGTGGAAGTGAAACATTGTTTGATGGTGTACACGGACTGCAGAAAATAAACAACTGCAAGAGGGAAAGTGTACAGGCGAGCATAGAACCAAATGCAGTACAAGAAAAGAAGCATGCCTTTGGACCCTATACTGCGTGTGCTGTGTTTGACTTTGACCCTAAACTATCACAAGGCCACCAGCGTCATCTCTGCCATCATCTCACCAGCAGCTAATGAGACAGGGTCACACACACACAGATCCCTGGTCCCTACATCTCTCTGTCTCAGCTGCAGTACACTCAGGGGGTCTCAAGATGTGCTGTCAGTCTCCAATCACACCACTGATCTACCCTGATGCATGCAACCCCTCCTCGCCCTGCTCTCTCTGGCGTCTTCTCTCCATCTTATTCAGTCACACACACACACACACACACACACACACACACACACACACACACACACACACACACACACATATGAACACATCCCCGGTTAAGGCCTGATAGTTGACACCAGCCAGCATTGGTATGTGAGGAAAATATCAACACACAGCACCAGTGCTATTGTTGCACTAGAACAGAATAGGACAGACTGTCTTACTTGCTTTCCCTGGCCGGGGCCTTTGCAGCAGCTTCTGCACCGTGAGCAGATCCTCGGTCTTCACCGCCTGCAGCAGTTCCTGGTCCTTCCCCATCGTACTCTGTGAGCCGCTCTACTCCCGCAGCATCCTCCGGCGCAGCGGCGCTTCAGCCCACCCTCAACACGCGGAGGGCACGAACAGCCTCCCTCCTCCCCGTGATCCCCGGCTGGATGAGAGCCCCTGGCGCTCTGGTTTACGGTGGGGTAAGGAAGAGGGGGGAGACAGGACGGAGAGATGCTCTCAGGTTCCTACGCTGTCAGTGCACCGCCGCTGGGTGGAAACGGGACCGGGGCTACTGGGCCGCTCGAAATTACGGGTACAGCCCACTGGCGCTGTGCGTGATATTATGACGGCAGGAACGAGAGGACTCGTTTCCACGGTTCGCTCGCGCTCCTCCTCATCAGGCGAGTCGGTCTCCTCTGCAGCTGTGCTTCAAAACAACGATTAACGGAACCTAGCACGGTACCGGAGCCTCGCGAAGCGTCAAACGGGCGGATTCACTCGTAGACTCAACGTGTGAGTGAGCGAGCGTTCAAAATGAGGCGCGCGCGGTGTCCGCTCCTCTGGAGATAATACCGCTCTCGTGCTCTGCGTCGTAAACACAATCAAGCGCTGCTGCTGCTGCTGCTGCTGCTGCTGCTGCTGCTGCTGCTGCTGCAGCCATCGCTCCGCGTGCGCTCCTGCTCTGTGTTTGGTAATGATTTTCTAGTGAGGGGAACACATACACGCGCGCGCCCGCGCGCTCTACAGCTGGCTCAGCTCGTACCGCTAAACGGCTCGTGCTGCAACTTGGGGGCGGACCAGGAGCGCGGTGCTCTCCCGCCTCGCTCCTCATCCCTCTCTCTGTTTCTATGGCGCTCTGTCTTGGAGAGAGGTTGATACAGCTGCTGACCAAGGCGCAAAGAAAGTGCTGTCTTATTGTTTGTTAGACTAAATGAACAACGTATGTATGAGAAACATTCCCCCACAGAACATAGATTCAGTCCGATACAGGTACAACACAAGAGACTCCAAGATCGTAGAAACACATTCTCCATAAATTAAAGACGTGTGTCTTTTTGCATAGGAGGCCTTTGTGCGCATAAGGCCTCTATAAGCACCATGAATTATAGCTGTTGTTATGTTAATAAGCTACATTTAGCAAGTTTTTAGCCATTGATGGCATTAGTTCCAAATGTATTTCGTTGAAATTAGGACCTGATAACCAAAGAATATGTCTGCTGGATTTCTCTACACATTTCTAGTCCTTACATTCAATTTATTTATAGCCTATTTTAAATATTTCACTTAAATGTCAGCCTTATCAGAAGAGTACTATAGATCTAAATCTCTGTACAAAATGAAGTTGCTAAGATTTTTCAGTTTAAATTAAGGTTGCGGAACACCTGACTAATGCAGCTAGCTTGACTAAAAGACATTTCCACGTCTTTTAGCCTCTTTAGCCATGATAATGATATGATACCACTAAAAATAGTATGTTATTGTAAATATTCATCATAATAATCAATAACTACAGTATAAATACACAAGCAGGTCATTGTGTACTTTGATTTATAAAACAAAAGCTGTTTTATAAATAGTATAATATAAATAGCCGAATAGTTAAACTATAATTAAAATAATATAATTAATAATATAGTTCAGAATCCTCCATCCATTTTAGACGTTGATAGTCAATCATTTTTTTAAATAATCAAATTACATATTTTATTTACTTTGTTCGTGTAATTCTGAACTTGTCCATTGTGGCTTCTGCAGGTCTGCAGCACTGGAGCTCCACAGGGGACATTCTTTTCACCCTGTACACTTCGGACTTCAGGTACAACTCAGAGTTTTGCCACCTCTGATGACTCTGCAGTTGTGGGATGTATTCAGGGTGGAGACACCACAGAGTACTCAGAAGTGGTGAACAACTTTGTGGACTGGTGTGAGCAAAACCATCTCCAGCTCAA
>JAUMHF010000001.1:17236613-17273279 GCA_032359275.1 Microctenopoma steveboyesi
GCAGATGGCCGCCCACCCTGAGTCTGGTTCTGCTGGAGGTTTCTTCCTCTTAAAGGGAGTTTTTCCTCTCCACTGTTTCTTCAGCGCTTCCTCAAGTGGGACTGTTGGGTTTTTTCTGTATATATTTATATAATGTGTAAGGTCTTAAACCTTACACTGTAAGATGCCTTGAGATGACTCACTGTTGTGAATTGGTGCTATATAAATAAAATTGAATTAAATTGAATTGTAACAGGCATCTGAGCGTAACTGAAGAAAGATAATGTGCTGTTAGCACCAAACACTTTACCTGTTAACGTGTTACGTGTCATTTTTATATAGAAAATCTGCTGCATTAGCAGGAAAGTGCCCATTCACGCTTACCGGACTTGAACATTTTACTGTGACAATGCAATGTCCAACATGATGTCTCACTCTAACATGTCCCTCAACCTTCTGCTGCGTCCCTCAGGCATTACTGAGGACATTTTTGTCCAAATGAACAAACTCTTGCTCTTAATCTGGCATCTGTCAGTTTGTCTGTGTTAATGCATATGCCACAGTTTTCTGTAACAAAGTCTCTCTCTTGACAAAGTTTGGAGTTTCAAATTTTAGTTCTCTATTATATCATTGGATCACTGTGAAACAAATTTACTACCCTCTTGTATCACTCGGGACAAAAATGTCCTCCTCCTAAAAACTGCTATAAATATAAAAGATTAATATTAAAATTGCCCCAGCAGCTAACAATATTTTTTGGGGGAAAATATCGAATTTACCGTGTTTTTTCATAAATAACAACAGTGAGTTTGGGTAATCAAACTGGCATGTAAGGGGTTAAACTCCTGTAAATGATTAAGTGTTTGGTAGATTTGATTAAGGCTGGAGTAGTTTAAGAGATTTATGGTAAAAAAAATGAAAAAAAAATTTAGGAGGTTTTTCGGAGGAGGACATTTTTGTCCCAAGTGATACAAGAGGGTAGTAAATTAAAGTGAGGCCTGAGGGTTAAACCACTGACACATCATAGTCTTAGCCAAGTCTGATTGCCTAAACATGTGGCTTAAATGAAGCTGAATATAAACATAACCATAAACACACTCAGCACGATGTATGACAACTGTACTAGTGGTTCTCCCAGGAGAAACAATCCCCATAGCTAAAAGGCCATAAACTGCTTTAATTTTCATAGCCAAGCATTAACTTACATTTACAAATGTTAAGGCCAAAAAAACTCAGCTTCTCCTCAGCTCTTTAACTATATTAATAGCTATTGAAACCGGCATTATCCATCACCCAAACTGAAATGGTTTTCATTTTTCTGTGTAGAATACATATACCTAGAAGAGCACAGAAGATTTTCATCTTTAGAGCTGCAGCAGAAGCTGACAGAACATTTCTTGTGCCTTTCAATGACTAAAACGTTTCAATCAAAGTTTTTCTCAGAGGTAAAGGAACAGTCCAAGCAGAGTTTAAAATGTGGACCTCAGCACTGACCATAAGTAAAGTGCAATCCTTATCATTTTTCATAGTTTCCTGCAGACAAATGCAAGTCATCCCACCCAAGTGCACTTGAAGTGGAGAAAAAATAGCCTCTCAGACTCCATTATTTTTTTGGCTGTCTTCCAGTGTGTGGATATTTTTTAGCATTTAGCGAGAGCTGATAAAACAAGCACACACCAAACTGTTTCCGTCAAATTTCCATCACATCATATTGTAGCTGCAGGTGTAGAACACAGGCAGCGTGTTTCTCTCTGGAAATCTTCCTGTTTAATTTCCCAGTCCACCCGCCTGCCTGCCTGGCATCCTGAGAGGATATGTTAAATGTGCTTGGCCTGGGGATGTTTGATTTCTCTCTGCTGTGCTCCCTTCCATCTGACAGATTGGAATAATAAGGAGAGCTAATTGGAGAGGCTGCTCATATGCTGATTAGATTAGATTTTTTAAAGAAGCATCCACCTCTTTCTCTCTATATGCATATATATATGTATATATTACTCTACAATTCGGGTTTTGATTACACATGCCATTTCCTGGGTTTTGGGAAGTGTGTCTTTCCATGAGAGCAGCTATACTGCGCCAAAGTGTATATATGGCTGACTGCCTGTGCGTGTGTATATATAGGAGTGTGTGCGCTCCTATATATATGGCATTGCCTTGCACCTTCCCAGCTTTCTCTAGCCAGCCAACAACAGGACATCGGAGCGCATTTCCAATTTCTACTGCTTAGCATTACGACGCCTCCTAATTCTGGAGAAAATCAATGTCTAATAACCTACGAAAATGCACATTTGTAGCTTGACCATTGCCAGAGGCCTCATCTTCATCCCCTGGGCATAAGGTTTTAATATGTCGGCATTAGCACTTAGAAAAATAAAGGAACAGGCTAATGTTTCAGCTGATACAGAATACAGTAGCTCCTTTTTACTACTTAAGGTGTAAGTGAGAGGGCTTTTGTCAACTGCTTAAATTTCAATTGCATCTCTCAGTGTGTGAGCATGAGGATGTGCATGTGTGTCTATGTGCACACACAAAAAAAAAGAGAACGCATCAGGAGCATGCCTGCTAATGCTACAGTGAACTCTTGATGCAGCGTGCAGCCCAATTTTAACCATCTGACGCGCTTAGACATCAACGCCTTTCAGAAAGTATTCACTCCACTAATAAGCATTATTTTTTTGCAGAAAACGAAGACTGCACAGTTACTTCAAAAAGAGCTTCTTTTGCCTGCATTTTTTTTGTTGACCTTTCCAAACCCCATGTGAGCTTGGGATGTTTGCAAAAGGAGGTTCCTATTCTAGACCTTGATTTGTACAACTATTAAATAATGCCACCTGTGCAAGAAGACAAATAAAAGAAGATTAAATTATTTTCTGCAAGCTTCACACCAGCTTTAACTTCTGCTGTTTCTCTTAAATGTACTTAACATTGGCTGGTGCTCAGCAAACTGAGCTTTTCATGGTTATTTGTCTCTGGAATGTCTTTCCACTGATGCAATAAATGACTTCTCTGTAATTTAGAGGAAAAGAGAACTTTTTTTAAAGTTACTCTACATTATTACATTTTTGTCCTTGTTTTTAAGTGTAAATATCATTATACCCTTCTAATGATGTTTAGTTTTAGATGTTTTTTCCTGCCAGGAACCTAAATAAAAAATTGTTAAGACATTTCATTTTAAGAAGCTGAAACAAATGAAAACATTTACATTTCTGTTTAAAAACGACTTGGCTTTAGATTAAGATTAATATTTAGTCAAAATCTTTACTGATCAAGTTTGCATCACACATCACACACAGATATTTTGTTCCTTCACATCGTCCTATATAAGGTTACACATCAGTTCACCCACAAAAAACACACCTCAGAGACAAGAGATAAACATGCAGGGCTTTCATTCATCAAGTTATTTTTTTTCATTAGTCCTATCAATGTAATTGATGAATAATGGAGATTTTGTAACATTAAAATAAAACATGCAATATTTTGCTGATCAGAGGAGAGGGGAGGAGAGGAAAGCAGAGGAGAGGAGAGGAGAGGAGAGGAGAGGAGAGCAGAGCAGAGGAGAGGAGAGGAGAGGAGAGGAGAGGAGAGGAGAGGAGAGGAGAGGAGTTACTCACGTTTCATGCTACAGAGAGGAATAAGAAGTGACACAGACAGAAACAGATGTCTTACCTGTTGTGGATCGGTCCTTTGAAATTTGGATCAAACTTCCTGGACTCCCCTGAGGATGAAATGACACCGTAAGTGAGTCGTTCTACAAACTAAAGCTGAGACTTGTTACTTCTATCAATTTTGATTCAGCCATTGTTTTTAGCTGTTTTCTTACATTAGCCACATTAGGCTGGTTTGTATTTTTCTGGTTTGTTCTGAGGGTGGTTCTAAAATTGAACATGAACGCACCACTCTGCTCAGAACTAGACGTGTGGCCATTTTTTCGGCTGAAAAGTGTTTTGGTTAATTTTTCTCTAGTTCTGTTGTTGATCACATTGCATGTGACTGAAGCTGAACAAAAATAACAAATTAAGTTAATAGAAAACAGGCATATTTCTAATACTGTGCACTAGTCTACAGAAATGTGTAAACCTCAACACAACCACTCTGGGAACAATTCTAATATAATTCGTCCTTATAGGGTACTATGCTTTCTGAATGCACTGTAAAGATATATTTTAAATACACTGGGAGCCTGATGGTTTGTGCCCATGCAGCATTCCCTGTTTGATGGGTGTCTGGCTCAGGGACACACCTGGTAGGAGATGGATTAGGGGTCAGACGGGATTCGAACCCACAACCTCCTGCTTCCCAGTCTGACGCCTAACCCACTGAGCTACCAGGCCGCTTCATGTTTCCTCACTGCTTCTTTACTGTCAATCCATCTAATAAAGGCTAAAATGACAAATATTTAATGTTTAAAGTTCATCAGCTGAATGTGTGCGCACACAAACTAATGACTACAATGTATAAGAACCGGTGCATTTGACAAAGACATGATATTCTCTGAAAGTGCTTAGAAACCCACAAAGTGGGTGCCCGCTGACAGCCTGCTTCCTGTGGACATCACCAGCCGTGATGGAAACACCTCAGAGGTGGCAACACTTCAACACAGGAAGTCAGTTTGCTGAAGAAATGGAATTTGCATAAACATTATCTTCTTTTCATGATCCAGCCAGATGCCTTGGAGCTTGTATACATCCTGTTACATTAAAGTGACTGTCTGCCACACCCTCATTATAAGTCACATTATAAAGTACTATTTAACTGTTCTTTAAATGCTGTGCTACCGTCTACCTCGTACACACAGTATACTCGTTACTTCACACACTGCTCACGCTCACACCCCCACTGCCAACACATTACAATCGCATTTCTCAAAAGCATAACTTGGTGTTTTAAATTATGGTACGTTAGCTGAGAAGTCAGGACACAACAGGACATGAACTTTCACAGCAACTATGAGCTATTAGTTACTGTAATTCTCTTCCTGGCAGGTTGACAACAACAAATCAACCTCCATCTGATCATAAATCAAGCTGAGCAGGCTTTTACAGTACCTTGCCTTTCGTGTTTTGTCATTCTGTCGATACTTCTCCTGTCATAGATATTTACTCTCAGTACGCGGTAGATGGCAGCTGTTTCTCTCTGTCTGCTTCCTGTGTGAGGTCTGTGTCCTCCTTCCTTCCTTCTTTCAGTGCACTCCCCATCTCTGGTCCCTGGCGCGGCGCATAGCTTGTCAGGGGAGTTGCAGTTGAAACAGTATCGATGGGGGAATTGGGAGTAGCGCTCTGAAGCGACGGCGACTTGTGGCGCCGGATAACAGACGCATTACGCGTTAGAGACATACACAGGACACAAGGGTCAAATGTGCGAGATTTACACTTCTGACTACAGTGTCCCAGTATCATAACAATTATTTTCAGCTTCATGTTCCTTCACTGAAATATTGTGACCATCTAGGCTCACGGTTTGCTCCCTTCCTACAGCTTGTAACTGCACCAGAGCAGCTGCACTCTCACCTCACAGTAGTCATGTTACTTCACTTCTCACTTCAACAACCCCGCGCCCAAACATAACCCCTAACCCTACAAACGAAAGAATACTACAAACAGCGCAGACGCAGTACGACGCCGTTTTTTTAGCCTAATTTCTTTTTGTTTTTTGTCTATTCCGTTTCCTGTTTATCGCTGCATCATGTTACAGCATTTGACCACATTCTCGACTCTAAGTTCAAATCACTAACCTTCCATGCAGTGATTAAAAATGTCTTGCATTGCTTTCACACTTTGTCAAGACAATGGTCTTGGTTACGATGCGTATGAGACCTTGAGCAACGAAACCTCTATGTGAACGACTGGTACAGCAGGTAATAGAGTTCTTCGAGACATTTTGAGATTTTATGTGCTGTTCTACAAACAGTGTGAGGAAATCAATACCAGTCTAGTCTCGGTCCGTTCACGCTCCAGTCAAGGGATGATTAGTTACAGTGCACAGAGGGGAAACAGATTCTCTGATTGTGTCTTAGGGTATCAAAGAACCTGTATACGCTGTGAACCAAACATTCTGCAAAAGGTATATGTGACAGGAAGCAGCGCCTTCCTGAAATAGAAAAACAAATCTGCCACATGACAACCTTTTAGAAACCCCAACACTTTCGAACCGATGAGATAATGTGTCTACAAGTGAGCTTCAGAGGTGCTGGCGAGTTGATCCATTTAGACAAAGCAAACTAGCGGATTTCCCCAGTGTTTAAACTCAGCACACAGGCGTGAGACTGGTGTCATCGTTCTCATCTACTGCAACTATGGGCAAGAATGCAAATAAGCATATTTCCCATATACAGTATTATGATGAGAATTATGTTTTTGGTAGATATTATTGTTGAGGGCTCACTGTGGCTGTACTCCCGCTGCATGACATCACTTTTCCTGTATAGATTTTCTCTTTTTTAACCAAAGAGCACTGGAAGTGATTTTTCCACCAGTTCATTGGAGTCTGCCATCTGCGAATGTGAGACGCACATAGCTCCATCACAGCCTGTATTGTACCGTAAAACAATCTCTGATTATTCTGAGAAGCGTTCCAGCACATTTGTTGTTGTTGTTGTTGTGTGAGCAGCTAAATGTGTTAATCTGATGTCTACATGAAACAGCTGTGAGAAAGGATTTAAACACAAGCAGCAGATGACTGGAGTCTAAACGGTCCACTTCTCTCTCTCTCTGTTCTCCATGACGGTTCTATAATCATGACTGTGAGTTATAGGAAGCGATGATGTCATGACTGCTGTGATTCTCTAATGGGCCCAGAGGGGGTTCTTAGATGAAACCTGCCTAGATTAACTTAATGGGTTAGTGGCCACTGTGGTTGCGCACATGTTAGGAGAGATATTACAGCCTGAGCCCATTTAGTCTCCTTTGCTCTTATTCTTATTATATTTTTATCTTTATAGTCAGATCACGCACAGTAAGATGACACCTGTTAGAACTAAAAAAACACGGCTGCCACTGCTCAAATAAAACTGCCCCTTTACACAAAATATTCTTAAATGGCAAAAGAAGAAAAACATCAAGCACTGCAACAGATCAGTGTCTGTCTCTGTTCCTCAAAGTCAGTGCTTGGATCAAACAGTGACAGTTTGTAGACAGGCAATCATTGTGAAACATTTACCACAAGTGTCCCTGTGTCTCTATGTGAGGTTGCGTACATGAAGTGTGTGTGGCAACGCATTCAAGTGTTTGCCAGCTGAATATTGACTGGTAGCATCTTGACAGTGTCTGCTGAGTGGGCAGAGCAGGCAAGGCTGAACACAGTACAGGCAGTACAGGCTGCAGCTCGTCTGCCTGTGAGCATGCACGCATGTATGCCGACCTAGACGTGGGGAAAATGTAGTAGCTGCCGGCAACCGTGGACTTTTTAAAGGTCAGACTGCTAATATATACTGCAGGAGCAGGAATTCACTGTTGTTGTTGTTGTACAAACCTTTATCTCTGGTTTACAAAGGCTATTGTTTTTGACCTTTTAGCCTTTGTACTGTGGGAGCCACAGAGAAATGGCTGTTGACATGGTAACAGGACAGCACCACAGAAATGCTCACAGCAGATTGACTGGGGAGGATGTGTACTTAACACAATGTGCTGTTGGGAGCATCTTACATTTTACACTGTGAAGGAAGGAATATCTGAGTCAGGCAGTGTTATCGAAATCGCTGTCTGTGGCCACCTCCTATTGTAAGAAAAACAAACATGGGGCATATGAGGAGGAATATTACTCTCCATGACTCAACAGTCCACATGAACCAGAACCCAGCCCAGACATGAGGCGACCACAGCAGACAGTTGCTCGCCACTAGGTTGGTGCATGTGTGACACACATAATAATCAGCAATGAGTCACGTCTTTGGCTGGTTTAGAGCATGTTTTTCCTTAATATGTGCATGCAACAAATCACTGTGAACAAATGCAATTAACATCTGTCAATAGCATGTGGTTTGATGTTTGTTTGGATAGATGTGTGCGTGTGTGTGTGTGTGTGTCTGTGGCTGAAATAACCATATGTCAATCTGTTCCCAGTGGAAACACATCAATGAATATGCTATCATGCATTTGTGCACGTCTCCTCTTCTGTGGCACAGAAAGTGTAATGCCAATGTACAGCCTGTTACAATGAGTCAAACTAGCCTAAAACAAGCCCCATTTACAGCATGCAGCTTTTACTCTCCGTGCATTGGAAAATGGAAAATTATAAGAAATTCTGCGCGGTTCGTCTAAAATGTAAGGCGTGAACTCCCCTAAAAGACATAACATCAATCTGTAAGGAGGGTGAGGATGTCTACGCATATGCATGAGACCCATGAGGTCCACACCCATCCATCCATGGCAGTCATTGTTTTTCCATTTCTTCGCCCGTTTACAGAAAAATCAAAGCTCGTGGGAGAAGCAGTAGCATAAACCTCTTCCTACCGTATTTGGGGTCCGGGTTTTTTTCCTCCAGCTCCATTTTTACACACTGCTCGGCTCCTAGCTGCTGAACAGACCTCAGACAGGACAGTTACCATGGAAAGGGAGAGGAAAAAACATCAATACCAGTAGCTGCCTGCTAGAGCTACAGAGCGGAGAGGGAGACCATCCCGGCGCATTCCCGGCTGACGGAGAGGCGACACGACCAATCAGAGAGCAGAGATCTGGTGACTGACAGCTGCCACAGCCAATCAGAGAATATCAGAAGGGAAGAGAAAAAAAATGTCTGCTTTAACGGAATGTGCGATTATTTGTGTGTGTTGCTCATGAGCATTAGACTTTTATTACTACTACTAACGCCTGTTCCCTTTAAAGATTAATATTAATTTGCTATAGTTATTCAGTTATGTGAGTATTTGGACATGACCATAAGAAAAGGACAAAGACTACAGCTACTCGCGTCTACAGCTTTTAGACTATTTCATGCTAGTTAGTCAACTGTGTAGTGTCTGTACTAGGCGTACTGTTACTTTTATTTAAGTGGATGGATGTACCACTGGAGCAAGGTTTCCTCTACTCTGAAAATAAATAATTTAAAGTCGTTAAATGTTATCGGAGTTCCTAAATCATCAGCGAATTGAATGCATCTAATAGAAGAGGTAGTCAATCCCACAACAGAGGAAGTATGCAGCCCCAATCAAAACTGTTAAAAGTTGTTAAAAATAAATATAGCACTAAACAATACACATATTATTCCTATCTAAATGACATCTTATATTATTATCATGTATTACCACAAAAGCAGCCGTTACAGCTGCCTGAGTTCTTTATTATAATTATTTTTGACTAATCTTTTATTAATCTGCTGATTATTTTCTGAAGATATTAACTTCCAATCAATGCAAAATTGCTCTTTGTTAAAATTCTTAAAATAATGAGAAATGCTGTCAGTTTCCCAGAGTTGAAGTTTTACACTTCATAGATCACACGAAGATTTAAACTGTTATCAAAGTAGTTAGTTTGATTGATTCATAGCAGACTGCTGTTGGTGGCGTTGTTGCAGGGATGGCCAGTGTTACTTAAGAGTTGCGAACAAAAGCTCGTGACTTTCTTTTTTTTTACAAGCCAATGAGGTGTAAGGACTAAGCCGACACCCTCAACACACCCCGTCACGTCCTCGACGCCATATTGAGTGTGGCAACGTCTTACAACTTCTAAATTGCACACTTGCAATAACGCCAGAAACTGTTAGATACAGCAGAACAGGAAATGTTCCCAACAGAAAAGCAAATGCAATCAATGTATTCTGCAGAACTAGCAGGGTTTTAGTGCTGCAGGGTATTTTTGCCTCATCCGTCATGGTGGAAACAGGCTCCCACGCTGCATCGTTACGTCTCCACCGGGACACATTACTTAGGAATGACTTCACTGTGTCGCGTATCACATTGGAAACGTCCTCGTATCATCAGATAAACGCAGCGAGAAGAAAAAGGTACAGTACTAGTGGATGTTTAGAGTCCTAAAGTCATAACTTATAACTTTATTGCTGCTCTAATCCGCGTACAGTGCTTTAAAGGTTGATTCTACTGTGATAAACATCCTTCACATGCCAGAACATGTTAAATCATATCATAAGCTGCTGCCACGTTAATACACAAACATTTTCTTCGTGTTCTGTATGATAATAATACCGTTATAATCAATAATAATACTCACCACCCAACACGGCTTCATAACTGTGAGTGTGAAATATGCTATATGTTATACTGAAATACATTTCACCTTCTTTTCCTCTATGTCCAGTTAAAATATGGCTCTACGAAGAGCTGTCTCCTGTCTGCTCTCCAATAGCAAAAAATGTGTTGCTGTCACGCTGTCCAGAGCCCAGGGCACGACTGCTTCAGCTGACGAATGTATGTCTGAAACTTGTCATCTTTCTTTAAATGTATACAGAGATAAATATGTTGTGGAATGACAGACTTAAGTGGCTAAATAAGTCTCTAAAAATGTGAAACAGTGGCCTCATTTCTTTCCAAAAAAAAAGTCAAATGTTTTATTACGTGTCTCTTTAGATGCTGAAGATATCAAAAAGCTAGAAAAGGCAGGTAAGTGAAATATTAACCAAAATGAACCTCATCTGTCCAGATTCCTTTAGATATGCCTGCACACACTGTCTGTATGTGACACATCCACTGCCTGTGTACATGTTTTCACCCTCAGCCAAGGTGCAATTTAACTGGCGGGACGCTCTGGATCTAGAGAGTCATCTGGCAGAGGAGGAGGTCATGATTCGAGACTCATTCCGTGACTACTGCCAGGAAAAACTCATGCCTCGCATCCTCATGGCCAACAGACATGAACGTGAGCTAAACATGACATCAGGACATATGGGGCTGTTTTTTCTCTGTTTGAACACAAATACACAAACATATATCTGTGCTTTGCTCTGCTACACAACTCTTAAATTGGTGTGAAGTTAGTGTGTGATGGGTGTTTTACTGTCCCTTTATTGTCTTCCAACGTGCACCAAATTAACAGATTTCCACCGCGAGATTGTCTCAGAGATGGGAGAGTTGGGCGTTCTAGGCTCAACTATTAAAGGTAAAGAAAAATGCAGTATTGAATATCTTTGTGTGCCTAAACCCCTTCCCCTTTATGTTTTTAATGTATTCTTGTGCTCGTAAAAACCGTACTTTTGTACTACTGCCTATGATTTCACGCTGCTTGTTATCTACCCTTCAGGGTTTGGCTGCGCTGGCACTAGTTATGTGGCGTACGGCTTGATTGCCAGAGAGGTTGAGAGAGTGGACAGTGGGTATCGATCGGTCATGAGTGTCCAGTCTTCACTGGTCATGCATCCAATCAATGCTTACGGCACAGAGGCTCAGAAGGAGAAGTACCTGCCCAGGCTTGGTAAGAGGGGTCATTTCTGTGTCTGGCATCACACAGTGGACGTCAAGAACTTTTATTTCAGTTGATCTTGTTCCTGCTTTGTCTGTTTACTTGGGCTGCAGCTCGTGGAGAAATCCTGGGCTGCTTTGGCTTGACAGAGCCAAACCATGGCAGTGATCCTGGCGGTATGGAAACCAAAGCCAAGTACAACTCATCCAGTGGCACTTTCACCATCAGTGGAGCAAAGACCTGGTAGACTTCCAGTCCTGGATGAAGAATTGACTTTTGACAATTGTGTAGAGTAATTTAAGGTTGCATGGACTCCCTTGGTTCTTGGCCACTTGGTGGTTTACTCTTCTGTTTGTCTACTTTTAAACACTATAAATGATGTTGACATCTGGTGTTTAAAGGTAACAAAAGATCCATGCTTCACTTCATTTCTTGAGACATTTTCTAGTGTTTCTGTTTGTAATCCTAACAGATGTACATCAGTTTAATAAACCTATTATCTTTTGGGATATCGTTTTAGCAAACTGGTGGAAAACTGAAGCTTGTATTAAGTGTCTTTATAAAATACATTATTATTTAGTTGTGAAGTTAAAAATGTCATCATTTACATGATCAACTGATATTTTTTCCTGTTTCTCTTCTAGGATCACAAATTCCCCTGTAGCGGACATTGCAATAGTCTGGGCCAAGTGTGAAGACAGCAAGGTGCGAGGCTTTATCTTGGAGCGTGGCATGAAGGGTTTTTCCACTCCCAAGATTGAAGGCAAGTTCTCCCTGAGAGCGTCCGCCACTGGCATGATCCTGATGGATGAAGTGGAAGTTCCCCAGGAGAACCTTCTGCCCAATGTCTCTGGTTTAGCTGTGAGTGGTAGCTCTCTTAGATCAATTTAAAGTTTAACATAACCACGTTACTGCTATTTTGATGTTTCCGCTCTAACGTGACTGTGTGCTCATAGGGACCGTTTGGCTGTCTTAACAACGCTCGTTATGGCATCGCCTGGGGAGCTCTGGGAGCTGCTGAATTCTGCTTCCACGCTGCCCGACAGTACACTCTGGACAGGTGCACGATATTCTGTCTTCATTTTGTGTGTGTGTGGGGGGGTGTGTTCACAAAACTCAAGGTCAGAGGACCTGCCCGACATAACAAAATCTGTATGAGTCAAAAATGTTTACACATTAGCATTATCGGAATATGTATCTAGATAGATTGTCTCCTCGAGTTATGCCAGCCTCAGCTTCTTTTAGAGCAGGATCTGTTTTCATGGCTTTCTGTCCTCCAATCAGGATTCAGTTTGAGGTGCCACTGGCCAGGAACCAGCTGATGCAGAAGAAGATGGCTGACATGCTGACAGAGATCACTATAGGGCTGCAGTCATGTCTGACTCTGGGGAGACTTATGGATCAGAAGAAGTGAGTCTCTTTCTCTTACATTTGTATCATATTTGCTTTATCCTCTGTTAGCTGCATGTTCTCACTTCTTACAAATATGGTTTTCATCTCATGAGCTTGTTTTCACCCTAACAGAGCAGCACCCGAGATGATCTCTCTGTTGAAGAGAAATAGCTGTGGCAAGGCTTTGGATATTGCCAGACAAGCCAGGGACATGTTGGGAGGAAACGGCATTGCAGATGAGTACCACATTATCCGACACGTCATGAACCTGGAGGCCGTCAACACGTATGAGGGTAGGCTCAAATAAGCAAGTAACTTATATTAAACACTAAACATTATCAAGTATGTAGCTGCAGTTATGGTTTCCTACCACTAGATGTCAGCAGTGCACACACTGGAAAGTTTTTCAGAACCAGTGTCTAACGTTGGTCACATTCAAGTGAAGCACATGATTTAAATGACCGTTAAACTACAAACTTTTTCATTCACAGGTATATCGTAAGATGAAATTAGTTCATGCTTTTTGTTTATGATTGTTTCCTATAGGAACTCACGATATTCATGCGCTGATCTTGGGTAGAGCCATTACGGGACTGCAGTCTTTCACTGTTGGAAAGTAAAGCTTTTCCAACATCTTCTTATTTCCAACATACAACACTGTGCCGCCTGTTCATCTGTTTCTCTGTGAGAAACTCGGCTCACAATTGTTAGCTATGTGTGATAATTGAATAATGTGTAAATATATGGTTTTGAATGAGAGATGATATGAACGAGTGTAGCAGTAATGCTGTATGTGGAAGCCCACCGAATTCTCCTTCAATATCCTTGACATGTTAGGGTTGGTTAGTAAAAATTGGTAAATACATGATCATCTTTAGAAATCCTTAACAAATACAAGATGTTAACACTAGTAATGCAAATAATTTGGTTTATTGGTTTGTTGATTTTTTTATGTGTATTTATTGAGTCAACTGATTTCCAGTGTTCAGAAATAAAACATGGATTCAGTTTCTGTTTTCGTGTTTTTTGAATTGTGAACTGTAAGTTGAACTACCAAGACACAGACAACTTTGTATTCTTGGAAAAAGAGGAAGAAGAAAAAATTAGTAATCTTATCCACAGACCAAGGAAAATATTTTGAATACTCAATATAATAACACAAGCAACTGACTCAGAAAACACATGAATTAGTTCAACATAATATAGACATTAGAACAGAAACATTCTTATTGAGATTCTGATGTCTGGCTAATGGCCAGACCATCTCTGAGACTTGCCAGGGCTTGGTTGGCCTCCAGGAGCTCATTATAGAGCTTACTGCAGCTCTCAAGAACCAGAGACAGCTCCTGCAGCTTAACCTGCATCTCATTACTGTTGTCTTCATAGACCATGTACATGTGCTCCTTCATTAGCAGGCATGTCTCTGTCACCTGGCACAGGATAATAATCAGATCACTTACAGGATTAGAAGCTTTTGCGCGCAGAGATATTGGCTCCATGAAGTTTATTCAGGGCAGTCATAAGAAACTATGTGGACCAAATGCACAAATAGTACCTTTGCCACTAACTTCTCCTGAAAGCTGTCCATCACCTTCTGGTTGCTGGCCCTGCTGTCGTTAATCTTTTCTACCAGTTCCTGCATGCGTTTGCTGATGATGTCTATGCTTGAGCTACAATAGATGTTAAGATACAAATATATGGAAGAAGGCTTATAATATTATAATGTCTAATTCACTAATGACATGTAATACATAATTTAGTTCTTGAATATTGTGAGAGACCTGTATGTGATTCTGTACCTGCTATGCTGGTCTTGAAGCTCAGTCATGCTCACATTCCCTCCTAATAAATCACCCTCTTCGTCTTCTGTCTGCATGCCAAGGACAACATAATAACATTCATGAACTTCTCTATTATCAGACCAAATGATAAATAATGTGTCAACAAATTATTATTATAAGATCTACTGTATTTGATAATATATGTTTATTATTCAATTTATGATTTGAACGAACCAGTACAGTTATGCACTCAGCATACACATTGTGTTTTTAATTGCATTAGTTACCAGGTGTGACTCTTCACGTCCATTTATGTGAGTGTCCTGGCAGGTTGTTACGTCCTCTAAGTAAAAATCCATTTTGAGCTGAACCAAGGTCACACCTGTCAAAAATAAGTTAACAGTGTTACTGAAAAAACAATGCAAATGTCATGTGGCAAGAATAATTATGTCTATATTGCTGGTCTGTCAGTTATCCAGCTAGGCTAATGCCATGCCACCTTTAGCTTTAGCTAACCCCTCTCGGGTTTAAACAGTACATTTGACTTCTCACATTTAGACCAGATAAAACATTATATAGGTTTTCCAGTGGGCTGTAAACCATAAGATTGCCAGATAAACACTGCTTTTTATTAGACGTACTTGGAGGTTACTAACAAGTTTATCAGTGTAGCTATAATTGTGATTATTTACGTTAGCTAATTTGCTAATCTTGCTAGTTAGCCTCATGATTTCTTTCTGTATTGTATGTCTATATTATCAACAGGCTGATACCCAGTGATATGTTTTAAAACGTGTTATACTGTATTTTATTACTGCCTATAGTTAAAATGAGGAGGTATTCTTACCTGGTCAGCGGTGGTGTCAAAACAAAGAAATTGGGGTTAGCAACACCAGACTGGGAAACAGTGGAGGATGGAGGGTTTCACATCATGTGTATAACAAGCATTAAATACATGGATACGTTGTACATTCTCAAAGTATTTATTAAATATGTAAGTAAACAAACATAAAAATAATTTTAACGCAATATTTTACGATACATAATTTTATGAATTATGAATTTTACATCATGTAGAGTGTAAAGCTATCATAATAATTCAATCATCATTATTGTACATCTGCCAACACTGGTGGGTAGACCTAACACAGGTTTTTAGTCAGCGCTTCTTCAGAAGGTCCACCATAACAGAAGAGCAACAAAAATGTGTAACAAGGCGTCTGGCTTTTGATATTTCAAGTACTGTTCTTCAACATAATTTTTTTCTGGAATAGTTTGATCATTGAAACAAAGTAAAAATTTATATTTGAAGAGTTATAATTTTTGTTTAGTTTATTGATGCCAGCCTTACTCTTGATTTACAACATTCTAATAAACATAAGCGTGAATACCACCATATATTTATTGGGGTAATATTGGACTCTGTTGACTTGACTTGACAGCATAATACTAGCATCTGAAGCTTGTACCACAAAATTGAAATACTTTAAGTTAGTAGTACCTTCAATTTGAAGTAAAGTACTGTAATGTAGCACACATTTTAACACGTGGACAGAAGCCTACGTGAGCTGCAAAGAGACCAGCTCTCTTCTAGCAGTGAGGAAGGCAGAAAGGCATCAAGATTTAATTTGAAACAGAATGAGTTGTATATTTTGGATTAACAAAAAAACAACTTGGAATTTCTTAGCAACTGTCTTTCTGTGTGGTTTTGTACATGGGTGCGAACAGAGGGTGGGAAGCAATTAGATTGTTGTGGATTAAGTGTGGGATTGAATAGGGATGGGATGAGGGCCTGATTGATAATTGCTGTGATTGCAAGTGTAATCCCTCTTTTCCTCTCTCAGTGACACCGCCCACAGTCTGGATTATTTCTGCACAGAGCAGCGAGGCACACCGGCTTTATGCAATGTACCGGTGTGTGTTTGGTGGAGGATGAAGTGCTGCTAACAACATGATACTAATGACAGTAAGTAATTGCTGAGTACAAACATATTGGTGAACTTGTAAAGACAAAATAATAAAGTATAATTGTTTAATTTTATACTTAAGCAGTATAGCTAACTATGACTCTGCCTTTCTCTGTTTTAGGGAATGACATCTCAGCAAATAGGGAAATCTATCTGGGATCCTTTCATTTGAATATAATGGAATAACTAATCCTCACTGGAGGCTCCTACTCTGAGAATATGAACAGCTTTAACTACACAAACAGCGGACAGTCATTCCAGTATTTGGTTCATAATGTGGAGCCTTTGTATAAGGAGTACAAGCCTCCTCCCAGGGACATCATCCAGCTACCCAAATCTGTTCTTTACCTCCTGGTGGCTGCCCTGGTTGTGGTTGCTGTGGCTTATGCTATTGTGGGTCACCTCATCAAAGATCTCATGCTGGACATTACAGGTACTCAAGTGTATTGGACGAACTACTGGCTCAGCATCAGTTTTACTCTACTCTGAGTAATTTAATGCTCTCTGTTCCAGAACATCAACGTCACATATTGTGTGTTGGTGTAGCTTGGGGTTCGTGGCAAAGTAAATATTTGATTCCTTGAGCTGCGGTACATGCTGTGTTTATTTATTTATTTAATAAATATGTTGTATGACATAGATTAAAACTACTGTTTCAATGAATAAAACTAGGACATTATTTCACATAATGATTTGGGAGAAACTGGTCCTATTAATGAAATCTCACATTTTTCTTTGTCAGAAAGTTTATGTTGTTACATTGCTGGGAATTTGGAATAATTAAAGTTATGGGAGACTTAACTTTGCTGTGGCGACGTGTGTCAGCATATGTTGAATTATTTGCTGTGCATCTGAATTGTGGGAGTTGTTATTGTCATGGAGATGCTGGTTTGTTTTCTGCATTTCTCAACATTACATAACACGTGTTGCATAGACCAGTTTTTTCTCTAAATCAAATAACAAATTTATCTCTGGAACACTGGTCCAGCCAACTTGAACTGCAGAACTACAGAACTTTTATTTTCAAAGGTAGATGGATGACAGCGGGGATCCTCTAACTCCCCTCTTCCTCTGTCCATCCACAGACTGTTTGCTGGGCCCGATTGATGAAGACCTAAAAAAAGATGGAGATATAGAGGGAGTCAGCCCGCTGCACATGCCACCTGCCCTCAGCCACTCACACCCAAATGCCTTTCATGTGTGGGACCAGGACGACGTCATCATCCCCATGACTCCTGCAGATGAGAGCCAAATGTCGAGCCCTCTGATGTCAGTCATCCCATACATCCCTTCGTTTTTCCCCACTACTCTCAGCATTAACAGCCCGTCTCAAAATCTGCCAATCCCAAGGGAGAGTGACACATGAGGAAGAGGATCCAAGATAGTTTTCACATGGTGCATGTTTACTGGCTTTTTCTTTTTGTTTCTTCTTGCTTCGGTTTCTTCTTCTTTGGTTGTGCTTAAGCTCCTTGTTTTTGCCTGTGAAGCACCTGTACTCAAATTTGATGGGAAACATCTCAGACAAATTTCTTAGTGTCACAAATCTAACAACATCATATGATTGACAGAAATGTGCAAATTCTACACTGGGATTTTTTTTACATTTAACTGAAGACAAATGAGCACTAATGAAAGTTATTCTGAATGTGTGGGTACACATCTGTTGGAGCGACTGAGCTGTATTTTTCCCGGAATCCGCGTGCAGAGAGTCAGAGACACTCATGTGGACAGCCTTCGCCTAATGATTTTCCCTGTGGATTTGTGCCAAGTCAGCGTCATGATTTTTTTCCTTCTCCAGCCAGACTTTTACATAAACCCCGGGCTGCTTTGTTGGATGTAAAATATGGATTCAAAAACTTCAAATGCACTGTAGCTGAGTTATAAAGAGTTTGTGACAGAAAATAACCCACCACATTGAACCTAAAAAAGTGTGTCATCAACATCAATGCATAGAGATCCTGTTAATATTATTTCTGAAATCTTCTGTTTCACTGAATTATTCTTGAATGTATTACACATTATATTTACTAAATACAAATACCTAAAGAGAAGTGATGAAAAGAGCAGAGCACATAATGCAACTTTGTGTTGAATTCTTGTGTCAAAAAAAGGTGAATACTGGTTCTCCTAAGGTAACACATGTGTCTCAGTCCTGTTCTGATACTAAATATATTGGCAAGCTTGAGAGGGATTGGCCCAACTTACAAACTAATAGGGTGGAGTTAATTCAATTAGTGAAGGTGACCGCATTAAGGTGAGTGCGCGGTACCTTTTAGATACAATGTCTAATTCAGTAACTATAATCAATACAAAAAAAGAAGCTATTACCTCCACCTCACTATTTTATTAAGCAAAAGAAGAAAATCCATAAATAAAACAATTTTTACAATTGGTTATTTGAATTGTGTTAAATTTGAGATGCATAACATAATGTACTGCACAACAACAGTCCTCTTATCATTCATGCAAAATATTTTAAGATGTTGCTGGAGTATGATAGCGTGTGTTAAGGATGTAACTGCATAGAGCTCTTTCTATTTTTGCTTGCTGCGGTGAACCCCCCACCACAAGCACCACACACACACACACACACACACACACACTGTTACACAACAGAAAAAGACAGATTTCAGGCTCCATTTAAGCAGGGTATTGGCTGAGATGCAGAAATCCGGGGATATTAAAAGTACATGAAGGTTGTGACATCACACATGCACGCACTTTTTAAAAAATTAATTTTATTTATGTCTGTGCCCGTACTAAAACAGAGGTTATTCCATCTTCACGTCCAATCTATTAACCAAGTCTGTATTTTTTTTTTAAACCATAGGAACTCTCATCGAGTCGGCATTGCTCATTCCATCTGTGAAATCCAGATTGCCTCTATTCAGTGAGGGGGATAGATTAGGCAGAGAAGATTAGATGAGCAGCTTAGCCTTTAATACAACACGCTTTTATTACTTTTGAGCTGTGGAATTAGATAACGGACGGCAACAGACTAATCTGAGTGAAAAGGAAATGTGTTTGTTAGAGTTGTCATGTGGGAGGATTGATTGGATCCAGACTTGTCAGAGAACAGCAGAATGAACTGACGTGGGACTTGGGTGATGAAAAGCTCTGTGCAGCAAAAAGGGTGTGTGTTCAGTGCAAAGATTCCTGTGTGTGAGATACACCATACCAAATTAACCCACGCTCACTTATTTTGGATCTTGCAAAGCAGCTTGAGGATCGATTTGTTAATCCTGGAAGAAGTTATCTTGTTCTTGTGCTTTAAATAAAGGCAGTTCTGATCACGTGATGAAAAGTAAATGATTTGGAGACACGCACCTGCATTTTACTGTCACACTTTCATCACTGTAACTCATAGGTCATGAGCTATTTCGGCACGATGCGGTGAGGTTCCAGTTTTAGGTTCACTTCTCTCTCCCTACATCTGAGGGAAGCGATCCCTCAGAAGGAATCTGTTAGAAAAGCTCAGTTTGATGATTAAATGCCATCTAAACGTTAAATCAATAGACATATTAGGCTGTAGGCAAACAAAATTATCTATTTTCTTAAAAAATCATTGTGTCTGTCAAATGAACAATTCAAAAATGAGCTCAGCTTTTATTCAAAAAGCTAATTTCTCCCTCTAATGAATAGGTTTGTTTCATGTTCTTAATGTTTCAACAACATTAGCTTCACATTTGCCTGGGCTAGTTTCAACATGTGAGCTTGTTCCGCATTGTATGTGCAGTGAATCTGAGTTAGCTTTTGATAAATGTTCCTAAAATGTGGTGTAGATGTGTCAATGACCTCATGTGAGCTATTTTTGTTGATATTGCTTTCTCACAAAGGAAAAGGCTGATTGTTTGCAGCTATTTAAGTTCAAGTTTAAAACACAGAAAAGGTTTTGGGGGCTATTTGGGGCCAGCGAAAACAATGGAACAATGTTTTTAAAATCAATATCCACTCTATTTAATCTTGGTCTCTACCAATGTCTTAAAGTGATAACCTGTCTTTGGGGCTTTACCTGGTGCTTTCTCCTCTGTTGTGTTTGATGATGGTTCACATTATGTTTTTATAACTTTTTGAGTGTAGAAACAGTTGCCCGCTGCTGATGAAGATGGTATTAAACAATGAGCTAAAGCTTCACATTATGATTATAATTCTTTTTATGATGAAAATGTGGACTGTAGCTGTTTTAATCATGGATATAAATGATTAACCTACGTCTGATCTAACAGTAGATGCCAGAAATGGAAGATCTACATATTAATGAATGTTAAATAATTAGTGACTTCACAAAGTGTCCAATCATCAGTTTGTGTGACCTGGAGGCTTTCCTTTGGCCTCGATGGGAGGTTATATCAGTAACTGGCCCTTTATCCTCAGGTAACAGCTGACCTTCGACCAGCCTCTTATTGGCTTTGACTCAGTTCTGTCAGTCTAACTCTCAGTCTGACTACACATGACACCAGTTGACTGTAAATCATTCTAATAGGATCAGGACAACATTTAGCAACAGCCAGAAAACTGTTGTAGGAAGACTGTGGTTAAAAAAGAAGCTTTCAAAGGAAAACCCGTACTCACGCGTCTTATGTTTGGCAATTAGTCAACACACTGTGGTTATATAGAATATAGAATAGAACAAATTGGTGAGATTCTCCTGTAAATGCTCAAGCAGTGGAGACAAATTGACATCTCAGCAGGAGAAGGGCGAAAAAATAAACCGCTGCTTCACTTCCAGGTTCATTGCCATTGGTTGGCTGCGTTTATTCTGATCACAGTCACTGCCAATCTGCTGCCATCCAGCCTAATCCTCTGTTGGCAGGCCAGGTGGTTCTATGTACGGAACAAAAGAGCAGTGACTGTGGAAATCGCCACCTCCATCTTTCAGTAGCATATAATTATATAAGTGGTAGAATTTTGCAAGTGGCCTCCTGTTATGGGCTCTTGAGTATAAATAAACTGTAAATAATAGTTCAGTTAATAGACTGTACACTGATCAAACACAACCAGCCCCCTGACGGATCTGTGGCTACAGCCTTTTCTGTGATATGTAAATGATTTAGCAGGGTTTTTTTGGGGTCATTAGGTTCATTTTCAGATTTAATCACGTTAACACAAAACAAAGCTAAAGCTCAGGATGCAGCACTTTAAGTGCTTACACAAGGGGAAAGAAAAAAAACTTTAGATAAGGCATCAAAGGAAGTGGCTACTGCATGTGACAGTCACACCAGACTTCACTAAAATAAATACAAAGAATAAAACTAAGGGACTTTTATTCAGCCTGAACCCCCCCCTCCCCCCAAAAAAGGGTCTCTGACCACCAAGACAAGTGAAGCAACTTATGCGAGATAAGTCACAAGACCCCAAATAAGCTGACTAGACACATTACACAAACCATTTATTCTTTATCATAAAAAGATTTCCATATAAAAACACGTTGATTTTGACGAAGATGCTAAGTGTTAAGAAATTTTAAAGCCAAAGTTTAAAATCACCTTAAACTGAATGTAAAAGACAGCAACACATGCTGTGTTTGGGTAGCCTACACGGGCTCTCTTTGAGAGAGGACGGTACGATAGAGAGAAGTGCCTTTAGCCTGGAAAAAGGTCACAATCATTTTGTTCTTTGTGACTTCTGCATGTATGAAGCCTCCCAGTGTTGATGCTTGGCCAGTAAAGAACTTCACAGAGCCTTTGGGAACGTTGTTCCAGTGACGTGTATCAGGATCCAGGAAGTTTCCGGCACCACTCACCACATAGCCTATATCAGACTCTTCAATATACTGCCAGGAAGAAAACAGGATGGATTAAAGAAATGAGCAACAGCAGTACTACAAATTTAACAACCACACAATTCACATGAACTGACCTGCAGATTGTGGTCATGGCCGCAGAGGTAGGCAGTGGCTTTGTATTTTTTGAGCAGGGGATTTAGGTTCTGCAGCAGACACTGTGTGGGCCCGTGTTCGGACACAGACCACACAGGATAGTGGCCTGCCACCAACAGAAAGTCTGCCTTGGACAGAGCCAGTCTCTCCTGCAACCAGACCAGCTGCCGGTTTGCAGCCAGCATGTTGACGGGGCCTCTGGGCTTCTCATCTGCGTAGTCCAGGGAGTTGCCGCACAGCATTACAGTGTCGAGCATGATTATGGTCAGAGTCTTCCCCGTGTTAGGAATGTGGAAGTTCAGCTCGTAATAATACGATGGGAATTTCCTGAGATAATAAAAAGGTAAACAAAGTTCAGATGTTTTGACGTCTTTGTTGTTTGAACATTATTCTTTAGTTACTCCTTACCATCTGTCAGATCTCTTGCTGTACTCGATCTGGGCCTTGACGTTCCCAGCATGGTCGTGATTGCCTGCAATCACGTACCAGGGGACTTGAAGAGACTTTGCAGTGAATACAGCCTCATACGTTTCCTGATATGTGAAGATTCAAAAGTGACACTGAATAACTCATGTCACACACACACAGTTTCCAAAACACATTTACTCAACTGACCTTAAACCGAGGAGAATCCACACTGTTCACACCTCGGTAGTAAAAGTTATCACCAAGAGCCAGAATAAAGTCAGCACCCATCTGGTCTGCTACTATGCCCATTTCTCGAGCAGTAGCTTTCTGCACAGGGGTGACATAGGGGGGATGAGGCAATCCACCCCAGTCCCCTACAGCCAGGAACTTAATGGACGTTCTGTTCTCTGTGAGAAATCATAATGATAAAGGCTTAAGAGCCGAGAATCTAAAGAGCAATAACAAAGGCGCTCAGGAGAGAGAATCAAAACAATACTCACGGTGACCCTTTTCCAGGTGTTGAAAGGCAGCAGGATAGCAATAGACCACAGAGATGGCAGCAATTAGGATGGATACCAGTGTAAGTGCCATCTTTAACAGAACAAAAAGCCAAAAAAATACAATTAGCTCTTCAGCAGCAGAGCTCAACACAGTTCAAACACACAGCATGGTGTTAAGGCATAAGTGAAAGTAAACATAAAACAGGAACACAGCATAACAAGTGCAACAAGCCACAGTACCATGTGAGCCTACGCTTCCTCCCTCTCTCACTGTTTCACTTCTACATCACCAAACTAACACGACTCGTAGTTTTTATGCCTCATAGTGGCTCATGATTGGCTGGAGCCAGAAGCTGACACGTCCCAGCTGGTGCTAATGGAAACTAATCAAAGGAGTGTGAGCAGGTCAGAGGTCACAGTTACATGTTTGTTTGAGCATATCAGTACAACTGTCCTTCTTCTACATAATAAATGCCACAGATCAAATTACTCGCAGGTCAAATTACCGTCTTCACAGGGATCTCTGAAGAAATCACAGAAGTAAAGCCGAACCAAATGGCTCACTCCTCTCAGATAACACGAAAACAAACCTGGCTGACAAGAAAAACGAGCTGAACATGTGGAGAGTAGGCATCAATGTGCACAGATAATAATGTCGAAGATAAAACGCTCACAGCTGATTAGAGGTGAAGTGTGCTCAGGACGACCCGATGGGACACTATCCTCACAGTGCTCTTCCTGCCGGCTTTTTATCAGCGTTCCTGGAAGGAAGGCTCCAGCCGAACCAGCCTCAGCGCACGTCCCAGGAGCATGATCGTTACTCACACCCCGAGTCAGTCTTGAGACTGGAATGTCACCCAGGTCATGTGATCGACAAAGATTATTTTAGCTTGTGATCAGACATTTTCCATGTTAATCACAGTTTTGGTTCACCTCGGTTTCCATATTGTTGTGAATATACAGCCATGTTTATTTCAGTCTGTTAATGGTTAACATGCTGCACGATAAAGGTCAAGTCATAGGTAATGTCTCACAGAAGGCAGATTTTTTGCGCTTTTGCAGTAAATTTTTTAATGTAACTATCTCTTTAAATGAGAGATAGAAAGACGACCATCTTTTTTTACCTTTTACAGTTGTCATAAGTCATACCACCACTGTAAATGCATTAACTGTTGATTCGCTTTTCATCCCTTGCAATTCAAAGAGATTAGTGCATGCAGTCTACTTTATATCAGTGAGGAGCAGCTGGAAAAATTTCAGTGCATGTTAAGAATCTATAAATTATTTAATATACTGCTTGTACATGGTTGCCTAATTAAAGGGAGACTCCACTGTTTTCATAACTGAGATATCTGGGCTATTACACAGTCACAGTGAGGTCATTAGGGTTTTCTCTGTTTTGTCTTCAAGATTAAAGATTCTTTATTTGTCACATGCATAGTTATACAAGTACAACACGCAGTGAAATGTACCCTTGATACTGGTAACAGAAAGCCTGAATTACGGGCTGGATATGTGTGCAAAGACGCAGGATGCGAAGTTTAGGATCCAGCCTTTTTTTTTTTGTAAAAGCATAATTGGACACAAGGACCATGTGCGACATGGCTTCATAAATGCTACATTGAGTGAGGAACATCTCTGGCTTTTTAAAATGGAAGCTTAACTTCGTAAGACAATTCATTATCCAACAAATGGGTTACCCAACTCCGACCTGAACTGCAGGTCTTCTATCAAATTAACTGAGAAGATAAGCTGTAAGATTCCACTACACAACTACAACAGCACCTAACTTTGTACTTTGCTCCAAAACAAGTCATTTATTTTACAAGAAGGTGTAGAGCAGGTTATGTGACACAAATAAACAGCTCTTTAAAACTCGGTTCAAAACTCCAGGCAGTTTTAAAACAAAATAATATACATATATATACAAACAGCACAAAAGGATTAACAACTCAAGAAAAAAGAAACAGCGATGAAGCTGTATGCCTTTTTTACATTTGTTTCAATACTGAAACTGTTGCAGTTAAAAGAAAAGAGACTTCAGTAAATCAAAGACTTGCATCTGTCACTTAAGATCGCTTCTAACCAGACAGGTGAGGTAAACAGTGATAAAACGAAAACAGCTTAACTCCAGTTTCAGAGACGACACAAGCATTTTCCTTCCTTTTCAGAAGTGGTGACCCAGGATATTCATCAAAGGTGGACATTCAAGAGTTGAAAGATGGCATTATTGAGGTGAGAAAGGCTGTACATGACGTGATGATTAGTAATTCATGTTGCTGTATCCAGAGTATGAAGCCTGGCTTTGTCCTCCGAAGCCCTGGTACATGCCATAGCCCTGCTGACTCCCCCAGGACGACTGGTTTCCCCACCCTGTGGAATAATATGAGGAAATGAATGCAGCAACATAAACAACAAGAAAAGTAGCACCGGGAACTGACGAGCAGTATTTGACAGATTTGATCTTGTTACATCCTTACTCACCATAATTATTATACACTTGGCCGCCTGTGACTGAGCTGGGGTAAGCTGTGCTGTATATAGAGTATTCTGCTCCAGAGCCCTGGCCTTCATTTGGTCCTTGGGTTAGCATCTTCTTCTTCTCATCTCCATACCCGTAGCTGTAGGGGCTCTCCTGATCGGCAGGAGGAGGCATTGACTGGTAGCTCTCTACCTTAGTGGGGCTGGCGTTGGTGCTGGAAACGGGAGGGGAGGAGTAGGTAGTGCTGCTCTCGGGGTAAAAGGTGCCGTAGCCAATGTTACTGCCTGCTCCACTGGTGCCTGCACCTCTTTCTGTGGTGGCTGCTGTATTACTACCATACAGTTTATCTATAAAGGAAAAAAATAATCGTTTATTATTACAGTGAATAAATCAATTTGTATCTTTCATTGCCCACATAATGTCTAAAAATAGTGAACAATGCCCATCACAGCTTTCCATAGCCCAACATGACACTTGGGTTGGTGCAAACTAAAACTAACATGCACAGAGAGTGCATGCTGCATATCATTAAAAGGAAGGTATTTAAGACGAAGGTGTATTTTCATTTTATCCCAAACATTACAGAGGTCTGTGTTTACTTTATTCAAATAGAACAAGGTTAATGTAAGTATAACAACGTTTCACTGTGACATGAGTGTAATGTCAGTCTACACACAGCTAGTGGAGGCGAGCGGTGTGTACTTACGATAGCCTGTGCCAGTGCTGCTCTCGTAACTGTAGTTAGCTTTTGAAGCAAAGGATAGAAATGACTATTTAGTTGATTTTCCTTAAAGCACATTTAAAGAATACTATTTTGTCTTTGTGAAATTCCTTACTCTTGTTATAGCTGGGTCCTGAAAGAAACTGTCTGCCTCTGCCTCGACCTCTGTTGGGACCCCACCCGCGGGACCCGGAGTCTGAAGGAATGCCCCGTATAGTGCCGAACCCTGGGATGTGCTGTTAAAGAAGAAAAGAAGTGAAGAAATGAAGAAAACCAAATGTAAAGTCCCCTGATACATTATTATGATAAGTTACCATGTCTGTGTATGTGACTTTCTTCTTTGAAGTATTTCTGTTGGTATTTGGCACTCCGTTGTCATCTGGGAATAGCTTCTCCAGGGCAGCGAGCGCAGCGTAGGCCTTTGCCTCCTTCTTATTGGAGCCTCTCCCTTTGAATTTCTGCCCATCAACCTCCACCTGAGACACGAAAATTTTGTGAGCAAACATTGCTTTACTGACTCTATAAATAAGTGTCTATAAATCTAAGCCAAAATGTTCAAATCACGCACAGGTGATCAATTTATAAAAATCAAAGTGAAGTACAAATCTACAATGGCCCTTCTTTTTCTATGAGACATACATGTCAGTGCCTAATTCTAGTCATGTCCACTCACTTTTCCTTTTCTTTTAATTTTAGTTTTGCTTTCTCAGTGCAATGCTGATGACTCACCTCCATGACAAAGCACTTTTCATGGGAGCCCCCCGTCTCTGCAGACAGCTCATACTTTAGGCTGCGGCGCTTCTCATTCAGCTCCATCACAGGGTTCTTGCCATTTTTGGTCAAAATAGGACCCTGACCGCTCTGTCAATGACAAGGTGAAAAATGTCTGGTAAATACTGCACAACCTTCTACTCAAGAGACAGCATCTACAATAAACCCAGAGGAAACAATAAATAAACCCAAGGCACATACATCTTCTGATGTAGAAGATGTGGGAGCAGTCTGTACTGATTCCTGGCTTCCTCCAGTGTCACCAGTGGATTCAGATTTGGACTCTGAGCCTGTAGGAAGACCAAGATCCTGCAAGACCTGCGAATGACAAAAGCCAAAATGTTACCTGGCAGAAAGATAAAACAGCGACATATCTTTCTTTAATCATGCATCAGTTAGGTTTAAATATTTAAGAAAAACTGCAAATGTTTGAGGTCAAAGTGTGAAATTAAAAGTGTGTCCTAAAATTATTAGCGTTTTAAAAAAAATGTTTTTTTACACATACAACAGAGACAGGTTTTCTATCAAGCGCATTTCTGTCAATATCAATCAAGTTAGCCGCCTTAAACCTGTGCTTTGGTTTTGTCTAGCAGCCAATCAGCAAACTACATCAGGTCAGATCAACAAACAAATGGGTCTGGCAGGTTTAGTTGATAAGACAGTGGAGGGTCATTAAGATAAAAATCAGCTGATTGTGACAGAAGTACAAGAGTCTTGCCTTGGTGGCTACATTAAGCTTAGCAGCTCGCTTGGAAGGTCCAGTGGCCTCGTAGGTTTTCTCGTTTAAGTCCACAGCCATGGTAAAGACCGGTTCGTGAACTGGGCCAGTCTGAGATGTAAGCCGGTACTCCAGGCCAGGTCTGTACTGGTTTAGACGCATCACAGCATTCATGCTAAAATCATCACTAACTACAGGAAAAGAGAAATACGAGAAACGTGAGCCCAGATTAGCCCCACATAAATACAAAAATAAGTGGCTGCTTATTAAGCAGCACTTTATCATTTCAATGACTTTTAATAAGAATAACTGTAAAAAATATAAATTCAACTACAGTCTGGTGGACGATTGCTCCAAAATCATAATCACAATATGTGACAAGATGATACAATAAATACAATTTTTATAAAACAAATACTAAATTATTAAAGTCTACAACCTGTGTTACACTGTGACTGATAGTTTGCAGAAATGTCAATATATAGTATTAGATACAGGTTGCGAAACATCTTTAGCTACAGACAAAGTACAAAATAAACTGAAGCCTAAATATATGGTGGATTCAGTGTCCTTTAAATTGACCTATTCAAGATGACCTCACATCTACAATCTCAGATTGATGATTTGTTGTAGAGAATCTGGGTAATAATCTACTGCTCAGGAAACATATTACATGATGTTGTGCTTGCAGAGTTGATTACGGATCATTACCGTTCAAAAGCTCAGAATGTGGCAGACAGAGAAATGAGAGGAAGGCAAGTGGAGTAGCGAGGGTTGCTAACGGGGATTTAGTAAGACTGCTGGAGGAATAACATTTTATTGACAGGTTTTTAACCCAGTACTAACCTGATTTCCTCTGAAAGCGCTTCTGGAACTTGAGAAACTTCCTCTGTTTGCTATTGAGATGGGGCTCCTCCTCTTCTTTCTCCATGTCTGTGTAAGGTCTCTTTGCTGGTAGGCTGAAGTGTACAGCAGGTTCTATCTGGGCTGCATAAAACATAAAAAAAAGTCTGAGAACAGGTTGTTAAATTAAACTGCACAGAAAAGAGGGAAGGATACATATCATTAGTTACCAGTGGTTTCTTTGCTGATGGCTCCTGCTGATTTCCGTGGCTTTACAGGTTTGTAGTCCATCCCCAACACCTTGTGCATCTGTCCAAATGCACACAGCCTCAAGGCAACCTGCAGAATATATAAAAGATGGGCTGTAATTCCATGGTTTCCTTCTGCTGGTGTGCATTAGCTGCCTCATCGTACCTGAGCACTCTGTGTGATGTCTTCACGTTGCTGTAGAGTCAGATGTGCAAGGGCGTCAACTGATTCCTTCTCGCACGGATCTTTAATTCCAGAGCCGTCTTCACACAGACAGCACCTTAATGTTAATACCCGCGTACAAACCTTCATGTTGTATTGGCAACTGAATAAACATCTCACCTTCCAAAAGGATTCCAGAGGCAACACACTCTAAAACCCTGCGGAAGGACTCGCCTGCTCCCATTGGTCTGTCAGACGTTACAATGACTTTCTCTACCAAAAGTTCAAGGGGCTTTTGGAGAAAACAGAGATTATACTGTACATATTATTCATGGAAAAATTGCATCATTATTAAAGGTCAGTAAAAAGAAATTCTTAAACATACCCATTCTGAAAGCGGCAGCCACGCAGGAACACGTTTACACATGTCCCTCATTATACGGATCACCACAACAGCGGAACTTAGGTTGCTGACTTTGGCCTGGAGACACAAACAAAAGCCAGTTAAGTTGAAGACGTGCCGCCAATCTCACCCCACCACCGTGCTTTCGGGGTTTCCCCCAAACAATACCGCATACAGAGCAAGCACAAGAAGGTCAGAGCTACTGAGCCATCTCCAAATCAACAACCGTTAAAACTAATATGCATTGGACGTAGGTTGTAAGACATTTTCATCCACGTGCTCTTCGTACAGTAGTGGAGTTGAAATTGAGAGAGCTCAGTCCAGCACAGGACATTATGACAAATTATATGCTGGAGTCAATACCAAAGATTTTTCATTGATGATTGGTATTGATCAGCAGATTACTTCTTCAACCTTTCTAAAACTAATCCATTTCGACATTTTAAGATTTTAAACTACATCAACGATGCGAGCCCAGCTAAAAACTGTTACAGCCTCTAAACGATTAGAGAACATAAAAAACAGAGATCATTGACAGTAACAATTCAACCTTACGTACAAAGAAGGACGTGAATGCAAACCTGGAACCACTTGGCATGGCGGAGAGACGCCAAGGCAGTTAGGCATTTCTGCCTGTCCAGAATGTCCGGCGGATCGTTGACTGTTCGCGTTTCTACTGACGAGGTGGGGTAAGAAGAAAAGGTACAGTTTGACCAAGGGGGTTAGCTCTGTCTTGCAGCTCAGGGAGTAGCAGCTTTCCACAAACCACCAAGAACAGAGAAAGGGGGTCCTAAGCACCCAGAGTATATATCTTAATCTGGAAGTTTAATAGTCACTTATCATAGATGCCAGCTAACTTCCACAGCACACAAAAGTGGATGCAAATGGACTGTCATGAAGACACAGTAATGACTTCATTGCATGTTACTCGTGTATCCACTAGATAAACTACCATACCCCCTTTCCTCAACCCGTTGGTTTGAGTTTGCTGCTTTCCCCCCTTCTGAGACAGTGTTTCCAGTTGGTCAAAGGTCCAGCGTTCCTAAAAAACTTGACAAACTAAAAGGCAATCAGTTGGAAATCACAGGCATTTAGAGAATCTTCACGTCTGCCCCACATTGCAGCAAAACTGATGTAGTCCCTGATCAAAATGTGGCTTAAACAGAGCTTCTGAAAGACTGGAGCCACAAAGAGCCATACCAGCTTTGTGCAAGTTTTTGCTCATTTTCTACTATCAACACAGTTAAATGTGCCAAACTTTTACTGAGCACTTTATAATAAATACTGGGCTTCGATAGGTATGCTCAGCCTGCGTCCGAGACATTTAACTCTGTATTCAAACCAGTCAACTTGTTGACCTAGTCTATCCCAAACAAGTGTCTCAGCAGGCTTCTGCACACTGATCTTCATACTGTTCCATGATGAAGGTTTGCACAAATAATAGAACAACAGGATAATAATGAAATCAAAATACTACTGCCAACAGGCTACGCTAGACTAGGTCAAATTATTATCTCAATGATTTTTAACTGAAATAATAATTCCTGGGTACATGCATCCTTAAGCAGGGACAATTACTGCATATTAAAAATGTAAAATACTAATGCCAGCCTGCCAACAGAAATAGCACCACAGTAATGTAATATTACCAGGTAAAAATGATCCCAACACTGAACATGTAGTCTTATAACTGTTGCTAGTGAAGTCCCCTGCCTGCACTAAAAACCTCACCTCAGACTCCAAGGCCTGTAAATCATAATCTGTGAAAAACTAACATTGCTGACTGGTCAGACAGTTCCTTGTGTGATTGATTTATTAAACTATAACAGGTCTTGCATAAACAAACTGTCACCTGATCAAGTCTGAGTCATTGTGGAAGCTAAAATTATGATCACAGTTAGTGTGTAGCCACAGTGGGCAGTGTAGTAAATGGACGAAACTGCACTGAGACTGGTATGGTTATCCATTAAATACTCATTACTTGCAATTCCAATGTAAACACAGCTTGTGCTTCTTTATCCAGAACCTCCACTAACCAACACAGTCATTTATAAAATATTAAATAGTTGTTTCTACCACATCCCTGTATTTAAATTCTCTCAAAATAAGCCACACAAAGTCCCTCACTGTTGATCAGTTTTGCTGCAGCTGGTGCCAAATGTACATATTCAGCAACAGGTACATGCAATGCGCGCTTGAACTTGTTATTCTTGAAAAAAAGCCTTGAATTTTGAGATGAAAACTATTTAACAAAAATAAACAAAACTGGTTCTTATGAGAGAGGCATTGTCATTACCAGTCATGTGCAGAATGTGTGAGCGACTAAAGAGGAAAATGCAGAGCTGGCAAATGCCAGTTTGACACAAAACGACAGCATGGTTCTTGAGCAAGTGAAGAGCCAACATTAGTTGGTTGTTCACTGGCCTTGGTCTGAGACAGTCATTGCACAAGCTCCATTGAGGTTTACTGAAATAACGCATGTGACTTTAACTGTCAGAGCAGCTTTAAAGATGAGGATAAAGATGCGGAGCAGCACAGTGTGCTAGCCAGATGCTAGACCATCAGACGTACCATCGGTTTCTGCAGCTTTACTCTCATGCTCCGCCCTGACAAGAGGGGATGTCAGGTAGATAGTGAGACACAGGATTAAGTCCTTGATATTCGTCACAACAATGGCTGCATCCCCCGGACACTGGCTTACTGTGTATGACCCAGTGGAGATAGCCTGTTAAATATTGGAAAGAATCAATATGTAAAAGACAGGTTCTATAAAATCATGGTATTACAAATCTGTGAAACATATGCTTATACAGCATATATAAACAAGTTCAAATAATGCAAGAATTACCCATTTCAATTATTAATAAATTTGTACCTCTAACTGTGCATTAAGCTTTTCAGCCACTTGCGTAAGCAGGGTGACTGTTGGCTTATTAGAACAAAGAAGCACTAGTTCCAGGTCCTTGTCTCCCTTTAACAGAAGTCCTTTGGCCACCAGGCTGACCCTCATAACCCCACGCAGGACACGATCTGGTGAATCACCATCAGCACTGTGAGAGTAGAAGAAAAAATGGTTTGAGTATGTGAAAAAACATTGCATTTTAAAAGCCATTTCATATATTTTTTAAATCACTAGGATCTCTGCCAGAGACCATCTGGACACACTGCTTACCTCCCTGCCTCTGTGTTTTCAGTGCCATCTTTTGCAGAATCCATCTGGTCAGACACAGTCTTTAGAGCACATTCTACATGAGAAACAATCTTCTGCACCGCCTCCAGCTCCTCTATCGAGGGATACACTTCAGAGTGTTTAGCCATCACCTGGCGGTCATATGGCCCCATGTGTGCCTGGGAGGATGCAATTTCCTTTGGGGAAAAAATAAGAAAGAAATATATTAATTGAGATGAAGAGGAAGAGGTATGTACAGTTTATGTAGCCAATCATTTAAAGTATTTTGTAACAAAAAGAAAAGTGTTAGTAATAAATTTTAAAATCTTATATTTGTTTTTGCATTGCTATTCGGAGGTTAAAAGTAACAGAGAAGAAGAAAATATAACAATATTAGTCAGAAAGTGTGTAATAAAGAAAATAAACAAACATGCTCTGGGTAGAGCTTTTATTCAATTCAATTCAAAAACACTTTGTCTTTGTGGAAGCTGGCTTTGTGTTAAGCCAAAAAGTTAGAAAAATAGCTCAAAATAAAAACCTATGATTGTCTTGAGAATACATATCAATTGTGCAGGTGAAAGAATAACCTCATGAGGCCGTTTATCCTCAATCTCCTCAATAGCAGCAATGTAGTCATGGTACTGTCTCAGCTCCTCCTCGTAGCAAAGACAGTCATACCAGTAACGCAGCTCCTCGTACCTGGAAGTAGCACATGACAAACTCTGAATTATACATGCAGGCACAGAAAATCAGTACAGACCCCTCCCACCCTGGACACAACCTCTTCCAGCTTCTCCCCTACGTTTGCTAGAACCACCAGACATAAAAACAGTCATTTACTGAACGGCTCACTAAAAAGTGTTGACCACCCTTTTCACTTCTGTGCCCACTAATGGATCTTCCTTTTTTTCAAAATACAAATGTTTCTATGTGTTTATGGTGATCCACGCTTCTTTAAAAGCTTTTCCTCTGCGTTCATTTGTTGTCATCGATATGCATCTTGAAGACTAATTTGGCAAATGTGTTGCCTTTTGTTACTTTGTATTGAATACGTTTCCATATTAAATAATTTGAACATACTTGAGATACGTTGTTAACCAAACTCTACACGTTATGTATGTACCTATCAAAATCTTCTGGAAGGAGGCGGTGGCCCTGTTGGATCAGGCTGTCCCAGTACAGCAGCTCCTCATAAGCCTGGTGCTCGTCCCACACTGGCGCTGCAGCGGCCGCCATGCTGCGACTTCCCGAACTGAACCTACCTGTTGTATGTGGAAAACAAACTTTCATAATTACCTTGCAGCTGGTGGTCAGACAACTGGCAGCATAAGATACAGCTAATCAGACGCAATGAATGACATTAAGTTAACGAGTGCACCTGTATGTTCCACAGGCAGCTAACGTTCACGAGCTAACAGGAATTATTGCTCAGTGGTTTAGTCGGTTGGTTTGAAAGCTAATAATAATAATAGCATTAATACAACTGTCCATTAATAGCTTAAATCCACCCTGTGTGGAACGAACAAACGGTGATAAACTATTACTGTTACTTAAGTTACTTATAGGTCAATGTTTATAATTGTGATCATATACTAACCAGCTAGCAAGCTAACATTAGCCAACATTTTACTGTAATTTTTGTCGGTTTGCTATATTGTGTCAATTTTTTACAGTAGCACTGACATCTATGTAAGCTAGGCTTGCACATTTCGCACTTGCCTTGTCAATGAGCGAATTAACAGATGAACCTTTAACGGTAACGTTGCTACCCTTCTGTCAACCAACGAGTCGCCCGAAGATGACGTCATCAGATGACATTTAAATGTTTTATATACTCACTACGTAGTAACTAACTAAGCAGTTTTCATGTTCACATACAAGCCATATTTATGAAAACATAAATACTTGTTTTTTATATTTCTTTCTGTAATATTGTGTTTAATTTTAACACCTTAGTATTGCGTTTTTCACCCCCTATGTCTTTATTAACTATTGATAAATCCTCGCTGACTCGCTGAGAAGGCTGCAGTTTTCCGGCATTGAAAAAATTGCTTTTGCTTTACTGTAAACAGATCTGTTCACTTTAAACACAAACACTTTACACATGGACTAATAGGCTAGATATCTGAAATGAATTGCACAAACAAAAAATTACGATTTTGCAATATGTATAATTAAAAAAATAAGTGAAATATAATATGTTCATAACCTTTAAGGTTCCGTAAACCTAATAAGACTGTATAAAAAGAAATATATTTAAACACCCCTCATAATATATAACTCATAATGTTAATAATATTCTTATTTCACACCTGCCTGATGACAGTTTATTTGCAAATTAATTGATTATTTTAATATTATTACTTTCAAGATACATTTTTGTTGAATGTTTTCCTTCACTGTTACAAATAAAGAAATTTGCACTTTTACTTCATATTTTATTTTTTTTATAGTGCCAAATCACAACAAAGGTAACCTCAAGGCAATTTGTTGTGTTTGAGACCTTATGGAACGTAACTATTATATAGCTGGATGTCATCTGCCTAGCAATGGAAGTTTATTATTATATGAAAATTTGCCTAATGGAGACAAAAGGTGAAAAGTTGTGTAGGGTTTGCTAATATATTTTGGAGCAAAAAAAAAGACAAAAAATGAGAAAATGTGGATTTAAAAATGTTTGTTTAATAATAATAGTACCAGTTCTAGGCTTATCATCAGTACACTGTTAGGTTAGCTCTAAATCCTTAGATTAATGTGGTTGGAAAGAAATGATGCAGGGGAGAAAAAAAATATGCCTGACTTGTCTAGACTCTGCTTCCACTGCAGTGAATTACTAAATTAACCATGAATTAAAACAAATAACTTTTTTATTTTAGGTCCTTATTTGCATGACGTTGTGGTCCCTTTACCTTCAAACACTCCACCATAATCCCAGCCTCAAAAAGATATAACAGGACTCAATGACTACAGGCTGATTGCTCTGACGTCTATGGTCATGAAATAATTTGAACGTCTCTTGCTCGCCCACTTAAAAAAGAACACAGACCATCTGCTGGTCTGTGTTCTTTTTTAAATGTGTTTTTTGAAAAAGAAAAAAAAAAAAAAAGAAAGAAACAAGCGGCCTGGTAGCAGAGTGGTTAAGGCAGAGGGCTTCGATTCCCAGCTGAGTCGCCAACCCCCATACCAGGTGTGTCCCCCCCAGCGCTAGCTCCCCAAGCGCCGTCTGTGGCTGCTCACTGCTCCCCTCAAGGGGGGATGGGTTAAATGCAGAAGAACACATTTCACTGCAGGTTGTACACTGTATAAGATTGTATGTGAAAATAAAATTTGTATTTGATTTGTATTTGGAGAATGCGGTCAACATGGGTCTACATTACATCCTCTAAACTCTCCCAACTCCCTGTTCCCCTCTCCACCTGTCAGTGGATCTAAAACTTCCTGACAAACAGGTAGAAACAGGTGAAGATGGGAACAGGCAGGTCACATCAGCACTGGTGACCCACAAGGCTGTGTCCTCTCTCCTCTTCTCCCTCTACACCAATCACACAGCAACCCAGGTGTGAAGCTCCTGAAGTACACAGATGACACCACTGTCATTGCTCTTAACCGAGACGGTGATGAATCTGCATATCGACGGCAGGTTGAACAACTGACACACTGGTGCAGTTACAACAACCTGGAGCTGAACACGCTAAAAACTGTGGAGATGATAGTCGACTTCAGACGACACCCCCCCTCACCATACTCTGCTCTTCTGTGTGGGTGTGCAGTGGCTGAAACGTTTAAGTTCTTTGGTTTCACCATCTCCCAAGACAAAATGACCCGGATGTAGGAGCACAATCTCTGATTTAAATGCTTAATATGTTTAATATCTGTGAAGGTTCTCAGTCATCCA
>JAUMHF010000001.1:17273379-17367568 GCA_032359275.1 Microctenopoma steveboyesi
TAATTTATTGTTTTTCATGTGTTTGTTTTCTGTCTGTACTGTCCCGGAGAAGCTAGAAACGACCAGGTGCAAATTCCTTGTATGTGCAACATACTTGGCGATTAAAGCTGATTCTGATATTTGTCAATTTAATTGTCATGTAACCTGTGGGAAGCGAAGTCCACTCTGACCATCTGCAGTAAATCCTTGCTGCAAATTGCACCATCTTCAAAGTAAATTTTTATCATGTTATGTGTGTAATTTAGTTTTAATTAATCAAATAAATACAAAAAATATTGGTGTATGAAATTTCAATTCACATACATGCAAAATATATCATTATGTGTATATAAAACATATATAGTTATTTATAGTTTAGTAGATTGTCTGGTTAACCAGACAAATATCCATATTTTCAAAATAGGCATATTTGTTAGAAAAGTCAAGTTAACAAATGTGTCGAAATAAAAGTTGCCAATATTTTTATTTACATTCTTTCCCCAGAAAATGTCCCCAAAAAATTGAGGCTTCAAGTGTTAACCTATAAAATATTATTTCACAAAAAGCACAAAATAAACATGTGTAAAGCATACTCAACTTAAACATACACAAACTCCACAGTATCTTTATATCTACATTCATTTATAAAATACATTCAGTAGAGGACCTTAGATCATACACTCCTAAGTTTTAGGTTCGGAGCTCCCTCTGATGGTGATAGTGATTCATGCCTTCCATGTTTCTTCCAAATGTTTCTTATTGAAGAGCAAATTTACAACTTATTGGTTTCGTTGGTGGTAAAAATGAAATTGAGAAAAAAAATCTAGTGACAAGTTATGGTCACTGCATTATGCAGCCTCCAGACTTCTCATAGATGTTGGTAGTTCAAATGAGAGTATGTATTATGCCAGTAAACTGTAGATTGTTTATTATATTTTGTGCAAAATCTTTAGCTAGCTTCCACTCGTATAACAGGAATTGAACTCACTGAGAAACACTTATTCTTAAGTGGACCAGCCAAAAAATGCCAGAAAACATGTCTTGTCCTGTCTTTTCCTTCTATACCTCACTGAGGTCTTTGAATTGGAATTGACCTGGTGACACACACACTTGATTGACTTCCTTCTTCTCTGAGCTGTGAAAAGAGGTGGGTTCCCAGCGGCCTAATTTATTTCCCCTCAGCCCTGCCTGACACTTAGCAATGAGGTAGATTTTGCGGAGGACAGTGCGGCGCAACAGGATGTAGACCCAAGGATCGAGGATCTGGTTCCATGTGGCCAGTCTCACGCCCATAACCATCAGAGTTTTATAGCTGGACAGGTCATCACTGATGGAGCCTGTGTAGGAGCGGATGACTGACATCAGGCCAAATATCTGCAGGAAGAAGGACACATGCTTTTACATTTATTATAGGATGACAGGGCGAGTTTGTCCAAGCTATGATCAAGGTGTTACAGGAGCACTAGTCTCTGCTTGTTTCCTAAATCTCTGCACCTATATTGACCTACAGTTATATTACTCATATATACAAATGTCTCATTAATTTTTCCTTTGATATTAACATCTCCTGCATCCTGCAGAATGATATTTCAGTAATTATTGTTACGTACAGGAACATCGTCTGTGCATTCAGGCGTGCTACAGCTGCCTGGAGGCAAAAGCATCATTTGTGTAACATATCAGTATTTAGCGTTATTACCATCTTAATTCGAAACTGCCCTTTATTAGCACAGACTTTTAAAAAACAGTCCATAAGTTACCAGCAGAGGGTCTATAACACAGAACGGGAACCAACTAGTTCAACTTTAATGATTTTATTTTGAAAGGTGACAGAGGTTAACGACAGTGAAAAATTTACTATTTTAATGTGTACCTTTATTAGCCTATTGGTCGCGCTAGCTTCTAAAGGTTATATTTATAGTCCAATCTGCCACCACGTAAATAAATTTCACCAGGAGGATTTTGATCTGACTGCACTTTAACATGTATGATAAATGTATGCTGAGAGAAGCTTAATCAGAAACTCTGCTATATTTGTTATATTTCTGGTTTGTATTAATAATATATATAGTTTTAGTTATGTAAACTAACTGTGCTCTTGTGAGTGTGGTTGTGACTACACTGTAGGCTTTGTGCTTCCTGATACACACCAGCAGAGGGCTCCAGCAGATACATGAGGTGACCATGATGCCAACCAGCTGCACCACCATCTCTATGTCGTGGGACTTGGCTGGGTGATGGGAGCCGGGCTGCCTCCTGAGGCGAGCAAGCACCAGCGTCAGTCCACTGATGGTGTTACACACCAGCGCCACAGCTAGAGAGGTTATTCCAAGTCCAGAAAAAAGCACCACAAATGCCACATCCACTTCCTCAGTGTTACTGAGAACTTTAATGAAACACCATGTTCCTGGATCCTGGTAGGTGTAAGAGCCCAGCTGAAAGCAGGGCAGCATGGCCACACACAGAGCTGCCAGCCAGATGACAGACAGGCAGATCTTTGTGCGGGTTTTGGTGACCAGGGATGAGTGCAGCAGTGGCTTCGTGACGCCCAGGCAGCGCTCAGCAGCCATAGCAGAGCCCATGAAGAGTGGACACAGACCAAAGAACACCATGCTGCCACCCAGGAACTGACATAAGCCATCAGATGAGTTGAAGTCCTCAGGGTGTGCACCTCCATGCAGGTAAAGTCTGAGAACCAGGGCACCGGGGATCACATGGCCAACAAAATCTGTAACCACCAGTGAGGCAGCAAACAGAAGGAACGTGGCGGCTTTGGAGCGCCGACGCTGGAGGAAGTAGGCGTTAATCAGGATGAAGAGAGCCATAATGTTGGAGATGATTCCCAGCGTCATGGACAATATTACGACGATGGCACCTGCAGTGGTGGGCGGCACCAAGGTAAAGTTTCTTTGCTGTGACAGCCCTTCAACAGTCACCCTGGTGTCTGACGTCCCTCCACTGTCATTATAGAAACGGGGGACAGATGGAGAGGCTGAGGAGTTGTAGTGGCTCAGGGCTAACATCACTGAACACTGCAGCTCATGACGTCCAGAATGAAAGGAAGCTGCAAGACAAAGCGGAGCATAGGATTTGTGTTACACCAGTAATTAAAAACGTTAAATTTTTCCTGTGTAGTACATATGCTATGATGGAACTTCACAGCTGAACCTGAGAGGAACAAGTTGGTCAGTGCTCTCAAAACACTAAATGAGGTAATATCTTTCGAAAGACTGGTGTGGCGAATTTATAACGAGAAGCCGTGGAGCTGTTTTTGACAAAGGCGTTAAACACATTTCTTGTATGTTTTTTTGTCAAAGTCTCAACCTGAAACATCAGGTGGCAAAGAAAAATAAAGACAGTGATGTCTTACAACGTAAAAAGGCAAAAGAGTACTGTTTGGCGTGAATATTTTTATCACCTAGTATCCCCATGTTGTAAAAATCAACGTTGCTAAACAGTAACTCAGACCTTCTGGAGAATACCAGCTGTGTTTTAGATCAGATTATCATGCAGCCCAGTATGAGGCAAATGAACAGAATGTGTTATGATGTTAAATGGGCTAAATGTATAATACAGGAACTGTCAATATTACCCACTCCCATAAAAGCATGTAGAATTAGCAGCCACAAATAGAAAGTGAGCGGTTGGGGAACTTAAACTGTATTGAGACAACAAGTAGGACAAAAAAGGTAGGCACGTACAGTACTTTAGGACTTCTTTCCACAGTCTTTCCACAGTGTTAGAGACACGGTAAACAGGCAAGTTAAGATGCAAAAGATGCACTACGGTTGTTAAATGTTGGTTATCTTAAAGAAAGTAAAAAAGTAAAGTAAAGTAATAAATAAAGTAGACCTAACGCGTACTGAGGATTTTAATTAAAGGGCTTACCACTACATAGCTCGGATATCCTCCTCAGTCCGCCTGAACATCCCAGACATAGTCATTTCAAGCAGCCACGGTCATCTAGAGAAACTTTCAGCAGTCCACAAACGGATGAAAAGAACAGTGTTTTTAATCTCTGAAATCACGTTTTCCTTCGATAGAGTCGCAGTGCGCAGTAGTTCCCATGGCTGGATCCGTGCGGCTAGCGCATGGTGGCTTGAATGTGGTGGACGATCCTCAGTGACAGTAAAAATCCGAGTCACCTCCTTATAACGCGTCTGCGAGCCCTCGGCGTGTGTGGGCGTCTCTGCTGCTGCTGCTGCTGCTGTGCGCGTCTCAAGCCTCCGCCGCAGCACCTTCTGGCGCTTCCTTGCGTTTGCGCTAACCTGCACCGAGCGCGCTTCACCGTCCTTACTCACGTTATGCGTGGCACCCACACTTCCAGGAAGCTCTCTCGAAAAGATCTGTTTTATCTTCAAAACGCCTTGTTTATATTTGTGCGGTCATAATTTCATGGTCACAGTTTGCGCGTCACCTAAAGTTTTCAACATCTGCTATGAAACAGTTCATAAAGTTCCGTGTGTTGTTTTCTGGAAGCTGGATCGATGTGGACAGATTTGGTTTCTTGTATTATTTTGCTGGTTGATGCGCAGCTCTGTGCTCGAAATAGCCTCTGAGGTGTATCAGTTGTCCAGAGAGAGATCCAGCAGTAGTTCATCAGTCTGCTGTTGGAGAGGTTTTCTGTTTCAGTTCTCCGAATAAATGACCTCAGTACGCAGGCAGTAGGTCAGAGTCATACACTAAGTTAGAGTTGAATTAAGATAAACTTGGATATTAAGAAAACACACTGAAAAGGGATATTCCCCCAGAAAAATCCAGGTGTTCTCCAAGGACAGTCATGTTAGTGCAGTGTTGTTTTCAAACCCATATACTTCTGGTTGATTGGCAGTCAGAGAGGGAAAACCACAAAATGTGGCTCTTATTTAGCCTCATTTACATTTTTTGCTGCCTACTGTGGCTGGACAGGTCCTCGTGTTTGTTTTAACTCTCTGAACGCCTGGCAGCCAAAGCGGTGTGGACACAGTAATAAGCAACATCTTAAACAGGAAGGAGGGTGGAGGTCACTGCTGGCACACTTCACATAAAATAAAACCTGGAGGAAAGTTTTGGAGGTGGTTCCAGGGCGCATGCACCAGTTACAGCGTAGGTCTATGAAAGAGATTTTTGTGCCCTGAAGGAACAGGAAATACATAACACGACCAAACATTCTTAAACTACATCTGAATACTGATCATACGCGTACCCACAATCTGTATAATACATAGATTGTTTATTTAAAATGTAATGATTTTTTAAAATCACCTTCTTCTTCATGCCCCAGCGCTCTCAATTTATGGGCCACCACTGATTCAGAGACATGTGTCAGCAGCATGCTGTGATCCAGGGTTCACCTAATAAAACAAATTTGGTTTGGGCATAGAATCATCTTTGCAATTTCCACTGTAGCAGTGTTAGCAGCTGCGCAGCGCCTGGATACACAGCATGTGTTTGTCATGTTCACCATTTTAGATTAACGTCGAAGCTTGTTAACAATTTGCTCATGAAAATAGCAGTTTTTAAAGTAAGTAGACAAAACTCGACAAATTGCATTTTTGCCCTGTTGCTGAAGGGTTTGAGGCTCTGACCATAAGCCACCACGTTCTTGGTCTGTGTTCAGCTTGGGACCTGTTTCATGTTATGACCCATGCGCCTCCTCTCATTTGGCTGTCGACTTTCTAATGAGGGCATAAACTGCCAAAAAGCAAAACCTTTTGCTTAGGGGTTAACTTTGTGGTTAACTCCTCGGTTAGACTAGGTCTGGGAATGTTTTTATATTTATCTGTCTCTTGTTTCCTTTCATCACTTTAATGATTTTTCTTTAAACAAAACAATGGTCGTGATGTCACCAAATTTTCTGGAGATATGGTAAAATACAGACTTATAACACACTGTGATTTATGTACATTCAATTATGTTTATTGTTGTGGTTTGAAAGCCCACAGAAGGAATCTGATATGAGACGTTACAGGGAATTTGAGGAAGTCAGAGCTAGTTAACTTTTTATTTAATTCTCCTCATACATCTTATTAACACATCAGAATAGATATGTCTCAGTGTGTGTTGCTCTTGGACATAAGAGTTAATAATTCACGTCTGGATTGCCTTCCTGTCCTGATACCCATTTAGACTGCAACAAATCGAGCATTTGGCCGCAATCCGTGTTTTTCCTCCAGTTCTGAAAAGTGACCTTGTTAGCCCCATTTTCATCCACAGTTGTTCTTACAAATTCTGCCATTTTGGCCTTTGCAGATCACTGCTTCTTCCAATACTAAGCCTGGGGTTTATGGGTTTGAGGTTACTTCTACACCCTTTCTCCTTCATCTGACCACAAAGGGAAAAAAAATGCTGACTGCATACCTTATGATCATAGAAGCAGAGATAGACGAGGTCCTCAGATCACATCTCTCTCTTTTTTGGAAGCTTAAAATGTGAAATGGAAGAAAAGGCAGTGAATTATCTCATTGTATATGCACGTTTCTCTCCAGTTGTTGCTCATCGCAGAGCGCGCGCCTGCATGTCGGAGAGACTGGGTACTTCTGGGAAAATATCTGCAGGCTGAATACAGCGGCTTTCGCAGTTGCACTCTGCTTGTTTCAATTGAACAATGTCGCATCATGTAAACTCGTCCAGTGTGGCAAAGGTAACCATGGGCCTGTGTGCTTGTGCATTCCTCACTGACATTTTAAGGAGATGATGGCTATTATGACTGTAAAGCCACACGCTATCTGAAACTACTTGACAGAAACGGAAGAGTGGAATGTTTGCATGAGAATATTCAGCCAAGAGAAGAGGAGACAAACACGCTGTCAAAGACAGAAACCTGCTCAGCTGCTTTTCTGTGATGAAACACACACACTCTGTGCGGTGCAAACTGTTTAAAACCTACTGTCTGACTGTCTGGCTAGAACCCAGAGGTCATTTCTAACAATACTGCTTTGCCTACTGTGTGTCTCAAAATCTCATCATAAAAGGGCAAATTCCGCAAATTTTCAAAGTTGTTGCTTAGTCTGCACAATGCAAAGCTGGAGAGATAGTATTAAAGGTGATCATGTTAGTCTTTGTTGTTTGAGTATTGTAGAAAGCTGGTGATGTGGAGAATTTCCAGCCAAATATTTAAGCCAACCTTTTGGGGAAAACTGTTGTGTTGCCTCTTTTGAGTAGTGAATCTTGAGCGATGGTTAACACTGTGCACGACAAGTACGGGAGGTTGTTCAGGATGGAGGGGTTCGTCGCGGCGTTCTGCAATAAACTTAAGTATGGTTGACGCGTAAAGCAACGCCAGACATACCTGCACTTTGTTTGCAGAGAGACAAAAAGCAGAAACGAGCACAAAGATTGTCCACAGCACTAACTCTCTGCCTTGTGTTGACACATGCAGCTGAATAGTTACTAGAGCATCTGAGTGAACTGAATTAAAATATTTAGACAAAAGAGCTTCAGGCGACAGGTCTCTTCAGCATCCATATGCACGGCTCCCGGTGATGTGACATGATGTGAAAGAAACCAAAAGACTGTGAAGTTACAAATGGGTGGTTTGAACTCAAATTCCTGGGCCGCAGTGCACTTGTTGTGTGACTCTGTGCTTCATTTGGATCTTTCCGAAGCTTCTCCAGACCAAATATTTTCTCTAGCAGTGCTGAAACAGTTGTCATCATCCATCTATGACTTTGATTTGTTGTACTCCCTTCCAGCAGCAAACTATGCAGCCCCCTACTCTGAAATGAGTGGAGGGTGTCCCTCTCAATGTTAAATAATACATCATAGAATTTAATTCAAATGAACAAACACAAAACAAATGCAATTTTTAGCACAATTTTCCACAAATAACATTAACCTTAATTAAATTATAAATATTACAAACTGATTGACTGGAGAGGAGGTCAGATAATCAGCACCTGCATGTTGCTTGACGTCCTTTTGTCGTATTTACTGTTTGGTTCCTATTGCTCTGCTTTTCTCCCAAGACCGATAACCGGCCACCATGAGCCTGGTTCTGTTCAAGTTTTTCCCCTCTACTTTTGCCTAGCTCTTGCTCAAAGGGGATTTGTTCTGTTTCCCCCCATAGTTTTATAAGGTTTTTAACTTTACTATATAATGTGCCTTTAAATGATTTTAATTGTGATTTGACACTTTATAAATATTGCCGAAGTAAAATCAAACAAATTGGACTGGCACAAAACAGCAGGTACTATTAATTAACCATTTAAATATGGGGTTATTTAGATGAAATAGATGCTCAGACATTGTTACAGTCAAATATTTTTGTAAATAAAGAATGTCATAAAAATCAGCCAGACGTTGAAGGTGGCTGGCCAAGAAGTTGTATGTAGTAGTGTTAGTCAGACTATGATGCCAAACGTCTTTCTGAGACTGAGCAGTATGTCAAAGCAACTAAATACATGATGACCACGTAAAATCTATGATGTGTGTCAGCATCCGATTGTTGTGGTTGAGGGGGTTGAAAGGAGAAGAGACGAGAGAAGAAGGTGCAACGCAGCTTAGTTACTCTGAAGTTACTGTAGTGAAACAAATCAGTAAAAAGGAAATAGCTCTGTGACTGGGAAACCGGCCTGGATATCGTGCCTGTCCAAGCATGAATGTGTAGTCCTTTTTGCATGGGATTTGCCAGGTACAGACACAATCTCAGCTGCTTTCCAGTACAAACACAAATCATCTTCTTAAACGTCCTGTCACACCATGTATAATAAATGAGACAAATCCTTTTCACGGTGGCGTTGCTTTGCCTCAGCTTTGTTGAGTCGTATTCATGTGGTAGCTATATTCGCCCTGATCACAGAAAAAACACTGTGACCCCTTCTGTCTGTGACCCTCCTGGTCTGTCAACCAAATGTAGTTTGGGGAGTGAGGTGAAGTCCTTATAAATCCCTTCCTTTTGAATTTGCAGATACTGTAACTGTAACATTTCTGGGGCTTCTTCTTCTTCTCATAAAGCCAGTGACACTTTTCCATATCAGTGTTTAATGGTTAACATCAGATCAGGTTTTTCCACACTAAACCCATGTTTAGTCAGTATGGGAATGAGTCTACGAGAGCTTATGTTGGACCAGGCGGAGAATTATCATCCAACAATAACGAACAGGAACGAACGAACGTCCAAGGTCATCTTTTGTTACTTTAGAAATTTCCATGTTCTTATCTCCAGAAAGGAGAAGAGAAGAGAAGAGAAGAGCAGAGTGGAATCTTCTGCAGCACCAAGCTAAGCAATCACGTAGAAAATTTGCAGGGATACTCAAAAAGCAAAACGTTATCTTCCTGAGGTCTTTGTGTGTAATAAAACCGAATGGCTTGTTTCTGTGCAGTGTATAACGAGGGATCCTGTCAGGGTGAATTAAGGAGAAGGAGCGGTAATTTAATGCAGTCTGCAGTGGAGTTAGATAGAACACAGCTAAGATGTTACCAGTGGGAGTTGGTTGCGTGGACCCCCTACTATCCATCAACCACACACCCACAAAACATTTGAGCCTCCATTTAGTCACTCACATCCATTGAGCCATTAACCTACAGAGTTTTTATTCAGAAGAAAATGTCTAACATATCCATTTTGATACCCTGTAGATTGATTACCAGTCCAGACCAATGATTATTGGTCACAGACAGGCTCTGGTGTTCCTTTTCAATTGACAGCTCAAAGATTTTCACTTTCTGCAAGGAGAAAAATGCAACTCCCATCAACTATGTAATACAAGCTGAACTGTCTCAGTAAGCGCAAAGGTGTGTCTACATTTTCAGTCTTGCTGAAAGGCCGATTATGATTTCACACACCACAACCCTCGTTAGGATGAAACCTTAGGGAATTGAATAGAAATAGAAAAGTTTCATGCACAAAACAAATGTTCTGTTTTACCATGTATACATCTCTGTACAGCACCCTCCTTCCATTCCATTTCATGTGATAGTGCGCTGTGGTTTGAGGCTCCAAACCTCCCAACATTGATAAAAAATGTGCTTTTACATACAATTTGCAGAACTCTGCCAGCGAAAATATTCATCACATTCAATTTGGTCCACTAGAAAGAAATGTGTGCACAAGTAGATAGACGCCTCTCTCCCTGCATTTGTCTTCAGCTGGAACAGTCGTAGAGGGACGACTGTGCTGTGTGACAGACTACATGCGGGCCACAAACAGCTGGGACGCTCCAGGAGGCGCCCTGACCCTGACACTTCTGCTACTTTCATGATACAGGCCTTGCTCAGCATAGTTCTCCCCAAAGGTACATACAGTGCTGTGGTGACACAGTGAAAGCTACATGCCAGCTCACTGATTCTGGTAATATAGCTGATAGTTATCATGCTGTGTTTACCTCTGGTCAAACTCTGTCCAGCTAATGGGATTTCTTTCTAGTTAATCATACATTAATAACACTACAGCACTAATGAACATGTAAAGTGTTTGTAGTTATGTGAGGCACCAGTAGCTGAATAGAATTGTTAAGTCAAAGTCCACGTACAGTCGCAGCATGTTTGCTGCAGTGTTGGAGAGTGAATAGCTGTCTTATCTTATTTTACAGTTAAACCAGCATGTTTTATCATTTAAAGGTTATGCTGCTGGTGGTATAGTTGATCTAATTCATCTGTCGAGTGAATACAGGACGTTGCGTCATACACAAAGGGACTCAACACCAAACCCAGACTGACAGTGTATGCAACACTGCCGCTGCACGAATGCTCCTGTTTGTTGCAGTCTCTCTGTGATGATGAAAAACAGACAGCTGGGTTAGGCCACAGCATTGATCTGTGCTCTGCTCCTTCGCGAACCTGTGGAGGCTTTATGCAGGATCAGAGGCTCATCGCTGAGCCGCGTCCACACAGCGTCACTACAATCCAGGCTCAGACCGACGTGATGGCATCTTTAGTTCACTGCAAAGTCAGATAAACGTGTTCAACACCGCCGAGTGTCACCACAGTTGTTGCAGTGTTTTTTTCAGACTGGTGATGTCTTACCTTTCATCATGTTCACAGCAAAACACACTGCGCCACCCTCAGTAGCAGGGCAGAGATTTGTTCCATGGCGTGAGCACCATCGGCATTGTTCGGTTGCCTCGAAAGCCTTTTCGCTCTTTAATGGACTTCAGATCTGTGACATTTAAATTTAAAGTCTGAAAATGGTCAAAGGTTTTACAAAAGCAACATTATATGATGTAGGGAAGACATTACATTATGAGACATTGCGAGATTAGCTGTATGTTTGTGGAAAGCTGTGTTCATTCACACAAACATGTTTTCACATTTACAGTCCTCATGCAAAACATATTTACCATACATGGCAGCTCCTGGCAGGAAAGTGTCAAACTGTTTCTTTAAAGCCAAAGTCAAAATTTGCCAGAGTTGTATACTTGGTTGCATATAATCATGTTCACTGCAGAATACAAAGAATTTGGTTATTTCTTTTGCCACAATAACTCAGCTTCACTGGCAATGCAAGCTTAGTCAGCAGGGATTATTATTTAGAAAATTCCAGTTTGGGCAACTGAAAGTATCTGTGAAGGTTCTCAGTCACCCACGACCCTCGTTAGAAAGGGATGGTGGATCCAGGCACAATCTATCACCCACTGACAATGCCGTTATCGCAACAATACCCAGGAAGCTCAGAAGTTGTTCACACTCTGGCTCAGGTGGTCACATTAACATACGTGAAAGTCAGAGGGGAGGACAACCCACAGGTGACCACCAATCACCAACCTGAGGCTTCCTCAGGGTTTATAAACCTGCTACTCAAACCAGTCAGTCAGACTTGAGGAACTCCTCTGGAATGGAAGGTGAAACGTCGTCAAGAAACCAAACAAGTCCAGTTGCTTTGGATAAAACCTTTTCTGTGGCAGCTGAAAGTTTGAATTCTGCCCTTTTGTATTTCTGGAAATGTGAGACGTGCTCAATAAATTATGAGGAATGGTTCACTGAGCCCATGCTTCATTATTACTGGTTATATGGATGTGCTACCACTAAGTCACACGATGTCAGTGTAGCCTGGCATACTACAACATGCTAAACCTAAACCTCCTGTTTGGCGCAACCTGCAGCTCACCGCAAACAAACTCTGAGCCAGTAACTGCTATGTTCACATAAAATCCATCTCATGTGGTCAAGGAGTTGTTTCAGCTTGGCCTAGTTCAATAATGTTAGTTGGGATGGTGTAACTTTAATAAGCAACAAACGAATACAAATGGGATTAAAAATTTAATAAGGCAAGAATTGTTCCTGTTAGTTTAGAATAAATACATTATTGGAGGTGTATATAAATGAAGTGGCACTTGTTCAAAGCACAGATTAATGATCCAGACTTCAGAACATCTGGTATGATTAATACTTTAGTATTCCAACAAGACCTTGGCATTGTTGGGGATTTTTCACATTTCACACATACTGTGAGCAGGTGTAAGTGATAAATACATATTGTTCTTAATAACAGTCCAAGCAGGTCCAGCGAGGTCTGAAATTTAAAAGGCAAAAGGGAGAGATTTCTCTGATCAAGTTAAATCATGCACGAGATTACTGTCACATTTCTAAAGCCATGTGTGCGAGTTTGTGACCTGATGATCTTCACCAGTTTCTCAGTGCACCAGGGCATTTTAACTCAGTTCAACATGACCCTTCCTTCCTTTGGCAGTTTTAACTAGACGTTGAGAGAAAGATTTCTGTTGCTATAGAGTTTTTAATAATGGTGTGTAAGGATGTCACTGAGGCAAACCTGAGCATTTATTCCAAGTCATCTGTCCTTCCTCTCATAGGGTAGTTGAGGTTAGTATCATCCATGTGTGTCAGCTACATTGAATGTAGAAATGGATTTAAGCAATTATGGAATTTAATTGTACTGACAGTAAAGTTTATGATCACATTACTTTAATAAATTAGGACCGTCTTCACAAAAATGTGAGAACAAAGGGAAAAACCTAAATTGTTTTGCTGACTCAGATGGTTCAAACCAGATGTGATGATAAGGCTCCAACTTTCTGCATGGACATAACAGTAAATACAACTGTTATCATATAGCAATTAGTTCTAGTCATTGTGAAAGCAGAATGATTTTTGGAAAATACCTGCAGCAACTGATGTCAAAAGCCATCAGCCTGTGCGTCGTTGAATCATCACAGGTCATATTTAAGATATCTTCTTATTAGACAAGATGCTGATTTCAAATTAAAAGTATATTTTATTTAATTTCTTTACTCTTCTCAAATGTCCACAATGCTCATGTCATAAACCAAAGTACAGGTGTAAGATGAGGTAAATACATTTCTATATGATGTATTCCATCCACATCTTGCAACAAGCCTAGTTCGAACCACAACTAACAGGGCAACAGAACACACAAACTGATTTGATTCAAGCACATCGTAGTTCCAGCTGTCAGTCTGCAGCTTTGTTTGAAGCTCATGCCAGTCCAAAGTAGGTCAAGCAATAACTTGTGCTCCTTTTGAAACAGGTGAACCAGTCCTGTCTGAGTACCTGATAAATGAACAGGGTGTTGAACAGCCACAATAAAGTGCTGCAGGACAGAGTCCATGCATGGCTGAACGCAGTCTCGACTGGAGGCCAAAGCAGCAGGAGAGGTCATCATGGACTGGTAAGAAACTCCATTATGTGTCACCCAACACTTTTAATAACGGTTATCTAAAATAAAAACAAATATATTCATGGCAGGGCAAATGTTCTGCCAAACAATCTCAAAATATAGTTTAAATAAAGAAATGGACCTGAAGAACCATCACTTGTAGCAGATTTTTGAACTCAGCTGTGTCTGCACTCCACCCGCTCTACATCTTTCATTTGAACTCGAGTCTGGCTTGGATCTGTGACATTTGCCATTTGGTCTTTATATTATACATATACATTAACTTCAAATATTGTGAAATGAGGTAAAAGAAATCATCACCCTCCTTGTGATGAGGGAAACTAGCTGAAATGGAGCTGTGTTCTGGTTCTCATTGACTGGATGTCAACACATAGCAGAATCCCTTGGAAATGCGATTATGGAAAATATCTGCTGATAAATAGTAATCGTGACTCATTTCACATTTCTTACCACTATCCTGACAACCTTAAAACCTGGACTAGATGAAAAAACATACCAGATGTTTGACTATTAGACTACTTACTAAAAACACATTTTGACACTGTCCAGTCCCAACGTTTGTCATGTTTGTCCAACCAGTAGAAGATTTTAGTTGTAACAGATAAGATCCGTCCATGAATTCAGCCCACATTCATTTTCTATGACATTGCTGCCTCGCAGGCTTCCAGACAAAGTGTCTTAGTCATCGTTAACGATGCTACAATGAGAAACCCCTCTGTGGCCCCATTTTTATTGACTGACTGCTTTTATTAAACCACTGTGAACTGCACATATACCTTTTGAGAACAAAAAAAATGAAGTCACTAAATCTTTCTGAAACTACAAATTGCAGTAAAGCTACATGTGACACAATATTATACCAAGATATGAAACCTTCACACAAATCCACATGTCAGCAACACATTGGCAGACTCTTTCTGTTTTTAAACTACGACATCTGCAGTACAGCCATTTATACATCAAGTTCACTCTCTTTCTCTCTAGATGCCTGCTGCTGTTCTGGGATGGTCCTTCTTAATATACATTTCGCATCCACATTTTCTGCTGTTACAGTTTGGAAGTGTGGTGGTCACTGTGTGAATTTATAGCCAGTGTCACCAGCAAATTTAGAAACAGCTATCAAACTTTCCACTTCGGGAGGTTACAGAATATCTTATTGCTATTACATCAACCGGCCTCTGCGTACTGTGGGTGGAGGGGACGTTGAGCTACTGCATTAGTATCATCCAGTCACAAAGAGAATAGGTGTAGTCTGCTGGCTGACCTCCACTACTGTCTAAAAACAGCTCCTGAGAGACTTGAATGGAGGTGAGAAGCTAAAGATGTTTGTGTGCAACACTGGTGTCCCAGATTGATCTGTTAGACAACTTGTTTGTGAATCATCAATGATCAGTTTTTTCTTATTAGTCATAAATCACACTCCACCAGAAGATCTGCCAATGTTAGCTTAGAGACCAGAGAGACCTTTATGAGAAAGTCCATTTTCAAGAGAAGAAAAATCAACACAGTTAAGACTAAACTCACAGAACATCTCACATTTTTCTTGACTTTTGAAAGCACTCCTGCTGAGGTAAACATCCACCGAGAACACAAGTGGAACGCAGTGAGACACGTCGAAGAGCAGAGTGAACAGTCCATTATGAAACAACATGAGTCAACCGCTGTTCAGCAGCCAAACTCCATTTTGTTCCATCAGTGAGATTAAGATGAGGGAGAGAGGGGCAGCTACATTAGCCCACACTCGCTGCTAAACAAGGCATCCGTGTAAACACCACAGAAATAAAATCATACAGCGAGCTTTTAAAGATTTTGGTCGCTTCCCAATATTTTTGGTTCCATATTTGGAGTTTGTGCTGCCCTGCTGAGCATCACAGCACTGTGTAGGAGTCGTGTGTTTATGTGACACAAGGAGGAGTCATTGAATGTTATGTACAAACTCAAAATGTAAAGTGGACTTTCACTGCCCTTTGTAGTAAATGGCTATTGCTTCACACACATACAGTATGTCACACAACTCAGGAAAATGTCTGTGACCTGCCATCTTCAGGTTTCTCCACGGAAAGGCAGCCTGTCAGTCATCATAGGATCATCTTGACTGTATGTATCAGATCACTATTACACATGCTCATCTTTCCCACAGCATGATGCTGCCACCACCGTGGGGATGATCTGTGCCTTGGAGCTTGGAGATTTTGTCATCACGACACAGAATGTTTTGAACTTATGCTCTAACAGTCCCATAAATGTTATGTTACTCTGGGCAAGCTTTGGCTTACAGCTAACCAATCTATTTTTAAACGGTTGATTAGTCGAGCCTGATCCTCTGTGCAGAGGACCGAAGCTCTGTTTCCAGCTCACCCTGACAGATGCCATCCTTGTCCATTTTACAACTTTTGCTGTGCGTCTGGGAGCACATTTAATGTGTATTCCTTTGTGTATTCCTTGCCACTATTTTACAGTCGGGATCTACAGAGAGTTCTTTGGCCTTTATGGCTTGGTTAAAGTTGTGGAATATTTAAGTAGCATGAACCTGACCACATTTTTTCAGTGCCACAGCAAAGGGTCTTAAAATCAGATGTTTCAGAGCTAGATTTTTAAAGAATTAGCCATTTGAAGTGTTATTGAGGTTTTAGTGATTGACATAAATAGCAATTTTTAATAAATTTTAATTTTTTAATAAACTAAATGTTACCCAGCAGGACAACACACTACATATTTTAATGTGTCCTCTGTGTTCAGTGGTGATTTTTTCTTTTTTATGCATAGCCCATGAAATGGTGCTTTGCAGAAATTTCTGTACTTGATCTTCTCTAACCCAGACTTTTGGCCAAGGATTACAGTTTATGAGATTCTGAAGGTCAGAGGAAAAAATGTCTAAAGAAAATACTTCTTAAATTCACAAATAATAATAATAATAATTATTGCTCCAGTGGGATATAAAAAAGAAACGTCCATGCCAATATCTAATCTCCCCTGATAATATTCTTGCTAAACAGAAGCATTTATAGGTTTTGGGAACAGAAGTGAAATATCTCTTTTGCATTGCTTACACACAAGTGGTGCGGTGGTTTCTTGAGCTACGATGAGATAAGATCGCTCATCTCGTTCACCTGAAATGATTGTGAAGGGATGCTGTTGGATGAATAAACCAGAATCACACAGTTGTCCTAAAAAATACCAGGGAATACGTGGAAGATATTTATGGTGCACTGTTAGTGGCCATCATCTGTTTCAACCAAGTACACACTCCCTAATTAATTCAGCTTGCCATCCAGCTCCATAAATAAGTCACTCATTACATTAAATTTGGAAAATATCATGTTGGTTTTTGCATGTTAGTAAATGTAGAACCACACAGAATCACAATGGCTTCTAATTATGTCCTAAAGGGAGTCATTTTTTGCTCTGTCACATCATTTTTTTTCTTTTTTTCTTGTGATTATGAACATGAATCATGCTGCATCTGTCCATGTGTCGCTCAGTATTAACGTGGTCAAGAACTGGCATCTTGCCCTGGCTCTGTCTTTTAGCTTCCATGTAAATACTGCTAAATATTTTCAAGCCTTTGCACAGTGACAAATGTAACATCAACTTTAGTGAGTCATTGAGAGAGGAGGTAGTTTATAGGAAAAGTAAATTTAGCGGCACATTTATGTGCTGATCCAAAGTTTATGTTTTCGAATTAGGCATCCGAAATGGTATCCGTTTTCAAATGGCCCCCGTTTGCGGCTGTTCATTGCAACTTAAGCTTTAAATGTGCACAAGTGTTTCAGAGCTCATATGGTTTCCTGAAACGATAAGGGTGATTTTACAGAAGAAAAATCACTTATGGTTTGATTAAAACGGCCCAGTGATAAAATTGTCCTTCTAAGTCACTGCCAAATACTTTTATAAATAGCATGTGGTGTTATTAGGAGTTTCAAACTTCAGCACACACTGTTTGCAGTAGTAGTCGCCTGTAAACTGACGTATAAGGGGTAAAATCTAGTTCCCAATTAAATGGCCACAAAACAAAATCTGTTACTGCAGGTTTAAATGTTCAGTTAAGTTTACTGAGAAACGAGTGTAGCATTCATCTAGATTAAATTAAAATAAAACCACATCATTACAAAATAAGAGCTTTGGAGCAAAACCAAAGACATGTGCTTGTCTGGTCTCTACTCTCTCGTGTCTCATGCATGTTGTCATACCACTGCTTTCTAAATATCTTACTACTGAGTTATGGGAACACACACTGTGTGTGTGTGTGTGTGTGTGTGTGTGTGTGTTCAATGACAAAATCACATGAAATGACGTGAGTAATAGCTCCAAAAATAGACATATTTATGCATCTGGACCAGAGGTGACACTGGTGTTTGAGGTTTTATAATCATAATTATAATGGTAATGTTTCCTTTGTGTCTTTCATTGCAATATGTTTGTATGGCTTGTTGTCCCAGCAGGGGAGTGTGTCTTTTCAAATGATGTGACAGGACATATCACTTCACAGATTCCACTTCTTCTGAGCCACAGACACAAATAAAGACTACCACACACACACACACACACACACACACACTATGTAGATGAGAAGATGAGAGCTCCATTATATCCGCACACAAACACAGGGGACAAATCTTCTACTTATCTTAATTCAGTGTGACAGAAGTCTGTTCTGAGTCTCCAGAGCAGTCATAATTTAATGGTCACATCTGTCTGGGGGTGCAATAATTATCCAAAATACTGAAACAATTATTATCGCACATCATTTTTAACATTTTTTGTTTCCAGATAGTTTAATTCACATTGCTATGCTCTGCTCTGAGGGCCATGGTCTCCAGTTGTAGCTGGTCTGTCACACATGTGGTGCTGTTACATCTGCTCAGTCACCCGGTGAGCTGGTGTTGTGTTTTGTTCCAAAGACTTTTAATGCTTTTTCTTGTTAATTCCTCTAAACGCTAAGCTGTGATGCAGAAATATGTGTCTGGGTCGGATTTCCAAAAAGGCATCTTGGCAGAGGCTCATGTCTTTGTTCCACTGTAAATCACTGGAGTGATTAGTTGCTTGTGGCAAAAAGGTCCAGGGTCTGTAGTGACCTCAACTCCTGGTGTTATGCGAGGTCATCTGACAAAATGTTCGAAGACTCTTACGATTACTGGTGATTTAACTCCTGGTTCACGATTACAAAATAAAGGCTGCCTGCTTCCTCAATAACATGCAGTTATGATTGCATACATTAGTTTGTGTGTGTATTTGTGTACAGTATATGTGCCAAAACCCTGATCCTCAAGACTTTTTCACAGACTGGAAACAACTACAAAACATAATGGAAAAGTACAAATGAAACACGGCCAGAGCTGCGCAGTCTTGGGGAATCTGTCCTCTCCGAGGGATGATTGCAAAGCCACAAGTTGTGTGTTAAAAATCCGTTTTGTGCCAATCCCCCAAAACATATTATAATTCATAGTGGAGATGCTGGAAGGATTAACTTCCAGAAACATGAGTCATAGACAAATGTGAGGAAGGGGAGAGAACATTATTCATCATTACCCTTTATCCCCTAACTTGCCGCCTCCATTCCAACTTTTTTTTCTTTTCTTGTTTATTTGTCACATTTAAAGGGTTCACATCATTGTAGTCATTCTAATTTTACTCAAAGATGCACACGAGTGAACACAAAATGCAGTTTGTGAATGATGAATTCATTTATTAAAGGAAAGAATCTGTCCAAACTAGCTTGACCCCATGTAAAAAAAAAGTTGTTCTTTGCAGACTTTGTTTTAATGCAGCCACATTGGAGAGTTTTTGAGCATGAACAGCCTGTTTAAAGTCACGCCACAGCATTTCAATCACTAGACCACTCCAAAACTGGATTATCTCCCTTATATTTCTCTGGTACAGTGGCAAATTCATGGTCCCATCAATAATAGAAAGCCATCCAGGTCCTGAAGCTGTAAAGCAGCATCAGACCATCACGCTACCTTCATGTTCCACTGTTGGTTTGTTGTTGTTTTTATGAAACGCTGTGTTTTACACCAGATGTGACGAGAGACACACCTTCCAAAAAGTTCCACTTTTGTCTCGTCAGTCCACAGATTATTTGCACAAAAGTCTTGGGGATAGATTTATTTGGGTAAATGTGAGACGAGCGTCAGGTTCTTTTTGGTCAGCAGTGGTTTTCACCTCTGAACTCTCCCATGGACGCCGATTAAATAATGAACACTGACGTTAACTGAGACATCTGAGACCTGCAGATCTTCAGCTTTTGTTCTGGGTTCTGTTTCCAGATGTAGCTTTTAGGCTTCAGTATGACCAGACTTACAGTTTGAGTAAGGACTGTGATCGATCTGGCAAACATGATACAAACACACTGCAGCCATATTTTTATGGAGCATCAAAGTCAGTGGGCGGGATTAAGGCTGTTTTTTAGTCAGAGTTCATGTCTGAAGGGATTTTCTCATAACATGGTGGTTTCCCTCATCGAGGATGTGAATGAAGAAACTTTCTAAACCAGATATTAGATCAGGACTGGCTGACACAGAATACATGACAAGTAGAACAGAGGAATTTATTGAATTTGTATGAGCCTTGTGTCAAATATTCTGTCTCAGCAACTCCCGTTCTTCAGACCAATCATCTAACTAAAAGTCAGTGTTGGTCCCGCCCCCTGACTTTGAGGGGCAAAGTTAAAGTAAATCAAATTCATGATGTGCGGCAACACAGACCATGATAATAATAAGTAAATTGTGAAATAATTATACATGCTTTTTCAAAATTTAATAAATTATTTGTGAATTAATTTCAGTATTTTTAAGAATTTAATGACATTTTTATTTACCACTTGTTGATTGTATTGTTGCACCCACCACGCTCCACATATTTCATTCAGCTTGGTTAATTCTAATCGAAGCAGAGCATAATAAACAGTTTTCAGAGAACATGATTAGATGGTGTGATGGAACCAGCTCTCCGTTATCTAGTTCCTGTTTATCTAAGTGTGCATGTTGCATTGCTGCACTGTATTTTCAAATAGCAGAGCAGCATTGCTATTCACTCCCTACATTAATTAATTAGCAAATTCATATACACGTAATAATTCATTTTCACTTAAACCATATAGAACTTTTAAACTTTCTGGGAAATTATAATTTCATTGTCTCAAAAATACCCATGCACATCACCTTAACAGCACTACTACTAACAGGGGAAAATAATAAAGAAAATGTCCTGGTTTCTCTCCTACTACAAGAACTGAATGGTTGTATTACGCTGTCCAGTTTCCTTGTAACACTGAGCCATAATAAAAGCATTAAAGCATAAAAGCACAGCTATTTAACAAACTCAATGAAGCCCAGTCAGAAAGCTAAAATTATTAAGCCAGATCTTCCAAATCCCCACAGCCCTGGACGACAGATGTGCTCCTAATCTGGTTTCTCTCTTCAATGAGTGCTTTGAAATCTGCACTCTGAGACCCCTGTGCCACCGTCAGGTGTTGATAGCTGTGAGCAACACCTCGTCACATCTCGTCAAGTGGGATTACTCGCTCACTCCGTAACCGCCGCAAGGCTGGCAAAACAGCAGAGGAGCAAGACATCAGATTTATTAATCAGTGGCTGGAGGCAGATTTCTTCTGGTAGTAAATCACACAGAATGAGATTCCGGGGATGTGACGCAAATACTGAAAGGCACTAACAGAGAGACAGGGAAGAGTGGAAATAATATATCCTCACACATACTCCAAAAATGATGCACTGTCCTTCCAGCGCCTACACAGCCTCTACTGTGAAGTATGTCCTACACCACTGCACAGGGGAGGATCAATTTATCTGTCCAATACAGAGAAGTGCAGCGTATTCCCCTCTTTTTTACGTGACGTTCATGGACATTAATAACTTTTACCGATGTAAAATCTGTATTATGTTTCCACTCATTAGAGAAAACATGGAATATTCATTTCATATGTGTGTCCAAAGCTTAAAAATGTTTATCATTCTCCTCTTTCCCCCTAGCTGAGTGATTCACTGGCCATCTAAGAGCAATAAAGGAGGGAGGACCTACTGCAGCAGCCACATGAGATTAATGACCTCCTGTCAACACACGAGGCTGCAGCTCTGGAATGTGGAAGAAATCAAACCACAAACTCTGTGGACAAGGAAGATATTTGCCAAGAGAAAAAAAACGGACTGACTTTTAAAGTCACAGCTGGCATCATCTACAAAATGGACACATTTTCACACGCGTCAACACGCGTAGTCAACCTAAGCGCTGGTTTGGAGGAGTAGCACAACTCATCACAAGTCAGGTGATGAATGTGCAGAATGTGCTCTCGCCACAATTTTCACATTTTTAAAACAACAACACTGGAGGTAATATCTTATTTCTGCCCGCAAACATGAGACTGCTGGTTTCCACAGTGGACAGATACTGTAATTATAATGTGGCAGTGAAGGGAACATTTATGACTTGATTTTCAAGGATTAGTGTAAACAAACAAACATCAAAACATATAAACAAAGTTGAAAACTACAAGGATAATAGAGAAAGACATGTAATGTAAATGAAACAAGCTCATTTATAGCCATTTGACAACACCGTTTTCATAATCTACTGAAAAAAGGAACTAGCAAACCAACATCCTGTTTGGCCTGCATGTAAAAAGTTTGAAACGTTTGCACAACAGCGCAAAGGCTGATAAGAAAAGAGATAAACCGATAACTATCTAGATAAGTAACAGACTGGACATCTGACATACTGTCACATTTATACAGGACCTCTGTTGCCTTTCTAAACAACATGCACACTAATAAAATGACAGAATGTCCAAAACATGATTATTTTTAAAAGCACAGCACAAAATACAAAAGAAAATGTGAGAAACGGGCAGATAAAATGAGGTAATTTCATTACAAAATATTCATAAATAAAAGAGGACACCAGACAGGAAAACACAATATAAATGAGAATACACAAAAATGCACATAGCTATGTCCTGAATTACAGCAAGCTGTATTTTTTAATCGCATTACCCTGCAGTCTTACAGTGAGTCCTCTGTCCACTGGTGATTTCTGTCATTATAAATGACTGAAGAGTTTAAAGATCATAGAGTTGCATGAAGTGTAGTTGTAAATAAAAAATGTTTTATACATTGTATGTATGTTTATATACACATGACATAATTCGATTTACATTAAGGAGCTATTTTTAAAAAGAAATGTAATAAAAAAACCTGAAAAAAACAGTACGTAAAGTAGGTGCTAAGAATAGAAACACAGTGTCAGTCAGCTCAGGATTTTGAGACACAACATGACAACATTTTAATGTTTTCTACAAATATGTCATCAGTCTGATACAAATAAAAAGTTATGTGTTAATCAATAACTCATGTGATGTTAAAATTTAATCTTTCCAGGTTTAGACAAAATTGTTTAAAATAAGAATTAATTGGAAGTTGTATAAAAGACAGAAAGTCTATTACAGTAAAAAGGCGTCTATACATGTCCACTTAGTAGGACAGACGCAAAAGAAACTCAGGACTGATCTTTCAGTGTGGGGAGGTACATTATTATTTTTTACACCGACACCTCAGACACATCTAACTCTGTACAGACTGAAGGAATGTTTGAGCAGGAGGAGGTCATGATCAAAATGACGGGAAAAAACATTTTTTTCCAAAATATCCATTGGTCCTTTTTGTGAAACTTTACCTGAGTGGATAACAATCTGCTTCCCTCGTGTGGCTCAAGTGTGCCCTCTGGTGGACAAAAAGCTACGGATGAGATCACTGAAGATGACAAAGTTGTTTAGACTAAAACTACTGAAACATTTCTGACTAGACGGCTACCGGGTGGACAAGTGCTGAAGCTGCCACTGGTGCAGCAGGCGGAGAAGCTTTGCCTTTGTAGCCCAGTGACAGGATGTGTTTCTGTAGGTGTGTGATCCACTGCTCTTGAATAGACAAAGGTCCATGAAACACTTCCTCACAGAACCTGAACAGGTGAACAGAAGACAGAAAGGAAAACATCTTCATGTGCAGCAATTTCCTCATAGCGTGATTTAACAACAAGCTGCATTGTGTGTGCGAATGGACAACATTAACTTTTAGATGATAACCAACACCCCAAAACCACTGCCCATAACGGTTGGCGCTTAATTGCAGAAAAGTCATGTGATTCAATGAAGACAATGGGAACGTTTTTGTTTCTATTTTATACTTTATAGACTGACCTGCACTTTAGGGAGTAGATCTTGCCCACCAGTTTGACCAGCGGTGTTAAAGGGGGCTTTGGCAGCATAGCAGGGATGCTGCCGGACCGTGATGGCTGCTGGGAGTCTTGACTTTCCTCCCCTGTAGGCACTACATGTTTGGGTGGCTGGAGACCTGAAAGGATACATTGAGACATTACAGTAACAGACATTTACAATATTTCTACATCCAATCGTTTTGTATACATCTCCATCTTACCCCTTAAGGAGTGCACACTGGGGTCGTTAGTTTGCCTGTGGCCGTGGGATTGTCTGGACAGACCAGTGATAACACCAGAGTCCTCTCTGCTCGCCTTGTGCTCTGCTTTCAAGCTGCAGCCAGGCACAGAGTCAGGGTCAATGGACAGTGTTGGTGTAGCTGCAGCTCTGTTGGACTGAAGAAAAATCATTATACCGCAAATTAGATGTGTGTATTTGTATATGAATGAGAATGATCATAAGCTTAATCTGGAGCACCGCTCACCTTCTTGATGTAAAGGTCTCCCATACGGTAGCGTTGGGTTATCTCAGCCACTTTGACAGGATCCTTTCGTATCAACTCACTGAGAAGTTCAATTGGTGAACTCGCCCCGTCTGCTTTCCATTCAATTATTCCCAGCTGCCGTAGGTGAGCTCGCGCATGGCTGGCCAGGGCTTTGCGGTTTTCAAAGTCAAACCCACAAAGCTCACAGGATGCGTCTGACACAAGATGGATGGATTAACAGTTATTAAATTCAGTTGAGACAGACAGCAGAGTTATGGCCAGAGTCTACTATACTGTCACCTGCCTTTCACCTGATGACTGACACACGTAGTGACACGTGTCAGCACTAGTAGTCAAGAAACATGCCACTGAGAGAAAAGATAAAGTTCCGCATTGTACAGTGGTGTTAGTGTTCTACCTGTGCGTGAGGATCCACTTTTGCCAGAAGGTGATTTTTCTTTCATGGAATAATCCAGAGGTGTGGTGCAGTTGTTTGAGGACACTTCCCCAGACTCGAAGTTGTCCCGGGACCTTTTGGAGCCTGGAGGGGTCCATGCGGCTTTGCTCAACGCTGAAGACCTACCTTCTTCTCCTCGCATCATGACCTCTTTAAGGACGTCGATTGGTGATGTTTTAATTGACCATGTTAGGCCAAGCTGGCGCAAATGCGCGCGGGCGTGACATGACAGGGCCTTGCGGGTTTCAAACAGTTGCCCGCAGAAATCGCAAAGGACTGTTGGTGGGGACTGTACATCTGCAGGAGATAAATAAATCAAGGAAACAAGTAAAGCATCAGATGGAGCAGGCATTAACATTTGAAAGCTGAAAGCTACAAAACTAGCATATGCTAACTATTGTTTCAGGGGTATGAGTGTCTGCTTTACCTGCATTTAGAGGGTCAGAAACAACAGCAGTGGGTGACTTCTGTGTGGGAGAGACGCCTGTAATGCTGGATGCCTTTGGTAGAGTAGTCACCTCAATCTCCACAAGCTCGGGCTTGGGCTTCTTATGGAGGGGATCAACGGCTAAGCGAAAACCTTTCTTAGCCTTTGGGGCCTTGTTAAAGGAAGTTTGAGGAGAATGAATCATCTTTGCAGGACTTGGGGAAAGGGACGTGGAGGCAAGAAGCACCTGGGATTGGCCTGGAGCTGGGGACAAAGCCTTGGTTTGGTGAGGGTACGCGGCTTCTAACACACCACTGCTGACCAGCTCCTGGACAGTGTCTATTGCAGAACTTTTCCCCAGTAAGTCAACCACCCCAATCTGACGCAGGTGAGAGCGAGAATGGCTTGCCAGGCCTTTGCGATTCTCAAACTGCTCCCCGCACAGAATACAAGTGCAGTCCTCAGATGTTTTAGGCCGTTTGTTGGGGGGAGATGACGATGGAGAGGACAGATCAGAGGGGCGTTTGGAGGTGGAGCCAGCAGGACTGTCTGAGGTGAGCGGCTCCTCTTGCTCACTACTGATGGGTTTGAGGTCCTCTTCTTCCATTATCTGGTAAAGTAACTCAATAGGGCTGCCTTTGATATCCCTGTCAGGGATTCCAATCTGGCGCAGATGGGCCCGAGCATGACTGGACAGTCCCTTGCGTGTCTCATACCAGCAGCCACAAAGCTGGCAAACATATACCTCATCTTTGGTGTCTGAAGAATCAAGCAAATGATAAGAAAAAATCACCACATGACTAACGATAAGAATAACAATAAAAACAAATAATATTCATTATTACTATTAAAAACAGAAATGTCGCATTAACGGCCAATATATTACATAATGTACCTATAGTATAGTACATAGACAATACTGCAAATTCAGCCATACCCAAGGTGATGGGAGCATCAGTTTCAAGTGGTGCCCACAGTGGCTTAGTTGGGGTGGTATGGTGTTCTGAGGAGGATGAGCTGCTGCCTTCAGAGAGCCTAAAAGCTGGGGGAGATGAAGGGAGGGGACTGGCTTCCTTTAATCTAGCTGGAGATCCCTGATGATCCATCTTTTGTGGAGTCGTCATGATTGTAAGCCGGTTTTTTTAGGTATTCTTGTCCTCTGATAAGAGTGCTGGACTCCTGCTGGGTTGTTTTATAGGATGGGTTGGCTCAGGTGGAGAGAACTCCCTGATTTTAAAGTTGGGTGGGAGCTACTTCTCAGCTGGTAGATAAGATCTATGAGAGCTCTGCTACTTTCTGACAATGAAAGAGATGGAGGTGGGTACAGCTGGAGAGCCCTTGTTGTGTCTCAAACTTTGTCCCACGCATAACTGACTGTTGAGGCAAATGAGAGTTTCTCAGCATAAAATGTCTCTTCAATTGAGCCTAACTCAATGAATCAAATGCAATATTAACTCTTTAATTAAAATACATCAACAAAGTACAATAATAAACAATAGGGGAAATTATTTGTACAGTGCAGTACAAGAAACAGAGCAGCAAGTCTTTTATGTATGCATAGCATAGGTCCTTGTAACAATGTAACGAGAATAATAATTTAATGATTGGTAACTCATTTATAAGCATCTCTCTGAGGATTACACAGTTGATTCATGACTTATTTTAAAGGGTGAGAAAGTCAACTTTCAGTGGATCTTAAGTATCTCAGTAGAGTATCTTCTGAAATTTCTATATTTACAGTGGGATACGCGTTTGTCTACGGTTGACAACAATTTTGTCAAAATACATTTAACTTTTAGTTTGCTGTGGCGTTTTCAAAATCCCAAATTTAAGACCTTATATAAAATAAACAAAAAGAGGCAGGGATGGAAAATAATAAACTCTGCAGCGCTGACAAAACTGTATCTGCCTGACACTACTGTATATTCACGACAAAAAGTAACAAAGTAAAAAAGGGAAATATCTCTACAGCTATAAAGACATTGACAAACAAACATGTCCTTGTTCCAAATGTATTGTTGGCACCTTAACAATGTATCTCTTCGAGCAAACGTATTAGAATCAATTAAAAACTGTAACCTTATGCATCTCAATCTTTAAATTAAAGCTAGAGTAGCTAACTGAGGCTATCTCTGCTGCACCCTTAGCACTTCAAGCATACTAACGTTAGCAGCATGCTAGCACTAATTATATTTTTATCTACGCAAAAAAGCTATAGCTATGCATCCCGTACCGTCAAAATGGCATCAAACTCATTTATATGACACTTAAGTAAGCATAAAAGTACAAGTAAATTTACCTAAAAGCATGGACAGACTGCGTCTAAACAGAGACACTTCGGGACGCGGACAAGATTAGCGGAAGTGTCGGTCACAACTTTCTCGGTGCTACACGTTTTCAAAATAAAGGCCTCAACGTTGAATACCCCAAGGGCTGAAGGGCAGTAACTGTGATAAATAGATAGATCATTTGAGTAGTCAATAAACAAGTCAACCCTGTCACAATGAAAAGTTCGGTTTTTATCGTGTAAGTCAAGGTTTACTTTATTTATATCTATATTTACTAAATTGCCTGCTGGACAAAGGAAAACTTACATTTTCAGTAATGTGTGAAAACTAAATAATTTTCTTTTAATATGTAAATACTAATATGTAAAACAAAGACCCTCTTAGTATACTTTCATACATCTTTATTGCAGTTTTTCATGCTGTTGCCTTCTTTAGAAATACTGGCACTGTGCCCAAGATCAGTTGTCAGCAGCAACTCTGAAGATGAATTGTACTGCTCCGACTTTTACTTTGAAATAAATAATTGACATTTCCGGAACCCGCAGCCGGTTTTTTGGTTGCTTTGAGCTGGTAGTAGCTCAGCTTTGAACCAGTAGGCGGCGGTAATGCTCCTATTACGTAGGTTGCCAACTCCCATTAAAAGCCGAGAAGAAGCCGGATCAGGAGCAGAGAGGAGTCCTTTGAGCTGAGTCCGTGTGTCAGCCGCAGACCTTCACCCTCACAACTTGTTCACGCAAACACGGGTGAGTCCGGAGTTAGACGTTTTTACTTCACAAGTTAGCGTTACGTTGTAAGTTTCGTGCAGGTCTAGTTCGTGTTTAGACCAGAAGAAAGAGGAGGTAAAGAAGACGCTGTAGTGTATAAAGCTAACAGTAAGCTAGGCGGCCGGTGCGGGTCCGCTGCTCCTTAAGTGTTTGGGCCTGTTTCGGGGTCCTTCTTTGTTACCGTGCTGCAGCCTGCAGGAGCGACGGCTCAGTTTCCCCTCCCGTTGTTCAACATTACATGTAACGCGATAGCCTTGAACTAGGGTGACCCCAACTCACCCACCCCCGCGAACTTTGAACAGTACATCTGCTGCAAACCTTTGAAGAACATCAAGTCCTTTGTCTGATTTGCTGACTGAAACTTTTAAAAATTTTAATTTTTTTTTCCTGAACGCACATATAAATATAGCAAACATCGCTGCTACAAACACACGTTTAACGTTTAAATATGAATATATTTAAGTTACAATTGCAAAGTTGATTAATATTCAAATGTAGCAGCTCTCAAGTCAACCCAAAATCCCTTGGATGTGGGATTTTGTTGGGTATGCAAGTGCTGCTTTGCGCTTTTTGTGCTTATGTAATCGTCTTAGCAGGCTTTTGTTCGCTGCTGAATGAGCATGACTTGCATGTGACTATACGTGGCTGGTCTAAGCGAACAAGCTTTTGAGCAGCGGAACAGTTACCGAAGTGCTGTAAAACCACCTGGATGCCAAGTTAAGCCTCTGGCACTGGTCTTTAGCGCAGGTTGTCTATATTTAAAAAAATCAAACTAGTGTCAGAATCTCAGGTGGTGCATCAGGCTCCACCCACCCAGCCGCTCTTATCTAAACAGTCTTTAAGCATCAGGAATTTGTACCTCTCCCTCAGTAACTTGTCACTGCCACCGCCACCACCATGTCATCTGGAAACGCCAACATCGGCAAACCTGCCCCAGGATTTAAAGCCACAGCTGTAGTGGACGGACAGTTCAAGGACATCCAGCTGTCAGACTACAAAGGTAAGTGTGTGTTTTGTTTTGGTTCCTTTACTGTTTATGCTTATTAGCTTCAACCTACTTTATATTTATAGTGAATACATCCAGTCCATGAGTAACAATGACTTTATACAGCTTAAAGACTAAACCTGATGGTTCACCAGACTCAGTGTGTCCCTGACTCTGTCTTCTTCTGCAGGGAAGTATGTGGTGTTGTTCTTCTACCCCCTGGACTTCACATTTGTGTGCCCCACTGAGATTGTGGCTTTTAGCGACAGGGCAGAGGAGTTCCGCAAAATTGGTTGCGAGGTCATCGGCTGCTCCATAGACTCTCACTTCAGCCACTTGGCGTGGTAAGTGACTCGGCTGTAGCCTTGAAGATGAATCTATTTGGGATTGTCTCTTTTTTTTTTTCCAGTTACACATTTAGTAGTTAAGGTTTCTGGCAGCTGTGATGCAACACCCACCCAGTTTATCAGTTTATCTCTGGTCACTGTGCTTGTCTGCTAAGTCTCGATAAGTTCAGAGGGAACGGTCTCTGAATCCAAGTCCACTCTCTAGAAGAAATAAAAAAAGGTGCAAAGTATTTAGAGTCATGAGTTACACAACCAGCAGAGTTGTAGATGTAGTTTTGACCTGATTTGTTGTCATTGTTGAAGTGCTGATTCAAGTGGGCCAACGTTTTAATGCAATGTTTTTTTTTTTTGCGTCATTTGAAGCGCAGCACATCTGAATAATTTAGTGAAACGCGGTCTTGTGACGTTGGTGCTCTTTGTCTAGTTAAAACACTACTAATTAGATTTAATCTAATTTGATTCCCCACAGGATCAACACACCCAGGAAGCAGGGAGGTCTGGGTAACATGAAAATCCCCCTTTTGGCAGACCTCACAAAGTCAATCTCCAGGGACTATGGTGTGTTGAAGGAGGACGATGGCATCGCGTACAGGTCCGAGGGGTTTAAGTTACAGGCCTGTGGTCATTGTCTGCTCTGAGCTTGTGGAAATATAACGCTCCCACTGCTCTATGACTCCTACTAAACTAAGCACTGTTGGGAGAATCTATTTTGCGCTGCTCTGACCTCATTCTGCGTGTCTCAGGGGTCTGTTTGTGATCGACGATAAGGGCAACCTGAGGCAGATCACCATCAACGACTTGCCTGTGGGACGCTCTGTGGACGAGACTCTGCGCCTGGTCCAGGCCTTCCAGCACACTGACAAGCACGGAGAGGGTGAGTAGAATTCTGAAGCAAACCGTTCCAGTTTTCTGCTCTGGCATCGGTACAGCACTGCACACCAGTTGTTTATTTTTTAGGTATTAAAGACTTTTGTAGATACTTTTCACTGCACGTCTTGCGTCTGACATGTAGCTATAAATCCTAGTTTGTAGACACGGCTTTCATTATTCATTTACTCGTGCAGATGTTTACATGTGGGCTTTGTTCTAAAGTTCAGTGTGCATCTCATGCCTCATGTTGCACTTTGTTCCTTTCTCCTTTGAACTCAGTGTGCCCTGCCGGCTGGAAACCTGGGAGCGACACCATCGTTCCAGACGTGCAGAAGAGCAAAGAATACTTCTCCAAGCAGTAAATGTGAAGGTCTCCTCCCTGATTCCCTAACAATAGCACTTGCATTCAGATGAGCGGGTCCTTGTGAAGCGGTATCTCATGGCGTCCAGTCTCTGTTCAACCTAACGAATCTTAAGAACTTTTCAGGAGGAAAAATCCTTTGTTCCAACTTCTGTTTGCATTTGTACGTCCAGTGTACAATTGGTGAGATGACCTCATAGTCTCAAGCACTGAAAGTGTAGTTCTGTTTCTTTTTCAGAAAAAGTATTGCTGTTTTTCTTGCTGTCATGTTACCATCTTCATTAAAGCAGTGGGAAAAATGTGACTGAGTGTGTGTTAATGTAGTAAAGACTGTGCATGCCGTCCCGCGGGTGGCCTGTAGGTGGAGTCATTAGACTTCCTGGTGACTTTCCAGCATCATGCCAACAGACGTCTTTCAAATAAACTCGGTGTGTCAGTCCTGGCAGAGGATCCCAGTACGTCAGGCTGTGAAGTCTTTGTTAATAGTGGAGTTCTTGTGGTGTTTGAATCAGCACAACAGCCTGGTGTTGCCACATGGCAGTGGATTGTTGAATAATTGAATACAGACCTGACTGCTTGTCATATCTTCAGATCTAATCTGTTCTTTTATCAGTAAATACAGATTCCCCTTATGCTACTGAAGGAAACGTGAGATGATGTATAGAATCACTATTGAGCTACTGTAATTTCTATCCTGGCTCATACAACCTGTTGAGCGTTTTCTGTTACTCGTAATACGTGGCCTCTGCTCCCCGACACCTCACACTTCTCACAGCTTCGCACCAATTCTTGTAATTTTAAACTAGCACCCGAGCATCACGCAGAAAATCTGTTCTGCATGTTTATCTGGAACTTTCTGCAACCATTTCTTTTTCATTTTCCTGAACTAGTGTTCTCACGGCTTGTTTTGGGAAATTGAAAGCAGAGTGGGGAAACTCCCCTCACTCGAATAAACCACTCATTGACAAACCTTCTGCGCGCAAACACACACAGTGGTGTGAAGAGGGCGTGAAGGGGAGAGCACAGCTTATCTGACGGGTAATGTAGGAGGGAGTTCCCGGAAACCTTTAGGCGATGTGACGTTTGCGCGTGAAATTGACCATATTTGGAGGCACGTATTTACGTCAGTAGGGAAACAATCCTACGCTGGGACGTCTCCGGCGTCAGGCTGCTGCTGCTGCTGCTGTAAAGACGACTGCTGATCGGAGAGATCGCTGACAACAGTGTGGTGAGGTTGACGAGAATGAAGCTGCTGGTGTCATTCCTGAGATGTGACGGCTTTAAATACACAGCCTCGGGAAGAAACGACACCGCTTAGTTCTGGTTTTTACAATTTCATTTACTTAAATATACTGTACAGGTAAAAAACATCAGGTTTCACAACAAATAACTTACATGGGCGTCACAAATATTATTTAAAGAAAATGTAAACAGAGAAAGCCAAGATGACACTTTTAAAAACGTTTTCAAAAATGCCCCAAGTGTTTTAGTCTTATATCATTTCTGTGTGTGTGTAGGCTACTTTTTCTCTTTCCGAAAAAGAAACATCACGATCCAGGTCTTTACCTCGCGGGTTATAAAGATGTTGTTCATTGTGTTTGTCAGTGCAGTTCTTGTCCAGTGTTTGTAAAAGTGCATTGCTTCTTTAATAAGACTTCACTTTGGGCGCTAACATGAGCTGGCAGCCACTGCTCACATGCGTCATGACTTTCTGTTTGAGTTGGGCCACCTGTTCCCGCAGTAGAGAGGCCGTGCTCGACAGTCCGGCGTTGTCTGTTTTCAACACTTTGACCTTGTCCTCCAGGCGAGCGATGCGCTCCAGCTTGCGCTTCCGACACTTGGAGGCTGCGACCCGGTTCCGTAGCCGCTTGCGCTCCGCTTTGATCCGCTCCTGGTTCTCCAAATCGATGGGGGACATCGGCGGAGTGCTGTTATCGCTGCTTTGCATGTCGGGAACCGTCTGAGGTTCCTCTTTCAACCCAGCGTAGCGCTGCGAGTGCATTCCCGCTCCGGCCAGGGGGTGCGGGAAATGGTGAGACCCGTGCGCAAGGCTCTGGGGATGCTGGTGGTACTGATGATGAGGCAGGTAGCTGATTGTGGTGGAGGGGTAGCTGGCAGCAGAGGACAAGCTGCTGTTGTTGGTGCAGCTGTTCAGGGTGGTGTACTCGAGCGAGTCAGGCTGTATGGAGGAGCCGAACACGGAGGCTGAAGCCTGGCAGGCAACGCCGCCGGTGCCGATGGACACGTTCGGAGGAGCCATCTGGTTCATCTTGTGCAGGTCGTCTAGCGCTTTCACGAAACCTTCCGCAAAGCCCTCCTGCTCCTCTGTGATGCCGCGGTTGTAGAGGTACTGGGCAGGTGTCGGCGTTGTAGTGATGACCCCGTTGCTGTTCTGGATGATCAGACGCTCCAGTTCAGGGGAGGCGAGCTTCAGGGAGCCCACGTTCGCCGGCGCCGCTGAATAGAAATCACTCTCGGCGCGCAGATGCTGTGACTTGAAGTTTGAGTTCCGATAGGATTCGGAGAAGTTCAAGTTCATATTCTGCTTTAGCAGCTTGTAGTCGGGCAGAGCTGCGCCTGGATGGCCATAAGCAGAGAGAAACGAGTCGTCATAAAAAGGCTGTTCCATTATTGTGGACATATTGCAAATCAGACAGTCAAATACAAGAGTGCGCTTCAAAGACGTCGGTCGGACACAGAGGCTTCAGTGTCCCAACTGATTCAATCCCCAGCGCAAAGTCCCGCTGAATTATTATACTGAAGATCAAACTATCAAACAGAGCAAAACTTCCAAAATAGTGGAACTGTACTGTACCAAGTCGTCGATTAGTACCTTTAGTTGGATTCAAAGCCGAGTCCAGTGACTAAATCAGTTGTTTTCAATCCACTCGTATGGAGAAGAGCTTTGTTTTCTGCTCTGTACCAGTGTTCCACTTCTGTTTCCTCTGTTAAGACGGGCGAACGACTCGCACCACTCTTTTTATACCATCCGGCTTCTGGAGCGCTGCGGCCAACGCGCTGATTGGTTGTTTCCTCCCTGTTCCCCGCCTCCAAGATGTCACGGGCCTGATGACGTTGTTGCCAGGAACAAGGACTGTAAACAAGACGAGGCCTATTCGGCGTGGGATAAACCCAAGTGATGTACACACGCGCAATCCAACACTTCAAGGGCACATCCACCCTGTTTATTATGTAGTAACAAGTCAGTGTACGTGTTTCCCACAGTCACGTCAAACACACCGAGCCTGTTCCAGTCATATTCCTACACCCAAGCGAGCCACTTTACTCTGAGCAGCAATCCCCTCGGTCAGGATATATACCCTGGCCCTGAGTCATCCAATCTGATACCGGCCAGTCCATATTTGGGTATCCTGGCGCACCAGTTCCTCCCTGACAGGAGCGGGAAGCCAATCCCATTCTGGCGCGCTTCCAGCTCTCCGGGATATGGGAGGTGGAGTAGGCGCACTGCCTTCCTCCACCCGGCAGGCAGGGAGAGGTGGTGTTCACACTTGGGCGTGATGTCTTCTGAAATTCGTAAAGCATAATGTGTGTCTGGCAAAGTGAGACATAATCTCGGGGTATCAGACAAAACAATGCTTTCATGTGATCCCAACAACATAGAAACCTGCTAATAAGACAAATAAGACTGATGGAAGCAGGTAATGAACCTTAGCTGTATCACACTTAAATAAACTGCAACAGCTCATATCCAGTGGGCGCAATTCATCCAGTTGTTTAGGTTTATCTTTGTGTGTCTATAGGCTATAAGCTGCGGCAGGGTAAACAAGTGACGCAGCCTCTAAGGTATGCTGTTTGAGAAGCTCAGCGCCCGCTGAACTGCACACCTGTTTGATAAGAAAGACGTATTCGTCTTCTCTGTATGGTAATGGCCTCTGAATCATTTCCCAGAGGGCCATGCACCCACACACACGTTTCTCTCAAGTTCGACCTTCCGTCATTCTCCTTAAAGGCTACATATCCTCAGGTCTGACCTGTGTGTGCGTGTCCTGTTTGTTTTTATCAAGTAAACGTCTTGTCATCAATATCTTTTTCATATTGCCTAGAACATTTATTTAAATGTAGTCTTTGCCAAGATGTTAGTATCTGAAATTCTGAAACTACCTTCTAATGTTAACTTGTTCATTAGTATTTTCTTGTGCTCATCGTTAGTAACTTAAATCGTTATGTCCCATATTTTCAGTGACCCAGTCGCCTGCCAGAATGCCGTCAGGCCTACGTGCAATCAACAAGTGAACCATCATAAGGTAATACCAGGACTTTTGGACCCAGAGTGTGCAGGAATGTGACACATACCTGCCTCCATTTAAAGCTGTCTCCCATTAACTCACTCAGAATGGATTTTTAAAATGAATCTTCAAAACTGAATGAGTAGAGGTGGAAACGTTAGATCCTCCATTTCCCATAATGCACCTTATATATCACATTTCATGACACTGCCTTCAAAAGTTCTCTCTTCTGTCAACCCCCCCACCTCCAGTTTGAAGCAAGTTTCCTGATAAGCCTCGAGCTGGGGCCGACATATATATCTGACACCTCAATGACATCATAAACAGTTTTCTCAACTCAGGACGTTATACAGCTGGGTTAACAGGGTGAGTAATAAGTAGAATGAATGGAGTTATCCTTTCATTTAAATTTGGTTGGAGCAGTTTCAATTAATTCTGAGTTAAACTGTAGATGGGGTTTCCCCTGATATAATTAGACCGTGCTGCCCTTTACCCATTACCTTTCCACCAACTACACACCTTAAAAATGAAAAGATAAACACAGTACACCAGCTGCATTGGGTCCCTCCTGACCTGCTGCGTTTTCCTGTAAAATCATATGTCTTGAGTAAGTAATTTCTGAACATCTGATGCAACAGTGGTCATATACTGTGCACTTCCTCAGCTTGTGGGAGGCAAAGGTTGCAGAGGACTGAAAGCTCTCAGCCACCGGTCAGTTCGTCCTCCCACTGAAGCAGCAGCAGCAGCAGCAGCAGCAGCCAAATTTGCCGGTCAGAGCTCCTCTCAGTGAGAAGAAATGTGGAGGGGAAACAGAGAAACAAAAGTAGTTTCATGGAAACAGACTGAAGTATCACTCAGTGGTCAGTTCCAGTTTCAGATTGACCTCATCCACTCACCAAAGGTCACTGTAGTCACTGCGTTAGATTCCACAAAACTGTGACCTGTTCTCGCACCTGGTTTAATACTGATTACTGCTCTTGTAGCCTGAAAGTTCTCAAGAATATTTCATTTCATTTACATATTGTTGGTGTTTTTTGGTTTGATTATCTAAATGATAAATTAGCATCTGCTGTGTGACCGTACTATTTGAGATCCTAAAGTATCACTCTGAATAACATCTCGATCACATGCACATGTGATGAAGAAAGTCATGTGAGAAATTCGCAGAAGTGCACGCGCACACACGCAGTATATGGAATTCTGTCGCTTTCTTTGAGCGCTCGTGTTGATTCATGGTGATAGATAAGACGACAGCAGGAATCATTTAGACGCCTTTCACGTTTGTAGAATGCTTTAGATGGATGAGGAAAAACGGCTCCCGTCCTTCGACACTCAATCGCTCTTAATAACAAAGTGAAGAGTGTTTACAATTTTTAAAAAAAGAAAAGACAAATCGTGCATAAACTGAGCTAAGCCTTGGCAAATGAGAAGGCGCCTGTGGCTGATCCATTTAAAAACACTTTTTTATGTCTTTCCCTGGCAGTTTTCCGCTGGGCTAAATGATGGCTGACTGCGCCCGGCAGCGAGACTAGGGTCAGGTAAAATGAACCGTGGGAACCTGCAGTAGCACACAAGAGGAAATAACTTAACTTTAAACATGCTACTGTTCAACTGTGTCACTTTTAGGAAAGTTTTTAATGCAAATCACACAACTGTTCTGGCTGAGTCATGAATCGAGTTTCCAAAATATATTTTTCTACAGAGAATTGAACTACCTGAAAGCAGCCAGAACGGCTGACTAAGCTGGTTTTACCACAGTGTGAGGTGAAGTGCAAAATCGTGTAAATATCAAAGTCAGGATGAGTTCTGAGAAAATCTGATAAACTGCAGTTCAGTGAAACACCAAACTTTTGTCAGAGAAGGACAAAGCCCCTCAACGCTGCTGATGTTCATTGGGCCTTCATTACGACTTCATAGTTTCCATTTTGCCTCCGCCCGCCACAACCTCCACGCCTTATTTAGCCACTAGAACTGGCCAACTTTAATGAAATGAACCAGAAATAACGTCTCTCCTGAATCTTTGGCAAGGTCTTCCACGCAGGAAGCTCGATGACCTAGAAGTGGCCTGTAGGTGTGGTGAGTCAGGTAGGGGTGTTCGTCCGGGCAAAAAGCTGGCTGTCCCCGTGAGGAGAGGACCACTCACTCCCTAACACAGCCTTTTAACTCGGAAGACTGTTAGTGCTTAATGTGTGGGTCACTTAAACTAATGCTAACAAGCAGCCTTTGTCAATTTCCCCTGTTCCTGAACTGAGCCCCTCCCTGCAATAAAAGCCTTTTTCTTTCTTCGTTATTTAGCTGCCCGTGGGAAATTGCACCACTTTGTGCATGTAATCGCTTTAATGAAGACATGTTTAATCAGCATATTCTTCATCTGTAGCTCCCAGATAGTGCCAAGGAGCCTTGTAGCGACAGGAGACCTTTATCACAAGACAAGATGATTGCTGGGGCCAAATGAGTGTGGCAGGAAAAGACAGTCGGACCCAGCTGTCCCCTGGGGGTGACGTAACCCATATGGAGCTGTCCTTCCCACTTTCCCCCCATCTGCACGGATGCTTAAACTCCCTGTCACTCTGCCCAGTCTGTAAAAAAGCCAAACAGCAGGAAGTGGGGGATTTAATTAGGTCTAATATCTGGTTTTACATGCACGTTTGCTTTATTAATTGAATTGGCTCATTGTTGCCTTTTACTTTGGAGAAAAACCATATTTTTAACTTAATTAAGAGTGTTGGAAGAAACTGCGAGGACACTGTTGTTAACCGGTATTCATCGCTGTTGGAGATAATAAGCCCCTTTTTTCTTTTCCCGATCAAATACATATCAACTAAGGGTCGTGACACATCAAGCCGCCGGTCAACCTGTGTCAAGCCTGAGTGTCTGTTGGCCTAGTTCTTGCCTTGCATCCTGCACCGTTGGCCGGACATTAGTCAGTCATTGGCTTATCAGCTAATTCTGCATGCGGAAGGATGTCAGTAACAGAGACCACTCTGATTGGCTGTTCACATCTTAGAGGATCGGTGCATGGAAGGTGAAATGGACCCATGTTCCAAGTTTTACTTTGTTTGAAGTTTAAACAGTCTAAATGCTGATGCTAGCCGACCTCACCGCTACAACGCAAACGTGTTGATGTCTAGTGGTTGTAATAACACGTTCGCAATTTAGTTCAGTGTATTAGCATGCTAATATCTGGTGTTAGCGCTAACTATTTCCTTTAATAAAAATTAACTTTGAATGCCCTCTTTAATGACTACTAAGATGCAGTGTGTGCTAATGATGATGTACTGTTGAGTAAAATGGATGGAATTGGAATAAATACAAAGTACAATTAAGATAACTCAATTGTACTTTGCATTAGCTTTGTTGACAGGATAACAAAATTTATTACAGTTTTACCTGAGAAAGACTCAAAGAAACCAAGTCATGGCCATTCATCAAATAGTTTTCAGTACATTTCAGTCAGACCGCAAATACTAACTAGTCATTGTAGAAGATAAGGGGATTACCAAAATCAGTGTGATTCATCCTCCAGGCAAAAATAGTATGTGTATAAAGTTTTTTGCCCATACATCCAAAAGCTATTGTTGATAATTCGGTCTGGACGAGAACAATGTTCTGTCATCATTCTGTCTGATTTAAAAAATAAACACACTAAGCTTATACAGCCAGTGACTCTACTCTTTGGACACGGTGGTTGAATACTTAGCACGTTTCCATGGCCAGCAACTAGATTCTCCATCCATCCATCTGCTACTGTAGCTATGCTGCCTCTTCTGTGGAGAGTCGTGGGGCACAGGGTTGGGTTCAATTCAGTTAAGTTACCGGGCGGCCTGCTAGTTCAGTGGTTAAGGCAGAGGACTGGGAAACAGGAATAGCGCGATCGATTTCCAGCTGAGTCACCCAGCCTGTCCCCCATACCAGGTGCATCCTCAAGTGAGACATTCACTGCTCCCCCAAAGGGCGGATGGGTCAAATGCAGAGAATAAATTTAGTTGTAACATGCAGAAATGTATTGATGACAATAAAGTAAATTCTTACTCTTCTAAGTTGTGTTTATTGCTTATATGTATTTAAGAAAAACTGCTACCTGAGGAAAAGAGAGGAGACTTACTTTTTATGGCTCTAACAGGAAAAGTTTCTGATACGCCCCAAGAAAAAAAACACCAAAGGTTTCACATAGGTCATAGACTGGTGTTGAATTAGCAAAAGAAGCAAAGTGACAGAAGTGAGTAAGAAGCCGAACACTCCATTTTCTGCAGACACACCCAAACAAAAGACATCATACGTATGCTGTGAAACTGCGAGGGCTGATATACTGTAAATGACTTCAAAGTTGTTATGACATTGTCTAGTGTAGTTTAACCCTATTACATAGTAGTATCATTATGAATGGAGGTAGATACAAAAAAAAAAGTTAAACGGTGTGTGTCACGTTCTGTGTTTACTTTTCACGAGGTACCTTAACATATATGAAATTTAGATTTAGATTTATTTTAAATCAGTGGATCAGGAAGAAAAGGTGGAATGTGTTGCGGATGTTTAATTCCTGTCTGACTCTGACTGAGAGTTCCTCTTTGTGAAAATAGGAGAAGTGAATGTTGGGTGGCAGGAGGCCAGGGTGAAGCGGATTTGGGTAAACCACATTTTCATTTCCTCAGTAAGTTGTTGTAATGGGCCAGCTGTGGTGCTGGTGTGGCAACAGCAGTCCTGAAAAGGTTCAGGTCAGAAAATCGTGCTAACGGATGCTCCAGATCCCGCAGAAATTTAGGAAACGAGTTCAGATCTCTCCTGAGACGTTGCATGAGTTTGTGAACCCATTGTCTTAGTAACAGTAACAGTAATACAGTCAGCTCTATACACAGGATGATTTCCGGTAAGAGGTCTAAATCATGCTGCTGTTCCTCCTTAACACACATTAATCGCTGAGTCACGAGTCTTTCAGTAGAACAAGTAATTGCGTATATGCAGGGTTGCTATGGATGCAAATTAGAAAATGCCTTTTCAGGCAATTTATTATACTTTTCCACCTAATTATGAAGCACATTAAAGCTTTGTGTCTGCCATTAGACTTCCAAACATTCATTATACAACCACCATCAGAGATTGTTCATTTGAGGTGGTTGAGTGTCTCTTAAAGGAGTAATTTGTCATTTTAGGCCATCCACTCTCACTCATACACTATTTGCATACTTTGTAATTACAAAAGCAAGCACAATTATGCTAAGCTTACCATCTCCTGAGTCCAGCGTCATAGTTACGGCACAGACATGAGGGTGGTATCCACGTCCTCGTCTGACTCTCAGAGGAGCACGAGCAGAAAAGTTTGTCACAAGGTATGTTGTTGCATGTCATGCATTTTTTCCCTGTTGTGTCATTTTTGGACTCAGCATTCTTGTTCTGAGGCTGGGTTATGTTTTTCGTCCTTTTTCATTGTCACTCATAGGAGAGCTCATGGATGACCATGAAATCAGCCTTCTGCCGTCTGACCTTGTGTAAAAATCTCCTCCTGCAGCATTCCTCTACATTCATCGCTCCTGTGAAAATAAAGATGGAGCCAAAATATGTATTGACCTGTGAGAAAAAGAGCTCATTCACACGAGGGCAGATTGTAACATTAATCACAGTAGCTGGTAAATGACTTTGCTTATTTACGCTCGACGTGTAGAATGAGAAGCTGTGGTATTGGTTTGAGGTTAGGAGCCTCACTTCAGCCTACACAATTTCCCAGCAGGTAATTTAAATGAAAGATGGTGGCTATGTTTATCTCCAAGGGTAAAGACAGTGTGGCTAATTGTAGATTCGGTATTCGATAAAACAAGAAGGAAAACTAGTTTCTAAGAATTATTCTATCTCTCTCATTTCAACCTAAGATCTCACTCCATGTAATAATCTATGTACATCAATAGCATGTTAGTCACACTGAAGTGTGTGAATTAGGAGTTGTTGTTTTTTCCTTCTTGTGTGTGCATGTGTTGACTGCATCCCTGCCTGCAACGGAAGGCACCTGCATTATGAGAAATGTTTACCAGAGAGACACTTAGACAGTACAGGGAAAGGGCAGTGTGTCTAATCGTGTGGTGCGAGTTCGGCTGAAACCGTGTAGGCGCCCAAAGCACATTCTCAAGCTCTCACTGTCACTGATGATCATCAGGACTCAGCACTTCTGGGCTCCATTGCTTCCTGGAAATACAGCAGACAAATGCGAACAGTGGATGCCATGGTACGGCGTTCAAACGACGATACAGGCTTTGTGTGTTGATCCTAAAGGACTGGTGTGTGACACTAATATGGAGATGATTTAGCTCGCTTACTGATTTATGTAGGGGAACTGGTTCAGTGTTTCAATAACATCTGTGATTGCCCCAAGCCACAGAGAAGTTGTTCAAAGTCAGTCTCCTGTTCATTCATTCGTTCATTCATTAGAACAGCAAATGCGAGACTGTGAAGTACATGATAACGGAGCGGATTTGCCATGTCTACAGGGTCCGGATGTACGTGTGCCACTTCCTTTAGTCGTAATTTAAAGGATTTAAAATTGAAAACATCCAAGACTGTTTTAAATTTCTAAAGTACACAGTAAATGTGCACTTTGTTAGTGGACAGCAGCTCTCACAGGCTGTTAGATGCAATGTATCACTCATGTAATATTAAATCTACACAATAACATAGCATTAATCTCATAATCAAATTGTCTACTGCGAGAAGGATTACAGTCATAATACTTGCTAACTTAATCTCCTAATTAGTCACTCCAGCCCCTCAAACTTTCGTCTGAATGCAGCAGTCAGAAACATTTCACTGAACCTTACTATTTGCTGCTTTTTTTTTCACGGCAATATACAGATGACACCATCAAACATAGCCCACTTGTATTATATTTACCAGAAGTGGTTCACCAGCTTGGGTTTTCACACACAGTTACATCTGTGGCGCGGCGCGCGCGCACAGACGGGAACTTTCCTGTCAAAGGATAGTTACTCTCATACTAAGAAAGCCAAGTGAGCGAGTGCAAGGCGGTGAAAGGCGATTGTTTTTTTATGTAGCTACATGCCTCCACTCAAAGCTGTAAGTAGACTCCTAGATAATTTGTGTATCTAGGAGTCTGTACGCAAACATCAAACTGTGAGGAGAGGTGTTTCAGTCCTTAAATGAGCAGATATTGCTGCTTGTTCCATCATTTACTGTATCTGCTCTTTGCACCTCTTTTCACTGACGTGTGTGTGTGTGTGTGTGTGATAATTCTAGCTGAGCCTTTTGTTTTCAGAGGTCTTTTATCTGAAAACACTGATGATGTAAAAAGAATTTCCTGATAACTTAGTCACCACCATATTGCAGCCTACAGACCTCCTAGTGCACTGTGTGTAAAGGTATTGGTGGTTGTGTTGTCAGCCACTAACTGGGCACCATCAGCAGCACGTAGCAAAGGGAAAGATGCTAATAGCCAATTTACAAATTACACACAAGCAAAAAAAATCAAACGGGAGAACGTTGCTGTAAACCCCCCCCCCCTCCCAGTAACACAACACATAAGTGTGCACTCACCAAACGTGACACGGGACCTTTTGCTTTTGCATGTTTTTAGTTTTTGTACATTCCGCAGTGGTCAGTTTTGTGAGAGGTGGAACAGAAAATGTCCACAGTGAAGCATCACTTCGGCTTCTTTAATCGTTTATAAGCGCCTGTATATAAGATTTGGTCGGGTATGACCAGTAGATTATTGTGTCTAGTCAAAAAACCTTTGATTGATTCTGCTGTGTACCTCTTTACTTTGAGTAACTGTTACACTACAGTTAAATGCAAAGTTACAGACTTTACATGATGCTTCTATCAGAACTCCCAGTTTGCAGTTTTAACTGCTGACATTGATTTTATTGAAACTGCTGGTCAGTGCTATTTAAGTCATCATAAGTGTAAGTATTAAACAGCACACACACACACACAAGATTGTTGTTTTTACCCATACGTTTTCAAGTTATTAGCGTGCACGCCTGCACTGAACAGTTTGCTTATAGTTTTTTTATATAACTAAGTTACTTACTGTCCTCATCTGTTTTTATTACATGAATGTTGTGTATTTACTCCCCTTTCATTCCCATGAGAGCAAAGGGGAGTGAGACACACATCAGAGGGGGAAAACTCAAGAGTCATTTGTAGCCATAAGTTCAACAAAAAACATCCCCTGCATGTGCATGAGCACTGAAATCCAATGTGTGGCGAGCACTTCATTTTTTACTTCTCCACAAAAGATAAACCGTGTGTGATTGGTGATTTCAAATCTTTTATCAGAACCTAAGGTTTAATTTCAGGGAGGTGTACGAACACACACACACACACACACACACACACCACCCATTACTAACGAGATGCTTTGAGATGCCTTCTGGTAGTAGCTCAGTAATCTATCAGGTAGTGGTAAAGACAGGCGTGACTGGGAGAGGTCTAGTGACACTTTAATCAATACTCATTGGAGTGAAACCACTAATATATAGAGACTGAGAGAGAAGGCTTTTAGTCAGACAACCACAGCCAACTCAATTCTGTCTGACAGTGAAACGGTTAAACTGCACTTTTGCTTTTTTCTGCCTCCCAGCTGTCTGGTATTACTGGTGGAGTCTTGTGCCCAGAAATGAGGTGGAGGGTGTTATCACTCAATCAGATGGGTATGATAGTAACCATCAGGAAGTGTGTAGAAAGATCTATGCTTGGCTTTGAATTTTTGTTGCTGGAAAAGAGCTCGCTTTTGTTCCCTCGTCTTCTCTCATTATCTATCTGTCCATCTATGGGGTTGTCTACCTCAGTGTCTCTGCTTTTTTTCATACGTGCATTATGTGTGCATTGCTGAACATGATGTTTGCCCCTGGGGTGTTTTTTTTTTAGGTAGACAGCCTTGGCACAAGCTATGTGTTTAAAATTCTGCCCAGGGGCAACACTTGACCCCTGATTACAATGCATGAACACATAGGTGCATGCACGATAATAATGAGACAAAGTCCTCTTGTTATGTAGTTGTGCAATAAAAGCAAATACACATGCAAGTGTGCACATGTAGGCACTGCTGTTTTGCAGACACTAAACCAACTGACCCCTACTGTTCTGTTCAGTCAGGGGAAATATTATAATAAAAACGACAGCATTACCTTTTTACATACAGACCTTGGCGAGTAGTCCTGACTCAGTTAATGAGTGTGGCTGCGGTTGCTTCTTAAAGTCAGAGAAAAAGGTAAATATACAGCTGCTACTAACTCTGATCTCGCCTACCATGCAGTGAATGGTATGTGGATTATACATAACACAATTATTTAGATATGATTTGTTAGTTAGTGTGGCATGCTAACAATAGTTTTGCTATTTCTGTGTTTTGGATTTAAGACAAAACTGTGAAGGACAGCACATTTGGAAGTAAGCTTTAGATCGGTTCAAGTCCATAACGAACCTTAGAATTAGTGTGAATGACCTGGCTGAGGCCACTGCAGTGCATCAGCACCTGTCTGTCCTGGTTTTACGTAAAGACCACAGTCTCTTTGAGAAAAAGGAAATAGAAAGAGACAAAACGGTTTAATTTCTGATACCAAAAAATTAATTCCAGCTACTGTCTCAGTAGGTCATTACTAATTCAACAAGTCCTCCAGCAAAATAATGGGTTGTTAGCTTTATATTACATTGTATTAGGGAAACCTTTGTCAAAACCATATTGGATTTTCCCTCATATACACACATAGACCAAAAAAAGCATTAATATTAATAAATGTAATTACCACAATTTGAGAAAGATTTTCTTCAGTTTTAAAAGAGCAAATCAGTCCTCTCAACATGCATCCTGTTTAAATTAACCATGTCTTATCACAACCCTATCTTTTGTATCTTTTCCACGAATGCTACTGCAGCCTTTTTTCATAACCCAGATTTTCATTCATCAAACGTGTGGGAGCAGAGCATCTCATATAAATATGATTACGGCTGATTATAGAACTTCAAAAGTGCTGTGAGTGAGACTGTGGTCCACAGTGAGAGTGTCTCTCATTCATAATACACTGAAACATGCTGAGTTACTAACCTGACATTCTGTGCCAAGTGCAGCAGGAAATGCTTGATTTCCTGTATAGTGTATGTGTAGGTGGGGACTGTTGCATATTTGTGTGTGTGTGTGTGTGTGTGTGTGCGCGCATGTGTGAAGGCATATTTGACACAATTGAAGTGTGTGTGGTTGTAAGTGTCAATATTTCATTTACGTAAAAACATCAGTCACAGTATATGTTCATTGTAACAGGTCTTAATTTGATAATAAAAATTAAAATGTCTTAATTATTTTGGGGTCCTTTTGATGATGATCAGGTTGCTGCAGATGCATTATACATTATGGTCACTGGCAATTTCAAAATTTCAGGGAAGTGTGAAGTTCCTTCTTATTAGAAAATGTAGCACACCCATCATCCAGTAAGGGAAGTGTACCTGATATTGTCAAACCTATCCAGATTATTGAAATTGAGCTAATGCTAGTCCCTAAATGATGTAAACAAATTGCTTAGCAGTTGGATGACCTAAAAATTCATTTGACATGTTGAAATATTAACTGTGACTTGGTTGACTCTTGATTTCCATCTGGAGTATTTTTTTTAAGGAACTTGATGACTTATTCACCACTGTGGAAAAAAGATTCCCTCTGTAGTTGACGCAGGACTGTCAAATTCTACAGAATAAATCACCTTGTTTTGCAATGTTGGCCACATCCCTTTTGACTAACAAGATTGCAACAGCTGTGCTGAAGACACACAAAGACGCGCACAAAATGCTCAAACACACACTCAGAGATCACATACTACGTACACACAACTACCACCTCTGATCCCCGAAAATACTATACAGTCGTCAAGGGAACCGCTGAAGCCTATCAAAACGTGTGTTTGTACGATAGAGAGAGTGAGAGAGAGAGAGAGAGAGAGAGAGAGTGCGTTTGTGCATCTTGGAATAGCTTTGGTGACGCATACATTTGCTCTCAAACACCATGCCAGCTAAAGCACCCTTTTTCACCTCCCCATTCTGTGTTGCACCATACATCCATCTGTCATCTCATCTTTTCCTCTTTTCTTTTCTCTTCTTTTGGTTTGTTTTCTTTTCTTTTTTCTCCTCTCATCTCCTGTCTCAGCTTGCATTCACACTACCTGGGATAAGGCATTTCCCAATCTCACTGATTGATTCCCAATTGTTCATTGGCTTTAGGCTTCAGGAAAACAAAATCAATCAACCCAAATTATGGTTGGTTTTATTAGAAAAGTTTCTCCTAAATAAAATCTCACCCAGAGAAGGAGAATGCTGCAGGGGCCGCCAGGGCTTGAGCGCAATTTAAGCGTTAGCAGCTCTGCTTATGAGCCATGTAAGTTTTATTTTTACAGGCAGTAAAATCCCATGAGCGAGCAATGACTTCATATTGTCTCTGATTAATGGTTCTGCGTGAAGATGGGGGGTGGATGGAGTACGGTGCCAAAATGCCTTCTCCTCAGTCCCTTCAAGGCATCTGCAACCTACATTTACCATGCTCTCTCGTCAAGCTTCCGTCTTATTTTCATTTCTGACTGATAGGTGCCTGTCCAGCTGCAGGTTTACACGTGACCTGACTCTACTTGCTTCATTATTATCACTGCAAATAAATAAAGGTGTCAGTTGCTCCAATATCTTGTATAACGCTTTTGGCATGTTTGAAAATGTATCACCTAATCTGGATTAATGTTGACATGACAGCAAAAGATATATTTAAAAACTAATCCCTAATCCACCATAAAAGAAATTTAGGACTGTTGTTGAGTACAGATAAATATAAACTTTAGTTTCACTTCTTTGAACAAAATATCACTTACATGTGTTACATGTCTTATTTTTAGCTACACGAGGTAGAAAAATGGTAAAAAATTTGACCACATGTGACACTGGATCACAAGGTCACATGTGACCACATTTCTTTATGAAGCCAGGTCAGAAAACTGTTTGTTTCAGCTCGGACGAGTTTTACAACATTCGACTTGATCTGCTACAGGAGCTGCAACCAATAAAGTTTTGCCACAGTTTGGCATTTTTGCAAGACATTTGCGTGTTATGTGAGAGTTTGTGATGTGTGTGTGTGTGTGTGGATGACTCGTTCTGAATCACTGCTGTCCCCCTGGGTGCACAGCCAGGGCAATGAAGGAGAGCTTATGTGTGTGTGTGTGTGTTTGAAAGAGAGTCGAGAGTGTGTGGACATCTGTTTTTGCGCATGTGCATGTTAACATCCATCCATGTGTGTGTGTGTGTGTGTGTGTGTGTTTATTCGTCCCATGGAGCTGCCCAGACCTGAACACTCTCCTTTGATGACTCAAGACGATGACTGCATCCAAAGCTGAATTTTGTTATTTTATTGTAGAACGCAGGCTTACATTAGTGGCTGTCTATGACTGTCTATGTCTATGTTCTCCGAGCATTGTTGTCTTTATTATGTTTTATAGTCAGCAGCCACGACTTTAAAAGTCCATGCTTTTGAAGGATAAGTAATATGGTAACGTGACACCCATAAAAACTGCTTGTTCTGGTAAAGGTTGTGGTGGGCTGGAGCAGTTATTGTCATAAACCTTGGACATATACTGTACATACATATTGCGTTACTGCTGCATGTTTCCACTAACACATACAGACCCACAGGTAACTTAGAAACACCTATAACTGCTCATTTTTAGACTAAGGAAAACTGGTTTGGGACAGTTATAATAAAAATGATAACTTTTACCTGAAGACATTTTAAGCTAAGAGGAGATAAGAAGAATTAGAAAGTAAAGAAGAAGAAGAAGGACAAGGAGATGAAGAAAGCGACAACAACACAAGTACAAACAGGAAGGCCTGAGCCAGCTGGTCTAAATCATGTGATCTGCCATTAATCAGGCCACCTGTTGAGTGTGAACAGATTCAGCTGATAGCTGGTCCACCTGAATTTCACTGTGAGTCAGCCTCACCAGCAGGGCAGCTGATGGAGAACAGATATCATGGACTCTTCCTCAGTGGAGTCAATTAAGCTGTCAGCATGTGTGTGATTGGAGCAGCACTCACTGTCTGTGACTCAGGGTGCTGCCTGTGAACCAAATGGAAAACCAGCATCATTTCAGGGGTTTGAGTCTGTTTTTTCTCCTCTTTTCGGGGGACCACTGTCTGGATGGACGGGTGGAGAAGGAGAGATGAAAAGAATCAGAGAAGGAGAATTTATTCCTTTGACTTTACAGTCAGAGCTTTTCCTGGCAGCATTGTGGGGAAAAACATGATGGAAGTCTATCACAGGCACTCAGCTGAGGTTAAACGTGTGGCTTCTTTGATGAGTGTGCTCATCATATGTGTGTATGTGTGTGAATCTGTTAAACGGTCTGATGAGTAGGACTTAAAAAACGTCTTTCAAGCATATTTACATGTTTTTAAAAAAATGAATAAATTATCACATAAAGAAAATATGTGACCCCCCCAGTGAATAGACGAGAGCCCTTTCAGGAACGCTGTCACGTGCCACAGTCAGTGAATGAGTTGTTTTACTACTAATAGTAGGAGGTGGGATGAAAAAAGATGAGTGGCAACATCAACGAGACACGACTGAGAGGACCCATGGAGGTTAAACGCTCCACGTGTAGACTGTTAAAGACGACACGTCTGAAACTAAACAGGACCCATTTGAAACTGCTCCTGTGACTCACTGCTCCTCGTCCCGGTCTTACGGGAAGTGGAATGTGTTTTTTATTCTTCACTTTTTCCCCCCTCCTCCTCCTTTCTTCAGCGGAGTAGAGGAGGGTCAGACTGTGGGCTAATGTTTGTCTGTCTGTGTGAATGTTGTGGTGTGTCTGTGTGCCTCAAGTCTATACTTGAGGGCAGATTCTCAAATTGTCTCAGTGGTGTCTGGAGAGAGTGAACAAAGCCACTCGGGCTGAAAATGTGGCTTCTGTGACTCTGCTCACTCCAAAACAACACTTTTACCAAAAGGTGGTGTTTGTTCATTAAATCTGATTATTGGTCAAGTTTAAATCTAAATCTAAAATATTAGGACGTCTTGTCAATACGAAGGCAGCTGTCGGTTAGCTTAGCATAAACACTGGAACCAGGGAAACCAGTATACTGAACTGTAAAAAGAACCAGTTGTGCATTTTTTCAGTTTCTTTCTGTTTAGGACCATTGCTTAAGAAGCTCTTGGTCGTTACCTGCCAACCTCCCCATGTTGACAAAACTTGTTGAACTATTCCTTGTAGCGATTAATAAGTGAAGCATGGGTTTAAACCCGCAGCCCAATCAAATAAAAACAGAAGTGAAAGATTTGAGGTTTGTCCCTTTTTTTCCAGGTAACACATTCACTATTAAGAAAGAAAGAATTACATCATTTATTGATTTCTTGCTTAAAAAATGATTTAACATGTAGAAGACACATACACACGACCACAATCGTCAACCTACTTCTTTATATTTTTTTAACATGTACTAGAAAGATAGATAATAATAATTATCAGTACTATGTTACAACAGTTGTGCACATTTTCTGCTTCTGCTTTCCAACGGTGTTCGTGTTAATGTGTCCACTCCCTGCCCTGTACTTCTGCTGATCATCAGCAGTTCACTAAGAATGGTAGGAGCTTTCGTCACATCTGCATCTAACCAGCACCTTCCAGCAGTGAATGCAGCTCTGTTCTGTTCTGTTGCCCTGTGGCTGTTGTCAGTCAAAAGCATCACCTTCAGCCCTGACTGGCTTCCTTGGAAACTCTTGGCCTATTTCTGTTTGCCTTGATGAGGGTTTTTCCAGTCTGAGGTGGCTATTTTGGTCAGATAAATACATTGTTGTTTTGGGAGCGGGGGTTGAGGAGCGAGGCACAGATGAGATCACCTCTCAAGGCTCCTGAGCAGCAAAAACAACAGGCAGCAAGACAAGACAAGAACTGCAACGAACGGAGGCGGAAAATAAAGGCTTGGGAAATTATTGACATCCTGTCTTGGATCGAGGTTGGCCTGAGGCGAGCAATCGCGAGGGAGCCTGTCCCATGGCGTCCCAGAAGCCTAGGTAGCGAGATCTGGAAAAAGTAGAAAACAAACCAGTGAAGAAATATTTGTGATCATAAGACATATGGCTTTGTGCAGCTGAACATGTTTAATAGCTGCTGAGTGTATTTAAGGCCTTTGCCACAGGGCAGGACAGACATGTCTGTATTTTGTTATGTGATTAGTTTTGTTTGTGTGTTGAGGCCATGGGAAAGTAAAGCTCACAACCTTAGTTTTTTTTTCTCCTGGGAGGGATGCAGCACACTCCAGCAGATTTCATATTTGCATGGTAAGAATGTCTGCCTTTCTCCCCGTCTCACTGTCTGTGTGTGTGTCTGTGTTTTGACAATGGGAATGACTTGTGCCGCAGCTATCGTCTGCTCTATCACTGGCTATGAGTAGCTGCGTGGCGGTGCGTGGGTGTGGTTTGCCGTGTGCAGTACTTGAGTGTCTGTGTGTGAATGAAAGGGAGTTTATTGCCATGTGGTTGCCTCTGGTTCCAGCCAGGTGTGGTGGTAGTCGAACAGGTATTTGACTCTGCTGCCAGGTACAACACCTGCATGTGCTCTGAGACAACAACAGCTGAACACAGCATGTGTGTGTGTGTGTGTGTGTGTGTGAAAAATAGTGAGTGTATTTACACAAGTCATGTACTAAGGGGCATTTATTATTATGACTCTATTTTTTATGGTACTTTACTCCTACTTCACTATAGTTAAAGGGAAAACGTTCAAATCCTACACACCAACCTTGTTCTCAACAAACCTCTTCCACAGCTTCCATGGCAGAAGATGTTGCTCAGTGGGTTAAGGCACGAGGCTGAGATACAGAAGGTCGCAGGTTCGATTACCACCATACCAGGTGTGTCCTCAGGTAAGACACTTAGCGCTAGCTGGCGCGGTCTGTAGCTGCCCACTGCTTCCCCCACGAAGATGGGTTAAATGCAGAAGGACACATTTCACTGCGTGTGTAACTATGTATGTGACAAATAAAATCGGAATTTATTTATTCCTGTGCACATTGGGAAAGCACGTTTTCCCATTAGTATGTAGGAAATATTCTTCCCAATCTGGCACCTGAAGTTAAACTCATTAAACTGAAACATTTCCTCTCGGGTAACTTTCCTTTCGGTGTCTTCTCTCCTTGCTCACGAGTACAACAGGATTTGCCTGCTGTCAACAATCCACAAGTCCTGGAACTGGACCAGAGCAAGTCAGAGTTCATTTTATACTACAAAGACTGACTGTGCATTTTTTACCCAGTCAGTTAAACTGCAACAGCTTTAGGAAAGGAATAGGAAGGATGATTACAGCAATAAAAATCTCGACTTAGCGCTCGACTTAACAGACTTGAAAAACTGCCTTTTACTGTAAACTGATCTAATAGTTTCGATACCTTTGTTTCTGGTTTCTACTCCACTAAATTTTCGATTTACCCTCCTGTACCACTGGAGGGACAACAGTCTCACCACTGCAGACCCAAAGCTCCATCATTCTAACATTGTGATGCTAGGATGCAGGCTATGTGTCTCCAACACTCGCTGCCATGGTAAACTGCACATGGACCACACAGTAGGAATGCCTTATATTAACTGTATTTATTTTACGTCATTTTGATTTAAAGTATCATAAAAATGGACAATAACACTTACTATACTACAACAGCTCAGTCTTTTGCTTCCTGCCCTTTGCCTTTCTCTCTCTAACGTTTCTGCAGGTATTCCTGGCCTCTGAGCTGTATGTTTTCTAGTCTGCAATTACTGGTCCTACTAACCTGTGTTATGTCTGCTGGTTGTTGTGTGCTTTTTGTTTTTTAATAGTGAATACTTTATTGATCCCCTTGGGGAAATTTTTGTTATTGTCCTTTTTTCTTCTGTCTCTCTGCTTTCCAATTATCCCCAGTGCTTGAGGCAAATGGACAATTAAGATGATCCTGGTTCTGCTGAAGGTTTCTTCCTCTCCACTGTTACCTAACGCTCACTGAAGTGAAATTTGCTGGGTTTTCTTTATATAATAATATTGTTCTGTAAGATGTTAAACCTTCCAGTGTAAATATCTATTGTCATTCGAAATTTGAATTGGAAAAAATAGTTTAGTGCTTTTATCAACTAGTTAAATGAAAAAACAAAGTGTTCAGAGTCCTGAATGATTGTTTGATGGGCCTTTCATGTGCACAGGGTCATTCACGTGGACTAATATCAAATTGCACAGAGAAAGAGGGGCTGTGCTTCTAAACTGCAGGGTCCCTAACTTCTTTAACTGGCAGCACAGGTCACGCCAGGTTCCTCCTTTACATTCCTTATCAGGTGACAGGGGGCATTTTGCCAACTGACCCTCTTGCCCAGTGCCTAGATGCTGCTCTAGAGAATTGTCCAGTTAGAACATGATCCGTATCACTCCGTTCTCTGGGCAGTGGGGGCATGCGCCATTTCAGAAGCTTGCACCCCAGCGCAGTGGTCCACTTCCCATCTATCGGCTTTAATTGGACTTTCCACACGTATCAATAGTAACAGTCTAACCTAATCAAAACCATAAACCTAGTGCCTTTTTGGTGGTCCAGGATACATCCAGACTTCCATCAGCAGCAGCTAGGTCAGTTGGACCTTACAGGACAATTAGGGGTCATTAAGTCGGTATTTTGGATTTTGTTTTAAAATCTGTCACAGACTTTTAATAGTAAAATAGTAATATTTTTACTGTAAACATTTGTAGTTCATTCTGATTCCTCGTTCCTCTGAGGTAGAGGACATCGTGTCTGCTGGTCATGTAACATTATGTCAGTTGAGTGAACTCACAGCTATAGAAAGGCGGTGTTTGTGTGTGAGTGTGTATGTGTGCGTCTTCCTGCATCTGGAGCTCCTTAAAGAGCGTGTGGGCGGAGGGAATTATGCAGTAAAATGAGGTCATCATTGCTGTTGATTTATGTGACACACGCCATTACTTACACTCCTGTGACTTCACCAGCGTCCTTCCTGACAGCATGAATAATAAATGTCCCCACCAAAAGGTGACATCCTCCACTTTCTCCTTTCTCATCTGCTATTTTATAAAGTTTATTTCATCATTACTGACCCATGTCAGCGGGGACGTCTGCGGCTGTGCGTGTGTGTTTGGCCCATTTTTCTCTCCATGTCAGGCTTCTGGGCTGATTTTCTGCCATCTTCCATCCAGTTCAACCAGTTCAGCCTTCACATTGGTAGTTTATGAAATTGCCCAACAGGAAATGTGTGTGTGTGTGTGTTTCACAGACGATGCCACACCCTAGTTGAAAAAAAGTGAATGAAATGTGGTGAATTTTTATTACTGATAGATGTGCAATCAATTTCTTCACACAGGTGTAAAACTGACTCATCACAAAAAGTTATCTTAAGTGTCATTTGAGTCGAGTCATGAGATAATTCTAAACACGTAGTAAAACTTCATGTTGGGAGAACCTTTTAGGAGACGAGCCGTGATTTGCCTATAGCGTTGAGAAAAACAGCTATCCACCAGAGATGGATAGGTCGCAGAGCATGTCCCAGATGTGCCTTTGACAGCCAAGCTCCGACGTTTTGTCCCCCAAAGAAGCTCAGAGCCAAGCCAAAGCGAGGTCATTGTGGTCAGCACTGAACAGGCAAGATTGAGGGGTGAAGGAGAGAGGAAAGAACGGGTGGAGGAGGTGGGGTGTAGACAGTGGGGGTGATGAGTAGGGGGACAGAGGACAGCCGTTACTGTCAGGGTCTATCAGGGAGCCCAGGGGTGACATGGAAGCAGGCAAGACAGGAGGAGTAAAGGGAGGAGGAGGAGGAGGAGGAGGAGAGGTCAGGCCTGGGAGTCGGCCCTTAACTAGTCACCCCTCAGCCCTCCAGTACACATGTTTGCTGTCCCACACCCCACATCACCTTCTTCGTTCCCCCTCCCCACTGCATCTGTTCTCAGTGCAGATGTGCAACCCTGCAGCTGCTGGGTTTGTTCATGTTCAAGTGACATGTTCTACAACACGGGGCCATGCCAGATGTTTTTCACATTCACCACTGAAACTTTAATTTAGTCACTGGGAATGTACATATTTTCCAAAACACACAATGCACTGTGCAGATGGACGACAAAGGTAAATATATGGGTGGTGAAACATAGCAAACGTTATGAGTATATGAGGGGGCACAGAACAGTTCGATGATCATAATCTTGAGTTGATTTTCGGAGCTAAATCCCAGATAACCTCATGGCACAGCATATGTTAATATGTTTTAAAATACTCTTGTCTAGGAGCATTAAAGCGATGAAGAGAAAATTACAGTTGGATGTTAATTGTCAACTAAATCGACCAAAAAGAAAACGTGGCACTCATGTGTGAGATACTGGACTAAATGCACCTTCTCAGTTTGACTGTCTTAAGTGTGGTAGAAGTATTTTCCATCGCTCAAGTGTGCAGCAGAAATAATAACATCCTCAGTTTGACTTAGATGATGACCCGCAGTCTGACTGTGTAGACGCTGTCTGCCCAGTTTTCAGATCCTCTGAGGAAAAACATGTTTTCCTGCTGCTGGCCACTGCTGAGGGCTGCAGCCCAGACGTAAATAGTGGTGTGCCCAGGCAGAGGAAGCTGCGAGACGGCTGCTGCAGGTGGCGGACGCATGTCTACTGTGTAGCACGCTGGAATCAGAGCGAGCTGTCTGGGGATGGAGGGAACAAATACGAACAAAACTTAAGGACCGACTGTGCAACGAGTGCAACGAGTGCGGAGTTATGTAGGCCAAAAAACCTCCACCCCCAGATGACCCCATGCCAAAATAAATGATCTGCATTAGACCATGGACCGTGTTTAATTAGATTTTTAAAATGATCCTTTGGAATCACATCTGAGATGTCTGTTGTTGTTAAATATAACTTGGTACAGATTATATAACCGTGAGTTCATGCCAGCAGGATGAAGAACAAAACCCATGAACGCTGCAGTCTTTCTCTGTATGTATGCACTCGGTGGCCACTTTATTAGGTACATCTGTTAAATCCAATCTTCTCCAATAAAGATTTTACAAGGTTATCTTTTTTTTTATTTGTTCATCTATCATAAAAGTGATATTTTGATATTATGTGTTTTAGTCATAGTGTAGTCATGTAGGGAGTATTTCTAATGTTTAGGTCACTGGAATTATCCCCTTTTGACAAAATGGATCAATTATAACCATGTAAAAGTAGAATTTGTGGCAATATGTGATTGCATTAGATTAAACCGCTGGTCCTAATAACCATAGAGTGTTTAGGGAGTAAAGTTAATATTCAGCCTCGTACATTTTGGCAGCTATGGTTAAATAATCATTGCCACTGTAGGAAACTGGATAATACATCTACAACTGAAAATAGATGTATTATCCAGTTTCCTGAATTTAGTGAAGGGCTGTTTTAAACAGATTTTAAACTGAACACTCAGCATTTCACAGAACAAAATTTAATTCCTGCTGGCAGCCTCTTGGTGGGTGTGTTTCCATCCACATGTTTTTTTATTCACGTTTTCACATTAGAAAACACAGCTGACCATTAGCAGACAAAAACCTCACAACAGAAACATCTCAGAACACGATCAGGGAGAATTCCAGCAGCTGCCTCATGTGGCCAGACAGTAGGAGCTGGGCCACACAGCCACCTCCCATGATGAAGGAAGGATTTATCTCTCAGAACCAAATCCTAATCCTTAAAGTAGATGGAAACACACAGTCATTAGGGGGTTTTTTTCACAGGTGTTGAAAGTGTCTCACTTTTTTTTACTTCATAGTTGCATCAAATTCTAGACAACGCCAACAAGCCTCCCCTGTGAAAGTGTTGTTTTGACACCAAACATACATATGGATTCACCACTGTGAAAAGTGACTTTCTCTGCCTCTTGGCAGGATACTTGTATTTTCCAAAAGGTTAAAAGGATCCTTTAAATTTTCAATCAGGATATCTGTTCTACAGGATCCTTTAAACAAATACTCATGGCCATTGTAGACACACACACACACACACACACACACTTAGCCTGCCTTTGTGCTGCCATCTATCTTGATAACATTTCACTGTCAGACAGACCATTAACCAACAGTTGATTCACTCTGCGTCAGACAATACTGATAAAGCGATCTTGTTTTGACAGCAGACGGCCAAAAAGAAACTGTACGTATGTGTGACCAAGAGAGTGAAGCATGCTGTAACAGACTGGCCTGACACACTCAGAGCCGGTGCGAACCAGACAGACAGGTCTCTATGCACAGAGAGTACTTCTTCGTGAAGAAGGGTGTGTACGACAGGGAGTGCCCTGAAACACACAAACACACACGCACACATGCAGCAGACACAAACAAATGTGAAAGTACAGGGTTAGAACTGGTACAATAAACACTGAGTGGAGTCACGTGTGTGTACTCAGTTAAGAAAACACCTTATTTCCCATTATTACACAATGTGCAGGTTGTAAACAGTGTGCGAACACACAAATCAATACAAAGACTATTGTAGTGATATTAATATTGTAATGAGAAGGTAACTGGTGAGACTTTAGTGGGAATTTACAGTTTTCTGTTGTTTTCACTGTCTGTGGATGTTCTGCTGTGATTTATCAGTCCAGTGCTTCTTTCTATTGTGTCCAGTGAATATTTTTTATCTCGGTTTCACTTCCCTCTGACCAACTTCTGCGACATTTCATACACGCGATGGACGAAAACTTTGGCTTTTTCAAATGCGCTATAAGTGCAGCTGTTCTCTTTGTCTCGATGTCACGCTGGGACTCTACGTAAAGAGAAATGTGTCATACGTCGCCACTGAAAATCATTTTCTAACAATGATCAGAGATAAAGAAGCCAAGGTCATGTACTACAAACAGTCGAGTGATCTGACAGGTTTTAACCCCCCAGACATACGTGGAAGACAAAACAAACACGAGCAGCAGCATTATTACTCTTAGTGTATGTTGACAGCTGGCACAGTTTGAAGTCCAACTTCCTGGTTCAACTTTGATCTGCTCTATTTACTACTCACTTTACTCACTGACTTTTTGGGGGCAATCACGTGCAGTTTGACCTCAGAGCAAAGCAGTTTAGACGATGTGGCTATTTGTATCTATGTGTTAGAGCTCAGCGGTTAAATATGTGAGTGTAAATTAACCAAAATGACATATACGTCAATTACACATTTTTGTCATTTCATTTCCCATTAGCTACTTGGTATTGTTGAGCCTTTCTACTGAGTTTGATTCCTGCGGTGAGCTGACGTAAGGAAACAGATGATGATGCAGCAGAAATCTTGAGAAAGCTCGAGCACTGCAGACATGCAGGCCCTGCCTTCTAACAGGAATCTGCAGCGCTTTTTGTGGCCTTGCGATCTGCAACGTTTTCACGACAGAATAAACATTCGCAGGTTTCATATAAGGCAGATTCCAAGAAACACGCCTGTGTGCAAGTTTCTTTTCTTCCCACGTTTGTTTTTGTTTTCTTGTTTCCGTTTCGGGAGCATTTCTTTTCCACAAAGTTCCACAAACTGAAAGTGATAAACACATACAAGCCAGGCTGAAGAAAGATAGGTGCAAACCGTGACCGTGTGGTTCATATGGTCACATTGTTCGTGAGGAGCTCTTAAATTAGATCGTTTCAGTAAGCCTGCCTGATGATCTCAGTACTCCTGGTTCCAGAAACACAGGCACACAAACACATAGTTCTTTGAAATCCTCCCCCACACTTGTGTTTTCACACTTAATGACAGAAACATAAACCACATTTCCCCCGAAGCCAGTGCAGAAACTGGAATGGGTTGACCTTTGTAAGAACTGACTCTGGGATACAGGAAATAGAGCTCTCCAGTAACCAGCCACCAGTGGCCAAACCTTTCTTCTGCTGCTTGAACTTGACTGATCTGTTGATAGCGCTGGCCTTTGATGCTGGTCAAGTGATCATTAGGGGAACTACAGAAATTCTGGGTCAACGAAACCGGTAATGACTCAGTTAAAACAGGCCAACGAATGTGTTCAGTAACTCATGGAAACATCAGAGACAGAATAAAACAATGTTTTATCATAAAAGAGCAACAACACGTATTTACACCACATCGAGCGACGAGCTCACTGTGTTGTGTCAGCTGTGACGGGCTGTGCAGCGGCGAGTGTGTCCGAGTCAGCAGGATGGCATCTTTGACCGTGGCGACACGCCAGAGCAGTTAAGCCTGCAGCACCTCTTCATATTGTTCTGCCTGCCACACAACAAAACCAGGGCCTCCGCTGCAAAATGCGCTCAAGAGCGGCACCGTGCTTCAGATAGGCCGGGGTCTGTGGGTGTGCGAGCTGGCCAGTCACAAAAACATCTCTCTGCTCATATTCTCATTAGATTTATTATTGTCTGTGTTGTGATATAATGACCAGCAACAAAGACGGCACACCCCCAGAGGTGAGTTAGTGTCCAGACACTAGGAGAAGGAGAGGGTGACCTCCTTAGAATATGTCTCATTAGGCTAAACTGACCTAGTGAAACAGTTGATGACTTTTTCAGATGGACTGTGAGCGGGACACTACGAGGTCCGAGCAGGAACAAGAGGAGAAACTGATCCTTGCAGCTTGGAGACGCATGGTGAGCAAATCATTCTGACTGTACACACTGAACTTTTTAAATAAGCACTGTTTATCAGAAATACATGAACGTTTGTTGGAGGTGCAACAAATACGATGCGTTGTAAAATTCAGTGGAATGCCTGTCTGAATCATAATGGATCAAACAAAGACCGTAGTGTTGTTTGTTGTGTAGATGATATCTGGTATCTGTCACACCTGGTTGATTCGTGATAAACTATCAGCTTTGTTCTATATAGGTCAGGCCAAACTAGTTTGTGTCAGTGTGGACTGCCTAAATAAAAGTTTTTGAAATTTCCCCACATCACAGTAAGTGCTGATTTTTCAGGTGATTCTTTTAAAGCATGCATTTTCTCCACCCGGTCACGGCCTGTCCTCGTGTAGTGTAGTGCAGTTTTTTGCAGTTTGTTGCTGATAGTTCCACGTCTGGCAGAGGACGTGGAACTTGGACAGCCACAGACCTTCTCTGAGAGATTTGAACCTACAACAAACAGATTCACAGGGATCCCTCTCTAGCTTCCCATCAACTACTGCTCTTGTATTAACTGTGCGTTAACCATGTGCTACTTTCACTTAGCTTGGGTGTTAAAAATGCCGTTTGTTTACTCATAGTGCTGCTATTGCTCGAATGCAAGTGTTATTCACAATTTAAGCGTTGCATACTCGAGTAATAGTAGTAGCAGTATTTTTGTATTACAGCACATCCAGTAGCAGATGAAAGTTATTTATGCCTCTTGCAGTCCCCTGCTCTGCAGCAGCACAGTCTCTGTGAGGACTCCAGAGCTTCAGGCCCACCACAGTCTTTCCTGGCTAAGCAGAGGAAGTCTACCCAGTCCAGGAGACGGTTCCCTCCCCATCTGCAGCCCAGGTAGGACGCTGGATCTGCAGGGAGAAGTGGAGAAGTGCAGCCCATTCTCCAGCAGGATGGAAAGCAAGACAGAGGAGGACAGGAATTTTTCTCTGTTTCTTATGTTTATGCCTTATTTGGTTTGCTGCTATCACCCCCTGCTGCTCAGCGATGGTAATGAACTGACATTTGGTTTAAACTGTATTCTACTGCTGTTGTAACTAAGGTGTGCATGTAAATCACATCTGTTTCCACTTTAAATGATGCACAAATGCTGATATCTGTTTCATGTTGCTACATCTAATATTTGTTTATTGTTTTGGACATTTGCATTAGAAATTATTTTATTTACAACATTTTTAATGATCATGGGGAATAAAGTTCCAACAAGCAGCAATAAAACAACAACCAGAAAGTTCTTGTTTTCTTTCTCCTTCCTAGACTCTGTCTAATGCTAAAATACTAAAGCAGAGCTCAGTATTAACAGAAATTATTTTTTCTTAGACACAAGCTAATTGATTTTATGATACAGTACATTTCAATTTCATCTCCTATGCACAGTTAGCTTTGATACGCCTAGCTTAACAGTAACAATACCGTATTTTTTGTGTTGAACAATTATTGAAGTAAAAATAGTTTAACATCAGCCGTCTGTCTGTTTATGCCTCCAAAGTCCTCTCTTATAAGGAAGTTGCTTTTACAACTCTTGGATGCACTGATGACTTGTTTGCTAATGACTAATTTTCCATGTGTTGAACTAAGCTGTAGTAGTAGTCTTCAAATACCTCATTATTATACATTCCTCCTAGTTCCCAGGTGACATTGGGGGCATATTTTGGAAATATGTGGAGCTATAACAAAACCAGGGAGTGTATCTTTACCAATCTAATTTCCAATAACTGGTCAAACTGTACCATCAAAGGTGTTGCAGACTCAAAGTAAAAGTGCAATCACAGTTCTGCATCTATGACTCATTTTACTTGTGAAATGCTGCTCTGAATGAAGCCTTAAAGTTTCAAACAGTCAAAAGCTCATGAGAACACCTCAACCTATGGTCCACCTAAGATCCCGTCAACTCTGAGCCCATGCTCACGCTGCGAAAACGCTGGGGTTCATAAGACGGCACGGTGAGGAAGGACATTTGGTTTTCACCAAACAGAGGTTTGGGAACCGTGGGCAGAGCTCTGTTCTGATTGATAGCTGGTTGGGAGCTGCAGTGCTCCAGACAGGAATGGGCAGCTGGGTGAAACAGGAAGGCAGGAGGGTGACTGGAAGTCATGGGAATGGTGGAGGCTGGTCGTGCTGACTTCTCTCTTGAGGATTTGGGCGGAGGGGGAAGCAGGGACGCAGGCACTTTGGTCGCCCTCTGTGTGATCTCTGCTTTCCCCCTCGGCTCATCGCCGCTCTTCCGCTCCACTCCACTCACACTCTTCCCCTCACTGACTGCAGGATGCCCTCCTCGTCTCTCTTGCTCTGCCCCAAACAGGACCTCCAGCCGAGGTGTTCTGGTGCTCTTTTCCTCCCTGAGACTACACACTGTGCTCTGGGTTTCTTGTCCGAGCCCTGATGGCAGAGACCCCCCTATTTTACAGCTTTCATCATCATCATCATCATCATCATCATCACTGGTGCTCAGGTCAATGCTTGGGGAATGGCGTAGCCTCTGGAGATGGGCAGAGGTGTGGCGAAGAGCTCCTCCCATGAAGCCCGTCGGGGAGGGGGCAGCATTAAGGAGGCGGTTGAAGAGCGCCAGGTTGGGATGACGACTCCCTGACTCCTCCAGGTTCTCAGCAATGTCCTCCAGATGCTGGAAGTGCATTTCCTCTTTAGGGATGCTGTCGACAGATGTTATAATTAATGTTTAAGTTTTCTTAAAAATCCAGTTTTTACTCAGCTCAAACTACATAAGTACTTTCATTTTCACCGCTCAGATTTTCCCACACAGTGGGGGGATTCAAACTGAGAGTCAAACTTTCAAAAGTGACGCACAAGGGCATAAGGTGAAACTCAAAAAAACTCACGCCATGTCAAAAGTAGATCCCTGGAAGGAGGGTTTACGGAGGACAAAAAGAGTGGCAGCAGTGTAGGGTGGCCGGGGGTTGGAGTCGTTCCAGTAACGATCTCTCTCCATCACAGGTAGATCCCCATACATCTCATCCACTGCCATCATGGACACCTTTAGAGCGCAATGCAGGCAGATACACATAAATATGATGGGAATCTGACGGGCGTCTGGTCAGCCAGAACAGATCAAGTTAAATAAGAGGGGCAGCACTAACCTGGAAGTTTCTGTCTATCAGCCAGTTGGTCTCAAAATCATCATCGTCTTCTCCAAAAGGGTTGATCAGCTGCTCTGCCACCTACAGGGTGAAAACTGAAAACTCAACAAGCTGCACAGGAACGTCAGAGCTGTTTTATCTCCTGTTCTCAGGTGTGAAGACAATAGCCTCTTACTGACCTTGAGCCACCCAGCGTAGAAGAAGAACTGCAACAGTGTGAAGATGGGCACATAAAGGTCCAAGTCATGACCTGGATAGCCTTGACTGGGGTCCAGGAACTGACGACCAATTAGACACACGAGGAAAAAACTGTACACTGCCAACGTCACCACCTGAGGGGAATGAAGTAATGAAGTGAACAGTCACTCAGATGTTTTAAATATAACCAAAAACAAGTTTTTTTCAACAAAGTGTTTACAGTTTAGAGCAAAGCATTACGCAAGAGGCATCGCATGCAAGTCGAGCAACTTCCAGCCGCACGGAACACTTGCCTGAGTGTATACCAGGGGGACACTGATCATGTCGTAATGAAACAGCATGCTACACTTCCCTCTGAATGCATTCAGCTCCTGTTAATCAAGGAACACAAACCTTCTGATGTCACTTTACCACATCATCATCTGCGTGAATACACATCTCCAACTGAATCTTTGTCAGAACTAATCATTCATTAGTTCCTGTAGTGTGTGTGTGTGTGTGTGTGTGTGTGTGTGTGTGTGTGAGCAACGGAGCACCTCCAGCAGCAGCTTGAGTGTGTGATCGTCTTTGATCCTGCCCTCACAGCGGGCCACGGCCGCCAGGTTGGTGAACCAAACGCAGGGAATCCAGTACTTGTTATACGGAGAGTGGAGGCCCTCAAACTTCTTTCGCTCCTCTCGTGTCATGAATCCTGCAGGAAGAGCAGACAGACATTTCATAACACATACTCATTTATTCCTAAAGTGAAATTTGTCATGTACATCTGGCATAGAGATGAAGGAATAGGATCGTGATTTAGCCTGTAGCCGCCTGAACTTCATTAGTATGAGTAATTACACACTCGGTGAGAACTAATTGAATGCGTCAGGTTAATACACTGCAGCTATCAGTGAACTTGCAGGAAATGTACATACAGTTATAAAGATAGCAGAGCTGCTGTAGTGGATTGTATTAGATTGTGCACCACCAAAAGCTGCGACATGTCCCATTCATAAAACAGAGGGGAGACAGCTGCCACACAAGCGTCTTTCCATCTTGTTACGGACTCATGATAACTTCTCTTTATCATGTGTGAATTTCAGGATGTGCCTGTCCTTGTGATTTCCTTGGTGCCCGCTGGTGTAGAGAACGTACAGGAGGGGAAACAACACACACTTCTGACGCGAGTGCGTGACTGATCTGATCACTGCATCTACAACTCACAGTATGAGAAATTTAATCACGTGCGAGTAACTTAATGTAAATTAGAATCACTGCACTTTACAAGCTACTGTGCAATTCATTGGTAACGTGGACGTGCTGTGTATATTTCAAGCTCTATTGGTTTAAAATGTCTGCAGATAATTGAAAAACATCAGTGTCAAATGAGAACATGAGATGTTCTAGGCTAAGGACGCTACTAACCAGCCTCCACCACATGGTCCATGGTGGGGAAACGTTTGAAGACAGCAGTGCTGACCGAGCGGAGGATGAGCAGGGCTGACAGGCTGGCGTAGCGCATCATGGTGCGTCTCAGCAGGCGGCCGCGTTCATCGCTACCCTGGAGGCCCCCAGAAAGGACGCACATTAGCCTGTCAGGGAGCGGGATGCTGGTGTACTGGTTCCACCACCGGTTCACCACCAGGGTCACATAGAAACCTGAAAACATCAGCAGAGCGGAGAGGAGACGCGTCCTTGCTCTGGTCAAACTGGGGTCTCTTGGTTCCCCTGTGGAGCACTGGGAACAGGGGGTCACATTAACTGTGGCCTCTGGGGCCCAGACAATTTTAAAAAATGATTTGGCTTCACTGTTATGTCATTTCTCCTGGAGCATTATCATAATTGTAGAGTAAACCCTAAAGTTACCGTTCCTTTCATCAGATATAGTCAATCGTGAAAATGTGCCACAACTGGAAACAAATAAAAAAAGCTACTGACATGAAATCCTGTAAGAAAATCAAATGTCCAAACTTAAACTTAAATAAAGCCATCATTTATGAGCAAAGCTCACCGAGCACGAAGGACATAGGGATGAGGCTGGCGTAATAGTTGCAATAAATCGCCAGTTTTTCAAAATATCTCTTCTGGTCTTCATAAAGGACAAATCTAAAAGGGAAACAGAAGTCATCGGTCAAAGCGTGGTGAATGTGGACGTGTCAGCAGCTGTGTCCTGTCTGACTCACCTGTAAGTGATGCTGAGCGCGGTGTACATGGCAAAGAAGGCCAGAAACTCTTTGTACAGCAACTTGTAGATGCTTCCTTTCCAGGCCAAAAGCAGCTGGGAGAAGCCGCAGAACCGGGCATTTGCAACTCTCGCCGTGTATGTGACAGTCATCGGTGACGGCCAGAGCAAGATCTTCAAAATAAAAGAACTAGATGCAGGAAACCATCCCGCCTATTCACACCTGCAATGGAAGCAAATGCTCATGTGACAAGTTCAGGTAAGTTAGAGGAAACTTCTGCCAATGTATTTTATATTTAAGAAAGCTTACCTGATGCTGTGTTTTTGTTGACCAATGCGCCAGCTGCTCAGCGCATCTCTGCGCGTAATTGGCACGACGCTGCAGCGGAGGTGGATTCATAAATCTTTGTCGCACACTATATTTACCAATGTTTAGTTGATGGGTTCATTCGCTGATCTCTCCTCGGCTCGGTCTGTAGCATGACAGTAATCCTCCGAGCCTCGTTGGTGCGCAGTGATCAGTGCGCCCCGGGGTAAATCCCCCCAAAACCTGGAGGAGGAGCTCGTTAGCGCGGCCCCTGACCGGGAGAAAGCGGCTCAGTGATGGACCACAAGCGACAGGCCGCAGCGCCGGGCCACAAGGAGCGCGCAGGACAGGAATGATCAACCCGGACAAAGTGGACCATGGAAAACTTTAACAAGTGATATGAAAACAACAACTGATGCATAATTATTAAGCATTACACTTTAAGCAATGAGGAAAACCTCTTTAAAGGGTCCTATCTTGTCTCCTTTGCCTTTTTAAATGTACTTTGCTATTTTTGTATACAAAAAATTCCCTGAGGTACAATAATCCTACTTGATCCCGATGCAATTTACCACCAGGAAGGGCTTTTTTTGTTTTTTGTTCTAAGGAAATCATTTTCATGACTCAGCAACTTCCTGAATAACTGAAACCACTGTGCTCCTCAGACATATCAGGTATGATCATCATTCCCTTTGCTGCTTCACTGTGATGTGGTTAAACAGATCAGATCAGATCAATGACTCCACAAACACTGTGAGCTGAGGCAAGTTTGTTTTATTCAGCACTCGCACATCATTTAAAGAAACTCTATAGAAAACAGGTTCTTGTTGACTCAAAAGCATCCAGTGACTGATTTACCCTTTTGCTCGAGTCTTTTATATGCGTCAGTTGATGTAGGAAAACAAAGATTAGCGAGCCAATTAGTCCACTATTCAATCACCATGGCAACAACGCTTTATTAACCATTCATTTGTTCAACATTTGATCAAGCAACATTCAATATATATATATTTTTTATAAACAGAGTGTGTCTAAGTTTGCTCATGTATTTTAATGTTCCCATCTTCGGTATACAGAGGAGACTAAATGTTATGAATTTATAAACAAAGTATGGGAACAGCAGAGCTTTTAGACACTCGCGCATCGACGCCTACTTTTTCCCTAAAAAGCTCAGAACTGGCACCGTCTCCAACCTCGTATGACCCGAAGTAACGACAGGTGTCAAAAATATTCTACAGACAAGTAAGACTGCGCAGTTCAAACTAAAACAGAGACGTTTGTGGATGTATATAGTTCCCAATTTGACTCAATTCAAATCTCATGGACATTTTGTTACTGCATTTACACAAAAATCACATGGTGCGGTGATGTCCAATGGCCTCACGTGGTACATTTTAATTGCATCATATATGGTCATAGTCAACCATAGACCATACTTTTTTTGCGTCTTTGTTCATTGCCCTGCTGTTGCACCCTGAATCTGTAGAAAATTGGATGGGAACATTTCTAATGTGTATGCATAACATTTTGTCCAAAGTCAAACTGGAGAACAGATACAGCCACAAAGGTTATACAGAGCAAATGTGGTTTAAATATCAACTATCTGAAAGCTGTTTTATCCTGGACAGCACAGCACCAAACCAGCTGATTATTTTTAACCGAGGTTGGACACAGTGTAAAACTGAGGAGGAGGAGAACGTTAGTTTTTTTTTCTTTTGAGAAAAGTTAAATGCTTCAGGTACGAGTAGTACAATAGCCACACAGATGACAGGAAAACAATAGTAATGAAGACCAGGCAGCACAGATTTATAAGGTCTTAGCTCTAACAATAATGCAGAATATGCACGTCTGTGTTCGTGACTCATCAGCTCCTCTTTGTTAGGAGCGTGTCTTGCTGTAGCTGTGCTCTGCTTTGGATGACAGGCTGACGACTGAGTGGGTCATATTGAGGCTGTTACTTGAGGGTTTGAGGCTGTTTCGAGAGGTGTGGGGTTTCCACAATGTAGACAGAGGTGTGGTCTGTACCGGGGCAGTTTGGGAGAGGGGGTCCTGCAGGGAGGGACATCACTTGTTTGGAGGTTTGTAGGGTTCCAGAAGTTGCTTAGAGAACGTGTTGACCTTGTCGGCACCTCGGACTTCGTGGGGCAGCAGCGGTAACTTGACTATGTGGAAATCTTCATAGAGGTCTTCCATCTGTAGGGAGAAGACGGATCATTAACGTGAACAGTGGCACGTGACGTCGCGCCGACACCGACAAAGCAGTTGAACAAAAGCTGATGGCACATACCTGGTCTAAATACTTAGACTGAATTTTATGGCGGGCTTCACACATTTTACACGGCCGTTCTGCGTCAGGGAAAACAAGCTGGTTGACAATGATGTTGTGTGTGTCGATGCGGCATTTAGCCAGTTCCTGGATCAGGCGCTCCGTCTCATACAGAGAGAGGAACTCAGCGATACACACACAGATGAAGGTGGTCTGTTCCTGAGGGATGCATCAGAAGTGCGGCAGGTTCAAGATTTGCACACATTCAGAAACTTTTACGACAGTTAGTTTAGTTGTAGTTGACAGTAGTGGACTAAAGACTAAACATATTAAATGAACATCAACAAATTATCTCACTGAAAAAGACTAATGCGCCAGAACAACAAACCACATTGTCTACTGAGCCACTAGCTACAAATATAAGTTGGGTTTCAGCATCGGCACAAAAGTATAAGGGAGCTGTCAACGGAGCCTGCAGGAAAAAAGCAATTGTTCATTTCTAAAAAAAGAAGAAATTGTAAAGAACATTAAAAACAACTGCACAGCAACACTTGAGGGTTGTGTTATTACAACTAGAAATGTCGCACGTTTGTGTGACTTACAGGGTCTTTGAACTGCTCACTGACTGAACGGATGACTGGCAGGGTCTCTTCAAGCTTAGAGGCCAGCTGGTCTGCATTCATGTCCCCCAGGCCGAGCATGTTGCACATCTGCACAGAGAAATGATTCCGTAAAGAAAGAATTCCTTTATGGAAAAAATTCTGTGGTACAGTTTTAACAAATATGTGTTTAAAATTAAATAAAAACTATACTCAATGAAAAATAGTAACTTTATGTTGTAGAGTGTTGTCATTTTATTTTACTTCACAGGGACATTAATAAATATCTTCATCTGCCATCTCTGAGCAGGTCTCACAATTATTAATACATTTTGTGCTGCAACTTAAATTAGAATTTTAAAAAGTCCCTGGATTGCCCTTACTAAATGTCTAAAGCTTTCTTATACACTACTTCAAAGTGGTTTCACAAATGTCACAATATAGCTGCTTTCAAACATGCACTGGAGTCTTGAACGTCTCTGGACATTACCCTGGTGAGCTGCAAGCTGCCCAGTACAAAGTCAGTGTAATGGCTGTATAGGCCCTTGTGCAAATAGAGTAGATAAGCGTCTACTGGACTCACTGCAAGTGAATGGGCATTTCCTTTTTGGCAATCCAGAGACCAGAGATGCATACACAACCTGCTGAGCTCTACTTTGACGTGTTACAAACAAAACACAATTGAGTTCTGAGGAAAGAAACTGGCGTCCTCTCCTCCCACCTCACCTGGGAGATGAAAGGACTGATCTGGTTCTTGATCTGCATGAGGCGTCCCAGTCCTCGCTCCACAATGGTGGGGAAGTTAAGCAGCCGCAGTGTGTGTCCAGTGGGGGCAGTGTCAAAGACCACAACTGAGAAGTTCATTCCTTTCACTAACCTGAGGGTCAGGTAGACAATAATGCAATGTCAGTATAACTCAGGAGTGGACAATGCTGATCCTTGAGAGTCACTGTCCTGCTTGTTTTGCAGCTATCCCTGCACTATCCTCTGCTTATTACCTGGATCAGGTGTGTTCAGCCATCAGGATGCGTAAGTGCAGGAATGGTTGGAAAGCATGCAGGACAGTGGTACTGGGATAACTACCAAACTTTTTTATCAATTCAGGTACAGTGAAATGTGAATATAACACTGAATCAGCGTTACTTAAACAAAAATGTGTCTTGGTTCTGTAGTGTCCAGACTGTCTTACCTCATGACCTCTGCATAGCTCATTGCCTCATCAATGCCTGGGAAGGCACTCATGGCCTCCTGCATCATCTTCTTGCCCATGCTGAGCATATTGTCCTCCTCAAAGAACTCGTCGGGCAGCTCTGCCACACCCAGACTTGGGTCAATCTCCTGCATAGACACACACACATTTGGAAAATTTAAAAAGCACATCAGAAGACGACGGGAAATCTGTAAGGGCCTCCAGGGGCTGTACTTGTTGCACAAAGATGGTTTGTGCTTGTGAGAGCCAGATGAAGAATTGATCAGTCACATGACACATTTGCCAAAGACAGCATAAATGAACCTTTTTGTTAACCGTTATTCTAACAAATTCCCTAAATAGTTTTCTAAGACCTTAAGAGAAATTCTGCAAAAATAAAAATGTAATTTAGATGAATGACAGTTAAGTTCTATTTAGCTGCTTTAGTTTTTGGGCCTGGAAATGAGCATGTTGGTTGATTTATTTTTTAACATTTAAGCTCTATAAATAGAAATATTGCACACACACACATATCACATGTTGTATATGAAAATGTTTTCCTTGTATTAAGACACAGGATGCGGTTTTCTCTGACTTACCATAGCAAAGAGGTTGTCGTAGCCCTTAACCTTAGTCGGTACCTTTGAGAACTTCTGATCGAAGGCATCAGAGATGTTATGGGCAGGATCTGTGGAAATGATGAGGACACTCTCCCTAACAGCAGCCAGCTGGACAGCCAAACTACAGCTAGGAAAAAAAAAAACAACACAGAGAGGGCAAAAATGACAATATATAGTGCTCATGCCAATTTCCACATACACCAAGATCTTTGTAAGACTTCATTGTCATTCAAATGTAATTCTCGTGTTGTCCTTCAGTGGTCTATTTACGAGAGCTTGAAGCTACACCAAGTAAGATAAGACACAACTGCTATGGATTTAACTTCACTAAGATCATGTGATAAAGAATTCTGCTCAGTAGATATGTTTTGTAAGCAGAAAGCGTCAGCAGCAAGCTGTCACAAATTCTTAGTCGCTAAGGCTAGCTAGTGAGCTAGATCCCAGAGGAGTCAATTAGCTTCAGTTGCAAAACGAGTTAACTAACGCAACCGTTAGCCATCGCCTTGATCCCCAACACACGACACTCGCATTACAGATGATATAAATGTGGGAACAAGCAGGGTACCAATAATCAATCAGCACCACGAACATATTTTCACACCAGTGGAGAAGCTGGCTAACGTTAGCTAATAACAGTGCTTGGCAACGTTTAACCAACTACCCGGCAAATTCGCGAATAGCTTAGCCTCATTAATTTAAAGACCGCATTTACTAGTGCGTCAAAACTCAAGCAAGATAAAGCCCACCGGTTTCTCGTAAACAGAAAGAAATCACATTTCGTCCGGTTTACTGAGAATGATCCACGTCAACTAATGCTGACGGCTAATCTTAGCTAGTTAGCTATTTTAGCTAGCGACAAGAGTCTCTGCCAGGCGGTAAACTCACCTACATGTCGTTTTACCAACGCCACCCTTTCCACCCACAAATATCCATTTCAAAGACTTTTGTTCGATAATATTCTTCAACGTTGGTTCCAGCGGCTCCACATCAGGCGCATCTTCAAATTCGTCTTCCAATGAAGCTGCCATCTTGTGTGTGTACACCGTAACACACAGCTCAAGTGGGACGTACTGACAATGATGCCTTCATGGTCCCTCGGAGGTTTGGCTTACTTACTGTGCTCGGCTTATTTTCTTTAGAGAAGAAAAATACACTACTCAAAAAATTTAAGGAACACTTTGAAAACACGTGAGATCTAAAACAAAATGGTTAATGTGGTAAGAACAAAAGGATGCCACATCATCATGAAAATGAAAATTATCAACCCACAGAGACAAAAAAGACACAACACACAAATATTGATGATGTTTATCTTAAGTAAGTACATTTTGTAAGATTTTTAAATCAAAATTATATGAAAATACCTAGGTATTAATGTTTAACTTAATTTATTTCGTAACACCTTCCTCTTCCTCTCTATTTTTACTGTTTAGTTATTTTTATTTTAAATGTTATTTGTTGCTTTTAGAACTGGTTATTTTTAGATGCCCAACAATTGGTTATGTTTTATCTTCTCAGTACCTTAATATCAAATATTCTTATTGTTATGCAGTGTTTTCATAAAGAAATACAAATACATAAGGGCCAAAGCTTTAACATTATGACTCTTTATATACAAAAAATATTTTTACTGCAGGTTGGAATTCAGAAATGCAGCTAATTTATTCATTTTTTCCCAATGCACCTACATTTAAGTCTCTCCATGGCTCCGTGTACCTCGCCTATATGTCTCCATAGCGTTTGCACCCCTTCCTTCTTTCGCATAATTGTATCCTCCTTGTCTGTCTATGCATGTGATTGGCCTTAAAAATAAATGTCCACCTCTGCCTGCATGGATTCTCAGGAACGTGGGCAGAGCAGCTGAAGATTCAGCTCTCCCAAACACGAATCGGCTGCTCCACTGAGCTTTCCAGTGTGATTCATTCCATGTTGTTGGACTGATTTCGTGTACAGATGTAAAGTGCTCTACAGAATAAATAGGGCATAGTGTCTTTCTTTGTGTTATGTCTTTTTTTTTACAGATACAGACAGAATAAAAAAAGACAGTATTCCTATCATCAAGAGTGACAGGAATGAGTTTCTTACAAACTTGGTTTTGAATAACAATTTATACATTCTACTTTATTTAATGATATATAATTGCTGCCCTGTGATGTTTTCAGGTTTTCTAAAAGTTGTACCCAGAACCTAATGAACAATAAAGTTCAAACAAACACACAAAACAAACTTTATTAGGTAATATCTGCGAAGGTTCTCAGTCATCCAGGTCATGGATATCTCGAAAAGGTTTTAACCAATAGCAACTGGACTTTTTTGGTTTCTTGACAACGTTTCACCCCTCAATTCAGGACGGCTTTCTCATGTCTTTATTAGGGAAACATATGAAGGTAATACCACTGAGACCTTACTCTTTTTCTAGAGTTGCTATATTTGTGTCATATACCAGAGGAAACATGGTCTTTATTCGACAGATCCATTCCATGTAGCAAAATGTCATCACATTTGTCCTGTGTTTTCTATTTGACGTTGACATTGTAATGTGTTTTTGCTGTAAAACATATAAAGCCGCATTTGATACTTCTAATGTAGCGCAACCAATGGCAAGTGTAAAAGAATACCAAATTTCTACGTTCCAAAACTATTAGGAAAGCATGTTCATGACCCAAAGGTTGATATATTTAACCCCCACATCATCTAAAAATTGAAAAAAGGAAATAGTTCAGATATACTGTATGAAATCTGGGAATCACATTGATTTACATGAACACGTACATGCCGTGACCACGGGATAAGGAACCTGCCTCCATGAACACCTTTTTGTTGCTTCACCGGTCCCAACTTCAATGCTGCCATCAGGCCTTTCGCCCTTAGTCTGGCTGGATTCTGCCCCTCGATCTCTGCTTTCCAAGCAGTGCCAGGCCAGAATCTTTATGAGCGTAGTCTGAGCTCTCACACACTCCATCCCACTGGGAAAGGAACAACTATGCGCTCCATCTGATCGTTCACAATCAGTCTGTCGCAGCCAGCTTGGCCAGAAGACTGGACCAAGATCCACCCACTGGTATCGTAAACCACATGTTGCTGACCGCATCAGCCACTCTCTGACTGAACTGGCAACATCTGGAGGCAGAGTATTGAGGTCCAGCTCTGCAGCCTCCTTCTTTAGTTTCTGGCGACGGTTTTCTGCAGCCTCTCTCAGCACCGGAGAAGAACTCAGGTTGAACTTTCTCCTCCGACCGTCACGGTGACCCCCAAGAGCTTCGGATGGCTGATCAATGGACATCCAAAATGGGTCAAATGAGGATCCCAGAAGACGCCGAAGTTGAGAAGGGTGACGATGTCTCGATCTTGGCAAGAAGGGGTAGTCTTTAGCATTTGTCAGCAAGGTGTACGGGCGAACAGGCTGCAAGTAGGATGGAAGTCTGGTCCTCAGCTGAAGAAATGGTGAATCCCAAACTGTCACATTCGGAAGCTCGTTTGGAGTTGAAATGTTAGCGGTAAAAGTTTCAGAGCAACACAGAAGCACAGACACACAGATCCAGCAGAGACAGACACCGTTAAACAGTCTGAACATGGTCTTCAGGACTGGATGATAGCACCGAACAAGAATAAAGATATGCTCCTCTGCTCTGTCCTTTCACTCGTTCAGTTATAGGTTATCCCCAGCTTCGGGCACTCTGTGTACCCAACACCAGACATCCTTGAGCTACTCAGCAATAACAAACGAGTGCCTTATCACACAAACAGCAGACATATTATGGAGTATGACCAGAGCACACCTGAGCTCCCACCTCTGACTCAAGGCTTTGATGTTTTGGCTAAGTTTCTAATGCAAAAACACATGAGAAATGTGCTTGACTTTCATTTCGTGTCTTGAGAATTATTACAGTGCTACACATTCCTGTTTCTGTTCAATTCTTAGTTTTTAAAGGGTAATTCTGTATATTTCACACATATTTTACAATAAACACAAAACAAAAGAAAAGGAAAAACATATAATTTGACCCAAATTTGAAGAAGCCGTGTCAGTGTCCTCAGGCACAAGATCTTCAAAGATAACAGCTCGCCCACACAAAGACTTCAGGTTCAGTTAGAAAACAAGCTACGGGGTAAATTCCCTTCATGGTAGCTTAGACAGTATGATGATAAAAAATTAAAAGACGACAGACAGAACATGCCTGCAAGACAATGCCCCATTTATTTTCATCTACACAAAATCAGCTGTCTGGAGCAAAGTCACGTGATGGAGTAAAATCACACATAATGTAAACACTTTCTTTATATTTCAACATCATAATAATATAATTCTTATATACAGTCACAAAGATAAACAAGACAATTAAGAAATACTGTATTTAAACAATATGTATGTAAGACAGAAGTTCTGTAGTGTCAGGTTTTACAGTGTGTGTGTGTGTAAGTATTTTCAGAGAAAACCTGACTTGGCACAGCATGTGTGTGATTGTTGGTACATTTCAATGTGATGATCTGAGTATGTTGATGTTTTTTATCCACCTGCTCCTCTTGTTTATCCCCAAACTCAGAGAGTAAAAAGCTGGTCATGTGATGTATCCTGTTGCCGGGTAGATTGTGATCTGGACGTGGAGGGCGGGACGCTGCGAGTCGTCTGACTGTTCTGGTCGGCCGTCTTTGCCCGATCCTCCAGAAACTTATCAAATTCTGGTAGGACAGTTACAGTTAGCATAATAGAGAAAGATTTATTAAACGTTATGTTTACATTCAAATAGCAAAGGTAAACTTACTAAAGAGACAACAACATACCTTCACTGGACACCCCCTCACAAACAAAAGACTGCTCTTCCTGCACAATGAAACACGATAAAGATTAAACAAAGCATTACATGTGAACACTTATTACACAGTTTAGACTCTTACCATATCACTGGATAACCATTTGTCAATATCACTCAAGTTTGTTGCAGGTGCCACCTATGAAAACAGTAGAGAGGGATCAGGTGATCCCAAAATTTAGCATTATTAATATCATTTTGCATACTCTTTATGTAAAGGCACTATTCCGTTCAGACACATTTGTGCCTTGCTGTGGTTTACACACCCCTCCTGTGACCTGCAATCTTGTGTCCAGAGCTCCAGCAAGGCCTTCCACAGCTCCTGGGTCCTCGTACCTGACACTGGACAGACACATACACATAAATATATGCTCAAAAAGTGCTAAATCTGTCAGTCACAGCAGTTTCCTTTCTATGTATATATAACGTTTACTGTGATGCTGAAAGAAGTACAAATTGTTGACTGGCAACCATGGTTGTATAAAAAATTATAATGAATGTGTGGCACCTGGAGCTGCTCTCTTTTTTCCAATGTTGGCCAATATAATGTTTTAGTGCTACATGTTAATGAAACCAGCTTAAAAAAGTCTGCAGGAATCTGTAGCATAAAACTCAACAACATTAAGCAAGCGAAGAAGGAATGACTTATGATGTGAATGTTTTCTGTCATCAGTAGGCACGACTCACCATTTCCTCTGCTCGGCCAGGGAGCTGCCCCTGGTCTGAGCAAACATGTCAAATTCCTCCTCATCTTCTGCAATACAGAGTACATCATGTTACAGCACGCTGTTTTTTATTTTACACATAATTATACAACATTTTTCAAACTTTACATTATTTATACTTTTTTCACAAATCAATATCAACAAATAAACAATATCTCACAACAGGGCATATTTGGGAAATTATCCAACCACTATTTATTTTCCTAAACATCATTCAAGCTTTTTTATGATGTCTGTCACACGGTAGCCCAAACAACAATCAACTGAGGTCCAGCCACAACATAATAATAATAATGAATACTTTATTGATCCCCTTGGGAAAATTGTTGTTTGGACAGCTGCTAGACACATGTCTGTGCTACTACGGGGTAGCAGTGTCTTGTCCAAAGAATCCTCAACATCTAACCTGGTGGGACTGGAAATCGAACTCGCTCTGGGGTTTGAGGACGACTGCTCTACCCACTGAGCTATCATGCGCCTGTCTTCTATAAAAAATGCAACACATATAGATTTGCTGCTTGAAGTTATAAAGTGTTTACTCACTGTGGTTGGTTGCTTGCTGTTGATCAGGCAAAATGTCCACTGCCGGTTGGCTGCTCGTTGTGATGACAGCAGGCTGGCTGAAAACGGACGGTGCTGAGCTGAGGTCAATGAGGCCTGGACTGCTTGCAGAGCTCTGCTAAAAGGAGGACATAACACTGTGTGAACACATTCTTGTTGCAATGAAGATTAAAACCTCCCAGTACTGCATTCGTTATTTCAGTTTTCCTTCTTACCTGCTGATTACTTGTAATTTGTGCATTGTTCAGTCTGTCAAACCTAGAACACAGTTTGCAGTGAACTGAGTATTACGTTGACAATAAACAACATACATATGATTGTATTTGACTTTAAAGAACTAAGCAAAACCAAAATCCAAAACACAAAGCTATACAACAGCGCACCTCTCATAGCGGATGAAGGCATTGTTGAGGTCATCATTCACCACGAGCAGCTCTTCAATGAATCCTTCATCCAGCAGCTGGGGGATGAGCTCCACCACGCGGGTCTGCATGCTCCTACACACCGAGTACAGCTGCTGCTTGTGCAGAGGGGGACACAGAGATTTACTTTACTTTGCTTGGTTAGCGCTGGGTGTCTGGCTCAGGGACACACCTGGTGGGGGATGGATTAAATGCATCCCAGTCTGACGCTTAACCCATTGAGCTACCAGGCCACAGATTTAGCAATGACATAGCATAAAGGAAAATTAGCATTACCTTTTTTTTTTTTGGTCAAATGTTTTTTGATTTTTAGTTTTACGTCACCCTGCTCCATCTACTGATCCACTTTAAGACTAAGCTACATGGAGCTCATACCTTAAGATATACAATAGGTGGTATTTTAAGAGACAGTCTATTTCATAGACAACTCTGACCTGTAGCAGCATTGTATCGTCAAGTTGGCTTTGTCCAGGTATTAGCTCATTCAGCATGTCAGAGATCACTTTGAGATTCCCCTTCACCAGCAACAGCTCACTTTGCAACTTCTCTTTCTGGATTTCAAACAAAAAAGAAAGAAAGTAGTCGAAAGCAACCTCACAGTTTGGTCCATGTCATGTTGCATTTCAGGCCAATCTAATGCATCCAACACACTCCAAGCAGCTCTGCCATGAATTCTGCTCTTACGAAGGTATAATTTCTCGGCTTTGTTGAAACTGTTACCAAACCATTTGTTTACTGTTGAAGTCATGGTGGATGGTGGAGTCATATTAGGAGGCATGTGTAATGTTTTGGCCACATTATTGAATAAATGAAACAACCATTAGAACCACTTCTTAATGTAATGCACCCACCTATTGCGACTGTAAATAGGTTTCTTCTGCAATAACTTATAAACTAGTTCCTTAATAGATTTTGAGATACAGTGTTCTCATTAATGAAAATGTGACAGCCTGTTCAACATGACATCTTTTCTGCAGAGGATTGACGGCGTTGCATCACTTTCCTAAGGATTTAGGACCAGAGTTGTACCTGTTCTGCAGAGAGGGAGACTGGTCCTTCACTCGGTTGGAGTGACAGTGAAGTAGTCAGGCTGGGAGTGCTGGAGGGGTCCTGTGGTTGTGACTGAGGTATGAGAACAGCGGCACGGGGCGTCTCAGGAGTCTCATTTTCAGGGATGCTCTGCAAGATAAAGGCAAACACTTTGAAGACCGCTATTTGCAATACAAAGTTAGAGTTCAGCTTATGCATGTCTATTATTAAATGTGTGTGTCGTATTTTCACTTTGTGGACACGCTCACCCTTTTAGGAGTATGAATGGGAGACAGAGCATCCAGGTCTGTCATGGGGAACTCCAGACCTCTCTTCCTCAAGTCATCATACACATGCACCACACCTGCCAAGGAGGGAGAGCTACGAAATGCATCAGCCCATGACTGTAAATGGAAGGGAGAAAATGTGATGAAATATAGTGAAAATTACTGACTCTAGTATCCTTATTAAATAACAAAGTAGTTTTACAAAAGCTCTGTTATCACTAGTCAATGATTAAACACTAAAGGCTTTGCTGGTGTGGAACAGGAATGCACTGGATTTTTGTGATTTGTTAGGAGTTTGGAAAAGATGTTTGTGGAGGTCCCTGGTATGTCTATGTCCTCTTGACCTCTCAAGTCACATTTCTTAAGTTTTTTTCTATCATATTGTTTTTATGTGAAAAAAGTAACAAAACCAAACTAAACTATCAAAATAATAACAAAGATCATAACATTGCCTGCAGATAAAATAAAGCTGAAATGAAATAAACAATAAAAGCTGTGAGATGCCAACACACTGAATTTTCATATAATACAGATGAACACTCGCTGTTTTGTGTCCAACCACAAACGGGGGCAAAATAGACAATAAAATTTAATTAACATGAATGGAGACGAGAGCTGAAATGATCAGTGGAAAGTTCATCTGCAGTAACCTGTAATGAGCAAACTCATACATACCTGTAGGAGGCTAAGCACCCTGTCATGGAGGACAGTGGGGGGATTATATTTGGGCAAAATGGAACGGACCAAAACTCCTTCGACAAAGTCCTGCGATGCCACCAGAACATGGAAGCGATGGCCGCAGTTCTTCACACAAGTCTCAAGCACCTGTGGGATAATGATGATGTGAAAAACAGATGCAAATGTGACAACACATTGTTTTAAATAATGTTTTGGAAACTAATATGTGGATTTAGCAACATTTTTCTGAAGCATTTACACTAAAACTGCGTGTTCCAAGCCACCAGCGAATCGTGGTAAGGGTCATTCACTGCACCACAATCCTCAGTTTGTGAAGTAACAAATGAAACTTTCACAGAGACCTACAGACTGACTCACTGTAAGGGTCAGCATGATCTCTTTGAAGTTCTTGTTTCCTACAATCCTCTTCTTAATAGCTTTGACCGCATCTCTGGGACTGCCGGGAAAAAAACAACAATTTTGCATCTGATGATCAGGTTGCTTGCTTTTCCATTATAATATCTACACTGTTTGTGGATCATGTGTACAGTGATAAAAACAGCCCGGAGTCAAAAAAACTCAAGCTTGACCTAAATACTGGGCACTGATTACACAGAATGGTTATGTGTTAAGTAGGACAGGGTAAACGCTGGCGAGCTTTAGGTACTTTATGAAGTCATATGACCTGTGTGCTTTAGATTTTCATCTTTGTTACCAGTAATCATTGTGACTTATAGCAATAGACCCAGAAAAAAGGAAAGAAAAAAATGAACACTTAAAAGACCTAGAAGACTGAGTAAGTGAGCAAAGTCAATGGCATCATCCTTTACCCGTCATCCGTCTCATTGATGATGTCACATATCTCCATGTTGAGCCCCCAGTCCTCTGATGGTAGAGAGCTGCTAGTTGCTCGCTCTGTCAACACAGGAGAAATCATGTGAAGCTGCAGCAGCACTCGTGGAAAAACATGCATATATATATATATATATATATATATATATATATATAACTATATAATTATTTACATTAATAAAACATCACATGAAAAGAGAACAATGTCAGATGATACGTCAGATATAAGTGAGATGCAACAATGTCTTCCAGCACTGTTGCAGAGCCATAAAATCATCAAACCAATAACTACCAGCTGATTATTGTTATGTTTTGAACATCTATTACCTACAATGTAAACCCATTTTAAACCATTAAGAAAAGCAAGTGGGAAAATAGTGCTTCACAGAAAACTGATTTCCACCTTAAACATGTCTTATCCTTCAAAATATTCCGGAATAAAAGCTTTCTCCTCTCACAGGTTTCTCATAAGTCTCTAAATCTCCTTCATTCCTTTCCACCAACCTCCACCACCCCTGCCTTTCTCAATCATATTTACTCCCCTCCCCTGCTTACATCCCCTCCACCTCCATCCCTGCCCTCTCTCCCTCCACTTCATGTGACTGTCAGCTGCTTCTGTTCTCCACGGCCTCAGAAGTAGCTGAGGCCCCTTTGACGTTCATGTGTAAGAAAACGAATACAGAGAGATAAGCGGAAGGAAGGCTCGGGCTGGGTGTGTAACAGTTTCTCACTGCTCATGACTGTCATGATTACACATCTTTCCGGGCCTCAACAGCTGGGTTCAAGCCTCCTGTGCATGTTCCTATTTTTCTCCATTGGTCTCACAACAACAAGAGCCGCCCTGCTGTGCAACGTGACATATGCATAAGCTGAAGCAAATCACGCATAAGGTGTGAAACTGCATCTTAATTAAAAAAAACAACAATAAGTTGAGGAAGTGAGAGGAAACATCAGGTGGCTCCCTAACTCGCCAAATGACTTGTCACTTTACTTATGGCGGCCAATCACATGAAAGACACAGGGACTTAAGTCCCGCCTCTATCGCCTGATTGGCCCTGAATACTTATTTTTACGTTTCTGTCAAATTTAGTTATTAAACACTGCAGAATACAGAAATAAACTATATATACGCACGTCCTACTGTGATGGCCTACTGTTTTACATTAGTGATAATGAAGTTATAACAGTCCTAAACCTTTTATTGATCATTTAAATTAAACAGGCGAATTGATCAAACAACGCACAACTCCTAGCATAAACTTTACTACGAGTTTTAAAAGCGACGGCAACATACCGACTCTCTGCCCGACCGGCGTAGAAAACGGGTTTCCCAGGAGAAACTCCATTGTCTCCCCTATTGAAAACATCCCCGAAATCGCCAGCCGTCCCCTCTGTATTGAAACAACGAGGCAGAGACGGAGCTCCGGACCGCTGCAGCCTGCTTCCTTTTGCTTTCGCTGTGAGCCGCAGCCTCGGAGGCGCAGCAGGCGCGCGGCCGGTCACGTGAAACCACGCACACAGGCAGGAAGTTCACACAGCCGCTGTTCAAATCATGTTTTATGATTACGGCCACAGACATTCATGGAAATGACTTGTTATGCTTTTAAATCCTAAGTGAAAAGCTGGTGCGACGGGTAAATTAGACTATAAAAACGTTTGTAAACGTACTATTATAAGTTATTATAACTTGATCTGAACATTTATTGCTGTCAAATAGGTAATCACATAGTCCACAAAGTGTTTCAAAGTGCTGATACCATGATCTAAATTACATTAATTAATTCATAATACCTAAGTTTAGCACTGCAAAACTTTACACGAGTAAATTATTCATCAAAGTCAGCCAGTATTATTACCCCTTACACTGTACATATACTTTCACTGAGGCAGAGTTAATTTCACATATTTACTATTTACTTTCTTTACTTTATGTTAAGGTAAATTCCTTATCAATGGAGTAACTATTATCTAGAGTTGTCAAAGTGTTGTAGAAATACGAAGCAGCACATAATGTAAACACTAAAGTTAGCTACTAGTACCTCAAAGTTGTATTTACACACTTTACAGCTATTTGTGGCAGCCCAAGCTGGTGCGCGTGAAGTGTTTCTTGTTTGCATTGGCTCAATTTTTAGATTGTTGTTCTCAACAGAGTATTACTTCTCATTCATCCAAACAGACTGCATCGTTTTGGTAGATGTGTGCAAAAAAAGTACAAATCTAAACAAGCAGTTTATTCTCAACCAAACTCCCAAATGCTTTAGGTATCGTGTTGCAAAATTGTATTTGTCAGAAATACATGGATTACAATATACTGTATGTTATCCATTTTTCATCATTCTCCATACTTACACCAGAAGAGAAATGTAAATTCTGACCTGGTTGTCATAAGAATTCATCGACTGCTGATAAAATAATAATAGAAATTCAAATAGAAAAAGGCTCATTGAAAGGTTTTAGTGATCAACAGTGGATATTATTATCAGTGTTCATAAAAGGGGCAGTCTTGCAGCAAAATTTGTGTTTGGCAAACCAGGAAACTTTATATATATATAAAATAAATATACATAATATATATATATATATATATATTGAAAGGAAGATTTGGCTCACTTTTCCAGTGAACCACACCTTTTTAATCATTTGTAGAACCGTCCCTCTCTCTCTCTCTCACTCTATCTCTCTCGCTGTCTCTCTCTCTGACTAAACCTTGGGCCTGTCCCATATCTGTGAGTTCCAGCTCTGTGTCCATTCAGGGTGTTGTAGAATAAATTGTCAGATGTCAGAGGTTTATGCCTGCGCCACTAGGGACCACCTGTACAGATTTGTGAATAAAAGGAAGTTCTTAGTATTAGTTTGTAGGTTCAACCTGACTCAGGCTGTGGCTCAGTAAACGCTTTTATGAAAACAGCGCCATCTTGTGTCTGAAATGTAGTCTACAATAAAACAGAGAGAAACGCGTCAAATCTCTGTGGATAAAAATGCCCTCGATCTATCTTGTTTATTTTCATGTTATTTATTTTCACCTAAAATATGTTTCCCATAAAGCATTGTGGGTATAGGAGGAAACCAGTCCTGTTTTCGGCATTAGGAGGGTGGACAGTAGACTGATGAGAGGAAACATACATTAGTTAGGGTTAGGGTCATCCAAATGCACCAGTATTTATCCATAAAACAATTTTAACATCAAGTTTTTCAGTATGAGTCTGGTTTGTAATGTACATTTGTAATTTTGCATCATTACCACTAGGTGGGAGCATTTCATCCAAATGCACCAGTATTATCAGTTGGTTGTTGGATTTTTGTTGTTCTACATAAGCAACATCACATTAACAAACCACCTACTGTCAAAGCACCTCATCACATAATGAATCCATAATTACAATAAAGCTAAGGTGCGGACCTGCTTATCCACTCCGCACCTGACTTTTCACCTCATTGTTAAGTTCCAGCATGTGAAATATGTGCCTCTGAGAAAAACGCCTCAAAGGGAAAGTAAAAATAAAAATCAAGGTGATAGCACATGGTCTGGAATAAAGCTTTGTGGCGCTCAGTCGTGTAACTAACCCTACACCAGGTCTCCTTGCCCATTACAGATACTAATCATTACTTATGTCAGTGAACTGAACCCCTCACAGGGTAAAACTAATGGCAGCAATGTCTAAATTGGTGAAAGAACAAAGGCTACCAGCCATTATTGATTTAATGTCTGAACACACACACACACACACAGCCGTTAACAATAAACTATCTTAAAAACACAAAACACTGACACTCTTCGATTGATCCAGTAACTTGACACATTTTGCCGGTGAGGATGTGAAGATGAAAGTTAGTGACCTTTGACTTCCTCAGTTCCTCTGGCAGGCAGTTACCTCCAGCCCTCCCTATTATGCTTTTACGGTCTTAGCAGCAAAATGCTAATTGGAAGTGCTTTTCAGTGTTCTCTCTCAATCCCATCACTCTTAGGAATCCTTTTTCAAGAGTGAATTAAACTATCGCATGATCTCAACAGATACTCCACTTCTGTCCGTCCCTTTTTGCAGACATGCAGCTCCACTCCAAAGCCGTGTGGGTTCACTTGATCAAAGGGTCAGATTAGAAAGCCCAGAGGGATGCTGGGTCACAGTGAGACACCAAGCGAGGATGAGAAATCCAGCCTGTTATCTCTTTTCCCCAGGCTGTAGCACCCAGCATAATGAAACAACTTAAGACCCTCACACCATTGTTCTTACAGAGAGAGCTGTATCAGGCCTTTGTTGCTGATGACATTTGTGCTTTCTGACAATACACTATCCAGCAACGCCAGGAACAGCTGCACACAAAAAGTTCGTGTTAAATGAGTCAATATGTGTCTTTTCAGTGTTCTTCGGGTTTACATTACAAATAGCTGGGGGGGGGGGTATTAATATACCTCAGCAAAACTTGTTAAAACCCGCACATGTGATCCACAATCACCCCCCCCCCAGCACCAGCAATAAATGACATAACCCTCCCCTGCACGCACGTCTGAACTCATTTGTGTGTGAATGTGTGAGTCTTTGCGCTGGTTGTAAGTTGATCCCTCCTACTCTCGCTGGTTCGTTGTGCAGAAGAGGGGCGAAGAGGAGGGGGAGGAGAGGGGGAGGCGAAGCAGGAAGGAAGGCAGGCAGAGAGGGAAGGGAGGCAGGCTGAATGCTAACAAGTCCCCGTCGTAATCACACGGCTCCGTAGGTAGGGATTGATAATACAACACCTTGCAATGGACAGAGACGACGACCACTATTAACGACCTACTATGCGCCAGTGCCGCGTTCACCTTGCGCGCGTGCAGCTGCCTCACCGTCGTCGGCACGTTTGATCAGAAAAAAGACGTTTTTTTTTCTCCCCGCTGAGTGAAATGTATCGCGACTGCTCGGGATTCACATTCTGACAATGGAGATTGAAAATATCGTGGCCAACACGGTTCTCCTGAAGGCGAGAGAAGGTAAGCGCAACCCCACTGCCTTAAAAAAATATATAGAATAAATTGAATGTATTTTTTTTTGTCCACCTTAATGACACGGACGAGCCCGAGCTTTCGGCTGTCCTCTTCGGGCTTTATGTGTCTCCCATCCCTGCGCAGCGCTTTGTCTCCGGGCAAACGCCGAACATGTTCCGCTGAAAACCAGCTGTTTGTCCACTGACCGACAAGCACACACACACACACACTTCCATTTACCGGGCAGGTTACCGTCAGGCCCAGCAGCCCCCGGAGACGAACAACGCAGGGAGTGTTTGCAGCATAGCGCTGACATGGTTGCGCTTCGTTACAGGCTGTCGAGCACATTTTTTCACACAAACACCAGCGGGTTTTTGTGGACATCTACAATTTGTGGTGACATAACTGCCACACAAAGGTGTTCCCGTTCCACCGTGTGGAGCGTGGAGCGAAATATAGCTGCGCAGTGGGGGCTCCGGGTTTCGGTACCGCCGCCTCTTACCTGTCATCGTAGGTTTCGGTGTCTTCAAACCCTAATTAGGGAAGAGAAAGTGTGACTTGACGCAGAAATGTGCCACCGCATTGAGGGGTGCCCGTGCCTGTTGACCGAGGGGTGCTGAGATGAGGGGACAGTGTGGAGGTAGATGCAGAGGGCCCGAGGCACAGAGAGCCCCCCCACCCCTCACACGCTGCTCGGCGCGTCACAGATCCCGCCGCAGCTCACCTGGAGGTGGGAAAGATGCGAGTATCCATCTGTTTTCCAGAAGATGGCAGAGCAGAGGAGCTACTCTGTAGCCAGTGAGTGGGCACAGGGTGGGTGTGCGGCACTGTATCAGCAGCCAGGGGAAGGAGGGATAAGGTGTCGTGGCTCCTAAGCGATTCACATTCGTGGCGTTTTCGCTTCCCGACCCTGACTGGATACCAGCAGGCCTCACATGATGTTGTGCAAGTTGATCCATTTTATTCGACAGCGAAATAGCCTGGCTCACAGTTCCGGGGGTTGGTGGTGGCTTGTTCGTATGCAGAGGCCTCCCCTGCTCCTGGTTTGCATTATATTCACACTGCGCTCCAGTTTGAGGCTAAACGCCAACACTGCTTTGTAATGGATTATTCACCATGAAGCCATTTCAAAGCAGCAGCAGCAGCAGCAGCTCCTGAGCAGGGACCAGGCTTCCCTCCACCTGTGGTTAAATGTTTGCTAGAGCCATAGTCATGAGTGGTTCTCTGTGAGGTTGCTGTGCACTGACTGGTTGGAACTTAACACTTAAGAGCTGTTAGCCCCAGATGTTCCCAGGCCCCGAGTGATATTTATGCTCATTTTTAAAGGTCTGTAACAACTTTCATCATACCGAGTTGCAAATTACAGTGTCATAAATGTGTGAAAAGGGTACACGACCCAAACTCCTTTTAATTGTAAGGTGATGCAGCATGAATGTAGAATTTGATGCGTATGATGGTTTAGTCAACATGCAGACTGCTCTGCCACATCGGAAATGTCGAGGTAGTGGTCGTTTTTCATATTTCTCCCTTTCCCACCGTTCACTGTGTTAATTATCGCACATTAAAACAGCTAATGCTTCTCCATTTAGCCCTTTAAGATGCACAGGAGACTAATTGGATTTTAATTCTCCTTTCCAGAGGTGGGTGTTTGTAGCTGTCAGCGCTGTCAACAATGGTAGTCTCACAAGTTGTTTCCATTTAACACAGAACCAGACAGAAAAGGTTTCCTGTGGATCAGGGGTTATCCGCCTTTTATCTGAAACTCCCTCGGCCGTCACTTCTGTGCTTCATGACATTAAAGCCTCTGCACTCAGTATAGATGGATGCACTTTTACAGACAGTAAAAGCTCAGCCACATGGTCAGACAGCTGGGTCCAAGCCACTGAGTCAGCAGGAGTGTGCCCTGCTGATGTGTCCTTGAGCAATACATTAAATCAGTTGTTCTATAACAATCTAAGCTCACGGTGGAGGGTGGAAATGACTTTTTTTCCCAGCTGGTGCTTACTGCAGGCACAGTGCACACGGAATCATAGGTCGCTGGGAGGAAATCCAGATACGTCACAGCAACTCTTGACCTCCTGCATGTTTGTTGATGCTTCGGAAACATTGGACTCTGGTCAGAAGATGCTCATAGCATGAGTTTCCGATCAACTTTAATCCACCTGTTGATGTGAAACTGGGTGGTCAGAGTGAGAAGTGTTATAGCAGGGTGTGACCAGTCTACCATAGCTGAAATGACACGTCAAGGGAAGTGGTTATGACACTGCTCCCCACCCCAGTCACAGTAAATTTCACACATGCATTTGTTGCCAAGTGTATTATAACGGACAACCACCTTTATAATAATACGATTTTTAGTTTGCCTTTGGGCGGCTCGGAGTGAATGAGCCGTATTCTTCTGCTTAGAGGAGGTTACTGCTAAAGCTTTCTGATAACACATTAGACATTTTTGGAAATGGTAAATTGTGAGAATACCAAGAGGATAACTTTTGGCAGAGATGCAACCCACAGTTTATGTTGATGTAAAAGCCCAGCCAAGCTATTTTCAACACAGCAGCGTGCTTCCGCATGGTCTCATTGAGAATAACATCAGGGGAATCATTATTTGTACTCGCAGTAACTCTCATTCTTAGTATTTACTCATCAATGATAAATTACCAATATATTTGACTTCTGGTGGCTGGCAGGTATTGATGCATATTCACAGAAAACCTGAAGTACATGCAGTTAAAAGCACTTGAGATAATTTAGATACCGTGTTATCATAGTTTGTCCCACAGGCCCCACTGTTTACAATACTTTGCAGCACCTGAGTTGGCGGAGCAACCTATCCCAGCAGAGCAGATGGCAGCGTGAAGTCTGTTAAGAAAATAATGTTTGCTCTTCGGCTGTACAATATCCTGCTTTCATTAGATTTATTTGTCAAAGTTATATAACAAACCAGTTTTAAGGTTCTTTTTTCAGAACATAAATTCAACATAAAACAACAGTTTATATAAAAGGGACAAATGTGCTGCTACAAACTGATGTTTCTCGTAGAGGAACATGCAGTTGGATCTTGCATAGAAATATACTGTTGCAACAGGAGAGTTAACATGAGACACATTTTACTCCTCCAGTAATGAAAAAGCATATAAATACTCATCTCACTCATTGGCATGAATAATTAAACTGCTTAAGTTGTAAACGCTGTGATATTGTTACAAACATCTTACATGAGATGTAAGATGTTTGTTGTTTAATTGGGCATCATAAACGACGGACGTTCAGTTCAGTTCACTAGGTAGCACCGAATCACAACAATAACAATTCATAATAATAATAATTCATCATGAAACTGAAAAAATTGAATATGGAAAATGCTGATATTCATTTCAGTAAATATCCCTCTTGAGTATAGTTTCAAATATGTTTCTTAGAAACCCCTTTGGGCTCCGACTTCCGCTTGTTGTACTTAGCTGTTTGTGTGTGTGCGTAAATACAGTTTGTTTAGAGAGAGCAGTGATGATGGCATAGTAGGAACTTGCCAGAGAAAGAAAGCTCTTCCCTTTATACACAATGTGTTTCATGCATTCTGGTCTGTTGAGGTGCAATCTGCAGTTTAGGAGCCTGGTTACTGTCTAAACTTAAATGACCGCTAAGTTAACTAAGTAAACAAAAAATAATTACCAGCAATGTTTTGATGTGACTGAACTCATTCAGTGATAAGAAATGTGTCCTGGGCAATACCACTGTCAGAAAGGTGCATGGTAAAACGTAAGTCTACGGTAAAACCTGGTGTTCCGTCTTTACACATCTGTCACCGACTTTAGTCTCGGTTCCTAAGATTCAAGTAATGGAAGGGAAACAAGTCTGTGCTAGGAAGCAGTGAGATGAACTTCATTAAATAGCGCAGATGAGAGTTACGATCTGGGCAGTTTATTAGGTACACCAGCTAAAACTAATGCTGTCTAAATCAACCGCCCGAAAATAAACCCTGTTTCAAAAAGGTGTTAATGTTCAGCTTCTTGTGTTGATTTAGTTGTGGTCAGGTTGTCATCTCACAGGGGTGGACAAAATAGAAACATCTGTCACTTAAACGCGATAAAACCACAAACAAGTTGAATGGACTCCTCCCTAAAACGAACCATAAACTGTCAGCTGAGTGTCTGGGGATCATTTATATACATATCACACACTAACACATACTTGTGTGGTACTATTCAGATATAAAACTGAATAGACATAAAGTGGACGTCACTATACTTCCCTCTGTTACCTGAATCAGTTTTCGCAGCGTTCATCTGCTGTGTTTCCATCATCGATCCTAAAGTGTAACAAAGGAATGTCGACGGTCCAGTGCCTCACATTCCTTTGACAAACAAAAGATGCGTTAATCCGGCTTATATAACTCATTTCCACCTTACGTGTTGGATCGTGTGAATTAAAAATAAAAATGTGTGTGTGTATATGTGTGTTTGTTTGTTGTTGGTGTCACTAACCAGTCCTCTGTTCTCTGTCACCCTTCAAATTGTAGGCTAGCAGGTCCTCTCAGACCACTTGTGAGGGCTTTCCAGTGACGCTAGCGAGCAACGCTTTATTAGTTTTGTGGTCGTAGCTGGGCTAACACTTGTTGTCATCACTCTGGGGTGTTTCCCCCAGCAGTGGCTCATAAAACACATTGCTTCGTGACTGTCCCTTGATCTGGGATTCATTTTACAATTATTGCACCCTCAAATGGGCTGTGTGGAGAAGGAGGCACTGTGTGTTGCAAACGTAGCTCTCCTGCATCCTGCATGGCCCTAGCAGCAACACTTAGGTCTGGTGGTCACTGGGATGTTAACAAAGCATGCAGAAGAACTCTTTGAGGCCTTTTGTGATCATGATAGAGACGTTGTTCCAATGGTTTTACCAAATGTTTAATGAGCATTTTTCCTATGAGAAACCAGCTGTCAACCTAACTTTAATGGCGTGTATGGTTGTGAGTGTTTACACGTTGTTATGGTTTTCTCTAAAAGAGTTTTGGAGGTCAGACAGAGTCAAAGTTTGACTTTTTAAAGTGCTACTAGGGTCATCATTTCCCCGTTTGCTAAAATTTCTCAGTCATGCCTTCAAAAACGACTTGAAGGTGTCGTCTTATCAAAGATAATCTTCAAGGTGTCCTATGTGCTATGTGTTCCAAATTCAAGGGTTGAGTGCTGGAGAGCCTGCTTTTGTGTGTTCCTGTTCTGTCAGCATGGCCATGAATTAACCAGTGGGCCCTTCATCTGAGAGACAGCTGTAGATAACGTATAGATGATTAACCTTTCAGTTTGTCCTCTTACAAGCTCGAACTCTGTGCGTCGTGCTTGAGTTTAGTCTCACTGTGTTCCTTCACTGTCCTTCCCTCCCCCTTCTCCCTCAAGACACTGTGAAAACAAGGGTCAGTTTTCAAGTATGTCTCGGCCAGATTTAATGGAATATCTCAGGCGCACGGTTGAGATGGGGAAGAGGAAGGAAAGGTCTTGCAAAACACCACAGCACCCTGCTGGAATGAGCAAGAGTGCATGTTTATGTGCAGGGTGTGTTCGTGTGTGCTCACGTGAAAAAGTATCTCGTGCGAGACCCCCGCCAGCTCATTCATTAGTTGATACGTCCTGGACTCAACTCTCATGTCGTACTGTTCACATTTTTGCATGTGACAATCACCTTTTTTTGAGGTGCATAGGGAGTAAAAGACGGAGGGAGAGCTAGAAGTCTGGCCGTAAAGAATTAACGAATGCATGACAAGAAAAGAAAATTGTTTCGTGGGGGGATGGGAGAAAGAATCTAAACTCGGAGAGAGGAGGGAAAAATGGAAGGGGGGCCTGTGAGAGAGGTGAGGATTAGAGGAGAGCAGTGCTGCCTGATTTTTCACATGTTTCTCTTTTTTTCTCTCTCTCTCTTCCAGCTGATGTGTGTCTTTCAGTGCGAGTATACAGACAGATTACCTTGTGCAAACACAGAACCTTTACTTTGAATAGGCAACACAGATTCTCCCAGCTAATGTTTTTCTTATCAGAGGCTACTCCAGCCAATCATACACTGTATGAGAGAGCAACTGGAAAAGCAACAGCCCGTTCATTTATCATGTCCTGGCTCTATTGTGCCTGTGTGTGTGTGTGTGTGTGTGTGTGTGCGTGCATGCTCATATTACAATGGGCCTAAACTATGTGTGACCCTCTCTCATTTCCTACCACGTAAGTCATGATCTTGGGAGAGTACTGTAGCTCTCCAAGGCAAACCTTCACCTATGTGTCTGCACCATGCATGGGGGTCAAATCAGAACGGGCCTGTGTTGGTAGCAAATATTCAGGGTACGATTACCATGGCCAGAAATAACTCGGTAAACAGTGCTATCAGTGTTTGAAAGTTAGAAAAATTGCTGTTAGTGCCAAAATGTAGTGGCGTTGCATAACAGTGTGTTTGGCTTTTTATCCTTCTTGTTTCTTGTTTTTTTTCTTTGTTTCATGCTCAAATTGCATTTTCTTCTAGTCATTTGAAGTCAGTCTTGTGTAGCCACCGCCTGCAGCATGTCGTGTGACGACACATATGTTGACTGCGCGCTGCCGCGGTCGGTCTTGCACTGTCACAGACGTGCTGGATTTTCTGGCCTTGTGGCTGTTCTGAGTGTCAGCGTCAGCATGTGACATGTGTTCATCAGATGGATGAGCAGCTTCTCCCATATGGCAAAGAAAAGGAAAATCAAAGAATCACAGCTGAAGTAGTTGCCAGGGATGCTGTGTATTTTTTATGTAATCATATTCATTTTTCATAAAATGAGGATTTATTAGTCTGAACATTGATGCGATAAACACATATTGTATTAACATATGTCCCACAGTATAACACTTTGGTTTTCTTTAGGGCTGCACGATGTGACTTTTTGTCAGTGACGTGAACAGATGCTGGAATTTTGAACAGATGACTTGAATAACTCCGTTTGGACAGAATTAATCATACTGGCATGATTCTGGAACGTGTCTGCATAGGAGATAAACAAAACACTTTTTCCAGTGCAGTCTATCCTTTCCTGACCTTTAATGCTAATCATTTGGCTTCAATGCACCAAACAGAAGCATGTGAGCGCTGTGATTACGGAAGTCACATTAGGAAAACAGGTAGTTTAAAGCACAGGTTGACTCGGTGCCACGAAAAGGCCCTGTTAATAAAGCACCTGTATTCTGTGATAATCTCATATGACTGACATTCCTTTTCTTTTTGAAAACCAAACCTTTTTTTCTGTGGTTTCCAGGCGGCATTTTTAGGTTGTGGTCAACAGCAGAGTTGTAGTCAATTGCTAGTATATGAGTAGGTTAGTTTGTAGTTAAGTCGTGGGAAATGAGAACTTTGTGACTTTTTATTTGTGTCCGCCAATACCTTTCAGTTTCAGTTCATTTACCTTATTTGACATCACATATCCTGCAATGACAAGTAAGGCAATGCTATGTGTGAAAATAAATTGTGCCCTAATATTCTTAGTGAATATAGAGTGGATTTTATAGATAGATACTTGACACCTAAAAGGGAAATTTTAATGTTGCAGTAGCTGTTAAATAATATTGTTAGAACAACAACAGAGTAGGAACATAAAGGTATACTTTAATATATAATGAAGTTAGCATTAGTTAGAGCCTAAATTACTTTTGAGTATTAATTGGTTAACTCTTAACTGGTCTGTGAAATGTTCATCACACGTTGCCAGAACCCACGGTGTTTTTCCTTATTTGGTTCCTTTGTCCTGATTTCAGCGGTAATGAACAAGTGGCTAAACGAGACCACGGTGGTCGTCAGGAACATTAGACATCACTTTGCTGATTCTTGTTGTGTTTATACTTGTTTAACTGCAAACTATTCCGACTCAGTCTTTCTAATTGTAGACTTTTCAGGATCAGCTAAGTGGAAAGGCTTTTGTAGAAAAGATACAGGTACGAATACACAGCTTATTCTTCACAATAATCTAAAACCCAAGGGTTTGGTCGAGACACTCTGTAGAGTTAACTTCCATACTGGGCAGTTCAAATTTTTGTTTCCTAACAAATGTTTTTTTTTTTTTTACATATTTGCTATAAAATGCATACATTTGTTAAAATGTTGTTTAACGCTTTGAGTCATTTATTATTATAACAAATATAAATCTCAAGACTGACTTGTTGAAAGCTGCATGAAATCTGTTCTGGTGGCTATATTATCTGCCTGAGATGATACCTCCACAGTCTACTGTGTGTGTGTGTGTGTGTGTGACCTCCTGTCTGGCTCCTTCTCCCACTTGAGATGAAAGAGATAGGAAAGGGAGAGCAGCATATTTGGGATGGTGTTGCGCTGGATTGCTGACAAACTGTCTACATTAAGATTATTCCAACTTAAACTAATGCAAACATGTGGACTACTGTGCAATTAGTTACTACACCAAAAAGTTGAATTTGTTTTTTAATTTGTATACAAATATCTGTATATCGATATAATATCACCATGCACAAATACCGTGACACTGTGCTGTATCGTTTTTTTTTCCCCACACCCCATAGTAAATAGTGCAACAAATTAGGTTTGAGCAGTGAAAAGCAATTGTTATCTGACATTATAAAATAAAAGAAAGTAAATTCTCTGTAAAATCTACACTGATGCCACTTGGCACTCGTGTCCCCTTTTTAAAAAATGACAGACTCTTGGACTTTATCAACAGGGAGGACTTTGGTTATAAAAAGTTGTTTTAAACAAGCTGAGTGCCGTGTTCGTCTGTAAGCCGTCTTACGGATGTCTAGCAGTTTTCTAGTCTTTTTTTATAACTTTCTACTCTTCTTGCAGAGTTGACCGTGGTGGTGACGGCGAGCGTAATGAAATATAGTAGGTAGTGATGCCAGGCGAGAAGTGTGACTTCATCGTGCGGCATTGTTAGTTTGGTAATGTGTTGCACATCTTCCTGCTCTGGAACCAGGATCACACTGCTGCCTGTAAATGTTTACGGAGAAGGAACGCACTTCCTGGTAGTCAAGCGGCATGTCTCATGCATTGACATCATTCTTTTGTGAACAACTTACAGCTTTTGAACGTTGTCACACATGCACAGACCCGTCCCCAGATCCTGCACAATGATCTCAGCCCTGGCTGATGCTCAGCTATGAATGACTGAAACTCCTCTGAAGTCGGTGTTTATGGAGGGCCCCGTCCTCTAGGAGCGGAGAACCAAAGTTAAATAAATACTCGCTCCATCCTGTCTGCATTAAGGGCCTGCACACATGGCTTTGACGTCAGAGTGACATTAAACAGGGTGCGGTGGCCCACTCAGCTCTGACAGGCTTGCACACATGCTGTTCCATTGAATGCCATTAAATTCCCTGTCTTTGTTTTCTCTTATCATTTTCCTCTGGTCTTTTTTTCCTCAACTTTTTTTTTTGCCAGCTTTCCTCCAGTTTTAGTGACATTTTTCATCTTAATGTCTTTAATACAGTACACATTTGTAATTTCTAACCTGCACGCCACATAACACTTCTCGAGATATCGCCTCCTGGAGAAGTTAATCTCAGACAGTTTGTTACTGTTTACTGAGCTGGTATTCATAAATCAATCTGTGTTTAAGTGTGCAAGCATTTATCTGGCAAAATAAACCGCCATGTGCAACTGGCTATCATCAGTGTGTACGACAGCCCATCAAACACCCCCCCATCTTGCAATAAAGAGAACACATTTTTGTGCATGTCTGCATGTATGGATCTTAAAGCTTTAGTAACATATCAGTATGATTGGTTTAAAACAGTGCTGCTCTGTGTTTTCAGTACAGAGTTGTTTTGCAGCTGTTTGATCCCGTTTTATATGGTTGTGTTGAAGCTGCCTCATGGCGTTGCCAGACCAGCTGACGTCTCGTGAACCTCGGGGGCAGATAAATTTCTTCTGTTTTAAGTGTCACGGTTCACCTGAGTTAATGATAGTTTATTTATTCTGTTTTTTAAAACATAGACTTGAAGTGAGCAATGTGTTACCAATTCTTTGGTCAGACGGCCTCAGATTTTCACTTTTACTCAAAGCGAAGCTTTTGTTAGGATGTATCTATTTAACTACCATATTTATCTTTTAATACATAGCTATTGTCAAAAAAGGGGGTAGAAAACATTTATTCTTGCTTCTTTATCCATGCCTGCTGTAAGAAGTGCAACAAATTAGATTTAAATGATAGAAATCAATGGTTCAGAGACAATAAAATGTTTCTTGCATGGCAATAAGAAGTAAAGGTTGATGCTACTTTGCACTTTGTGTCTCCTTTAAGAAACGCCAGACTGTTGAATCAACAATCAAGACAAGAACTCTGGTTACTCGAAGCTATTTTAAATGTGCGCGAGTGTGATGTTAGGTTGTTGGATATCTGATGCAACACATTGTACCATTAAGCAAATAATGGACACAGTATCTAATCTAAAAGTTTATCTTTAGATCATATTATAACAACATAAACAAAAAGACTTAGATGGATAGTTTACCAGTCATTTCAAACATTATTGACGGGCATCGTTATAATTCATTGTTAGTAATAGTATTTACTACTTAGTACTTGAGAATGATTTTGTACACGTTGTTTTCGCCACATTGGTTTAGGTTTATTTTTAAAAGTGGTAGCGGGAGGATGGATTTTGTCTGAAATGCCGAACAAACCCAAAAAACAAAATATTCTATATCTCACTTTTGAGAAGTTGCATCCGTCAATTGTTTTGTGTGTTTTTTAGTACACAGTTCGGTGCTGTCTGTGTGTCTGTGTGTCTGTGTGTGTGTGTGTGTGTGTGTGTGTGTGTGTGTGTGTGTGTGTGTGTGTGTGTGTGTGT
>JAUMHF010000001.1:17367773-17385081 GCA_032359275.1 Microctenopoma steveboyesi
GTGTGTGTGTGTGTGTGTGTGTGTGTGTGTGTGTGTGTGTGTGTGTGTGTGTGTGTGTGTGTGTGTGTGTGTAAAAGCCAATAGTTGGCTAATCAAAGCAGCATATCATTAGGGTATTTTGCTGACTTCTTCAGCTTCAGCTGCTGTAGGAAAGAGTTTCAGTAAAAATGTGGAGTGACTCCATTCCTGGAGAATGCTGTTTTGTCCATAGGTCGTTCACCCTTCACGGCAAGGTCATCTGATCTGCTGAGAAAACCCCCCAACACCTCTTCATGTGTGAGACCTATGAGATAGTTCATGAATGTTATGGTTGGTCAATGTTTGTCTGAGGTCCAGGGAGCGAGCGAGTGCGTGTGTGTGTGTGTGTGTGTGTGTGTGTGCCTCAGGATCTTTGAAGTGGTCAACATTCTTCACCACATGCTTTGTCATGATGCATAGAGGTGACTGGTGAGATGGACCAGCTGTCCCTGCCTCTGGCCACACGAAGGTCAACATGCTTGCAGTCGCGAGCGCACGCACACACACGCACACACACAAACACACACACACACACACACACACACTGCTGTGGATAGATGTGGTTTATTACTCCTGCAGCGTTAGAACTGTGATTTGGTCTGATTTCAATGGCTCTCTGTGTCTCTCAGGTGGAGGAGGGAAGAGGAACGGTCGCAGCAAGAAATGGAAGGAGATGCTCAAACTCCCGCACATCAGCCAGTGTGAGGAGCTACGCCGCACTATAGGTAAGACGGCGTGGGCCTGTGTGCGTGTGTAGGTGTCAGACAGGAAGATAACGTGCCATGCTGTGTCGTTGGGGTGGGTCTGACTGCGGGAGGAAGTTCAGATTGGACTTCCTTCCTGTTTCTACCCGTCTCCACCCGCAGTTACAGGCAGGGGACAGGAAACTGTGTGCGTGTTTGTAAGTGTGTGTGTCTGCCTCAGGGAATCTGTCTGCACAGCCGTTTGTTAATCACAGTGTCTTTTAACATTAGGAGTGTGTCACTGACTGTCTGCTCACACAGCAAATCAAAACATCTTCACTGCTGCTTCCTTCCTATTCTTCACATTCAGGTTTGACTTGAAAGTAAGTGCAAGGTCCTCTCTCTTTGTGGCCCAGACAAGAGCTCTACTACATACACTGTTACCCCCCATCCCAACTCACTCTGGTTCAGTGTGTGTGTGTGTTTGTGTGTGTGTGTGTAATCATGCGTCACAGCTATCTCTGCCAGAGATTACAGTGCTACCCTCCCCCACATACTCTCCCTCCCTATTTTCTATCTACATGCCTCCCTCTCCCGCTATCTGTATCTCTCTCACTCTCTCTCTCACTCTCTCTCCCTCCCCTTTTCCTCCACTTCAGAGCAACATAAGAGTGTCAGAACAGGGGAGTTATAGAGAGAGAGCAAGGGAAAAACTGAAACGCAGAGAGAGAGAGAGAGAGAGAGAGAGAGAGAGAGAGAGAGAGCGGGAGTAAAGATGTCTTAAGGACAGGAGAGAGGAGAGAGACTAAGTGAAAGATGTAGAGTCACATACTCCCTACGATGATATCTCTTGCTCAGTGTGGATTATGTTGCTTGTGGTTTTGTCTTCAAAAATCATCTCTGACAGATTTAATTATCATACACTTGAGTATGTCAATCTGAAGATGTGATAGATTAGCCTTTTATAAATGGCATCTTAGGTGTGAGGCAGCATTGTACTTGTCATGTCTCACAAATGTATTCACGTTTGGATTCTAACTTTGCAGAAAAAAAAGGAGCGTGTCTGTGTGCGTGTGCGCGCATGCATACAGCAGCTGTTGAGGGTTTACATACGTCACTGTTACATAGACAGCATTGCGAAATTACCTTATCACACCAGGCTCGGGATCATAATGATACCCTTTGCGTTCTTAAACACAAAGACATGTAGGCATGTGCGAGTACACGCGCAAATTTGTGTGCAGAGAGGCACACGCATGCCTGTACACCATGTAGGCACAGTGGAGAAAAAGACACAGTATAGCGACTGATAGCAGTGTCTTTGTTGTGTCTTGATAATGTCAAGCATTTGACCTTAGCCTTGACAAGTGAGTCGTACTTCTAGGAAGCCCAGATTACATTATGTGCGCTGCAGCCACTTTGTCTGCCAGCCTTCGACCATTTTCCCTCTCCCTTCCTCTCCTCCTTTTTCTTTCTCCCGGTGTCTGTCCAACACATACGATACATGTGCACCTATTACTTTTGATTACGACAGACATGCTCCTGAAACCAGAGGTATTTTGCATGGAGACTAACAGCTCCTGTTGAAAAGCAGCAGTGAGCATTGGCCACTTCTCAGGACACACACACACATTCAACTGTTCAGCCACTCTTTCAGCTATTGCACATACTCACATTTGTTCAAATTTAGCTGGCCGTTCACTGTCTCATTAAGTTACTCTGTCTTGGCCTAAATTGGAATTTTAATTAAGATGCAATTGCAGCTCACTGGCACAGACGGTTACTACCCCAGTCTAGTTCAGGCTTCACAATGCTTCTCTCTCTCTTTTCGCTCCTCTCCTTTTCCTGTCCCATTTTCCCTGACACCTTATTTACACATTCACTCTCTCATTATGTCTGTTGTTTTTTTCTTCTGGGATTGGGGGGACTCTCTTACGCAAAGAGGAAATGTTTCATTGGTGAAATGCTAGCCTATGTTCTCATACTTAATAGTTTGGAGCCTGGAATCAGCAGTAATGCACGTTCATGCACGACCCGGGGCCAGTCCAAGGAAACGTGGTTTCTTTTCAGGTCTTTGCCCACATGGTAAATCTAGGATTCTGTTGCGTAATGTAACTGGTGAACACAAAAACACTAGTCTGATTTATCCAACAAATAAAAAGACTGTGAAAAGACGACAGGAATCAGCATTGTTTGTATCCTAACGTGTAGATAGGCACGGACACAGTCTGACACAGACCCATGGTGACCTCAAGGATTTGGTGTACATTTTAGTAGGCTCACCTGCAGTGCCTCTGTGCAGTACTTGTTCTTTCCCTGACAGGAGTAATACAACTTTTTCTTTTTTTAATGACTTGTTTACCAGTAGGTCACATAGATACGAAAATCATTCATGTGTCCCTGTGTCCCTGTGTCCCTGTGTCCCTGTGTCCCTGTGTCCCTGTGTCCCTGTGTCCCTGTGTCCCTGTGTCCCAGTGTGTAGATTCTTGCCAAATCCCAGTTCTAAAATGGCAGCATGTTTTTAGCTGCTGAGCATTGCTTCAGTGCAAATGGGATGCGATGATGGTGTGTGACTGAAGAGGCCTGTCGCCACGTTGAATCAAAAAAGTTTTTACCCAGTGGCAAAGACCACTCATCTCTATTCATATACAGGCTTATGGTGTATTGTAAATGTGTGGGGGACAAAACATTTATTGTTGTTTTGTCATGAAACTTAATGTGTATTTTGCTGGTTGCCAACAAGAGGCCTATCGATTCAGTTTCAGACGTGTTACTTTAAAGTTTTCCATTAAGAAATAAACCAAGAAATTCTCCCCTGAACTAAAGTGTTTACCATGTTAAGTTTGTTGGCGTTCACACAGTTGCAAACAAGCTCACTGTAAGTCATGTGTACTCACAAGTAGTGTCTATATTGTAGTGTCGGTAACCTATCGGGTGAATGTGAGGATATGTTATTTGGAGAGAAGTTGGCACATTTGATTGCATGGAAGAAAAGAGAGGGCGACATTTTCTGTGAAGCCTAAAGTTATAGGTAACCAGAGATCACATTGTTCTCACCTGGCCGGATGAACCAGCTTACAGTAGTTCAAAAACACTGCTACAAACATTTTTTCTGTGCAAACACCCTAAAACTGGCCCTTATCAACTATGAGTGTGCAGGGCTTTCCTAGCTCCAGCTCACAGCTGAACACATTTGATAGGGAAGTGCCAAAGCAGCTCTAATAGGGTGGCGATCAGAGATGAAAGACGAAGTCTGAAAACAATGCAGTACAGTTGAAGATTTCTTGATCTTAACATTTAAAACATGGTGGTCCGTCCATGGAAAGGGAAGCGAACAAAAGTGTCATATCTACGCTCTTCTGTTCTTCTTCGCTCATCAAAGTCCCATGTCTAATAAGTGTTGCAAAGCAGCATCCCCCCCTCCTCGGTTCAATTCTACATGTGTGCGTGAATATGTGTAGCTTGGTGATGTTTGTATGTTTGTTTATATCCTTTGTGTGTATGCATGTCTTTACTGTCAGCGAGCGATGGAAAATGTCCTGAGTCTTCTTCCTCCTTTTCTACCAGAGGAAATATGACTCAAATGGCTGCTATTAGTCCTAATAGGCAGGAGCCAGCTGCACAGCGCACGCACACACACACACACGCACACACACACGCACACCAGACACACACACACACACACGCACACACACACACACGCACAGAATTGCATTGTGATTTGTCTTTAGGACAGCGTAACCTAAAGATGCACTATTTGAAGGTGTAACTGGATGTGCTTAATATAACAGATGTTCTCAAAGGTGGAGAGAGAGCATTGTGTATGTATACGTTTTATTTTCGTGTATGTGGTGATGGAAAAAAAATAGGACAACAATTGTAGTATTAAACATAACGCAGCCACCTTGCTAATTAGTAACTACTTGTTAAGCTGTTGTATATTTGTTTATTTAAGCTGTTGAGCTAAGCTAGACTAATCACCCAAGACAGGTGCAAAACTGTAACATAACAAACATGAAGAAGTAATTCTATGGGTTTGTTTCTTATTTTGGTAAGAAACTGCATATTTCAACTCTCCTAAAACAAAGTGTTATACTAGAAATACCCAAACCAGCAGTGTAGTGGTTCCATAATGTGTTAATTTGAGTCAACATCTGCTTGTGATTCTGGGTTGCATGCATGCTAACCTGATTGTTTCATGTTCATACATTTTAAGACGAGAGTCTTTTTCTTGTGCAGTGATGTTTCTCCGTCTGTCTCCCTCTCTTCTCTTCTTCTCAGAGAGGGACTACACCAGTCTATGTGAGAAGCAGCCCATCGGTCGGCTGTTATTCCGTCAGTACTGTGACACCAAGCCAGAGCTGAAGCGCTGCATCGAATTTATGGATGCTGTGGTATGTGCCGATTACCTTTACTGTGCTTGTTTTCTGATATTCTATCTTTCACTCATCCTCCTTCTCTTGTCTCTCTAAGCTTCTCTGTCTTCGTCGCTCTCGTCTTCTCTGTGTCTCTGCGATTTCTCCCACGGGACTTGCCTGATTCAGGCCCCTGCAGAGCAGGGAAAAGAAAAGAAAGTAGTCAGTCCTTGGCCTGCTCTTGGCAGTAGCACTAGGTGGTGGGTGGGGTGGGCGTAGGGGGTGATTAGCAACTTACACAGGCTGTCTGAAGGCAGACCCTCCCCTTCCTACATGCACTTCTCCATGAGGTCAAGCCCACGTCAGAGACAGGTCCCCCGAGTGAGCAGGCAAACACAGGCCTGAGCTTGTGTCTAGGCCCCTCGAGGAATGCGAGAAAGGAAAACAGGCGATCATGCTTTTTTTTAATGAGAACTTGCATCAGTTTTTTTCAGTGTAGGCTGACAGGCATATACATATGCACCCCGGGTGTCACACAGGCTCATAGTAACAAAAATTCCAAAAAGATACAAAGATTTTAGCTGTTGGTTTAGTCCCACTGCATCAGTCCGCTGAATCCTCTCTGAGGAGCTCTTCTCTTTGTTTTTTTAATTTTAAAAAGCTGCTTGAAGCAGTCAAACTCCAGAATATTTACCAAAAACACAATCTGTGATGGTGCGATGGGATGAAAACGGAGGCATCTTTTTTTGGTAGGTGACAGATGTAACGGGCAAAGTGTGAAGACGACCGCGGTTGCCAGTTTGCTGCCTTGAATTAGATTACATGTTTTGCCATCAGTAACATCTTGCTAAGTATCTGTGGCCCCACGCAAACTTCTGTTTAAATTAGTTAGCTCTATTGTTTCTCTATGCAACCTCAACTGTTCCTTCTCGATCCTTCCCCTGCCCTAACCCCCTGCCATGCCTTCTGTTCACTGTCTATCTTTGACCTTATTTGGAGCGAGATGACGAAAGATGGCGGAATGACCATGGTTTCTGCCGCTGCTGTGGTTGCTCACACTGCTGTTTTTCTATGGCAGGCCATGTACCAGCTAGCTCCAGATGAGAAGAGGAGGGACTATGGACTGAATGTTTTAGACACATACTTTAATAATGGGGTGAGTTTCGCATACACGTATTTAAGTACAGATCTGGATGGTGTGTAAGAGATAATCGTAGTTTAGGATCAAATTTTTGAAAAAATTGTATGTCTTGCATACATGTGCATAAAATATGGTTTAATAATGTTATTATGACATTACATCTTTAAATGACTAAGCACCTTGGCTAATCCCTGTATGTGTAAGGAACCTGAGCGCTGGTGACTTCTGTTGCTGTATCATCATCATCACCACACTGTGTTAACAGTGTGGTTCATCGGTTTGATCCAAATTCACGATAAGCTACAGATACTGTAGATAGGCTGTATACTTCAGAGAAGGTATTTTTTAAGCTCTTGAATGTATACAGTATGTGTTCTTTACACCATTTTGAGGTTTCTTTTGGTGTTGTCACCACAGCCGCGCAAAGAACGTTTCTTAAGTTGGTGCACTTTGGTCTAGAGAAGGCTTCAACACCATAAATGAATTGGACTTTATTGGCAAATGAACCAAAGTTTGTTTCAAAGCCAGACTGGAGAGCTGTGATTACAACCTTGATTCTCCACCAGCAAAACTGTTCAGGCTCACAAACAGAAAGAGGCGAGCTAACTGATAGCATACTGACCTGTTTTCTTAGCCCTCATGGTCTGCAGCCATAATACACTAATATTTGACTTGTTTCAATCCCCTCACCTGTCTGCCTGTCTCACACTTTGCCCGATTTTTCTCTGTACCCCTTAAGTCGGCAGCTCATTTGCCCGACATACCCCAAGATGTAGTCTCTGGGTGTCGGGAGAGGCTGGAGCAGAGTCCATGTAAGGAGCTTTTTGATGACTGCACCAAGTAAGTCTCCATCTATCTTTATGATTCCTAGTCATCAAAGTATAGTGGCACTAATATAATCTTATTTCTTCAGAAGTGTGTGTGTGGGGGTTTAAAGGCTGTGTGGACTGGGGCACCCTGTCACTAGTGATGATAGTGAGGCAGCTGTCACCTGGTGTGCAGCAACACACGCATATACGCAGAGTTACAAACACATGCACAGTTGAGGCGATGAAAAAGAGCAGTGGGCAGAGAGCATCCGGATGGCTGGCATGAAAACAACAGCCACCTCAGTGTTCCCTGAACACACATAAACACAGATTTACAAACACACGCACCATTGCAGGTGTTTCTGCTTCCTGATTCAAGAGCCAGGAGAAGCAAACAGGCTGGGGATTATTACTCAAATGTACTTCTCATTTCCCATGCACACTCACACCCACACAGAGCACAACACACACATTTTTAATATTTCATTTTTATATTTAACTCTGTCACGGTTAGTTTCTCCTACACAGCGTATTTTAGCTGCATGATTTACGTAATTTACATAATGTGAAATGTACGTAATGGTAAGTTGTAATATTTACTTGAATAACACAATGTTAATCATTTTAGATTCATCACTGAAATTTAATATTTTTTCCTCCACGTTTTTTTTTATTTCTACTGATTCACCTATGATGTGTTAATGATTCATTGTGAACTGTTATTGATTCTCAGTGTCTGAACTGCGCTGTGCTGATTGGCAGGTCTGTTATTTGGAGAATTGTGATGCAAATAAGCTGTGGATAGTAAACCAGTTTCATCATTTTATTGGTAAAATTATTGTTTTTGTATATTGTTCAGCTCCATCAAGGAAGAATTGCATCACATCAGGAAGCTAAAACCTGGATCAACTTAAATAGACTTGAATGCACCATATTGTTTTTAAACTGGACACTAGATATTACTGCATTTTGTTATTATTGTTCGATGGTGTCTTTTTAACATGGCTGAACACCATTAAAAGTGCGCTGAATTATCTCTTGGTTCATATTCAGCAATCCTTGGATAAAACTTCTCAATTCTCAGGCTCAGTGGTATAATAATGGTCTCTTTTGTGGTTTCTGAGCTCATTTGTACATATTTGTTTGCCATGGATATTAGAGATGACATATTCATGGGGTGCAAATCACACTGAATATCACAATGGGTACCATGCAGTCACATTTGACTGAGGTATGGAATACAAATTGTGACTCGCACCTTGCATGCTCCCAGCTGGAGAAATGACGCGCAATATAACACATTTAATTGAATTGAATTGAATTGATTTGTCAAATACACTGTCAAAAACAGAATTATATATAATGTGGAATTACTGTATGTCATAGTAATTCCCACCTCTAATTTAATAAATAAGCTTCAAGAAACATGTCTCCCTCAGTTCTGGCCAGTGTACTGTTTCTGTGAAGTCTCAAGTTTGAGCCACACAAGCAGATGGATTTGGGTTGGAAATGTTGTGACCAGCCTCAGATTCACTTGAGCTTCCTCTGGGAATACCGGAATCTGTTAGAAGGAACTCGGGAGAAGTAGGAATCACGGAAGGGAAAACACTCATTTATAGCTTGTTCCCTTTTTTTTGGCAGATACTTTTAGAAAAGTGCTGTTGGATTCATATACTCAATAAAGCATATGCTTCATGAGGCTCTGAGGGGCTGTTGCCAGAACCTTTTCCTGATCATTTCTGACATTAATTATTATCCCAGATTGTTTATTAAAATATCCTAATTTTCTTCTGTGTGCTGGTTACATTTGGCTGAACGTCAGCGTGGTGACAAACGATGTGAGACATGGCAGAAGGTGTGTGTGTTTAAAGAAAAATGGAAAAAACAGCTAATGCATTAGATGGAAGTTCATGTTTGGCAGCTTAGGTTTGTCTGACACCTGAAACACGGTGGCTAAACCACAATGCACCCTCAGACACACTTGTCTTCTATTTTTTGCATCTCATGTCACAGATCAGTGTCTCTCTCTTCTTCATGCGTCCTTATTTTAACTTCTCTGTGTAGTTAAATGAGCACCAAGAAGGACGGAGTAATGGTGCGACAGACAGGAAGGCGACGGCATTATAACACCTAACTTCCACATTTTGTTGATGTGAGAAGCACAGCATCTGCTCCATTCTTGACCGGATGAAAAACTAAAAAACACAGCAAGCGAGGAAATGCCAGCAAACAGCACATCATGTGGGCCCACAGAGAGCAATGAAAGGAGAAGAAAAATTAGGAAGAGGGAAAAGCAAGGATAAATGGAAAGAGAGTGTTAAGGAGACCTGGGGAAAATAACTAAATGTACAAACATAGAACAACACGGGCACGTGTCTATGTTCCTAAAAGTCTCACAGCGGCATTTTTTGAATGGGAATCCTGTTCCTTTCCCATTGAATCATCACTCCTTCCACTATCATTTTTTATATTCCTTTTTGTAGTTTTGGGTTTCGTTGTTGTTTTATTCCAATATGTAATTGTGACCCTTTCCCTTCTCGGAGGGAAAGCATGGTGCTGCACGTGGAAACGTGACTTTTGGCAGAGCCACACACCCACTAGCAGAAATGTGTTAGCTCACTCATGGATTTTATTCTGCTGCAGTGGAACAAGCAGTTATGTCATACCGAGGCTGGAGCGTGGACGTTCGCTACATGTGTATTATGCGTGATTTCTACTCATCTCTTCCTCTCCTGCTCTCCTCATTAAACAGAAGACATATTGTAGCTCTGTTTACGTCGTCTCCCAAAGATGTCTGTCTTGACTCCAAGCCAGGTAGCGCTCTGCTCCTGCCTTTCTGTGGCCCCTTTCTTAAAGTGTTGAGTCTGAGGTGAGAAACCTCAGCAGCAGACAGAGGGATAAAATCCTGTACACGCCGTAGTCATTTTTAAAGCACTGTGATCTCGTCAGGATAGATGGACGTTCGAGTCATGTGCGGAACAACTGCATCTCATGATGACATAATTCACTTTTCTGTTACACAGCAGAAGGTGTTCCCCTTGTGGAAACTCTCCACGTGGAGCCTTTTGCCAAGAATAGCCACCCCAGTGCTGCTGGTAACTACAAGCAGCTTTCCTCATCCTCTTTAGTGATGAAGTCATTTTCAAATGTGGTCAAAAAGGAAAATCTCCTGGCCAAATATGAGCATCTCTTCAACATTTGGCTTGCAGTGGAGGGAACTGTGGTTTGTACCTTTTGGTTTTCAGTCAGCAGCAGAGAAAGCACAACCTGTGTCATTTTGTGATCATGCTGTTTTTGTTATGTTGGACATTGTCTGCACTGCAACACCACATTTTAACTTTAACATTTTGTGGGCTCTGCCTGTTAAATCGGGGGATTTGTTCTGCTTCTGAACAATCATTTATTATTGAATGAATAAATTGATACTCGCAGCAACCGTATTAGCAAAAACAGGCTGATGACCAAAAGGCCAGACAGGAGTGACTTCTCCCAAAAGACTCGTTTGTGAGCTTCACTACTGGCGCTAGCAGTTTGGGAATGCAAACTTTGGTTTTAGCTGGATACTGGGATGGAAGAATGGTAACGTTACTCATTCAGGTGGTGGAAAGCTTTGTTGTTTTCGGCACAGGTTGCTTTGAGCTGCAGTTGTCTTTGACCCTTGGCAAGGAAAGCAGTTAAGATTATAGATTAGGATTGGGAAATCTTTGCCCAGCCTTAAATACTGTATGTGTGTGCAAGTTACTGTCTAATCTCAACTAGCTACATTATTTGCTTCTGTTGTCATGTGTTTTTTTTTCTTCAGTTACCAAGCCAGTGATTGGTGTGTCCTGTTTACTGGCTAATACGAGTTCGTCTGCTGCTCACAATAGCTACAGAATAGAGCCGACAGGTGGATGTTTTGTAAGGCAGTAACTTCACTCAAAGTCAGACGTGTAAAATAGGTTGTAGGTACTACAACTACATTATATATAATATAACAACATGATACATGACGCTGCTAATATTGAGGATGTTTATTTGCTTGTCTTCGTGGGAAACCCCGCATCAAAAGCTCGTGTTGGTGAACTTGACGAAGACGCGTAGACTCCAGTTTGCTGACTGAAGAGAAGACATCATATCCTATAGAGAGGTGGAGCGGCTGCAATGGACTAGTGATCTCCACATTTCTCTGACATCGCTTCTCACAGTTTGAATATTTTAATCAGTCAACAGTGACAGCAAGGACGGTAGTTGTTAGGGGCCTGTTAACACACGGGGGTTGGCTGACTTTTGCTCTTTTTTTCTTATCACAACCCTTGAAGTAGCTGTAAACGCGTCTTATTAGAGTTCAGTCCGCTTGTTTGAAACAGCGGTGTTGAAGCCACTAATACGAGAAGCGGGCAGGGTCCTGTTGAAGAGCCCTGCTGGAAAAAACTCTGTGGAGTGACCGGATGTGGGTTGTATGATCAAGAGACGAGGAGGCAGTGACCTTTCAAGACCCCTCCTTTCCTCAGGAGTTTATTTTGGTGGCCTCAGAGTTACCTTACGCCTTTTGGTTCTGGCATTGTACAAAATGAAGTTATTATTCTTGGCTGCTAATATCTATACAGATGACATAATGGGAGAGACTCGGAGAAGCTTGCAACCACTTTCACGTGTCAAGTAAAGTGAGATTACATGTTCCGCTCAGCCTCCTGCTCAGTCTCACAAATAAACAAACAAAAAAACAAAAGGTTTCCCCAAAATCCCCCGTTTCCTGTTTGAGTGGAATGTCTCCGTTCAAAGGCATTTTGTCGGTGTATCGACAGTCTTTCCACTGAGAGCAGCTTTGAACTGTTAACACAGGCAGCGATGCTTAAAAGACGGCACTCGCAGTCACACTGATACACACAAACATGCATACACGTGTGTGTGAGAGATTCAGGGAGTAGTCAAATGAAGAGGATGTTTGTTTGTACTCATCGTAGAGGTTAAAAGCCGTTCTGTGGGGAACGCGGGACAGCTGTCTGTTTGGCTGTCTAGGAGATTCACAAGAAATCTTACATCAGCTTGTTTTTCTCCTTCCAGCGTCCTTATTAACGTGTTATCAAAACGATCACTACCATTCTTTCTCCCTCCCTCCCTACAGAATAGTTCGTGATTATCTGAGTGGAGCTCCATTTTCCTCCTACCAGGAGTCCATGTACTTCTCTCGCTTCCTGCAGTGGAAATGGTTGGAGAGGTGGGTAGTCACTGCCGATTACACACTTGGTAAAGCAAACATGCACCCCATTCCTTTTTGTTACATAACAGTGACACCTGTGATTTTGCACACACTGAATAATCACTGGTCGGTTTAGTATCCTTCGTTCCACCTCTTTGTTTGCTAAAGGCAGCGCTTTATCTCCTTTAAACTTGCAGAGCCTGTCCAAACAGATTATGAAGTAAGTTAATAATGAGTAAAATGTAAACAATAACACCTTAATACTAATAAAAACAAGAAATATATATAAATGCTTGCAATGTTTGAACCAAAGTATAAAAACGATGCTGCCAATCAGTGTTTCTGTGTGAGTGGTTAATAATTGATGATGCTTTGCATAATGGCTGGGTGGAAACAGCAGTCATCAGGGTGGATTAATAATATATTAGGGCATTACTCTGTCTGCAGCATCACATGGTCTGAGAGAATGACATAACCTATCAGTTATTTTGTCCCTCTTATTGTTCCTCTGTCTTTCTCTCTTTTTCATTTCTCTCCTGCAGGCAACCAGTAACCAAAAATACCTTCAGACATTATAGAGTGCTAGGAAAAGGTGGATTTGGCGAGGTGAGAGTCACATCAATCAAGAAATGAAGTTGAAATAAGTGTGAACTGGAGTTTTTATGGTGGATACTGAACCAACATTATGTTCCTTTGTGCATTAAGTTTGGAAATGAGATGTTAATGAAATAAGCTGCTGCACGTAACCTTCGACACGTAGTTATACAGTGCTGTTGATGTCTCTCATGCAGTAATGTTGGGTGGGGGAATCTGTGGTGTGGCACATTATCTTCCATTAATTATAGTTTTTTATGGGAATGTGTGTGTGTGATCATGTTTCCCTGCTGCTTGTTTCCCAGGTTTGTGCCTGCCAAGTACGTGCCACCGGTAAGATGTACGCCTGTAAAAAGCTGGAAAAGAAACGAGTGAAGAAAAGAAAAGGTGAAGCAATGGCACTAAACGAAAAACGCATTTTAGAAAAAGTTAACAGTAGTTTTGTAGTAAGTACTACCTTTTTCTTATTCATCCTTTCATCAGAACTGTATTTGTGTGTGGTGTGTCGCCATATGTGTGTGTGCACGTGTGTGCTGTGTGTGTGTGTGTGTGTGTGTGTGTGTGTGAGTACACTGTTTGCCGTGGCTCCAGGATCCTGCAAATTAAATTGAATGGCATGTTTGCGAAGGCTGCCGATCAGCTGTTAAAGGCTCGCTGTGACTCGAGTTGTTTGTTTTAAAGACGTCAGCGCCAGGTGGAGAAGCCTGTGACTCGTAGTGGAAAGAGACATAATGAGATAGAACTACAAAAGAGCAGGAGGGGGAGTCACGTGACATTATTGACCTGTGGCAGGTGTCTGTCTGCCTCCTTGCCTGTGCAAACATGCTGAATTTGATTTTATTTGGAGCATACTGGCAGCATTGAAACTGTGAATGTATTCCTAAATTGTGTTGATACAGTATATATTTTGCTAGTTTATGCATTTCTATTGCAAACAGACTTGCATACATTATTCCTTGTATATTTGTGTACTTTTCCACAGATGCATGTCATATATAATGTACACACAGACACCTGTTCTTTTTCTAAGTGTTAAATTCTGAATGCTTCTAATTTGCGGAAACAAATACCAACTTGTTTACAGTGACCTTCGTAATGCAACTGTTCTGTATTTAGACAAACGTAGTTCTGCTCTCAGAAAAAAAAAAAGGTACTCTGCCACTGTGTCATCATACGTGTAACTCCTAATGATGGCCTGATCGTTGCTGATTTTCCTTTGGAAGATTTCTATAAATTAAGCCATTCGTGAGTAAGTGGTGGTTTTACTGTAATGACGAGCTTCACTGATTTCCTTTAAAGTTCTTCCGTTCTTCACCAAATCTTACTGTTGACATTCTATTAACACGTAAGATGTAGAATCTGAACTCTTTATGGGATATTTTTCAAATGTTTTGTGTTTTTTTTTCCTGCGTAACTATACAACCCCGTACATTAGGACTCATGTGCCATTTGAAAACTAGTGATGCTCATTTTTCCATTTTGTCCAAGTCTACGCACACACAAAAACATTGCAGGTGCTCTGGCAGGAAACTTTGGATCAGTGTTTTATTCCACGGAAAAAAATATTACAAAGACAAGGAAATACAACAAGTGCTGGTTTAACATTCTTGGACATTGTCAAGGAGTGGCTGGAGCGATCATTTTTGGTCTGTGTGCAGTGTGTAGAACGTGGTATGACTAATTAATTGCACAGAGCTGAGATATTGATCTGTAGTACAGTAACCTGGCCTGTGCTGTAATAGAGCAGAGGAGAGCCTTTCCATGTTATTTATCTGAAGCTAATGGGTGTGCAGGATTAGCCAGTTTCTGATGCCGTGTGAGCTATGTTGCACAACCTTGTTTTGAGTGAGTCATGGAAGAAGCATGTGTATGGGCATGCATGCGCGCACACGCGCGCGCGCGCACACACACACACACACAGGGGCTGGAGTGGGCTTGTTACAGAACCTTAGACTTGCAGCTCCTGTCACCTGGGATTGGCACTTGATTCTGTGTGTGCGTGTTTTGGTTCTCTGTGCTGCAGGCAGAACTGATGACTCTTCATGTGCCTCTCTACCTACGAGAGCAGCTCTGTTACCTAGCAACACTGACCAAACAGCAGTAGCAAGGAGAAGAGTCAAGTGCTCTCTCAAACCTCTCATTTCTCTCTCTCACTATTCTTCTTTACCGTTTTTTGTAATAGTGCATACTATTAGTCAGTACAGTACTGTAGGTTTACTGTATGTTTTAACCAATAACTCATCCACATATTCTGTGTGTGGGTGTGTTTATATGTATGTGAGACATAGATTGACCCTACTCTAAAGTCTCCTGTAGAAGTAGAGCTGCTTCACTCTGATGCAGCTTTGTTCTGGCTAGGATTTGACATTTTTTGATTTATAAGCCGGTATGATAAAACTGCTATGATACAGATTGTTAACTAGATCATATAATTATATTCATACTAATTTCAAATAAGATTTTAAATATCTGATCAAAGAACAAATAAACTGGACCAACTTTCATGTACAGTATTGTTCATTACCTAGAACTGGAGTTGGTGTATTTTTATGTTGGGTTAGGTACAAGTAGGGCACTCACTCAAAACATGAGGACATACTGACACATTCAAATCAGTATTAGTCAAAATTTTAGATTTGTGTCTTACATTTCAGTGTCTTTATGAGGTGCAGAGATGATGAACCGATGCTACTGTATGTGCATCTGTGGTTCCCGCTGTGAAGCATGGAGGTGTAGGGGTGCTTTGCTCGTCTTCATGCTTTAACCATCACGGCTACCACAACATTCTGCTGCGGCACGCCTCCGGGCAATATAAGATTGACCAAGGAGGGGAGTGATGGAGTGCAGATAGTCTGCCTCCATGCGAATCGTTGGCTTGGGATGTGTTACACTGCAGAATAAAGAAGAAGCAGCCAGCAGATACAAGTGGGAATTCTTTCGAAACGTTTGTAAAAGCATTCCTGGGAATGACTTATGACGTATTTTGTCTCTAAGAATTTTCCCATTCCCTCTTGTGATCTGCCTCTGACGACATACGTCGTAGCAGATGAGATTTCTCCTGAGCAACTTCCTGCTTGTACACACAACAGGTGCTGTGTACGAGGAGGGGCTGGTGGGAGTAAGGGGAGGGAAGAGAGATAGATGATGGTGTTAGAGAGAAAAGACGCGGGACAGTGGTCCCGCTGAGTGCTGAAGGAGCTTCTAGTTTTCCATGTCTGTGGTATATCTCTTTGTGTACATTCCTGACATTCCATGGGGGATAATGGATGGTCTTTTGGGGCATTAAACAAATCAATGTAACAATCGTGCTCCTTTAGCTACCCTGTCTCTTACCACTGCTCTTCCCTCCTTGTCTCTCTATTCTCTCCTCTACTCTCATCTACACCAACTGTTTTCTTCTTCACTGGCTTCTCACCTCCCTCACTACAACTTCCCCAAATTCACTTCCTTCTCCAGGTTAGTCTAGCATATGCTTATGAGACCAAGGATGCGCTGTGCCTGGTGTTGACCATTATGAATGGCGGTGACTTAAAGTTCCACATCTACAACATGGGCAATTCAGGCTTCGATGAGCAGAGGGCCATCTTTTATGCTGCGGAGATCTGCTGTGGCCTTGAGGACCTGCACCGTGAGAGGATAGTCTACAGGTTAGGTCACACACAGGTCAGAAACGAATTGGTCCAGGTGCTGCTGGGACAGAGAAATAACAAACAAAAAACAAGACTAATAACAAGACTTCTTATCGATTCTGTTTAAAATTAACTTGGCATTGGCAGAACAGCATTAAACATTGAGGATTTAGGGGAAAAGAATTCAGGGGTATTTTTTTGGATGTGTCTCCTAGGACCAGTGTGAGGTTTACAGTCCCAGAACCACATTATGCAAGCTTGTTTTTATACAAGTGAATTTGCTTACAATTGGTAAAACATCCTGGCATTTAAAAGGGGCATTTCATCATTTTCCATACCAAGGAATAGCTTGTGAAAACAGTTATATAAATTATTGTGTGGCTCTGGGGAAGCTTACTGAAGTCTGAGAAAATAACCCTGATGATCTCACAGCTAGTTTGAAAGATATGCTGTTTGACCAGGCACGGAGAGTCTAAACAAAGATGCTATCCAGTTCCAGCATGGGAAGTACAGCAGTTTAAATCAATCTTGATCAATTATAGAGAGGACAGAATATCTCTAACACAAATACAATAAAGTCCCCTGATGTTATGGAAGCGCAGCACTAAATCAGTGAATACCTCATCACCACAAAAACACAATTAAAACATCTCACCAATCAACAGGCTTAACCTTTGTATTATGTTAAGGGTCAATTTGACCCATTCCAGTGTTTGTGTTGACCAAAGTACTGGTTATCCTTTGTTTTTCTTTATGAAACTTTATGACTTTTCCTTATCAGGGGTCATGAACTAGTGTCTAAGATGGTAATATCTCCATAAAGCTACATGTCTCTGTGGCGTTGGACCAGACACCAAAACTCCATAGTAGTGCTGACACAGGTCTAGCAGCTGTTCA
>JAUMHF010000001.1:17385181-17447187 GCA_032359275.1 Microctenopoma steveboyesi
AAAATACAGTTGCTATTGTTTTATCGCAGTTTTTTGACAATTCTGTGTGGATTTACACAGTACGGGTCAAAATGACCGCAACATAATCAATGTAATTTTTTTTCAACATAATACAAGGGTTAAACTAAACCGTAAATGAGTTGTGCGTCCAAATATATGGCCCAGCTCCAGTTTTAATAAAAGATGTACTCCACAAAAGTGTTTACAGTCGTGTAGGACTGCAACAAGAGCAAATAGAAAGTCCAGGAGGATGAAGTGTGACTGGATTAATGGCGCACTGATTTCACAGAGGTGTAATGCACCGGTCCCACTCAGTGCAGCCTCAGAGTAATGTTAACATAAACACTGATGTTCTTAGGGGACACATTCGCTCCGCCACACACGGACATCACAGTCACGCTGACATTAGCTAAGAGCCCTAGATTTTAGATTGTGTAGCATTTATAATAAATGATAAACTGTTTGTATCGCACTTAGATAAGACACAGATATCTTAGATAAGACGTTAGACAAGACGATGATTCGGCTTAAGGATGATATTATGATAACGTTTGTTCTTAAAGCTTACACAGTATCAGACGATTTAATGGGTTTTTTTTTTCTTTGCAGGGATTTGAAACCTGAAAACATTCTTCTGGATGATCGTGGTATGTCCCACTGCTTTTTTTCGTGCCGTGTTCAGACCAGAATGGTTTAATATGTTGGCACACTTCTTGGTTAGAGGGTTAGAGGTTTTTCGTTTGTTTCTGTTTCCACTGTTTATTTGATGTAAGCCGTAGCTCCCAATATCCCAAAAAACAAACAGAACTGTTTCTAGTTTGTTCACTTTATAATGGGTGAGCCCAACAGCAGAGTGTCTCGCTGTCTTTAACACGCTGGAAAGTTCTTCATGCTCTCTGTTCTGAGTCATACTCCTGCATCACCTATCCTCTGTGACGAGGCTTTCTCTTGAAATAGAGAAAAATTCTACAATTCCCTCTCCTGAGCTCTTACCTGTTCTTTTCTTCCTCTCTCTGCCATAAAATTTGGTTTTTGAAAATCCTTAGAGAAATGTGCATTTGACATACTCTCAGTCATGTGATCTCTTATTTGGCTTTAGGACACATCCGAATTTCAGACCTGGGCCTTGCCGTTCAAATCCCTGAAGGAGAGACGATACGTGGGAGAGTGGGCACAGTTGGATACATGGGTAAAAATCTGATCATATAACATGAGACATGGGAGGAAAAACCTAAATTCACTGAAAGCCACTGTAGACTTTCTCCAGACAACCCAGTAATAAACCTTCTGCTTTCTATTTGAGCCTTTTTATCTTAACAAATCATTACTTTGCTTACACAAATAAATATTCCACCTTTTTACTTGACATTTATTAACTCTGTCTCATCTCTCTTAGCTCCGGAGGTGATCCAGAACGAAAGCTACACCTTCAGCCCAGACTGGTGGGGGCTGGGCTGTCTGATCTTTGAGATGATCCAGGGCCAGTCGCCCTTCCGCAAACGCAAGGAGCGTGTGAAGCGGGAGGAGGTGGACAGAAGAGTGCGGGAGGATCCAGAGGAATACTCTGATAAGTTCTCTGAGGAGGCAAAGAACATTTGTAGACAGGTGAGAGTGAAGAAATGGAGGTGACCAATGACAGTGGGTTTAGGTCGGGGGGAGAAGAGCACATTTGGAACATCCTCTGGGGCTAGTGGCCTATGAGGACAGGGAGAGATGTGGTTGGAAGGACTGTAGGAATGAAAGAAGACTATGGAAAGAAAGAAGTGCATAAAAACTCATAGCTCATGTTTCGATAAATGACACAAACATTAACGTAACTCTGGCCTCAATAAAACAACGGAAGAATAATTTGCACGGTAAAAGAAGAGATTTTTTGGTTTCATGACTGTATTTGATTCCAAAGAACATGTGTTGAATCCAGCGTCAGAGAAAATACCGTTTCTAAACCTGGTGTTTGTCAATTAAATAGTTTCTGGTTTGTTTTAAACCGTTTGCACGCCCTGAAAAAGAGTACAAACGTAGTTTACCCTTTACTGAAATCTGCACAGATTTTTTAGATTTACTTTAAGTGCAGTTTTGCAGCTCCGATTTTTACTAGGTCAATAGAAATATGTGTCTTTATTCCACCTTATAGAACATCATGATCTTGGTTTTTTTTGGCCTTCCACTTGTTCATTGTTGTGGGAGTTAATCCCAGAATGCACTAGGAGGTACGCCAAGAAAATCATAGTTCCCTGTTTGGTTCAGTCGTATTTATCGTTAATGATTATTGAAGATATGCGTGGAGCTGCTTTTCTGATCACCTAATGAATGTCCAGGTGTCATCTTCTCTGCTATGTTCAGCAGCACACAGTAGTTTTACTTTTGTCTGTTGTTCGGAGTAAAGTGGGTTTATTAGAGGTTTTTCTCTGAAGGCAGCTGCCTGCTGATGGCGGAAACAAGGTTGATGAGAGTGAATGGTAACGGTACATTTGTACATTTTTGCCATTTAAAAAGTTGTGTTTGTGATAGCAGTCTGTGGGTTCGCATTATAGTGTCGATGCGAAACTGTGAATTGAGTGTTTAAGGGGATCAGTAGTTTGTTACAACTCACCTCATCCCTCTTTCAACCCCTGTGCTCCTCTCAGTGCCACTATTCTGAGCTCTGAGAGGGAGCCGCTGAGCTGCTTTGTTTCTGAGCAGGGGACCAGACGGTTTGTGTGACGCGGTGGAACATTCTGACCTGAAGTTCAGCTTATTCAAAGACTCCCCAGGGAGAGGAGCAACTGGGGGGATGAAAGGGGTGTACAGGAAGAAGAAAAGTTTCAGCAAGAAATAGGATAAAGATAATAATAATAAGGAGGGGGGGGGGTGCAGCGCTAGAGAGATGGCAATTACCACAGACCAAAATAGAAATGTGATCTGAACTGTCAAAAGCAGAAAGCCAGAGTGAGCGTCGCCTTTGAACCCTGACATAAATTGGGCAAGAGTTGTGAAAGAACAAGTGCAACAAGAGGGGGGGAAATGGAGGCAGAATGTGAGATGTAGTGAAAACGTGAAAAGCCACTGGTTTGTCTGTTGTGAAAGACATCAGCTTGTGGGTGACACCAGGGTGAGAGAGCGGGAGCGGGAGAGGGAGACTGTGCGCTAGTAGCCAAACCACTAAACAGCACTTATCCACTTCATGAGCATACAGTACTGCAGGTAGTGTGGTGGTAATATTATCCAGAAGCTCTCACAGCGATGCTCTCTAATTCTATCCATGATGCTGCTGCATTAACCTCTGAGTGTAGGGATTTGTATTTATTTTTACTGGGGGAGTTAGTCTTCAAACTATTCACTTTTGCCTCTGAGTGTGAATTAATGATGGGGAGGTTCCGGTTTGGGACTCCGGGTAACATACACACACATTTTTAGAGAGTTAATGTATTAAAGACTCTCTTTCCGCTTCCTCCTGGTGCTGGTTAGCTCCTGGCCAAGGACCCCAAAGAGCGACTGAGCTGTCAGGGTCGTGGGGCCATAGAGGTCAAACAGCACCCCATCTTCAGAAACATCAACTTCAAACGCCTGGAGGCCAACATGCTGGACCCTCCCTTCATCCCTGATGTAAGAAGACACACAAGGCGCTCACGCTACGTACATGCATTTCAAATGAGTTTGTGTGTCAAAGTGTCGCTAATCCTCCCAGTCCTGCTTTCGAATGGTGAAGAGTTGATGGTTGTGGTTATATTATAGTAAGAAACTTTGTTTAACAACACTGTGTATAAGTGACCACCACTTCCCCCTAGATAAAAACACAAAACTGTTTACTCTGTAATTAATTTTCTGTGTGCTTGTTTGTTTTCCTGTAAAAAAAAAACTCTGCTAGTGCAGCCTGTGCAGGTTACAATTAACTGTAGCTACCGAACATCTAAGTCACCTGTGGTAAAAACCTGTATTTACCTGTTGTTTAACTGGGTGTTCGTTCACAGTCTGTAGCATACGTTAATACAACAGTATACAACAGTATAACAGTGGCTTAGCCGTTAGTTTATAGTTCACAACATACACAATGTTATTTCACAAAATGCAAAATGGGTGTTACATATTTGAGATTGCCTATGCCTGTAAATCAATCTGCAAAGTAACTTTAAGTTGCTTTTCACTTTTAGTTGAGCACAATTGTAAGACAGCAACCAAACTTTATATTGAGCCAAATAATTTGAGTATTATAGCAAAGATTTTGTTCTTCACTCAGATTCTTGGCTGCATGGGATTACAGAGCTGTTTACCGAGAGAATCATACCACTTTCAGTGTCATAAATAAACAGAGTAAGGGGAATGACTGACCTGGGAGGTTAAATCAATAGCTGGAAGAAGATAGTGTTATCTACATTTCTATTTTGGGTTATATAGGTCAGTAGAGCCACACTGTGCAAAACAGAGCAGCAAACAGTCGTCAGGAATGTGAAGATTTAGAATTAGAAATACAGAATTACTAGTTTGTTATTTCACACTTTCATTCAAAACAATTACACATTTCACAGTGGTCCACTCTTCTTCTTCAGTTAGACTCTTTTTCTCAATGTTCCCCTGTCTTGCAGCCTCGAGCCGTGTACTGTAAAGACGTCCTGGACATTGAGCAGTTCTCCACCGTCAAAGGCGTGAACCTTGACCCCACAGACGATGACTTCTACCACAAGTTTGTCACAGGCAGCGTCTCCATCCCGTGGCAGAACGAGGTACTGCGGGCTCAGGCCGCTGAGATGATGTCATTGTTCAGTCCCACAGCAGACAAACACAACGCAGCACAGTGCTGGTGATGACGTAGGGATAGATAAGGAAACCCATACATTAAGAGTGATGTAGAAAGATAAATCCTAGTCAAGTGCTTTAAATGTGAACATGCCATTGTCTGTTAATGAGGCAGCTTTCTGTATATGTGTGGAGGTGTTTCTTTTTTCTTAAATGCCCAACTGTAGAGAGGGTGATGTGATTAAAGACACTCAGCACTATTCTGACCCCGGGGCACGTTGTAGAAGCAGCCCCCTAAGTAACCGAATGTCATTGGGATATATCATTCAGTATCTTGTCCTTGTCTTGTAGATGATTGAGATGGAGTGCTTCAAAGAAATCAATGTCTACGAGACGGACGGATTGCTGTGCTCAGACCTGGACATGAACCGGCCTAACCCTCCACCAAAGAGAGGCTTTTTCTACCGCCTGTTCAGAAGAGAGGCAAGTGCTAGTGCTCCGGCAACTGTCCGAGGGGGTGGGGGCTAAGGTACTTCCTCTCTTCCTACTTTCCTTCCTTCCTTTTTTTTCATCCAAGGCTTTGTCCAAATGCAGCTGAGTGTCCTGTGGAATTTGAATGTGTAGTTGGTTTTTCCATCTCATTTGAGTGGGTTAGACTAAGGCTTTTCTTTCTCTTTTCCTTCAATTAGGTTCCCCTTTTAATCCCTTTGCACATTCTTTCCTGTATTTGTTGCTCCACGGCTTTGTTTCAAAAGGTCAAACCTGAGGACTCTTTTCTTAAGAGAGCTGCTTTGTGACTGTGCGAAGATGGCATTATGCTTTGGCAGGACATGATATTTTTAATGCAGCAGCATAGAGTGTGGATAAATGGCTTTAACATACTGTAGTTGAATCTCATTCAACTACAGTATGTTAAAGTCTTATATCTTTATTTGGTTGGTGCTTATTCACAATAACGAGTGCGATGCGGGTAAATCAAGTTTACTGGAGGATGTGACATCACCTCACACGACTGAGACAGCATAGTGCTGAAGACTACCGATGTTGGTGATATATCCTGACTTTTGGTTCTTCCCAGGTCTGCTTGAAGAGCGGTTACAGTGACGACGAGATTGAAGAGCCCTCGCGACTTTAAACCACTCCCTCCACCCACCTCTCGCCGCTGAACTTCACCACAAACTCCAACCGAGCGCAAGTCTTAGGAACTCAGTGAATGTTGACCTGTATTTATGAGCTGTATTAAAAGTGTATTATAATTAAAGAAAAAAGTATGAGTTTAAAGATTTTGTACATTTGTACTTGAATTTATGTGTAGATGTATATTTTCACTAAAGGTTGTATTGTACAAAAAGCCATAAAAGTACCACTTGAATGCATACATTACCTTATTTCCATTTTATTTTCTTTTGGAATGAGTATGGATAATGTGTATTGGGGAGTTTTTTTTAACAAGCACAGTACCTGTAGTTTTTATTTTTTTCAATGTAGCATAAGGCCTTTTTGTTTTTATATGTGCTGTATGTTTGGCCAACGTGACATGGCGTTAGCGCATTAGTCCCTACCATGCCCAAACTAACCTTTAGTCTCCGCACTCCTCAAGGCTCGAACAGGTGAAGAGCGTAGACCCATACGATAAGGGGGGGGTAGAGTCCAGTTTAACATTGCTGTTTTGCTGCCATGCAGCGTAAACTTTCCCACATCTCCACCTACACCTGTTTAGTATGAGTAGTAAACTCTAGCCTTTTTTTTTCTAGATAAGTGGGCTTCGATTTATTTCTGATCATCTTTTTAGTCAGTGAAACTTTAAGAAATATTATGGAGGCAATTTTCAATGAGACAAGGCCTGACAATTATCATTCCAGGACGTTTCCAAAAGTCTTTTATTAGCTGAATATGACTTTCAGATGCTAGACTGTGTTTCTGTTGGAAATCACATTACCCAACAGGACAATATTTGTAGAACATTTTTTGGTGGTTTGTCTTTATTCTCTGATCTCTTTTTCAGATGTTGTTGTGTTAGCAGGCTTTTCATTCTTTTTGTCCGAGGCGTCCAGTTGTTGAAGCAGAAATCCTTCTTCTTGAAACGTAATTTGAAATTCGCTTCTCGTTTCTTTAGTATACGTGAACCCGAAAGCCCAAAACGAGTGGAGAATGAGACCAATGATGATACTGTATCTGTAGAAATCTGACCTGTGGCCTACAGTGGCTTCATCTATATAACAAGTTGCTGATGTATTAAACTAACTTCCGTTAATTCAGCTGTCAGCTTAACTCAGCCTGACAAATCCTGCACCGAGTCAGGATACAGCCTGCGCCGATCTCTGTGCATTTTTGCTAGCTAGATCTAGTGGCTCTCATTTAGTATGGGCGTTGTTCATCACACTAGGGTCTTGTATGTTGTTCTCATAGGAATAACTTGAGGCAGTTGCTTGTACTGTGTGTGTGAGTGTGTTTGTAGACGGGGAGAAATAGAATAATATTTAAAGTCATGCCTTCAGAGTTACCATCGTCTGTGTACAGGAACACTCGACCACTTTCTATTTTGGCCTTCAGTTGTACAGTATCTAATGAAGAAGTCATTTTCCCTGCAGGTTAAACAATCATGAAGAAATATACTTTCTGTACATGTCCCAAACATGTTCTGAGGAAGATTAATTACAGAAACGATTCGTTCTTACTAGAATCTCAGAAGCATTGGAAGCCATTTTGCTTTCGAGGACATTGCTGGTTACTCCCCACCACCTGTTTTAATGCTGTGAATACCCAGTCTAGACATGTTAGCTTTGTGTGTGTGTGTGTATATATTACACTGTATGCTAATGCCGCTTTTGTTCAGTCAATGCAGTAAAATTTTGCTTTTTTGAGTTCAGTTAATTAATGGATTCTTTCATTTTTTAATTTACTTTTTCCACAAAAAGCAGTTTCTGCCTTTTTCAGTACAAGTTGTGTACAGACTTGAATGTCATAAAAATGAATCTTTAACAGTTTATTAGCGCAAGTGTTGAAAATGGTACGCTTCTAGGCCCCCATCTAAATAATCAATCTGGCAAGTTGCCTTGTTCTAAAATGTTGTCTCCTGCTGCACATTCCATTGTCAAAATCAGGAATCAAAAATGTGCATCGAGCTGTGAGTTCACATGAGTTTCTGAGTGTCTTTGTTTTCGTTCTTATTGTTGTTTTTTTTGCTCTCAGGCACATGTTGAAACTGATTTCTCTTGCCTATTTAGATTTTAGCCTTTTGATTCTTTACCCTCTAAAACCTTGTAAAGTATGTATTTCTAAAATGTAACTAAGCTCTAACACATTGTCACTGTGTTTGCCACCCATGCCTCTGTCATTGTTTCGAGTAACTTTACTCCTCCTACTTTAAGAAATTCTGTTAGTTTCAGTGAACTATGGTGTTTTTTTTTGACAATTACTATAGGAAGTGTCTTTAGCCTTTTTTTTCTTTGCCAATGATACCAAAAGCTACATAAATCCAATTTGCTTTGTTATCTGGAGACTTTACTGAAAGACTGACAGCCTCTATTTAATGTGCCAATTTCAGCGTTACGTTCTGACATCCCACCTTTTTTTTAACCTCATCCGTCCATTTGAGAGAAATTCCTTAAAATAAAGGAACTTTAAACAGCTCAACAGTTTTGAATGTCCGCACTAAGTGCATTGTAATGCCTGTTTAAAAAAATTACATATGTTTTAATACTCAAGCATGTATTGGTTTGTAATACTTCAGGTTCCTTATATATGTAAATGATGACCTTCTTGTGCCAATATATCTCACTGGTATCTGAGGACAACCTTATAAATGGAAAGGTAACCAGCTGAGTTGGCCCAGTTTGAAAACATTCTCTTCTGCCTTCATTTGAGGCGCTGATTGTGAGTCAGTCCCCCAAAATACGGGGATGAAGATAGAAGTGACAGATCCTCCGTTCCTGGGTGTCACTTAAATCTAGTTTAGGGGATAACACCATCAGAAGTCAGGACACTCTTCTGGCCAGGTATGTCACGAGTGATATATTCAAGGAAGGGAGTAGGCTAATGTCAAATGCATAGTTGGTATTCAAACTGGGCCTGGGACTTTTTGATTTGTTTTTTTTTTCCTTCTTTTTTGTATCTGTACAGTCATGTTCAACCACTGCAGTCATTGTTAATTCTTGTACAAGTTGTATCACTGGTTGTTGTACCATATCTGACATTTGTAATTAAGAAATAATACACTGCCATTTGTATAAAAATACTAGTGTCTCGACTTATTTGAGTCATCCTATTTTGTTGTTATTAAATGTACATTGAGGGGAGGAGTTGAGTGTCGTCCCAAAATCTATGCTATGTCCCAGCACACTAAAAGTGCAGGTTGGAGCATTTAGAAATCACTTGGTTTATACCGATTGTCTTTCTACTGGTTCTTCACACACACTCTTCCCCTCCCACTGAGTCAGAGATGGTGGGCTAGATCACTAAGCTCCAACAGTGATTTACTTCTAACCAATCCTTCAGTGTAAAGGATAGCTGTATATGGACATATTATTCGCCTTGATTAAATATGTAGGACATTTCCCTAACCACCCACGCATCTTTCGTTGTGCAAAAAAACAAGCACAAATCAGTTTTTTCCAACGCAGATTTCAGTGGTCCCGTGACAGCAACAATAACGACGAAAGAAAAATATATCCACTCATTGGTTCTTTGCTAACTCACTCAACATGAAACTGCTCTGTGATTGGTCGCTGTCCTTGAAACGTTGCACACCTCCCCTCTCTCCGAATCTGTCACATATGCCACTTCCTGGTGTGACTGAACGGGCAAACGCAAGGCTGCATCAACCATGGCTTGTTATCAACCATCATTTTATTTATTTAGGAATATTAATATGAAGAAATAGGGAATATCTTGCACAAAAATAATACGGAGAGCCGGTGGTAGTTGTCGCGAGCAGTGTTGACACTCTCGTCGCACTACGCACTGCTTGCTCTCTTCGTTCGCTAACTTGGATTCACTGTGCTAGTTAGTTAGCCCACATAATAAATATTAGCCTGCCTGCTTACTGTTGATTGCTAAAATGGCCACCATGGAGAAACTGATGAAGGCCTTTGAGTCTCTGAAGTCATTTCAGCAACAACAAGGACCACCAACAGCCGAGGAGCTTGTCCAGAGGCAGTAAGCGGATTTATGTGGATTTTGTCGTTTGCAAAGCAAGCTAACAGCCGCTGCATTGAACAGCTAGCTTAGTTAGCTAGCTAAAGTTAGTCCCCTTCTGTTAACCAAGGTTTAGTATAAAGTTAGCTTTAAGCTAGTTGCGCTAATATACCAGCTAACTCTGGCAATTTAAAGCAAAAATGTTGACAAACGAATGGTTAGCGAGGCTCCCGCATCTGATATTACCGTAAACCTTATCCTAGTGTCACCTAAGCACATTTATAGGGGCAGACTAGCTTATTGAGAGTCGAGGTAAAGGCGTCTGCTAATTGATGCCCACGCAACTGAGAAAAGGGTTAAGCATCAATTAAAACATGCATGGTCTACTTAATACATTCTCTTAGCCGCATTAACAATTCGACAGTAACGTAATATAGTAAAATGTAGTGTTATCTACACGTTTCTGTTTGTGCCGAAGGTCAGGTGCATTAAGTATGATAACGTTATCCTGCCGGACTGATTCACTGCTGTGGCGATTGCCTTGTTTTTGTTTTGCCCCCCTGCTCAAGTAATTGTGCCTTTTCATTAACGGACCACATGCAGATACTTTCATACCCGCTTTTTCACATTGTCGAATTTATAATTAGGTTCAGCAATTATGTGAAAGAAAATCAGTCAAATTATAGGTTGGGAAGAATAACAAATCCTTTCGTGATGCTGCTACTAGTGCTAAAGTAGTTAGTTGGTTTCGGTATTCGAACAGAGGCGTACTTATCAGGCTCATCTGCCAGACCAGATGATTTTGAAATTGACTCGTCCATCTGTTAATAAATCTGCAATAGACTATTTTCAAATTAAAGTGATGTATTTATAGCATCAGCTTTCACATATATTTAGGTATGAAACGTGCTGTTAATGCGTTTTAGATTAGTATCAAAATATTCTCAGTGTAAGATTAAAAGTATGTAACCATTCTGGAATTGTGGAGACGAGTTGACACAAATGTTGTCACACCTTTTCCTGATATAGGATTCTAGCTGTTCAACAGTGTGTGAATTTGTTTTAATGATGCACCAAATATTTTTAAGTGGCGAAAAGTCTGGACTGCAAGCAGAACAGCTCAGTACCTAGAATCATATTCTATGAAGTTAGATGCAGTATGTGGCTTGGCAATGGCCTGCTGAAATATGCAAGGCTTTCCGTGGAAAAAAACACCTATGTGGGAGCATATACTGCTTTAAAACCTGGATAAATCTTTCAGCATTCATGGTCATGCCTTTCCACATGTGCATGCTGACAATTTCATGGGCACTTATGGACCCCCATAACATCAAAGATGCAGGCTTTTAACTGAGTGTCGAGGATGCTGCACCCACGGTTTTCAAACAAAATGTCAAATTTCGATTAATCTGTTCACGGAATAGTCTTTCACTTTGCCACAGACCGTTTTTAAAGAAGCCGTGTTCCACTGAAGATACAGTATATTTCTTCTTCTTTGCATGAAAGCGCATGAACACATTAAACTGTGTTCTCAGAGTATTCCATGCAGCAGGCTTACTTACAGCTACTGTTCCAGTGTTTTGTTGCCCCAATAATTTCAAGGCACTGCTCACCCAGTTGTTTGCTCTCTCCACTTTCTGTCTCTCTTCTGTTTTGCTGCTTCTTGTTTTCCTTCCCCCTCTTATCATGCTCCTCATCTTTCCTCTTTCACAGGAAAAAGGAACAGGCTACCACAAAGAAGGACAGGGTCACCCACTGTTTGACAATATGTGAAAACATTGTGGCTCAGTCTTTAAGGTAAGTGGTGCTTTATATAAAAGGCCTGCAGCCTATTTTCATAAGGCACATTTAAGTTCAACATTTTCTTTTCTATCTTCTTTATGCATTATCTTTGTTAGTCAATACTTCGAGAATAAAGTTGGTGCCTATTTTCTTGTAGGCACTGTAACTCATTTAGTTATGCTTGGATTTATTTTTTAACTTGTCATGATCATCATCATCAATAATTCCTCCTTACAAATTCATCTCATTGCATGAAATTTGAGAAACTTCGAAGCTATTATAATCTGTGTGTATGTTGGAAGTTTTGTGTGCGAGGCAGGGAAAGGTGTTTTGCTGCAGCACAGCTAAATAGAAGGATGTCACTTGTTTTTAACTATTAACAGCTGTACAATATAATATTTAAAGACATATCTATAAAAATGTACCAACATATGTATGTGCATAATGACATTTGTCTGATTCTTCTTCTATGTGGTCCTGGGAGCAGAACATCTCCAGAGTTTCAGAAACTACTGGGCATCGCCATGGAGATGTTCCTGCTCTGCACTGATGACAGCGAATCAGATGTCAGGATGGTGGCTGATGAGTGTCTGAACAAAATCATAAAAGTAAGCAGGACTGTTTCAACTTTCATCTCTTGTTTCCACTGGTTTGCGTTTGTGTGATGTGATTTAACATGTAATAGTGTGTGTTGCTCAGGGTGGTTATTTATTATATTTCTCTTCAGGCTCTGATGGACTCCAACCTACCCAGACTGCAGCTGGAACTGTACAAAGAAATTAAAAAGGTAAAATACTGTGACAGTGTTGTGAGTCATTCTCTTATGCAACATTGTTTTCCTAAATCGCTGGTGACCCAGGTTTGATATGTGCTTCAACTAGCGTTGATGTTGAAATGCTTGGATGTTTCCTTTAAACACAAGAGTGTGACAGTGGTGGTAATGCGGGCGGTGGTGCTGGGTTTTGTTTCTCTGTAGAACGGTGCCTCTCGGAGTTTAAGGGCAGCTCTGTGGAGGTTTGCTGAGCTTGCCCACCTCATCAGACCACAGAAATGCAGGTAGATACACAAATGGCTGTAAAGCTGATGACAACCATATTCCAAGTAATTTTATGTTCAGAGTGGGAAATTGTGAAATAATTTTCTAAAGATGAGTTTCTGTTAAACATGACCAGACTAAAACAGATTTACCACATTTTCACGTTTTCTGGTATAGTATTATTGTGCTCTGTAACGCCACCAATGTTATTTTCTCACTGCTGTTGTTTTTTCATTTTTCTCCCTCTGTTCCCGCTTTGGTAAAGACCCTACCTGGTCAACCTGCTGCCGTGCCTCACCAGAATCGCCAAACGGCAGGAGGAGAGTGTGCAAGAAACTCTGGCTGCAGCAATACCCAAGATTATGGTGGCTTTGGGACACTTTGCCAATGATGGAGAAATCAAGGTATCAGCATAAAGAAGACTAATTGAGAATTGATTTGTATGGAAAATATTATCATGAAATCATAACATCCACACAATGTTCAAATGTTATTTTGTGGAATAGGTAATTAACTTTCAGTACTAGTTGTACTAGTAGCTTTTGTATTAGCTCAGGCTCTGTAGATGATACCAAAAGACACAATACAATAGTAGTTCTACCATTTTTGTCCCAGGTGCTGCTAAAGTCATTTGTGGCCAACCTGAAGTCCAGCTCCCCGACCATCAGGCGGACTGCAGCCAGCTCGGCTGTCAGTGTTTGTCAGCACTCCAGGCGTTTCAGCTACTTCTACACCTGGCTCCTGAATGTGCTGCTTGGTACGATACATAAAGGGCCACAGTCACATCGGTGCCCTGATGGGTCCTTAATATATGCTTGTACATAAAGACATAGATGTTAAATTTCCAAATGTAGTGACCCAATTTATTAGTTACCATGTACGTAACTGCTTTTAGCGTCATCACACAGGCTGCAGAATGTGACTGGGAAACAAAGTGCTGACCTCCTGTCTGTCCTATTTCCAGGTCTGTTACTTCCAGTGGATGAAGAACACCCCAGCCACTTGATTCTTGGGGTTTTGTTAACACTTCGCTACTTGATCCCTCTGCTGCAGCAGCAATTCAACACCACCAGTCTCAAAGGAAGCTTTGGAGTCATGAGGAAGGAAGCTGACATACAGCCGACACCTGAACAGCTGCTGCAGGTAAAGAAGAAATCACAAATCTGTGTATTTAACAAAGTTTAATATAACGTCTTGGCAGATTTATTTAACCATTTTTTTTGTGTTTATCTGTGTGTGTGTGTGTGTGTGTGTGTGTGTGTGTGTGTGTGTGTGTGCGCGCGCGCGCCTCTCAAAGGTGTATGAGCTGACCCTACACTATACACAGCACTGGGATCACAATGTAGTCACAGCGTCTCTGGAGCTCCTGCAGCAGATGTTCAGGACTCCTCCGCCGGAGCTTCTGCACATACTCATCACTGCTGGCAGCATTCCACATGCTACCGTGTTTCGCCAGGACACTGAAAGCCGCGCACACTCAAGCAGCATCCTGGAGCTCATTGGTAAACACATTAGTCAGTCAGGGCTGTGCTGATTGATTCTTGTAGTCAGCATGTGGTTGAAAGTGCAACATATCTGCTTCAGGTGGCTTTTAATTGATTAACCCATTCTGACTGACTTTGCCAGGATTTAACTGTATTGGTGCTCTTCTCTTGTTTGTGCTATGCTGTGTATTTGCAGCCTTTTTTTTGCTTGCTAATTCTGCTAACCTCTAAATAATTGTTTTTTCTGAGTCTTTCTGAGCTTTTACTGCTTTTCTCTTCCTCAACTCCTCCTCTTCATTTCCTGACATTTGCAGCAGGGGGAGGGTCTTCCAGCAGCCCACTCCTTCTCAGGAAGCAGAGAGGTGACTAGTGTGTTTATCTCATTTGGTGTCATCTACCCCTTGACTGATGTTCCTTTCAGGTTTTGGGCCAACTCGCAGTCGCTGTTCTCTTCTTAGTTGTTGAACTTTAATACGGTGTAATAACCCATGCGTGGAGCAGGTGCTGTTATTTTAAATGAAGTCAGTCAGAAATCGGTCAATTCACGCACAGATTTCAGTGTCTTTCCTCCTCCTGAGCTGCTTTGCTTCTTTGTTGACATTAAATTTGTTTCCAGGTAAAATGCTTTCTGGAGAGGAGGATGGTTTGGAGGATGACCCGGAGAGAACAGATGTCACGACTGGTGCCTTCACAGGTGAGATGCCCTCACCAGGAGGCAAGATGTATAGTAATATAGTAATGACCATACTTTACGAATAAAAGTACTTGTTAATCCCCCATCCTTCAGTGAAGTCTTTTTTTCTTTCAGCGTCAGTTGTTGGTGCTGACGCGTCCTCCACAGGCCAGGTGGACATCATCACTGAGCAGCCACGCTCCTCCCAGCACACCCTTCAGCCTGGCGACTCCGTGGATCTCAGTGCCTCCTCAGAGCAGGGTGGTGGAGGAGGCGGCACTTCTGCATCTGGCACTCCCGAGTCGCCTAATGACAACGAGGAGGAAATGCTGAGTCAGAGCTCCAGTGGTGGGGCCAACGTTACCCCAGAGACGGCTGACTATACCACCCCAGAGAACCCCACACCAGACGGAGGGCCTTTAGGAGAAGGAGGCACACAGCTAGGCACTAATGACTGCTCACTTCCACCCAGCGACTCCTCCCAGACCACGACAGAGGGACCAGATTCAGCTGTCACCCCTTCTGACGTAGCAGAGCTGGTCAGTGTCAGTGTGTGGGCATGAAAGTAACATTTTATTTGGTCTGAGACCACATTGAGTAGAGAGTAATCTCTTCAGTGTATAATGATGGGTTATGTATATGTATTCCTGTGTGCAGTAATACTACCGTAGACGCGGACTGTGCAATAAAAGAACTATAGGTGGAACTGCAAGACGTGTCGATATACGATTGATAGAACGCGTTCTATCCATGGTTTGACAGACAACACGAGTGAGAATAGTGCTGTGTTGAAACAATCATGCGGCTGGAATACAGTCAACATAACCTCAGAAATTCAAATAATTAAAGTCTGTCTGAGAAGCAGCGTGGCATGCAATTCAATTTCAGCGTTCTGAGAGCATGTTCCTACAAAGACAAGTAATACCACAGTGGCGTTGGATAGAAAGAGACGGCAATGTCACAAATGCATCAGCATAATATATATATCTGTAGGTTCGGTCAAAAATGTTGGATTTGAATGGATGAGACGTTCACACTTTACCGGCCATTCACAACAGTTCTGGGCAGTATTTAAAACGATGACAGTCCTCACAACAGTACATTACATTAGATGCGACGTTGGACTGTAAGTTTGGACAACAGCAAGTTGACATGACATAACTAAACATTACCTCCAAAAAAAGCACACTTACGTGTCAGATTGTTCATTCTAACAGTTGGACCTCCATGCCCCCCCTCTCCTCTTTCCTTCTCACTTTGCCGCAGTCATATACTCTACTGCCGCGGGTGACTGATCTGCCCCTGCTCTCAGCTACTTACACCAAGGCTCCCGATGTCACAGAGGACGACTCTTCTGTTTACACTGCATCTTCTTCTTCGTCTTCCTTCTCTGTCTCCTCTTCTTCTTCTTTCTATGCCACCTCTTCCTCCTCTAGCACTAGTGACAAGGTCAGCCAATTGGACAGTTTGAACATTTTGACAGTGGCTTGTTTGTCTGGAAACTTTTTGGCTTTCTTTATTTTTGTCCTTCAGTTCACTTGTTGATCAGAAACCATGCACTGACTTTGCCCTGATTAGTGCCATTTTTTCTATTTGTACATTATGTCCTCTCGTCTTTTTCTTGGTTCCCAGTGATTCCCTTCCAAAAATCGGATGCTTTTGAACGTTCTTTGTAAAACTCAACCATCCCACTTTCCTTGCTTGCTCTGAAGTTCAAAAGTAGAAGCATGAAGACCCTGTATTCGTAAATGTGGCTCCCTCTATGTTTTTAAGAGGCTGTGATGGGCTTTTGTTCCAGCGCAAACCAAAGTTGGAGAAAACTGTTATTTATTTAATTGGTACCTCTTTCTGTGCTGTTGTCAAACTAGTTATCTTTTCGATTATGGAGGAAGACTTCTAAAATCTTACCTTAAAAAAAATAATATTTACCAGATTAAGGGAGAAAGCTTGATCAAAACTTATTACACATACTGTTGATTTGCTGTATATTGGGTTTGAGCAGGATCCAGTGAAGTTTTAGTGGAACATTTGTTTGACTTGCAATGTTATTAATTTGTTGTTTGTCTTTAACCCACCAAATCTAAGTCAAGAATGAATTAGACTTGTGTTGTTTGCATGTGGTTTGCATTTTAAATGGAGACACATTGGGCCTGTTTACATGCACACAAAACATTCATTATCAGATTTCTGGAGTTATCAGACAGCTTTATCAGATAACGGCAGGGATAAAGTTATCTGATTCTGAGGGATCTGATTATGAGAAATCAGATAAAGACTCACTTTCTTTCTGAATATTCCGATGTCTGCTATGTCTGTGCGTGTATACCCTGTAATCTGATTTATTTAGGTTTTTTATATCGGTGCGTGTGTAAAAAGAAAAAAGAATGTGACGTGGTCACATTGTATGCAGATGTCAAAAGACAACAAACTGAGTAGATGTTAGCTGTACGAAAGCCAACCGCCATTTTTCCCCAGTGGAGTATAAACAAATGACAACAGCACAGTGTGGTCTATTTCAAGACAAGCCCTGACGTTAGGAGATAACAGGAAGCTTTAGTCCTACATTGCTATTTCTGCAGTATTTCTGATTACTCCTAGAGCGGTTATTGGATTTTTATGTCATGTAAACGGGCACACTGATGGGTTTGGTCTACCTGCAATGTTTGGTCCCTTGCTAGAGATATTTGTTTGTGTGTCTGTGCATAAGGTGCTGGATGGCAGTGAGAGTCAGTACTCTGGAATGCAGATTGGAACACTACAAGATGAAGAAGATGAAGCAGCAGCAGCAGCATCATCCTCCCAGGAGGAACCGCCAGAACCACCATTCCTGCAGTCAGCACTGGGTACGTCTGTGTACACGAATACACTTGGTAGTTGTTATAGAAGTCGTTCTGCTGCTAACTGATCCTCTGCTTCAATTGTGCCCCTCGTCCCTGCACCCGTTCTGTTTACAGCACTGAGCAAGCCTCATCTCTTTGAGGGCCGAGGTCATAACCGGCAGGGTTCAGATAGCAGCGTGGAATGCTTTATACCCAAGGAGGAACCTGCTGAGCCTGAACCTGACAACAAGGTAAGCTTTTCACACTGGATTTTCCTTCTGGGATTAATAAAGTTTGCTGAATCTAAAATAAAGGTAAAGGGAGGTTAATGGTAGATGTATTTGATTGTCTAACTTATTTCCGCTTCTCAGCCATCGCGGATCAAGGGCCCAATTGGACATTACACAGACCAGGGAGTAGAGCCACTGGTGCACTGCGTACGGCTACTTGCTGCTTCCTTTCTACTGACAGGACAGAAGAATGGTGAGAGATTATCGGATCTAGAACTCAAGATTAATTTGAGTTAAATTGAAACTGAAACCTAAAGAGGTGTGCTTGTTAAAAAGACTTGGGGGAGTATATTGCTGTCAGAATGGTAAAGATGCTAATCGTTCCCACGGGTCAGGAGCATTCACACAGTGTAGTGTATTTATATACATCAATTTTATGATTTATTTTTACATATTTATTAACTGACTGCACCTGTTGTGTTGGCACTATGACAATTATTTCTGTTAATTGGGAGCTATTGCAATGGTCAAAACTTTTCAAGATCTCTGACTCAAAACTACATGTTTTGATTTGATTGAAAGTTTTCCCCACTTCTGCTGCTGGTAATTACGGTTTAACTGACGTGACGTGAATGCTTATGAACCACTTAGATCAATACTGTCTTTGCTCTGTTTCTTCAGGTCTTGTCCCTGACAAAGAGGTGAGAGTGAGTGTCAAGGCCCTGGCGGTCAGCTGTGTTGGTGCAGCTTCGGCACTGCATCCTGAAGCTTTCTTTAATTCCCTCTACCTGGAGCCGCTGGGCGGCACTCCACCAGAGGGTATGGATAAAAGGAGTTTATTAGTGTTTAACTGCCATGAAGTCATGTAAGTCGGAGCAATAAGCATTTAGAGGAGTTTAAAACGTCATCTCTCCATGTGAGCAAACACTATTGTTGCTCCCCTGCCTCACTCGAATGTGAGGTGCACACGCTGCAGACGGCAATTTGCATATGTGTACGGAAGTGGGATGTTAAATATGCCAAAAGAAAACCAAGCTTATCTTTGACCATGTTTTTATTTCTCTGTCCCTTTGCAGAGCAGCAGTATATCAGCGACGTGCTGGGCCTCGTTGACCACGGAGACCCACAGATCAGAGGGGCCACGGCCATCCTCTGTGGAGCCATCATACAGGCTGCACTCACCAAAACACGATACAACATACACAGCTGGCTGGCCAGTGTGAGCAGTGCAACAGGTTTGTGTGTGTGAGGGAATTTGTACAGGTGTGCTGTGGTACAGACGCGTTGAAAGCTTGGATAGTGTTTTTACCTGTATTCCCTGTTTTTCTCCAGGTAACCCTCTGTCCCTGGTGGACTTGGTGCCTTTGCTGCGGAAAACTTTGAAAGATGAATCTTCTGTCACCTGCAAGATGACGTGCTCGGCAGTGAGAGTAAGACACCATGTCCAGACATGTGTGTGTGCTGTGTTTTTGCGAGTCTGAGGTTTTTGATTGTGTCTTTCAGCACTGCATAATGACAGTGTGCAGCAGCACCATGAGTGAGCTCGGCCTGCAGTTGCTGATAGACCTGCTGGCTCTGAGGGACTCCTCTTATTGGCTTGTACGCACAGAACTCTTGGAGACGCTGGCTGAGATGGACTTTCGGTAGGATAAGTTTACATTTCTGTTTGAGTTACTTGATTGGCCGATGTCAGGGTTAAAATGCCAACACCGTTTCTTGCGTTTTTAGGTTAGTTAATTTCCTGGAGTGGAAAACTGAGCGTTTGCACAAAGGAGATCATCACTACACTGGAGTAAGTAATCCATCCATTCTGTCTTTATTGTATTTGTTATTGTACCCTGAGTTGCTGACTGTGCTCATCCACGTGTTTACATTTCACTCTAGCGACTGAGGCTGCAGGACAGAGTCCTCAATGATATCGTCATTCGTTTGTTGGGAGATGATGATCCAAGGGTGCGACATGTGGCCGCCTCCGCTATCAGCAGGTATCTCTTCACATCTAGAATCTACAGGAATTTACTGAGGAGCAATTTTTATATTAGCATATTTTTATTGGATTTGTTAGATTTTTCTTCTCTCTCTCTCTCATTCTTGTCAATATCTAACCCTTATCTCATGTTTCCTCTCTGTACCAGACTGGTGTCCAGGTTGTTCTATGATTGTGACCAGGGTCAGGTGGACCCAGTTGTGGCTATTGCCCGGGACCAGAGTTCAGTCTACCTGCAGCTGCTTATGCATGAGACACAGCCACCTTCCCAGTTCACAGTTAGCACAATCACAAGGTACTTACACTCCTGCACTCACTTGGAGTCATGGGATGTGGTTAATTAACACATACCATAAGTGAATGGCCTCACAAAATGCAGTCTTTGAGTAACTGAACAACTTTTTCTGCCAGGACATACAGAGGATACAACCTGTCCAACGCTGTGTCTGATGTCACTTTGGAAAACAATTTGTCCAGAGTTGTTACCGCTGTCTCCCATGCTCTCTCCTCCTCCACCTCCAGAGCCCTAACTGTGAGTTTCCATACACGTAGAAGGCTTTACCTGTTGTTGTTGACAGATTTTATGGTGTGCATGTTTATTGTGTTAATGCGTTTAAATGTCATTCCTTTTCTTTTTCTACAGTTTGGCTGTTGTGAGGCCTTATGCCTCTTGGCTTCAAATTTTCCGGTGTGCACTTGGAGCACAGGCTGGCACTGCGGCTATGTTAGTTCCACTAGTAATTTTTCTTCCCGCTCTAGTCTCAACCGCAGCAGAGGCAGGGCCCTCAGGTTTGTGTGACCTCTGTTCTGTTAAAGTGGCCATTCTATGTTTATTAATTAGGATTTAAAAGTGTGTGATGTATGTAACATTCGAACATGAAAGGCAGAATATGATCCTTTTAATTCATGCTTTTTTTAACATACTGTTGACATCTGCCACACATTTCCACAGTGGATACCATATTATTATTGCTCTTCATTTTAATACCTACACACCTGGTTATCTTATCTTTTTTTCTCTGCACTGCAGTTTGTCACAGCCAAGCAGTGCTCCAGCATCCTCAGCCGGCTCCTCATCTGCACCAGATAGTGAGCGGAGGTGTCTGACAGTAGGAATGGCCAACATGATCCTGTCCTTACTCTCCTCTGCCTGGTTTCCACTGGATCTCTCAGCACACCAGGATGCACTCTTGCTTTCTGGCAATCTGCTTTCTGGTGAGTAATGTGTATGCACATATATTCATATACTCAGTCAGGAAAATGCAGTAACTCATGATCCTGTTTCCAGCTGTTGCTCCTAAATGCATGCGCAACCCCTGGGCTGGAGAGGAGGATAGCAGCAGTGGGAGCACGAACACCGGTGGAGGCCCAAATAAGATGGAGGAGCCCTGGGCAGCTATGTCCGAGCGTGCGGTGGTGGTCATGGTGGAGCAGCTCTTTTCCCACCTACTGAAGGTCCTCAACATCTGTGCCCATGTGCTCGATGACACACCACCTGGACCGGCCGTGAAGGTAACTTGAATCAATACCGAATCATTTGGTTTCAAACATTAAACAGACATTAACCCGTCAGCTCTGTGATACAAGGCTTTACAACGTCTGAGTAATGATGATGGAGCCCCTTTGCAAATACAGCAGGTATTCATTAAATTCACAGCATTAGAGCGAGCATTCCCTCTCTGTCAGTGTGTTGCAGTGACGCTTTGATGTCCTGTAACAATACTGATTTTTGTACTTTACTTTTTGTATGATGTTGTGCCCCGTTCATGCTCTCAGAGACCACCCGTCACTGAAACCCAGCTCGCTGTTACCCAAAGACTGAAGCCATTTGATTCAGTCTCTTACTGTGTTCTACATGCTGATTCTCCAGATTATGTTTCAATGTGAAAACGCCGCACAAGTTGCATAAGCCAGAGGACTGAGTTGAGTTTTTGTGCCATTTCCTTCTCTGTAGGCGAGCCTCCCCTCACTGAGCAACACTCCCTCCCTCAGTCCCATCCGGAGAAAAGGCAAAGAAAAAGATGCGGCAGAGCCCAGTGCTGCCCCCATGAGTCCAAAAAAAAGCAATGAGGTCAACACGGGTACGTGCACATCTGACTTTACATTCACATGGGTACATATCTCTGTGAACAATTTAGAAATTAAACTATTGGTGTTTTTGTGTGAACAGGCAGGCCAGCAGACAGCACAAGCTCAACAGCGGTCAACAAGTCTACAACCATTGGCAGCTTCTACCACCTGCCACCCTACCTCAAGCTCTATGATGTCCTCAAGGCTACACATGCCAACTACAAGGCCCGAAAACACACTTTCTTTGTTGCGACCACCCTCTATTATAATTTAAAACTTGTTTTGTTTGGAAGCCTGAATGTTTTTGATTGTTGTTGTGGCTAATAGGTGACACTAGACCTCCAGAGTAGTCAGGAGAAGTTTGGAGGTTTCCTGCGTGCCACTTTGGACGTTCTGTCTCAACTGCTGGAGCTGGCTACACTACATGACATCAGCAAGGTAAAGATGACTTTACCCGCTCTATTGCACAGTGTTGAAGCATGGACATCCTCAAACTTTCAATTAGATTAATTTGATTAAATTAGAATAAATGTAACTGGTAAATAATTCAAAGTGATTTAGTCATTTTGTTTGATTACTTCAGGTGAAGATTTATTATTTGTAATTATGGAAGTCAATCTACCAAAAACAATAATATTTATTTCTGTACTTGCATTACAAAGTGATACATGAGCAGAAGAACACAGTATAAAAGCAGTAATCAAATAATATTGTCTGCTTCTTTTAGTGCGTGGAGGAAATTTTGGGCTACCTTAAGTCCTGCTTTTCCAGAGAACCAACCATGGCAACAGTTTGTGTACAGCAGGTCTGTAGTCTTTGTGTTCATGTCTGTGATTATCTGTGTGTGTGTGTGTGTGTGTGTGGCAGTCTGTGTGGTTCCTGCACTGAGCGGTGTGCTGCAACCTGTGTGACTCCACATAGAGTGAGGCTGGTTCCTGCCGACAGGGGCTGTAAAGTCGTTGGCTTCCCTGTGCGATGGTTCCACACATTCATATTCATAAACTGTATAGAGACTGACACATGTTCTCATATTGTCAATTGATGGCTGTTTTCTGAAAATTTAAAATTAAAATTTGTTAATCTTATTTAAACAACTTTTTTCATCTTTCTCTAGCTGTTGAAGACCCTGTTTGGCACCAACCTGGCCTCCCAGTATGAAGGCGTCCTTAGTGGACCCAGTCGCTCACAGGGCAAGGCGCTTCGTCTGGGCTCTTCCAGTTTGCGACCAGGCCTCTACCATTACTGCTTCATGGCCCCATACACACACTTCACCCAGGCTCTGGCTGATGCCAGTCTCCGTAACATGGTGCAGGCTGAGCAGGAGCAGGACACCTCTGGGTGGGTTGTAGCAATTCACACTTTGCATAAAACATTATTCACATTTGTGTATATGAGGAAACTTATATTTTACTGAACTGTCCTTCTTTCTCCGCCAGGTGGTTTGATGTGATGCAAAAAGCTTCCAACCAGCTAAGATCCAACATCGCCAATGCAACTCGCAACAGAGGGGATAAGGTACACATGCTCTGTTCTGCTACATGTTTGCCTGTAAACAGCTTAAACCAAACAACTTCATATTAAAACATCGAGTGCTGCTTCAGTGAGGTCGAATTGTTTGAAACGCTGTAGTTCTTCCCCTCCTTGTTTTCCCAGAATGCCATCCACAACCACATTCGTCTGTTTGAGCCACTGGTGATCAAAGCTTTGAAGCAGTACACAACCAGCACTTCTGTGGCCTTGCAGAGACAAGTGCTGGACCTGCTCGCCCAGCTGGTGCAGCTCAGAGTCAACTACTGCTTGCTGGACTCGGATCAGGTTAAACAACAACAACATCAATAAAAGCCCCTCACTTTCCCTTTGAAAGAAGAATCGAGGCTTCAACTTGCTCACTCTGCATCTTTTTCTGTGTTCTTAGGTGTTCATAGGCTTTGTCCTGAAGCAGTTTGAGTACATTGAAGTGGGACAGTTCAGGTAACTTTTCTCTTTTTGTGAATCCTGTAAACTATCTCCATGACCTAAAGGTTCCTACATGCTCGCTGTGCTGTCAGACGTGGCTGTCCTACATATGTAATCACACCTGTTCCTCTGCTTGCATAGAGATTCGGAGGCCATCATTCCCAGCATCTTTTTCTTTCTGGTGCTGCTGTCTTATGAGCGCTACCACTCCAAGCAGATTATCAGCATCCCCAAGATCATCCAGCTGTGTGATGGCATCATGGCAAGTGGCAGGAAAGCAGTCACACATGGTGAGATTAACACACCACGTACACAATCCTTTCATTTGGCATGTTCACTACAACACTAAATGTACTTCCTTCTTCCACAGCCATCCCAGCTTTGCAGCCAATAGTTCATGACCTCTTTGTCTTGAGGGGCTCAAACAAAGCAGACGCAGGCAAAGAACTGGATACACAGAAAGAAGTGGTGGTCTCCATGTTGCTCAGACTCGTACAGCACCATCAGGTACATGCAAAGAGACACCGTACGCAAATGCCACGTGTCCAGCTGTTCTTCCTGTGCTTCACATGTGCTTCCACATGTGTCATCGTGTGTTTAGGTGTTGGAGATGTTCATCCTTGTGCTGCAGCAGTGTCACAAAGAGAATGAGGACAAGTGGAAGCGTCTGTCGAGACAGATTGCTGATGTCATACTTCCCATGATCGCCAAGCAGCAGGTAGAAAAAACATTTGGAGGTGCATGTTGGTGATCATTTCAACTGCAAACCTGTGATGAAATGGTCTGGCAGCTTCAAAGTCTGTACATGTGGTGTCCTCACAGATGCACCTGGACTCTCCGGAGGCTTTGGGGGTCTTAAACACTCTGTTTGAAACTGTGGCGCCCTCCTCCCTCAGGCCAGTAGACATGCTGCTCAAGAGTATGTTTACCATCCCGGCCACAATGGTAAGACACAGTATCTGATGTCTAAAGGACAGGTCTACTTTTTGTTGAGTGATAAATATAGATTCATAATTTGAATTGCTCCTCTAGGCGTCAGTGGCTACAGTCCAGCTTTGGGTGTCTGGTATCCTGGCAGTGCTCAGGGTGCTCGTCTCCCAGTCCACTGAGGACATTGTCCTGTCCCGGGTCCACGAGCTCTCACTCTCCCCACATCTTCTCTCCTGCCACACTGTCCGACGTCTCCACCAGCAACGCTTCTCACCAAATGACCCATCTACTGCTGCTGACGCTGTCACTAACCAGGAGACTGACGAGGAACAAAAAGCTCCACCCGAGGAAACATTTGCCAGGCTAGTTGTAGTTATACTGTCTAGTTGGGTTTTTAATCTAAGGACTGAGGTCTTCCCTTTGGTTTACTTTATATACTTTTCTGAAACTCTGTCTCACTCTTAGGTTCCTTCTCCAGCTGGTGGGAGTGTTACTAGATGACATTTCCTCGAGGCGCGTTAAAGTAGACATTACAGAACAGCAGCATACCTTCTACTGCCAACAACTGGGCACACTGCTTATGTGTCTCATACATGTCTTCAAAAGTGGTGAGCATGGCAGTATCAGATGACTTACATTTTACAGTGTGCATGCACCAGTGTATGGCAGTTTGTGTGAAACGAGCATTTTGAGTGTCTGTGATTTCTTTGAAACAACCTTTTCATTCCAGGAATGTTTCGAAGGATAACGGCTGCAGCCAGCCGCCTCCTAAAAGATGAGAGCGGAGGGGGTCAGACTGGGCACGAGACTGGCCTCTTCTACCCCTTAGAGGGTCTGAACAACATGGTGCAGTTCCTCATCACCACCCACCCCTCCCTGGTCCTGCTCTGGTGCCAGGTTCTCCTGATCATCAACTACACCAACTACTCATGGTGGGCTGAGGTTCACCGGACACCCAAGTAAGAGCAAAGACTACATTTTGGAAACTAACATTTTTCTAACTCAAGAGACAAAATGTTTCCCTCAAGTGGAGGGAAAGAAACAAAGGACCCCCCCCCCCCCCCCATCTCAATCTTTTTCTTGTACTTGTCCCAGGAGACACAGCCTCTCATGCACCAAGCTGCTCAGCCCTCATTCCTCTGGGGAGGCTGAAGAGGACAAGCCCGAGACCCGTTTGGCAATGGTCAACCGAGAGATCGTTCGCAGGGGAGCTCTCATTCTCTTCTGTGACTATGTGGTGAGAAAAAGAAAGTTGGAGATTATAGACTAATATTAACAACAAAGGAATAAGTCATAATGATGACTATAAATGTGGTGATTTATTCTAGTCTTTTTAAATTTAAGTAATGTTTTTTTTTGTCTTTTTTCTTAGTGTCAGAACCTTCATGACTCTGAGCATTTGACCTGGCTGATTGTTAACCACGTGCGTGACCTCATCAGCCTTTGCCACGAGCCTCCAGTCCAGGATTTCATCAGTGCTGTGCACCGCAACTCAGCTGCTAGTGGCCTCTTTATTCAGGCCATCCAGTCTCGCTGTGACAACCTCACTACGGTGAGATTTAATTATCCTTCAGCCATCCCATCATCAGTCACAGTGTTTAAATAAATCCTCACTTTGTCTTTCCTCCTCACCTAACTTTCTGTTTGCGCTTCATCTCTCATACGTGTCATATCTTTGTTACCCTTTCCTTCCTTTAGCCTACTATGTTGAAGAAGACGCTGCAGTGTCTGGAAGGCATCCATCTGAGTCAGTCTGGCTCCCTGCTGATGCTGTATGTGGACAAGTTGCTCAATACACCCTTCAGGGTTCTGGCTCGCATGGTGGACACACTGGCATGTCGTAGAGTAGAGATGCTCCTGGCTGAGACGCTACAGGTACAGTATGTGTGTGCATATTGAAGGAGAAGGGAGTTTGCTTGTGAAGAATACACCATTTATTTCTGTTGTGTGTGTGTTTTTCCACCCTGCAGAACAGTATAGCTCAGCTGCCTGTGGAGGAACTGGACAGGATCCAAGAATATCTCCAGACCAGCGGTCTGGCTCAGAGGTAACGCCGTCTTATGATCAGTAATAATTTAAGCAAACAGCAAACAAATACAAACAAACCGTATCCGTTCAAAATGCTAAGACATTTTTATTGTATCTTTATCCATCACAGGCATCAGAGGTTCTACTCCCTGCTGGACAGGTTCAGAGCCACTGTTGCTGACAGCAGAAGCCCCACTCCTCCTGTAACGTCTCACCCGTTGGATGGGGATCCACCCCCTGCCCCTGAACTGGTGATTGCAGACAAGGTGGGGAATCAGAGAATTGGTGGTCTGAGAGTAGATTCTGGTATTTTGTGTATTGGGCCACGTGTCTTTTTCACCATTTTAAGAAACCTCACATGCAGTTTTTAAAATGGACTGAATTAGATTTCTTTATTTTAGGAATGGTATGTGACTCTGGTGAAGTCTCAGTGCTGTCTTCGTGGAGATGTTTCCCTGCTGGAGACTACAGACCTTCTTACCAAACTACCTCCCACTGATCTCTTAAATATCATGCGATGCAAGGTGATGCAGACAACCAGTCTACTACCAGTCGATTTGTTTGCTGCATTGAGCAGATATCAGGATACACATAATCATACTATAACATAAAAACCACAACAATACTAACAGAAACTCAATTTGGCTCTTTTTAAATGTCCAGGAGTTCAACCTCAGCCTGTTGTGTCCATGTCTGAGTATGGGGGTGCAGCGGATATTCCGGAATCAGGGGGCGCTTCTGTTGGAGACTGCTTTGCAGGTGACCCTAGAACAAATCGCAGGGGTCACTGAGTCGCTTCCTATCCCACACCGCTCCTTCCTGCCACCCCCCCAGCCACATCCCTATTGGGGGCAATTGGCTGATGTTTATGGTGAGATGTGTTTTAATGCACCTAGGTTACATTGTGTATTGTTGGTGTAAAACCTGAATCGAGTGATGCATTTGTGCCACTTCAGCCACCCTTCAGCCTTACATTGAGTATCTTAACATGTTTGTTTGTTTTTTAGATGAGCCAGGTTTCTACCCCAAGGTGTTATCACTCTGTAGAGCTCTGTCCCAGTACCTGCTAAGTGTGAGCCAGCTGCCCTCCTCACTACATATTCCCTCTGACAAGGAACACCTCATCACCACGTTCACCTGCACTGCCACTGAGGTAAGTCCAGTTTGTTTTGTATCCTGTTCCCTGCTCTGGGGAATCGATCTCTGCATTCACAGTACAATAAATAAAACCACTATATTTCAGAATAAAATGTTCTACAGTCTTCTTCTACTCTGACATGACTGTCTGTTTGCCCAGGTGGTAGTGTGGCATCTGCTCCAGGACCATTTACCCCTGAGTGTTGACCTACAGTGGGCTCTGTCCTGCCTGTGTCTTTCCCTGCAGCAGCCTTGTGTCTGGAACAAGCTGTCTACCCCAGAGTACACCACACACACCTGCTCCCTAATCTACTGCCTGCATCTTATCATCGTTGCCGGTAACAGGACAACAGGATCGGTTTCTATATTGATTTTGATTACATATTGGCAAAGTATGATCAAACCTTTTGCCTTGGCCTCCCAGTTGCTGTGAGTCCTGGTGACCAGCTGCTGCATCCAGAGAAGAAAAAGAAAAAAGCAGAAAGAGATACTGATGGAGACCAAGTGGACTCTCAGAGTAACTGTGAGCTTCTCCCCAGATATTCAGTAAAATGTTGTATAATGAAGTTTTTTAATAGCTTTCTGGTGTTCTGGTTAGATATCTGGAGAAATGAACATGTATATGATGTCAAATGACCTCTGTGTGCAGACATGTGCGAGTGGCAAGCATGTGAGATCATGGCAGAGCTGGTGGAAGGTCTGCAGAGCATTCTTTCCCTGGGTCACCATAGAAACGGTGTGTTCCCTGCTTTTCTCACATCACCGTTGCGCAACATTGTTATAAGCCTGTCCCGACTGCCCCTGGTCAACAGCTACACCCGAGTACCTCCACTGGTGAGTGCTTGAAAGAAATGCTTGCAGTTCAGATATATACTGTGTTCTGTCGTTGTTTACATGGTGTGTGTGTGTGTGTGTGTGTGTGTAGGTTTGGAAATTGGGCTGGTCCCCTCAGCCAGGAGGCGAGTTTGGCACGACGCTGCCCGAGATCCCTGTGGACTTCTTGCAGGAAAAGGATGTCTTCAGAGAGTTTCTGTACCGCATCAACACTCTGGGTACACAAACGCACATTCCTTTGCTGTTTCCATTCTCTTGCACGGTGTCTCACCACATTAACCACATTACTTTCTGGAAGCCAAATTTTGTTGTAATTTTGACAGGTGACTAATATTTTCTTATCTGCGTGGACCACAATTTAGGATGGAGCAGCAGGACTCAGTTTGAGGAGACGTGGGCTACCCTGCTGGGGGTGCTGGTCACCCAACCCATCACCATGGACCAGGAGGAGGAGACACAGCAGGAGGTATGCAGTAACATCACATGCGTACCTGAGAATGTATTCTGTAACTATTTCACATTTGCAGGTCGTTCCTACCCATCTTGGACTTCTATTTTAACCCTTTTGTCTCTAGGAGGACTTGGAGCGTACCCAGTTGAACGTGTTAGCAGTGCAGGCCATCACCAGCCTGGTGCTGAGTGCCATGACTCTGCCCACTGCTGGCAACCCTGCAGTCAGCTGTATCGAACAGCAGCCCCGCAACAAGAGCCTCAAAGCTTTGGAAACATGGTAGTTAGGATCTTTTCTCTATGTAGCAACCCAGAAAGCCTGTAACAGTATTTAACCTTTCTGTATGTGATCTCAGGTTCGGAAGGAAACTTGCAGTGATCAGAGGTGAGGTGGAGAGAGAGATTCAGGCTCTTGTATCAAAAAGAGACAATGTCCATACACACCACCCGTACCACGCCTGGGACCCTGTGCCCTCACTCTCTGCAGCATCTGCAGGTAACAGACAACCAACATTTACAAATGATTGTTGTACTTTACTTCAGTGACTTCAGAGTTTTGTTAAAACTGAATATATTGATTCTATATGTATTTGTGTTTTTAGCTGGTACACTGATTAGCCACGAGAAGCTGCTGCTGCAGATCAACACAGAGAGGGAGATGGGGAACATGGACTACAAACTAGGGCAGGTAGGAAAATTATGAATAAAAGGAATGGATGACTCGAATCTCAAAGAACAAGAAGTTTTTTGAAGGGTGGTCACGCCAAATATGGATTTGATTTAGATTTCTCTTCTGTTCTGCTTTGGGGCGGGTTGATAGCTCAGTGGGTAACACAGAGCCTTTTCAGTCTCAAAGCCCAAGGAGCTGTTGCATACAGAGACGTTAAATTATGTACTTGCACTTGTTATTTTTTTAAATAAAGTATAAACCTAAATAATATGTCCTCTTTAAACGTTCATTGTATTTGCCTTCTCCCTCTCAGGTCTCCATCCATTCAGTTTGGTTGGGTAACAATATCACTCCGCTGAGGGAGGAAGAATGGGGCGAGGATGAAGAAGACGAAACGGACAATCCTGCTCCATCCTCACCACCTTTATCTCCCATCAACTCTAGGTGAGAGAAATAAGCGCACACACATACAACCATACCTGTAGACATTTCTTTAGTCGTGTATACGTTTATATACCGGTGTTAGCATTAAAACGCACATGACTTCCCACTGTTCCCTGTGCCTTCAGGAAGCATCGTGCAGGTGTGGACATACATTCATGTTCTCAGTTTCTCCTGGAGCTCTACAGCCAGTGGCTGATTCCCAGTTCACCAAGTAACAGGAGGACACCGACCATCCTTATCAGTGAAGTGGTCCGATCGGTGAGCTATGACGCACAGACTCTGTCATCTCAGATTTAGGCCTGCGTGTTCTGGGAGAAGTGTTTCCACTGTTTTTTTTGTCTTTTCCTGTAGCTGCTGGCAGTGTCAGACCTGTTCACTGAGAGGAACCAGTTTGACATGATGTTCTCCACCTTGATGGAACTGCAGAAGCTCCACCCACCAGAGGATGAGATTCTTAATCAGTACCTGATACCTGCTATCTGCAAGGCTGCTGCTGTATTGGGCATGGTGAGCTGAAGTGTGTGTGTATGTGTGAGAGATGGTCTCGCGTGTGTGCGACTGGCTTAAGTTTATCATATATTCTACTTCCAAAGGTATTTATAAAGGTATTCCATGTCTGAATGTATATTTCTAGGACAAAGCAATTGCCGAGCCAGTGTGTCGCCTTTTGGAGACGACCCTGCGCAGCACCCACCTGCCCAGCCGGCTGGGGGCCCTGCATGGGGTGTTGTATGTGTTGGAGTGTGACCTGTTGGACGACACGGCCAAACAGCTGATCCCCACTGTCTGTGATTACCTGCTGTCCAATCTCCGGGCTATAGCTCAGTGAGTATATCTCAAAAAATGTCATCATGTAGGCCAGTGTGCTTGATGTCACTGTGACCCCATCCCCTCACGCTGCAAGTAGTTCTTTAAATCAGTTAATTTTATTCAGATTAATCTTGGATTTTTCCACTTCTGTCCCCTGTTTTTGACTGTGCAGCTGTGTTAACCTGCATAACCAGCAGCATGTGTTGGTGATGTGCGCCGTGGCCTTCTACATGATGGAGAACTACCCTCTAGATGTAGGAGCTGATTTCATGGCTGGAGTTGTGCAGGTAAAGTATAACCAATGGTGGAAATTAAATCCTGAAGCGTGTTGCAGATCACACAATGGAATGTGCTACTGTCCCTGTCCTCCAGTTGTGTGGTGTGATGGTGTCGGCCAGCGAGGACTGCACGCCCTCCACCATCTATCACTGCGTGCTGCGCGGCCTGGAGCGGCTCCTGTTGTCAGAGCAGTTGTCACGTGTGGACGGAGAAGCGCTGGTCAAACTCAGCGTTGACCGAGTCAACATCCCATCGCCACACAGAGCAATGGCTGCACTGGGACTCATGCTCACCTGCATGTACACCGGTAAGAAAGACTCTGCCACTGATTCTGCATGTACTCCATGAGGACTGGTGCTTTCATTATGCCTGCTTTGACTTTCTCAACTCACTACAAGCTCACGATGGCTTAAAGCTAGCTGGCTACCTCACATGCACGATCAACCAACAGTAGTCGGTAGTAGTACTGGTCCTGGCTGATGCAGTACTGGCATTAGTTCAGCCATGCAAGTTTTAGTAATGCTTTATTCCTCTTCTACCGTAAGGCTATGGCTAATTCCTTCCATGTGCTCTCAACCTTCCATCACAACTTCCTCGCTCATTGCATGTGAAGTGTAGTGCTGTCCTTGTTGTAAACCTCGACCCCTTCACCTCTTCCTGAGAACGATTAGCATTATTTATATTGTATATTTAGTGTTTATTAGATGTGCAACAGAATGTCTATGAACACTTGACTTTTATATTCCATGTACTCTTTACACTAGAATTAGTTATTAGACTTAAATAAATCAGATATCCATAAGAAAACCATAAAACAGCCACAGTCTTAAATACAGCGATACAATTCTTTGGTCGTACTGTCCAGCACTAATACATGGCTATTACATACCCTACCTCTAACCCCTATGTCAGCCCCTGCTAACTCTAGCAGCTCCTAGCATGCTGTCCTTACAGTGACAGGCTAAAAAGCTCCTCTTCGTTCCTGAGAGCTAGCCAGCAAATTCTTCCCAACCCAAAACCTTGGTTTATGCCAATGGGTTACTTTTCACATACCCCCTCTCGTGTGACATTCAGGTCACGGGAGACACTAATCTGTGTAATACATCGAGAAAACATGACATTGAATTACTACTCTACTAATACTCTCTCTAAGCACCAGTCAATTACAGAAGACCCACTTAAGAATGTGATTCGACTTAAAGGGCTAGCTCCCACAAACTCACCAATTTTCTGTTTGACCTAAACTAAATTCTGATCTGAATCTTGTGGTACCAGTCTCCCTACTCCCACTCTAACCTCTCCCCCACTGGTTCAACCGGTGCCACCCCCTCTCTCGTCCTCTCAGCGGTTCTTGCATCGGGTTCAGACGTGACAGGGGTTAGAGGTCAGGTTGACTCGGGCTCTGCCGTAGCGGAGGCTGCAGGCATCACGGAGGGTCATGTTGGTTTCTCCTCAGGCAAGGAGAAAGCCAGCCCTGCCGGCCGCCCTGCTCACTCTGACCCTCAGGCCCCAGACAGCGAATCCATCATTGTTGCCATGGAGAGGATCTCTGTCCTCTTTGACAGGTACACACATGCACACACAAAATTCCTGATTTCACCTTCTCTCGCTTTAACGTTGTCACTCACAGGTTTGTGGAGTTAATGAAAAGCTGTCGTTCTGCTTCTCACCGCCAATTGTTCTTCCAGGATCAGGAAGGGTTTGCCAAGTGAAGCCCGCGTGGTGTCCAGGATTCTGCCCCAGTTTCTGGAAGACTTCTTCCCGCCGCAGGATGTCATGAACAAGGTCATCGGAGAGTTCCTGTCCAATCAGCAGCCTTACCCACAATTCATGGCCACTGTCGTGTACAAGGTACGAGTCAATGCAAACAAAAAATATTCCGGGAAACGGAAACGTGTGCCACTCACACTGCTGTTCACCCGTCCTCAGGTTTTCCAAACTCTCCATGCTACTGGTCAGTCGTCTATGGTGCGGGACTGGGTGCTGCTCTCCTTGTCCAATTTCACTCAGAGGACACCAGTGGCTATGGCGATGTGGAGCCTCTCGTGCTTCTTTGTTTCTGCCTCCACCTCCCAGTGGATCTCAGCCCTGTATCCTCACATGACATAGATTCCATGAGCAGAAGCGTGATTGCGTTGTTGTATCTGTCAATTATATTGGAATGTCACAGTATGAGGGGTGTAAATATGCAGCTCATCAGAAAGTGCATTATCTTTTCCCTAACCCCCCCCACTCTTAACCAGACTGCCTCATGTGATCAGCCGCATGGGCTCCAGCGAAGTGGTGGACGTCAACCTGTTCTGCCTTGTAGCCATGGATTTCTACCGGCACCAAATTGATGAAGAGCTGGACCGCCGTGCTTTCCAATCCGTTTTTGAGACGGTGGCCTCGCCGGGCAGCCCCTATTACCAGCTGCTGGTCTGCCTACAGTCAATCCACCACGACACATCCCTCTGAAGGCGACAGACAGCGACGGACATGGAGAGGAGTCGGAGACGGAGTGGGATGAAGCACAGCGAGAAAAGTGAATAAGAATGAGAAATGTGAGGGTGGAAATGAGTTCTCTACGTACACCTTCCTGCTCGAGTTGTGATGGAGACCAGAATGTTTTATCAGAAAAATCTACTCTAGCCTCATCTCTTTGATTTACATCAAATTAGAACTAGTGAAGCCACCACGATGAATTCAGTGAAGTGAGCATACCAAGAAAAAACTTAATGTGGATGTGAATCCAGGTCCGATTTTAGGGTCTGTGTGTTAAATGTAAAATGACTGTCTCTGAATAGGAAAAGTGTTTAAAGAGCACTGGCTGCAAACCCTCAGTGTGGTTCTGTTTACAACCACCCACCCCCACAGGTTGTTGCACGAGATGAACGACAGCACCTTGAACACTTGAAACAAAAAAAAGTTGAATCAATCAAACACACAATCTGATTTGTTTATTTTCCCGTTAGGACTTGCTTGAACAATATGTTGTAAGTAAAATAAAAAGGAGAAAAAAATAGAAAATGCTAAATATTTACTATGTTTAAAGTCTGAATGCATCTATTTTTCAGTGCGTCTCTGTTGGTGTGTACGGTCTGGTTAGGACAGACAGACAGACAAAAAGGCCAGAAATACCTTTTTGTTTTAATTTAACTTGTGCTCAATCTGTGTCGCAGAAAAACAGCAGATGGTAAAGTTTGTTTCATGTGAAGCGGGGACTGGGTGGTGCAATTGTATTGGTCACTAGTAAAGGCTGTTATGTTGAATTAGACGGGTATATTATTGGGCAGTATGGGAAAAAAAACATACATAAATACTTCTGTTTAAGACCCCATAAACCTCCTCCTAAGACAGTGAAAACTGTTGAGCAGCGAACGGAAAAATACCAAAATTCCATTGATGTCGTGAGTTTTAACCAGTAGCAGGAGGGAGAAAGCGTTTCCTCTTATGATTTTATGACCTTTTTTTGTTGTTTAAGTCATGTATTCTCCTCAGTGTGCCCAAACAATTCCACTTTTCTTTCTGTAATCCTCAGGACGTACGATGTGACTGATTGTTATAATAAGACTGGACGTCATTCAGTCGTGTTTAAGTGGAGTTACGTTTGGATCTTGTAAAAAGTAAATGTAACATAATATGAAAGCCATGGGTGCATGATAGAATGAGAAATGTGTAAAGATGAGATCTTTAATAGGAGGTTAATGTGATGCCATTTTCTTTTCTGTCTTAACACGCGTCAGTGAATCAGCAGACGACTGAATGGGTTTTATTGAAGACTTGACTCTGAGTTGCCTGAGCGTATGCTGGGTGTTATTACTCTGTACATACACTTGCCTTAGATAAAAGACTGAATCTACATACGTGTGTATGTCCTGTACACTGAAAGCTTAAAAGCATGCTTAGAATTTTTGCAATTTTCTTTCCTTTTTCTTGTTTGCGTAGTCCTTAATACTGCATTCCCATGGGTGCGGTTGCCATGACTGTTGTGTGGAACAGCTCAAACACAATCCAAAGGGAGCCGTGTAACCTTGGCGACCAACAGCAGCTTTGACAAATCATCAGATGAGGAAGTGTAGCATGGTAATGCCACGAGACAGCAGGAGTTTTCTTGTTTTTGTTGAGCTTTAAATATTTTGTCTCGGTCGCAAATTGGTAAATATTCCATTATTCCAATATTTCATTCATTGACTTTGTGCTGAATATTAAAGACATCTAGCACTTACAACTTGAATTTCTCATGTTGTTAGATGCATTTCACCTACCGTGCAGCAAAGTGGACTTTAGTGATTTGTATGCTAAATATCTCACACCAGCCATAAAGGTAATGTGACTGACTTCACTTTGAATGTGTTAAGATGTACTCACTCAATAAATTATGGTACTCTGCAGCTGTTACTGAAATTCCAATGTGAGGCGCTTCTGGAGCAAATGAAACCAGAATATCGACAGTTTCTCCTACGTGTTTGATTTGTGTGGTGGGAAAAGAAGAGAGGAAGACAGGAAACTCTCTGCCTGCTCTATGTTTAATGGAATAATTCAAAAGCAGGACAGAAACACTTCAGCTCATCCAGGCAGAAGAAAAGCAAAAGACCAACTGGGGACCCCTGTAGGGGGTAATACGATTACTCTAATCTTTTGTGGTTAGGGGAGTTGAGCGTGGAGGCCATGGACAAAGGTCAAGTTCAAATGATTTAACATGCTTCAGTTTAAGACTGTATTTCTCTTTGACATGAACAAGTCACACTGATACAGTTGCATTTCCTCGGTCCAATGAAAATCGGATCACTCGTATTAAAATAGTTTGTTGATCACTTCAGTTGAGATTTATTTAGTCGTTCTGTGGAAGAAGCACTGAGGATGGCGCAAGTCTCTTCGGTCTGGATCTTCCTGCTTCTTCTGTTTGTTTCTTTTACCATTATCTGTAAAAAATAGTGTATTTAATTTTAATATTTTCAGGAGATTCAGCACTGCATATGGTCTGTTGTAGAAATGAATAAAATATTTAAAGATGTTAAACATGTTACGTTTTGTTCTAACTGCCACATCTTGAGAGCTACAGTATAAGATGAAATTAGAAACACAGCACAGAGGATCCTCTGCGTGTCGCACAAATTCAACCATTAAAATGTTCCACTACACTCCGGTGAATCTTGTTCTTTGCCAGAAAGAATAATCTGTTGCCAGCCACATCAGATCAACCAGACAAACAAATGGCCAAGCTGAGCCGGGGGGAAACCTCGGGGAGAAAAGTGCTTATTTAAATGCATTTTCTGTGTTCGAAACCAGCTTACAGGCCTTTAACTGTAGCTCTGACATCTTATAACATGAAAGGTCACATTAGGTGCAATTTCAGAGTATACAACGCACCTGCCTGCGGGGTGGGGTCCAGCACCCATTAAGATGTGTGGCTCATGATTAAAAGGTATTAAAGGATTGCCAGATGGCTGCCATATGGGGCGTGAAGCCTGAAATCACTGTGGCACAGGTATTAAGGAAGCGTACATGCAAGACCTCTTATGTTTGAACTTCACAGTGTCATCCGAGCATGGACCTTTCCATGACATTTGCAACATAAAACCGAGCAGTCCCGGAAAGAGCTTATCTCATCGCGGTTTCACATCTCTTGACCTTAGCGCGGTTTATTTAGCAGATATGAAACAACTTACTGACTTCCAGGAGTGACTGTCTGGTGTTGATGCCTTTCAAGGTGCACACCCTTGTTAACGTTAGCTGGTGCAGTTCAAGGACCTTGACCCCAAAGAGTAAATAGACTGATACACCAGCCTAGATAAACTTCTGTCTCACATAAACATTGTTAAGAGTGGCAGTTGTATCTATATGAAGTTATTGAAACACACAAAAAAGTCTGTTTTTATCCATTTTGTATTTTCTAAATGTAATCTCCCCCTCTGTACCCCCACCCCGTTGCCCACTCTAAACACACCTCCCTCTCCTCCTCCTCTTTAGGCTACTTCGCCAGATGGTGCAGCCTTTTCTTTTGTTTACCCATCGTCTCTGAGTTTACTTAACTGACCTTAGCTACACAACGATGGAAACTGCCCGAGCGGCATCATCGTCGGACACCGAAAAGTAAGTCATTTTTCAGTCTCCCGCTGAGTGAAGCAGCCAGACCAAACCTCTTTGTCGGAACATGAAAAAGACCCGCATCCACCTTTTTACCTAGCCATCCCCGCTTTACAACTCAAACGTATTCCAAGCAGCTGTTGTCGTGTGTCTGCGCTGGGTGTTGGTAGAAGACTGAACAGTGCACTTTGCTCCACGCAACACGTCTGATCGTTTTTTTAAAAGCGAACTCTCAGGGCTACTGTTCAGGTGCTAAGTTTTGACACCTGTAGATAAGCTTCCACTGGTGGTTTTATTTGTGATTTCTCAATCTAACTTTTGTCAATTTATCCGCATAACCGCTTGATTTCTGACTGACAGCTCTGAAAACCAATGACAGGCTATAAAAGTATGTGTACACCGCCGCTACCATAGTTACAGACCGACATTCCGAAGAGCTGGAAATCGGGGGGCGGGACAACAGTTCAAGCATGGGTGGAAACACTTTTGAACAGCACGGCAAGAAAAAAAAAGTTCTTTGTAACTTTTACGAACTAACAAAAAAAGCATGCATGCCAAAGTGTAATATGACAAACGCATGACATAAAGTTTCTTACGACGGTTCTCCAAACAGCGCTAACTTTAATAGCATGAACAGCTAACTAAGCTAACTGGAGCGCTTCAGCTAATCACCGCTAACGTTGACATTTTCTTTAACGTTGGATTTTGTCAGTGAACCTCACTGACTGTGAGGAGATATTACAAGCAAATCCGCGAGGCACATTCCTGACAGGCGATGAAAGAATAAAAAAGTGAAGAACTTCAGCAGAGTTGTGGTGTTAATAGGTAAAATAGATTTATTTACCCACAGGTGCGTCTGTCGTTCATAAACATCCTTCTGATTGGTCAGAGGTGCACTAACCCCGCCTGCACAGGTGTGGCTCAGTCCCTTCCTCGTGACGTGCTTTACCTATAAACACTACTGTAGCTTAGTAGCAGTAGATTGAGAGTTTCAACTGAGCTTTTGGACAGTTATATTAGCATTTTCATACAGAGTTTTCATTACCATGGAATAAGAAAAGCATTATAAAGGGTCATAAATGCATCAATAAATGCATGTTACACAGGCGGGAGCTCTCCTAATATTCTTCTGTTCTGTTGTTTTACAGGTAAATTACCCATGAAGTGGAAGACCGAGTGACACCAAGATGGTAGGGCTAGCAAGGTTGTGCCATATCTGAGGCCAAACTCGCACCACTCTGCTGCATTTAGAACTGCTACTCATTTTTTCATAGCAGCTTGACGGCAGAGCCATTTGACAGGACGATAGACACTGGTCCCGTGTCTCTGCTTGAGCATAGCCCAAGGATGTGTAATGACTAAAACTTCCTGAATCAATGGACACGAGAAAGCACCCAGGCACAATGTTCAGGCAATATTCAGACACATCATCCAAGAGACATGGTGGGGGGCTCAGCCATCCCCAGCCTCCCCCACTCTCCTCCTCTATCCAGCAGGGTCGTATCCGTGCTGTTGAGGTGGCAAGAGGAAGAACAGGGTATGGCTTTACACTGTCAGGCCAAAGTCCTTGTGTCCTTAGCTGCATCCTGAAAGGGAGCCCTGCAGATTATGTTGGGTTGCGTTCAGGAGACTACATCCTCTCTGTAAATGACATCAACGTCTCCAAGGCGTCGCATGAAGATGTGGTCAAACTAATTGGACGCTGCTCTGGTGTTTTGAAATTGGTCATTGCCGAGGGAGAGCGTCACAGGCGGCACCACCACCAGCGCACCTCTAGCAGTCGCCAACATAACAGCAACGCAATGGCAGCATCTTACCTGGACTCGTGTTCCAGTGATGATGAGTTGGATGTCTTCTGTGACAACAGTGTAAACAACAACAATAACAGCAGGTCTGGCTGTGGAGCTCGTGGTGGTTGGTACAAACCGAAAGTGGATTCTAAGCAGCAGGGCATCAACAGGGCCGAGAAGGTGGTGGCAGAGCTGCAGTCTGGGGGAATTTTTAATATGATCTTTGAGAACTCCAGCCACTCCTCAAGCAGCTCCGACAAGGACAGGCCTGTGGTTAACTCATCATCAAGGCCACGTCCGCTGTCTGATGCAGAGTTACCTCCATATATGAACTACTCGCATTCCCAGAGCAACCCCAACTTACTCTCCGAGGAGGAGATGGCCCAAGTTCTAAATGATGATTCAGTCTTTCTGGACTCAGATTTTCATCATCTCCACCTTCACCACCATGAAGAGCAAGATGTGGACGTTGGAAATGGGGGCGACTTTGGCCTAGAACCTGGGGAGGGTATCCTCAATGTGGGCATGATTGTTGGGTATCTGGGCTCTATTGAGCTGGCCTCCACTGGGACAAACCTCGAGAATGACAGTCTGCAGGCCATCAGAGGCAGCATGAGGCGCCTCAGGGCAGAGCAGAAGATTCATTCACTGGTGCTCATGAAGGTGCAACTTATTGTTATTTCACCTGTCTGTGGACAGAAATGTTTTACTTGTTAACAATATGGGCATTTTAGTTTAGAAAATATAATAACTTTATCTTCAGCTGCCTTGTTTTAGGATTACCATTTACAGCTGCTAGTAAACATTTCAAGATAACAATTCAAGATAATATATATATATATATATATATATATATATATATAGAGAGAGAGAGAGTTTCAACATACATTATTGAAACTCATCATGGTATTGTTGTCAGATTGTTAGTACTTTACATGGTATCATATTGTAACATGAATTAATTGCATTCTACCAGGTCATGCATGACAGTGTGCGTCTGTGCAGTGACAGAGGTCAGGTCCTGGCCACATATCCTGCAGAAAAACTAGCCTTTAGTGCATGTTGTCCTGATGATCGCCGATTCTTCGGACTGGTCACGATGCAGGCCACGGACGGCCATTACGATCGTCCGTTCAGCAATGGACAAGATGAAGAGGGCAATTTGAGGACTTCGTGTCACGTGTTCATTGTGGACCCTGACCTCTGTCATCACCAGGTATAATTAGAGAGTATTTATTTATTATTGTATGCTGAAAGTCCACTAATCACAGGGGTGTGGTTTAATGCTCGACCCTGCCTGTGCCTTAGGTTGCTCATGGTGTGTGTTTGCCTCACTTTCTTAAAGGCTGTTCTCTGCGTTTGGTCCTGTTTTTTATGTTAAGGTCAGAGTTTTCATAAGGCAGAAACAGGTAACTCAGTTTCATCAATGGAGCTTGATGATGATATTAATATCCCAACATCCGGTTCAAGATTAAAAAATGATACAAAACATAGATGCAATTGAATGCTGGATTTTTTTATAGTACTTTTTATCTTTTATAGAAAAAGTAATCTGCACTTCTTTAATGACTCTTGTTTCCTCAGGTTCATTTAGCTGTAGCAAGGAGGTTTGGCTTTGAGTGTACTCCTGACCCAGACACTGGAGGTTGCCTGGAATTCCCACCCAGTTCTCAGCCACTCCTTCAGTTTGTCTCTGTCCTCTACCGGGACATGGGCGACAACATTGAGGGGGTCCGGGCACGGGCCTTCCACGATCCTGACAATGATGCCCAACAGAACCACAGCACCAGCAGCAACAGTGACAGTGGGATTGGCAACTTTTTACCAGAGGAGAAAAGCAACAGGGTGCTGTTAGTAGATCTGGGAGGTCCTCCCAATCACAACCACATCTCTGGGCCACGCCACTGGGACAGCCCCCCGTCCTCCCAGCAGGCCTGGAGCCCGACCCTAGGAGCCTCAGCCTCGCACCCACCTCCTCCTCCTCCTCCTCCAGCTCTGAGAAATGGCCCCTACCGTCATGATCCACACCTTGCAGACCTTCCTCACCCTCTCCCCATAACCCACCCTGATGTGTCTGGAAGGCACTCACGAGGGGTCCACTCACACCACTATTCACCAGGGAAGCGGGGAGGGGCTGTCGGAGGAGGAGAAATGAGAGGGGCAGGAGGAGTAGGAGTTGGGGTGGAGCCACAGCGGTGGCTTCCAGTCCATGTGCTGAGAGACTGGCGTCAGCAACACCACCAGAGCCACCTGCAGGGCTTGAGCAGCGATCAGGAGTCTTATGCTGAATCCACTGACGGATGGTCGTCAGCTAACTGCAGCACCCTGCCCCCACCCATGAATAAGATCCCGGCAGACCGTTACCGGGCCCCGTTGGCTCCTGGAGACCACATGCCATCACCTGGAGGGAGCCAACCTCCACCACCACATCCTCACTCCCACTCCCACAGGCTGGCTGTTCAGAAAGATGAGTGGGCTAAGAAGCTGTTTGGTGCCGGGGACCGGGAGAGAGCTGCAGCAGAGAGGGGCGAAAGAGAGAAGAAACGAGGGGATACCAAGGAGGGAGAGAAAAAGGTTTGTTTTTGGAACTTATTAAAGTTATTACCAACATTTCTTCACATTTTTTGCTTCCTGTAGCCCCACGCTTTCCATAATCCTGCACGCTGTGGGGTATTATGCTGTGTTGGTTTGTGAGTTGTGGGTTTTTTGGAAGACTTGTGTTAAAAGTGACCACGAGATGAGAATGTTGGTCAGCAGGTAGCATCCCATATCACACCCCCCTGCTGTGGAAATTTTCTCTGAATTCAATGTGTCCAAGGCTACAGTTTATTGAAGCTATAAATTCATCTGTGCTTATCTGGGTTCTCTCCATCACATTGTCAGCCCCTGCTTCCAACCCATCAGTTCCCGAGTTCGTTTTTATTTTTCTGATTTTGTTTTTTTACTTGTGTTTTTTAAGGTACAAAAACAGTCAGTAATATATTGAATAATCCGCGCGACTCATTTGGCTCTTTCCCCAGACTTGATACAAGCGGAATGATAAGTTATTTATCTCCACTGCTCCAGTATCAGATCATGAATTATGCACTAGCCAGACATCTGCCCTCACCTAAAAACCACCTGTTTTCAACTGTAATTTGACTCAAAGTTTATTTAGTAAAGTAATTGTATAGTATAACGATATTCGTTCAGTGTCATGTGTTTGTTTACGGTCTCCAGATAAGAGAAATGAATAGATACAGAGTCTGAAAGATATGTATATTCAACATGACTGCATCCTGTGTCCATTAGAGATCCCTGTAGAAATGTTGAAATGCTGATGCAAAATATTACCAAGGATGTGGGGAAACATGTAGTTTCACATTTACACAATAGGAAGTCACTTTCAGAACTAGATGATAGATAGACTCCCTGGTTAAACCCTTGGTGGACATGGTCCCAGGGACCCCAGGGGACAATCAGAGGAAATGTTTACAAGACCAGGGGCTGGGTAGAGGCTTACGGTGACAGGAAGTTGGATGTTAGGCTCTCTGAACAATGGTCCTGATCCACCAATATCTTAGTAAGTTTTGCTGTCAATGTCCTTAAACCTGACTTGCTTTGACTTTTTGTTTTTATTTTAATAAATTCCATTCTCCTCATCCAGCAAGTTAAAATATTGTTGTAGTTGCTCCTATTTAACATTGGATAAGCATAAGTCTGCAGGTTCTCACACACACACACACACACACACACACACACACACACACACGCCTCAGTATTGTAAAGTTTTCATGATATTATAGTAAGGCATTAGTTTCTTGTCTCTGATTGCCACATGGTGGCACTGTTTAATAATCTAAACTTTGTCTAGCACCTGTACTCCTACGCTCATCCAGGGGAAACTCATTAACATTTTCATTGAAAACCACTTTAGATAGATATCATGGGAATCGTGTGGTGGTTAACGTTCACCTGTCTACACGAAGTGTGTAAGTGTGATTGCATTCAACTCATCACTCAGACTTTTGGTTCGACCTTTTGGTGTTTAGTGTGTGCGTTTGTTTTTTATGACCGCTGCGTTGTCGTAAACAGTAAGGATACCTCTTCTCTTTGACGTTGACAGTATGTGCACACGCGTGTGTGTTTGTCTGTGTGCAAGATCCACTGCACAGATATGAGCTCTGAGCTTTCCACGAAAAATTAGACCTTCAGATTTTCTCTGATGCAGCCACACCCAAAACAGCCTCTGCAGCAGAGTCAGACCCTGCATGGTCTCTCCTAAACATGCTTCCGTTTGCGTCAAGCGCCGCTGCCATTATTAATAAGACTTGTTTTTAATTGGCCAGCTTAAACGGTGGCCGTGTGAAAATATAGTGTCTACATATTTAATTGAGTGCTCACATCTGTGTTATCTGACACATACACACAGATGCAGGCTTGACTTAGTATCCAGGCAACACCACTGGTTATCTCTTGATGTTGTGCAGAGGAGAACCTGCTACTAACCAGCCAGTCACATTCAATGCATGCTATGTTTTGGCCTTTAGAGCCTGTCACCGCTGATTAATTACTCATTAGTCAACTGGGGTTCTCATTCTGCTACAGTATGAGGAAATTGGCGTAATGCTGTTTGTGAGAGCAGAGAACGAAGCTGAATATTTCCGTCACGTTCTTAAAAGGCAGACAAAAGATAAAAAGACCTGTGAGGGCAACGCAGGACTAGGCTTCTTGTCCATTTTAGTTTACAGCTCTGCTCAGCGTGGTTACGTCACTGTGAGATGGCTTTGGACAATAAATCTTGACGACCCAATAATTAAATTTAGTCACATGCTCATTTTAGGCAGCAGTTTATGTGTTTGTGCGACAGCTGGCCAGTTTCAATGTCCTCCCTGCTAATGGGTTTCCACTCCAGCAGTACTTACAAAATAATTATGCCTTGAATATTCTTCATGTTTATTAATTGGTATTGAATAAAGATACTCTTGAGCTTTAGGATCAGATAAATAACAATGCTCTCCTACAACTTACTACTTTCTGCCGGTGTTGTCATGTCAGTCATGTTTTTTTTCTCAGTGTGTGTCTCTCTCTCTCTGGGTGTGTTCTGTCTGTTGCTGCAGGCTAAAATCACGTGACTTTACATGTCTGTGTCTAATACGTGGAATTAACGTTTTAGTGAAAAAAAGTAACCCATCGTAAACAGGCCTTCAGACGAGAACGTACAGATCTCTCAGCGTAAGCTGTGCAGGACTCGCAGCAAACACACACAGGCAGTCGGTGGGTGTAAGAAATACTGACACGCTGCTATCAGTATTATATAGTAGTATATGTTTTTATGTGTTTAGTTGCACCATTGCTGATATTTGATAAATAGACACTTCTTTGACTATTATTTAGACTGAAGGGAACTTGGTCAGTGTTTTCTGGTGGATTGATACACTTTCAGTGATTTGAAAAATCTTTGGTGCATCTGTGCTGTAAGTTTAAACTTAAAATTTGACTCAACTTTATTATTAATCCCCCAAAGGGCAAACTTAAAAGGTCAACACAATAATAAATACAAGATGAGAACAGGACAGATCACAATCACACTAACATATTAAGAAAATACAAAAAGAAGGAAAAAAATTTATCCATATATCTTCCTCAAGTCATCTGCTATCCACCTTTTTTACATAGTTATTTCCATCAAATGAGAATTGTTTTGCTCTGGGGATTCTCACGTGCACCCGCATCCGTCCTACTGCTATCTATATGTACTTGTTACAGGTAGCCTGTACCTGTTACTAAATATCTGTCTTTTTTTGCCCCAGAGTGGTCGATTCCGTGGTCTGACTATGGGCTTCCCTCCACTTCCCCAGCGCTCCTCAGCCAGACGCTCCTTTGGACGCTCCAAGCGTCTCAGCCTCGCCCGCTCCCTGGACGACCTGGAGGTGTGCACACACACGACCACATACAGTGTACAGTACATACATCTGTCTCAGTCTGACCACTGGATACCATCACATGTGCACTATCCGTTTCTATTAACAACCACTCCCCCCACACATCACTCCCTCTCCTCACGCCACTGTGGTAACATACGCAGAGTCAAGGCCCGAGCCATCTTATAGAAGGAGCCAGACTTTATGTAATTCAAGTGTAGAAGGGTCATTGTTTCTTGCTAACTTTGTGCAGTTGACTACACACATGCAAGAATTAAACAGTACTGCTTTTAGCTGCAAGAAACGACCCAGTATCCAGTCATTTGAGAGCCATGAGTTCTGCTTAACAATATGCCCATTTAGTTCTACTTTATAACCTTTTATAATGACAAAGTCTGCAGCAGCTGCTCTGGTACTCGGGCAGGAAAGGTACAATGGCCTGCTATCATGACTACTGCTCTACATGCCCTTGAGACAAGGCCTAGGTTTTGGTAGAGACAGAGATCGGAGAAAGGCTAAATGTTTCCGCCATTTAGAGGCTACTGGGAACAGATAAGCAGATTCCACACTGTCAGTAGTGAGTTTTTTTATATACATTTTTTGCATTTTTTTTTCTTTTATTGGACAGCGCAGTAGACAGCAACAGGAAGTATGAGGAAAGATGCAGAGTGGGAATCACACGCCACACAAGTCCCTGCTTGGATTTGACGCCATTTTTAAGTAAAATCACATCACTCATGAGAAACTTTGTATAGAATTTCAATTCCCGTCAAACTTGCTTGGCTTCATCTAACAGTTATTGATCATTTTTGTATTTTCCTGTGGTAATGTCCACATTGTACTACACCCGATGGGACCCCATATGTCACATTATCATTCTTCATGTTAATTATTTCCTAATTGTGGCACAGATAGAAAAAATAGATTCTACATCAAGTGCTGATATTGTAAGCATCAGTGCATTTCTGCAGACATTGCTCACCATTGTGTGCGTTTCCATTGCCAGACCATCCCATGGCAGGGTTTCTCTCTTCTCTCCTTTCCCCCTCCTCCCTCCCGTACCCTCTATTCTACCTTTTTCTTCCGGTCGTTAGGCCTTTTTCCTTTGCTGCACATGCGGTAATGTCTACAAACAGAGAGGGCTTTGTGTCGTGAGAGGGGGCAAAAGAGAGAGATTGGTGTGTGTGTGTGTGTGTGTGTGTGTGTGTGTGTGTGTGTGTGTCTTTCTATGGCTGTGTGGACAACTTTTATCTCAGTGCCATCGTTGTGTGGACATGTGGGCTTATTCTCAAGTTCAAAGCTTTGGACCAGTTTGAGGTTGAGACTTAGTTTTAGGGTTATGTTAGAAATGGGTATAGATTAGGGTTAGTGTAATGAATGTCCTCCCAGCTATAGAAAGGCAAATGTGTGTGTGTGTGTGTGTGTGTGCGTGTGTGTGTGGTGAAGCCGTTGGGAGGTGATGGGGTTTGAGGTTTTTGCCTGCACTTCTAATGAGCTCTGATGAGCAACAAGCTGACGTTGTGCTTGCCCTTGTTAGTGAGGCCAGACGCATACACACATACTGTACATGTGATAATCCAGGCACGCACATACAGATAGGAAATCTAACTTACTAACACACAAACACAGTTTTATATATATATATATATATATATATATATATATATGTATTCACCCAGCTCTCTGCCATCTCGTTAACTGTGACTTTCAGACTTCATGCTGAAGTGTGTGTGAGTGTGCATGTGTGTGTGCAGTGTATATGTACTCTGTGTGTGTATGTCTGCTATAGCTTGAAGCTGGCATCTTATCTTTTGATGGGTCTGATGTCCAGGGCTTAACCATCACATGCTCTCACACACACAGACACACACAAACAGGCAGAGTCTTATGACAGCAGTAAGGGGAAGGAAGTCTGAATTTCAGTTGTCTGATAAACTTCTTTGCCGTATAATTCGTTGCTGGTGTGTGTGTGCATGCAAAGGGACGGCGTTAAAATACACACTCATCTTGAAAACCACTAAAACCTATTTTAGATAACATTAAAAAATATCAGCAAGATAAAAATCAGCATCACATTTCATTTATTTTATTTCAGGTATAAATTCTGAATGAACTCTTTCAAAGGATGCATGCACAACCAATTAAAACAGGGAGGTGATTGTGGTGCTGAAGCTACTTATTAAGCAAGACTGACAGATGAAAACAGGGTCAAATAACCATTCAGAAGTTAATAGAAGTAAGACATGTTACACACAATGTGGAAGATCTCTCTAGTGAAACTCGATAGTTCTGGTGGCAGAGACACTTCTAATAAGATTTCTGCAGCAAAAACAAAGAACATGTTTTAACAGTGTTCTCTGTATGTTGGAACGGCTAGTTACCTGTGACAAGGTATCAACCAGGTGGGTTGTTTCCTTAGTGGAAATGTTTTCACATTCAGTTTGGTTTTAGTGTAGACTGACATATACAGACAAGGATAGATATGAAAAATGAGTTTGATTTTGTCTACGAGTAGCTTCATATCTGTGCGTCTGTGCTCATTTTCAGTTTGATGTGTGAAGATGTGCCAGAATGTGTCACAATGCCAGAATCATTATTGGGTATAAAAACATGATGAGTAATGATAATAGATACTTTTATTGATCCCCATGGGGAAATTGTTGTTTGGACAGCTGCTAGACCTTTGCCCTCCTGTCTGACAGCCAGCATTCGTGATGGGATGGAGGTGCACTTGTGGAATGGTTTACCGGCACAGCTGTGTATCAGTACATGTGTGACATTTGTGTAATAATTATTATTGTTTACAGTAAATTATTAAATAAAACAGGTGCCAGCTATCACCTGTGTCCACAGGTGTTAGGAACTTAAAACGATCTATAAAATACTATTTCGAATGTTATATAATCCTATATAATGATGAGCATCACATAAGCATCTGAAAATCTCTGCACCAGATTTAAAAAAAACACTCAATAATAACAATACGTCAATATGTGGCGTGTTTCTCATTAGGCAAAGGAGGAAAGTTTTACTCACAAACCCGCATAATATTGTACGTGTGCCTGCCGGGCTGCTTAGAGATGCCTGTAATGTTTTTTGTAGGAAAGCGATGGGAACAAAACGAACCGTCCCTGTTTCTAAATTCAACCGAAGCTAATCTGATGCAAAAGAATTTGATTTGGTGAAAACAAGGAGACATCTCTGAAAGCAATAGTTGAATTTAAAACTGACTAAAAGGCTACATGTTCGTAGTGAAAAGACAAATCCTCGTTTGTTTTGACCGACTCTGATAGCTGAAACCTCATAATAGTGTTTAATTAAATGTGAGATACACACCTGTGCAGAATGAGGGAGATGCCGCCGTATATAGAAAGAGCGTGGACAGTAGAGGGAGACAGTAATGGGTGTGTTGGTATTGTATTGTGGAGGTTTTAATTTAGCGCCTCAGTTACTCAAAAACACTGACTCATATCCATCCACTGGCGAAGCAGTGGTGTGATGGAAGCCGTGGAAAATGCTGGTTTATTGGCCATGAGTTAAGCTCGCTCATGAGATAGACGCCCCAGCACAAACCCTGGTAGAGGACAGAACATGAAGCAAACTAACGACTCTGTGGAAACTTATTTAATGTCTGTGTCACACTCGTACAGAGCTAATAGCAGTGGGAAAACCTGTGTACCAGTAGTCTGGTGGGTTTTAACCTTAGGCTGGAATATGTGAAAACATATGCACCAAGTAGGTCCCCGTATTACACTGTATGACTGTGCACAACCTCATCTTTCTGTCGGTCGACTCCTGAGTCGCATTATGACGTCTTGGTTATTAATCAGTGCGCGGCGTGAGTGAGGTGGCGCTCCGCGGCTATCCTCGCCCCTGGGGCCACATAGAGGGTGAGCGGGGGGGGTGTTGGGGTGAGAACGTACACTGTGTGTCACGGCATGTTGAGGAATGCTGGTATTTCTCAGATGTTTTGTACACAGCGTAATAATTGCTACAGATATCAATCCTTGCTGTGAACTGGAGGCTGACTCAGTCCCACAGGATAGATGATCCACCCCCCCCCCTCCCATCTAGAATGTCCGTTTACTCTCTGCGCTCCAGACGTGCACGGGGCATACTAAACAGATGACAGTAACACATTCAACTCGGCGCTGGTCTTGTGTGTGGGTGTGTGTGTTCCTTAATGACGAGGGGTCGGGGTGGGAGGTGTCACCCTCTGCAGCCATGCCTCCGCATTCGTTTTGATTGTGTGCGCGTCTCTCTCAGCCCACAGCAGTGTGGGTGGAATAGAAATTATACAAGGGTGGGTGGAAAAGCGGAGAAAAGAGGTGGGGGGGGCAGAGAGGCAGGGCGAGGGAGACGTTAGCGAGGGAGAAGGAGGGGGTGAGTCAGAGAGAGAGAGAGAGCGAGAGCGAGAGGGAAGGGGGATCTAGTGCCAGGGACAGTCTATAGTGGTTTAGACATTTGAATGCCATCAAGCTTTGCCGCTTGTCTCTCTGCATGGGCACACACTCACACACACTCACACACACACACACAGACACGCACACACACACTCACACTCACACTCACACTCACACATTCAACAGCTGATGATAATGTGTGCTGAGGGGAGCTCTCACATGCAGTGCTGAGGATTACTTATCTCTTCCTTCATGGAGCAGCAAACTTTGAGCTTGGATTCTCAAACAGCGGCTGATCCGGTGAGTAAATGAGCTGTGTACACGCGTGTGTGTGTTCCACTGATGAGTTTTGCTTCTGTCACATGTAGCATGCAAGCTGTGTCAACACGATTGTGACTGTAGTGAACCTATGTTTCTGGAGCAGATTATTTTAGTTCAGCCGCCTGTCAACTGCGATTGTTCATAAATTACAGATGATCTTTTTCTCAGATATTAAACGGACTGTGAATCTTTATATTTATCAACAGTGTAGAACGGCTGTTTGACTTCACTACTCCTCTTTTCTGTTCGGTTCTGTTCTTGACACCTGACAGTATCCTGTGCATATTAATTCTATTTAAATGCAGTGGAACTTTAGTTGTGAGGCCTGTCTCTGGATGTCATGTGACCTGAACAGACCAATCACCAGGCTCTTTGTCGGCTCTGTTGCATTCAAGGGAAACCTGTTGAATAGCTTGGCTCTGACCATCAGATCAGTTCAACAGTGGAAACTATATTGATTATTACAATTTCATTCGGAATAAAATTGACTAACGCGTCAATGTGATCATGTTACGAATCCAAGTTCCACTTTCTGACACCACACACACACACTAACACACTCACACACAGAGGCACGAGAACTCCTTCATATTCCAAAACGGTGAAGCACACAGTCAGACAGTCTGAGACAGAAACCTGCACACATTTCATCTTCTATGTATTTTTATGCTCACTGTGCAGAATGTGTGTGTGTCTGTGTGTGTATGTGTTCCTCGTGATATCCCCCGGGAGTAGAGTGTGTTGGTGGGCAGCAAAATCAGATGACAAGATGGGATCAACGCCTCTCCTGTACACGAAACACCTCAGGAAGCCAGATCGGGTCACATCAGATGTGACTTCGCTTTCACATGAATACAAGTGCTCGTTTTCATCTTCGTTAGGTGCCGGGTGAATCGGCACAATCAGACAGCGCCGTGTGTTTAGTCAGTCACAGGACTCACAGAGGCGACGTGTGGACAGGATAACTCGAGACACTTTGAAGGTGTAGGTTTGTCGTACCCGTTAAACACACATGCTGCAAAAGTGTCGTCGTGTGACTGTTGTGTAACTTTTGTGACAACTGTATTTGTATTTTATACATCTCTCCCCTTTGCTGTTTGCACCATTCATGCTACTGCATGTCTGTGCTGATGGACCAGCTGTTTAGCCAGCAACTACTGTAAATTACAGTTTAGAAAGGCAACAGGACACATGAGTCATTTTACACAGACAAGGAGCTTCATTTAGAGATCTGACGCCAAACCTTCCCACAGTCCAGATGCACCGGCTCCTAAAAACTCTGCACAGCTGTATTATTAACGGCTTCTTTTATTCTAGCCAACACATGCGTGGTCACTTTGTGGATCAGCTAACTTATCAATGATTGACCTGTAATTAGGAGCCATCTGACTCATTTGAAATGCTGGAAACTTTTTTTCCCCTCGTTCAGTGTCTCGTCTCAAGCACAACAGCAGAGGGCAGTGTTGAGATTTGTTGGATTTATTTGTCTGAGTAACAAAGAAGTGGAGGGATGAGAAAGTGTGCATCTTTTGACAGAGATGGTGCATATAGGAGGGTAATATAGAGCCTTCATTTTATGTCAGTGCTGCGCTGAACCTTTTAAGGAAGCCACCTGTTAATTCATGCTTTGTTGCTGCACCTACCTCTCCTAGTAGTTGATAACAGAGCTGGGATACCAGTGTGTTGATGAGCAGTAAACTGATCACTTGTCAGGGATTTACCGTGCCATTTAGGCCCTATTTCAAGATAGCTAACCCCTTTCTCTCTCCGTATTATTCTATGAAAAGCAATGTTGCAAATCTCTGTGTGTATTTACAGGGTTTTTAAAACTGATGTATTAAAGTACTTGGATTGTCAGTTGTTTCATTCCCTGAACCCAACCTATGGTGGATGTGTAAAGTTACCTTTTTACTGTCATGATATAAAATCTTAACTGCACTTGCAAAGATAAACAGTAGAAATACTCTAATTCTAATATAGGAAATGACAAATGAAACTAATTTCTGCCGACTATGTGTCCTTTAAAGCCCTCAACCCTAATTCATACTTTCTGTTATTATATACCGGACAGCAACAACTCTAACACCACCTGCTGGCTTTAGTGTCCGCGTGGGAACAATTTAATGCTGGGCCTGATATACAGGTGTCAGAGCACACGGTGGATTGCGGTTTGCTGCGATGCTGCAGTCTGGTTGCAGAGCCAACACTGACTCTCTCTGTGTATGTACCCCTCCATTCAATAATATGTACTATACTTCACTGTCCTCTTTTTGTTCTGGTCAGAACAGAGTTTAACATTACAGGGAAAACCTTTTTAAGCTTGGCCTTAAAACCTGCCAACGTGGACATATGAGCATGATTTGTAACTTTTTTAGGGGATTTTATTTGAAGTCTAATAAGCTACATAAATAAGTACAATCAGCAAATTAGCAGTTTTTCAATGACAATCTGCATCATAGTGAAGCAGGAGAGTTTATTTTCATATTCAAAGATCCACAACATTTCAGTCAGAAGACAAAAAATATGTATTAAAAAGAGTGTGCTGTGGAAAAACTATATAAGACACCATTTATTATTCACTTATTCAAGTCAGAGTTATATAAAATGTTGTGAAGCATAGCTGGGGCCAATTTGGAATAAAAACCTTATATTGTTGTATTAAAATGCTGTTAAATTACTTTCAGTGAAAAGTTAGCACAACTCTGTACTAACTTTTAACATGTGCGGCGCATGTGTGTGAACGCACACAAGTGTGTGTCTGTCTCGGTACGTTGCCCTGTTTTCTTAATGTCATCTGATCTCTGCAGACGAAAATATTTGTCTTTTATCTTGAACTGGCCTAGAAAAGGCCACGATCTAACATACACAGAAAGGAAACAAAGCTGCTTGGCTCGACCACAGGAATGAAGCTAAAGACACGTGAAAAGTCTCGTCTCTTCTCTTCTCCTCTCTTCATTTTTTCAGCAGGATGTGGATTTAGCCAACTCAAACTTTGTCCTATCCCTCCTGTCCTGTGTGGCACACTGCCACTGCTCTCTTCCTCTGCGTTGGGAGATATGTTTTGGGCCGAGAACAGGTTAGTTATACACCACTTACTCTTCTTCCTGGCCTGTCAAAGATGTGTGAAATACAACCAAAGGAGTGAACAATGCTGTTTGCTGGTTTTTCTGAGGCACGTTGATCTAATCAGCTGAACCAGACAAACTTGAACGACCCCTTGGCAGTCTTATTTAGCACTAGAAGTTCTAGTAATTAGTGCTTTGGCAGCGCCTTCGGCCTCGCTGTGTGTGTGTGTGTGTGTGTGTGTGTGTGTGTGTGTGTGTGTGTGTGTGTGTATAGTGGTAGTAGGGGGGCTGAGTGCTGGAGCCATCCCTGATGTTGCTATGATACAGGGATGTGGAAGGTTAACATTAGCTTTAACAACAATATGCCGCAGCATTCGAAGCTCTATGGTCTCAAATCAGTGGTGCTGAAAAGAAGCCAGTGACACTTTTTCATTAAAAGTAATGAGAGAAAAATGGGAATAGTCAGAAAGATCCTCGGATCCCTCTTACTGTTTGGTTTTCTCACTTTGTGCCTTGTTGTGGGTGGAAACGCACTGACCTGAACTAAAAAGACAAAATGCAGAGACTAGAGAGACAGTTCCATAACTGGACTACATTTTATGCTGTGTGAAGAAGGTCTGGATTCTTTGAGTCTGGCACAGCTCCAGCGGTCGTAAAGGCTGAAGGAAACACTCATAAACATTTGGTTGTGGTTTATAAAGCTACGCTAATAACAATGCTATGAAAATATTTAGTAATCAAGTAACCCCATACATTCAAACACATGCTGATACGGTTTGGCCCATTTTCTCTGCATGAGAAAGGTACAAGTGAAAGTGTAACACATATTTTTCCTTTCTTTTGCCAAAACAGGAAATTAGGGGGAACTAGGTGTAGGTTTCAGACCACGTGAACAAATTAAATTACTGTCTTTTCTTTCTCTTCTAAGAGAAAAGTAGGCTGCTCTGTTCTCTTTCTCTTTTTTTGTTGCTTCTGTTTACTTTACAAACCTGCATAATTTTCATTAATCGTTTTGAAGCGAAAGAGTAAGCATCCTCCATTTCATTTTTATTTTACCTTCTTCTGTCTTCACCTCCTCCCTGACCATGTATGTCCTAAATGAGTAGAAAACATCCTCCATGGTTGAATTTGATCATACCTAAGCCTGCCTGACTGTGATTTGCGGGAGTATGAGCAGGGTGGAAAGGGACCGGTTGTGTTGCACCGTGATTGGCAGGCTGACCTTTGTTCCCACCCCTTCTTAGTAACTGCTGCCTGATGGGGGCGTGTCACTATGGAAACGGAGCCTTGCGTGCATGTGTGTCTGCGAGAGAATGGAACTTCCTAGTCAGTCTGTCAGCTCAGTGTGTGTGTGTGTGTGTGTGTGTGTGTGTGTGAGAGAGAGAGAGAGAGAGAGAGAAAAAGAGAGGGAGAGGTTTATAATGTAGGGAACCAGACACGGTGTGTTTAAAGTCAGATTTACTTCTTGCAGCTGTAGCACATAGCATTCAAAGGTGTGCAAGTGTAACGGAGACATGGCCCCGTCTAAGTCAGCTGTCTGCGTGGATTTTCTGTCCTAGACAGTCCCTAAAGAAGCTTGGTCAGCGTCAGTGAGCGCGCGCGCGTGTGTGTGTGTGTGAGAGTTTGTGTGGTCCAGATATGTAGATTGAGCATTCAGGGTGAGAGGAGAGAGCAGGATGAGCCTGAGGAAGAGGCTCTCCTTCAAGCGGGTCTGGAACTTCAATGCAGTGAGTAGCATGCAAAAACTCTCTCTCTCTGTCTGTGACACACACACTTGCAGTGGTTTAGGAAAGCCTTCGCTTATGTCCATATATACTACTGGATTTAGATATTCCTGTAATTAACGGTCAAAAGCCGAAGGTGATGTTACATGCACAGTGCTTTTTAAGAACCTTAGCAACCACATTGAAAATTCACCATTACTTTTCAAGGTGCCCCAACTACACTCTTCCCTCTGTTCAGGTAATGACAATGGTCTGAGGATGAGGAAACAGGAAAGAGCAGGAGAAAGACAAAGGGAAAATTAGGCTATTATTCAGTGTACACCACTCTTCACTAGAACTGAGCAGGATGAGGGGGTAGGACACGGGAGATAAAGGAATGCATTATGTTTGGACCACAGGGGAGGCAAACAAAGCGATGAGAGAGACAGGTGCGGGGTGTATCTAGGAAGACAAATGGACATGAATGAAGACGAAGATAAGACAGGGGTTTGGGACCTTGGTAAACATACAGGACAGAAATGTCTGTAAAACAGGAAAGTAAATCTGCCTGGTGTGTTTGAGAAAGGAAGGACACAGCCAACTGTGTTTGTGTATAAAACTAAAGCAAGATTAAAAGAACGAAAGACGACTCCAGGCTGTTTGTCTTCCGCTCACAGCCAGATGTGTCTTTGGGCCAGCAAAGGAGACAGAGTGAGGGAGAGAGGAAGAGAAACAGAGATGGGGCCCGAGACCGAGACAATTGAAGGTGAATAAAACGTGTAAATTTCTCTTTGAGTCATATGATGTGTACGTTTCAACGTGTGTGTGTGTTTGACAAAGTGGAAAAAGACCCAGCTCTAAGATGACGGAGTCAACGTTTTCATTTCGTCTGAAATTTGCTCAATTTCGAGTGTTGACTGGCAGATGTGGGTTTTTAGACAGAGGTACTTGATCCATGTGTATTGTGCTGGCTTCTTGTTTCCTCTTCTGTCTGTGTGACGGTGGTGCGTTTTGAGGCAACGAGCCAAGTAAAACAGACATTTATCAGCCGCTCAGCTTCTGAGTCACATCTCCTGTGTGGCTCTATTGTAGGGAAGTGAACATTATCTGCGTTCCCGGTGTTCATAGAGAGGGGATATTGATTCCTGAATGCATCTCAGTATTTCAGAGGTCAAAACAGAGGATTTGATTCTGGAACAGAAATGAAGTTTGAAAAATGTTTGTGGGTATGTCGAGTACACAAGTTTTTGACTCATTGATTTAGCCAGGCATCAACATCTCAGCCTCACCAACAGCTCAGATACTCAGACCTGCAGATCCTCATTTGACTTTTGGATCACGAGAGCCTAATCGGCTTTTTTCTCTGCCTCATCCTTTCCCCTCGGAGTTAAGCTACGCTAAAAGCTGAGCGGTTTCATGGTTGCCAGTCCTGGCAGGGTGACTCTGGTCTTCTCAATGGTAGCCACTATTCACTGCATATTCAAAAGTAAACACACAGGCATGCACACGTTGAGACTGCTGGTGCAACAGCTTCCTCCTCAGTGTGTGTGTGTGTGTGTGTGTGTGTGCGCACGTCCGTGTTGTGAATTGTGAAAAGTCACCTTCTAAGGACAGCTTGTGTGTACCAGTTGTTCTGTTATAGGTGTGGTCTCCTATAGTAATGCCAGCAGTCTCACATGCACATTTCAGTTAATTCAGCTGTTTTCATCTGCACACATTAGAGTTAAACCTCTGCCCTTACCCACGCTGGCAGTTACAGCTGATGCAGCCAGGAAGGTTCCTGTGGTACAAACAGTGTTGTCTTTGTGTGTCTGAGTGCATGTGTTACTCCTGACAGTTTCCCACACAGAAAGATACTTTTTTATTCACCCTGCTAAGTGTTACTGGCTGCTCTGTGTCTTTTTCCAGGAAGCCTTGTCCACCTCGACACACGGAGGCAGAGGACATTTTATTTTAAGGACGAGTATTAATATTATGATAACAATGAGGATGAAGGGCTCTCAATTGTGCCCCGTGTTTAGCCATAGTTTGAACCTGACATTCAGGCTTCATAATGGAGAAAGCTCTCAGCACAGCTAATAAAGCGCTCGGGAGCTGTGACTACGCTGTGACCAACCACTCCCTAAGTATTCACACACACAAACATAAACCCAGCATAAACAGGCCTGGCCTGTGGCTACAAGGTGGGATTTTATGTTCAGGGAAACATAACATTTCACCTCCTACATCCTCCTAAACAGAACAAGATGTGACCTGTAGACAAAGAAAATCATGGTTCGAACTACCGATTTCTCTGTTAAGCTAGAGTTCCTTACTTGTCTTTATCTTTTGTTAACGTGGGTAATGAGTAAAGTGAGCTGCTCTCAAGCAAATGTTAAAAAAACATCTCTTCGTTCGCGCTTCTGATGGTTGCCATTTAGTTGAAAGATGTGTTATTGTTAGAAAAAGTTATCGTGCTTCATCAGGGAAAAGGCTGTATTTTGAAAGTGCAGATTCTTAGGTAGATGTTTAGGGAGAATTCAGTGTGCACTGAAATGTAATCAAACTATTCCCAGTAATGGCTGTGAAGCGACCTCATAATGGACTCATTCTGAGACAGTTTAAATGGGAAGTTAATAATGTGTTGACATGCTAATTGATAAGAAGAAACCATTAGTTACAGCTCTGTGAATTCACAAAATGTCCAACCACACACACGTTCCGAGGTTTTGCTTGGAACGCGACTTTTTTTCCAGCATTAAACCAGTCAAATGCTGCTGTGACACTTATTTCTGCTCATCTTATCTGTACATCTACTGTATGATAGAGACGTTTAAGATAAAAGGCCCCATTAATATCTGTGAACATTGTGTGTCAGCTGTAAATCCATATTACGAGTAGAGCTGACAAAGTTTAAAAGCAGTGGAGTCTAAGTCTAAACCAGCACACATGGCAGCCTATGACGTGGAAGAGTCTTTGTCACAACCAGGGATATATTTTGATATTGTGATTCTCATTTATCGGTACTTACATTTTCCAGCTTCATGTTTTTCTGATGATAGGGACTTAGAGGGAACGTCTGGAAAACCCCAGTCATTCCATGTGGGCTGGCAGGAATGACCAGGATCAGCCAGGAGAGGAGGAGAAAACACAGCTGGAATTAGTAAAGAAAGGATGAGGGAGGGAACGAAGGAGAGAGTGACTTGAGGGAGGAGTAACAGAAGAGAGAGATCACTAGAAGGAAAGAACAAACAAAAGAAGGGATTTTGAAAATAGGTTTGAGGGAATTTTTAGGAAAAAAAGAGAGGAGAGGGGACTTGGGGCCTTGACCAGGCGCCAAACCACTCCACCACAGAGTGTGTCTGGAAGTGATCACATTAGGGCTGAATAGGAATTGGGGGTGAACACACACACACACACACACACACACACACACACACACACACACACACACACACACACATATATACAAAAGAATGCACCCCACATATAAAAGACATCTCTAACAGATGTCGACCATGTGCATATACTACATACTCTAAACTGTACTCGTATAAAATACACAGCATGTTGTACAGTAACCAACACATGAAACACACATTATAGACGCAACACTCTGTTGAAACGTGTCAGACTCAATCAGCACAGTTTCCACTGGTGAGGTTCCAGCCTATGATTTTCTCCTGTCCTCTGCAGTGGTTCAAACCAAAATCAGCTCCTAAAAAGTCGCATCAAATCTCTTTTCACACTCCCGTGCCAACCTGTGCTCTTCCAGGGTCTGAAATAGCTAATCCCCGTGATTACGCTGGCTGTGCCATCTGGCTGAAGGGAGGAAATGGCCATGATGATGCACACGAATCAAACTTTACAAAAGCATTCAAAGCCTTTATTCTGGTCAGGTGCATCCTGTGTGGTTTAGTATTTTCAGGTATGTCCAGAACCTGATTGTCCACCTGCAGCAAATTGAGTTGATTAGACATAGAAAGTACATATACCTGTGTGTGTGTGTGTGTGTGTGTGTGTGTGTACTGTGGACGGTCTTAAAATTTACCTATTGTTCTAAGGACAAAAACCAAGACAATTCTGGAAAGTCATAGATGAGAGTCAGGGTATAAAACCATTTCCAAACGTGTAAGTGTTCCCAGGGTCATTGTGGCGTCTGTAATTACGTGATATAATTATGTGTAATATTGCGAACCGGCCAAGCACCGCCTCAGAGAGGCAAACTACTCTCTGGTTTGATGGGATAAAAATCTTTAAGGCAGAACTCCAAGCCTTGTGTTTAGTGTACACCCGGAACCGCAAATCAGCTGCTCATAACATGCCTACATACCTGCATAGTGGTGGCAGCATCATGCCATGGGGCACTTCTCGGTGGCAGGGACAGGAAGACTGTCAGAACTGAGGAAAATTGTTTAGAAAAAATGCTCATTTTGAATGTGACGCAAGCAAAAACGCTTGCCAGTGTGCAGCATCAGCTCTTTACGCTTGTGGGAACTCAGGAGACCAGCCTTATAAAACCAAAATGGTAATTTATTATTGCGTCATAATTTCTGCTTCTCAAGAAATCGGTCTCTCATTTGTTGTATGATTTCCCTTTTGGACGCACCACTTTAGCGCCACATGCCATGCTGCTGCTACTGTTGTTGTTATACATACAGATTATGATTTAACGTTGTCTTGTCTTGTCTTGTCTTGTCCTAATTAGTTGTGAGATTTATGAACCTGATTTTTTTGGGCATTATGCAATCATTGGGATGGTGGTGTCTTGCATGAATGATTTTTTCTTTATAAATTAGCTAACAGCCTCTGGGTTTTAAACAAGTTTAAGTGAATTGACTACATTTTGCTGTTCGTGGTTCCCCATCAATAGTGACAGGATTTCACCAAAGCCAGAAGCACTTTCTTCTATTAGTAAGCTTCATTTCTGGGCTAAAGAGAGTTTTACAACAGGAGAAAGTTCACAATCTGTTAAATAATTCCTGGCAGAGGAAACTTGTAATCACTGTGTTCAGTGCAGTGCAGCCAGACAAAACAAGGCCGAACCCACTTAAATTCACAGAAACCTTTTTGTTACTGATGACCAAAGAGTCTCGTGTCTGTGTCTGTGTTTACTAATGATGAGATCACTAAAGGTTCATTTCCAAATGCAAATGTCGTGGCATATGTTTCTGCCTGTGTAGCTGAAGCACAAAAACAGCATCGTTATCCATCATTGGTCAGATTAACAGCGTCAAACCCACTGGGGTTCATTTTTGTCCTGGTTATTCTATGAGCTGATAAAGGTTTAGTGCTTTCTGCTGTTTGCGAGTACTTCTGTACTTTCTTCTGTCGCCCATATTCTCCTTGGCCAACAGTCCTGTCTGTAATCCCTTCTTCTGTCTTGCTTCTGTCTGTCTCTCCTACTTTCTCTCTTCCTTCTTTTCCCCTTTTGTCTGCTTCTCTTTTTTCTTTCTTCTATTTTTTGCTCTGTGACTCACCTTCATTACCGATGTCTGTATGTCTCTTTTTGTGTGTGCTGTTTTGCATGCGTGTCAGTGGATGTGAGTCAATAAATTTAGTTTGATTATGTGTAAGTATGAGGTGAGGTAAAGACGGTTTGAAAATCTAATGATAGAGACGACAAAGCTGTTGAAATTGAGTTGCTCTAAACTGATATAGATGGTTGAACTGATAAGGTATCTGCGCTTAGTGATTGTGAGATATGCAAGCAGACATCACACATGACTGTGAAATCGGGGGCAGCTAGGCCTAAAGTCCCCCCCCCCCCCATCTACACACACACACAGCAAGCCCCACCCTCTGAGGAGGTTTTCTTCAAGCGCAGTCAGTTCACTGATGATTCCTCCCACACATAAAGACAATGAGTGTGGGCGCTAACCTGTCTGTGTCATGGTGTGAGAGGGTGTGGGACAGTGAGACAGGGCCTGTGAGAAACCCGGTGTGTCTGTGTCTCCATGTGGCTAAGTGCATGCCTTAGCAGCTGCCTCCTGGCTCTTGTGCACTGCTCAGGCTTTTATGGATGTGTGTCGTCTGTGTGGTGACGGAAAGGCCTAATCCATGTCTCTCTGTGCTTTTTTACAGTCCGCGGCAGTCTCTGATGGAGGTGAGTAGATATGACTCTTTAACATCTCAGTGTCATTCTCTGTTTCACACACTCTTTTTAGGTTGTTAGGACCAATTTCAAGTAGCGTGAATACTTGTATGTATGTCTTAGGACCCGTTTTGCAGGGTGAGGATTATGCTCATGGTGGACACCTCATTAAAATCTGTCTCTTTCACTGAATTCATGTAAACAACAGTCTGGTTTGACCTGCTCAACTTCTGCCCCACCTCTGCCTGCTCTGCTTCTGTTGTTGGGCCGCAACCTAAAGACGGTCGCACATTTGTAAACGCTGCACACGAGGACGTGTAGTGGCAGGTCATGTTTAGAGCAGCATTTAGATTTTTACCAGTCTATTTGTGATACAGTCATTGAAATGAGTTAGATTGTCTAATGTAGAAGGGGGCGACAGTAGACCGTCTGGACCTCTGGACCCGAGGAAATTCTGGTGGTATGCGTGTAAAGAAATGGACGAAACGAAAGTTGTCCGGCTGTTTCTGAGGGGACATCAAACCCTTCATTAGGAGTCTCCCAATGGTTCTTCAACACCTCGCAAACAAAAGGCAGTTTACAGTAGATGGGAGATAAAAGTAGACAGAGGAGGTGTGAAACGAGACAAAAGGGTGTAGAATCTATGGCAGACATGTTTACAATCAAAGCTAACGTGGGAAGTTGTGTGGCAGAGAGAACACGGTGTCAGCAGGTGGCATAGAAAGCTGTCTCTCTGTGCGCATGATGGTTCACGTCGTGAACCGTACAGTCCAGGAGTATAGGAGCAGAGCTTCCTAGGATACGTTGACTCTAATAATGCAAAATGAGGAAGATGAACTTCGGGTAAAGGGTTGATGTTCTTGGTGTTGCTGAATGCAATATAAAACAAAGTGTTCTGCGTTTCATCTGAATGCATTGTCCTGTCTCGGTTTTCTTGGTACAGGAGCGTGAATTTAGGCGGTTTGTGTACGTATGCTAAACGCTGTTATTCTGTGTATGCAGACTCAGAAAAGCCAAGACAGGACTACAGAGATATTCTTTGCTCTTTGTGTGTGTGTGTGTGTGTGTGTAGCTGTGTGGACACAGTAGGTCTCATTAGTTTCAGTATAGAGCTTTTTCAAGTTTCTCATCAATACTGCAGTGTGTGTGTGTGTGTGTGTGTGTGTGTGTGTGTGTGTGTGTGTGTGTGTGTGTGTGTGTGTGTGTGTGGG
>JAUMHF010000001.1:17447420-17497067 GCA_032359275.1 Microctenopoma steveboyesi
TGTGTGTGTGTGTGTGTGTGTGTGTGTGTGTGTGTGTGTGTGTGTGTGTGTGTGTGTGTGTGTGTGTGTGTGGGTTCACCTGCGTTTTTAGTTCCCTTCTTCCTCTCCTCTGAATTATTCATCACCTTGAGCCCTGTGTGTGCTCATATCATTTACCTGGAACCTCATGGATGTGTGTGTGTGCGTGTTGTGCCCCAACTCTCTCTGTGGTCTCTCAGGTTGTCAGCCAGGTTGCTCACCACTGATAGCAGTCTTCTTCTTGGTTTCTCGCTGTTTTGCCTCCTCCTCTCGCTGTGTCTCTTCCTTCCTGTGATGCCATCAGCTGTGTGTGTGTGTGTGCGCGTACGTTATTTGTATTGGACCGTTTGTTCACCCTGATGTGTTTGAGGTTGCGAGGGCCCCTGATAGGGTGAGTATGGATGAAGGGGCTTGGATACCCCTTAAGATTGGCCACCTGCCCCGCTGGCATCATACAGGCTTCTACCAGCTCTACCCAGGTGAGGAGATTGCTGGAGTTTTTTAGATGTTCATTTCCAAAGTAATGGAAATGTATATTTTAGGCACATCAGAAAAATAAATGTAACATGGTGACAGCAGGTTGGTTTGATGATGAACATGTGGTTAGCTTTAGTTCAGCTCCCTGTCCGTAGAAATGTGGTAGGGTTGTTGTGGCTATAAAGGGTATTGACATTATCCAGTTTTTATTTACCATTACGAGATAAAAGTGAATTGACTTTGTGTTGTGGAGTAATGCAGAGTCATGACTGAGGCAGAAATGTTGTTTGTGGACGAAATAAGGAGGTAGAGTAGAGAATAAAACTATTACTGGAAGACATCTCAACATCTGATGTGAAGTTTCTCAGAGTTCCTTTTTTAAGTCGCAGTTCAGCATCTGGCAGCTTCATCTGGATGTCATGCTGATCCTTTCATAGATGGAAAAAACCTGATCAGGAACGGTCTTTGAAAAGGATTGCAGCCAAGAAACCACTGTATGTGTTTCCAGCTGTTCTAATGTAAAAAACGGGTGTATATATAAATATATGGACATCACAGTTTGGCCTGAAACTTATCTAATCGTGGGTTAGAGTAGTAGTAGTAGTAATAGTAATAAAAATAATACGTTTCATTTGAGGGCGCCTTTCTAGAACCCAAGGACACCTTACAGAGCGTAAAACATGACCAACACTAGAAACACTGAAGGGCACCCTCACTTGTAGTGTAGTAGTACTTTCACTTTTATTATAGAGTTTGTGTACTTTGTGTATCATATATTCTGTACTAAATAAGCAACAGACAAAGTAAATCTATTAATCTATTGTTGTCATTGATTGTGGATTGTTTGTGGTTGAGGAAATAGATTTTCTTGGCCTTTAATCTCTTATTCTTTGAATATTCAATGTTAATAACAGTAATGATTTTCGTAGACTGTACTTTTTGAAGTATTTTGCTGTTAATTTGAATTATGAAATAGAGGAAATGTATTGATTTAGTTTTTGTGACCCTGAACAGTATACGTGGTTTAGAGACGGCGCGGATAGATGTTTGCTTCTCATTCACAGCGATACATCAGCATTAATAACCGGACAGGCCGTTTACTCTTCTAGTTTTAAACTGAATGAAAGCTAAAAGCAGGAAAATGCCCCCAGTGTTAAAACTGTCATTGATAACATTAAACCAAAGAATAATGTGCATAATCTCACTGAAAATATCTAATAGTTCCGCTTTAAATACCACAGGAACCCTGGGCTGATGGGTTTATTTACAGGATTTGCGCTGGTGTCCCCTGACACCTGACCAGTGACGCCTTCCCTCTGGCTGTTCTTGCATTTTGTTTTATTTAGTTTTATCTCAACTTAGCCACCCACTTTAAATTCGATCAAGACTGAACCTCCTTTATTCTGGTTGTTCTCAGCTGTTCTGTGTGACTCGGCCTGCCTTCTGATCTTATCTAAACCTCAGGAGAGTATAGGCACCGAGGGCATGTGGTGGGAAAAGTGGGATACAGAACGATTAGGAATCCATGCACAGAGAGTACTTAATGGAGAAGCTCAAATAGTACTTCTAGTTCTAGTGTAAAAAGTACGTGATACACAACAAGAAGGAGTTCACTTCCTGTAGAACTGTATCGTAACGTTGGGATCTTACCATAAATAAAGTGGGTTGCATGTTACAGCTCAGAGCTGAGGTGATGAGTCGATAGTAGCTTGAACAAATCAAATCTGGAAAGTTAATATTGTAGGTGTGAAAGTGGGTGTTGGATTGCAGAGTTAAAGCCCCAGCAGGTGTTTGGAGAGGAGGTCTCACTGGGGGGACTGCTACTCCTGTGTTATCACAGGTGCACACCTGGAACACACATGCACAGGTGTGTATTCAGGCAGACAGTTCACCAAACAGAGCAATGAAGAGTGGCCATTGGAACTGCTCTTGGAAACATATTTCAATTATCTTGATATTGATTTATCCTGTAATTATACAGCTGTGAATGTGCACAACTGTTAGAAATGGATAATTGCGATGCTACAACTTTTTGGTGCTGTGTCTCTATTTGACCAGAGCTGAACAGCGTGGAGCTGCAGGGCTGCAGCAGCGACAACAGCCTGAACAGTAATGCCAGTCTGCCCAGTGTCCAGAGCCACCGACGGCACACTGAGAGGAGAGTGGCCAGCTGGGCTGTCTGCTTCGAGAGACTGCTGCAGGACCCAGTGGGAGTCCGCTACTTCTCGGTATGCTCCCTGCGTTTTTCATAAGGACAAACTGTACTGGCTTTGCACAGTTAGATGAGGTTTTTTCAGGAAGATGTTTTTTGCTTAGAACCAATGATTATTAATCATCAGTTGTGTTTCTTTATTTTTGTGCTGCAGGAGTTCCTAAAGAAAGAGTTCAGTGAGGAGAATATCCTTTTCTGGCAGGCTTGTGAGTTCTTCAGTCACGTCCCTGAGAATGACAAGAAGCAGGTAACAGATATGTAGTCAGTACACTTACACCCTCCCTACGAGAATGTGGTGGTTAGTTGTTTTTCTCCATTGTCTTCCTTTCTGTCTCATCACTTCGTCTTTTAACTTTTACTTTGACCTGTCCTCCCAACGTCCATGCCCCTCCCCCAGCTCTCTCAGCGCGCCAGAGAGATCTACAACAGCTTCCTGTCCAGTAAAGCCACAACGCCGGTCAACATTGACAGTCAGGCGCAGCTCGCTGATGACATCCTCAACGCCCCCAGACCTGGCATGTTCAAGGAGCAGCAACTGCAGGTAGCTCACACACCAACCACAAGTGCAACCACTCTTCACGTAAATGACACTCTGACCTTCCACGTGAGGTGGGGGTGAAAAGAAGCTTTTCCCGAAGGACAAAGTTGTTATTACTCACACAACTGAATCAAGCAGACCAACTATTGAGAAACGGCTGGTATCACAGTCCAGAATTTCTACAACATGAAGTCAGGGACTCGTGTGGGCCCTCTGTCGAGCATCGTGGGTGTGAACGGCTTCTTTGATTTTAGCAGCTGATGTTTAAACTCTGATGTGAATCACAGTGCTCACAGGATATCCGGACCATCACACCTCATATTATTTTTAAGTATCATTTCTCCCACATGCAAATCTCAACCTGTTACTTTCTAGATTTCCTCCTCGTTTCTTTCTCTTCTCTAATATACGTCATTCTCTTCCCTTGTTTTTTTTTGTTTTGCCATTGTTTTCCCATCCTCAGACTGGTTTTCATCTCTTCTCCTTTCGCACGTTACATCATTTCTGGGTCCTTTTCTGCATTTTCTGTTGTTCACTTACTTCTTTGCTCCGTTTAGATCTTCAACCTCATGAAGTTTGACAGCTACACACGCTTTCTCAAGTCTCTGCTGTACCAGGAGTGTATGCTGGCAGAAGTGGAGGGCAGGCCTCTGCCTGACCCTTACCACATCCCCAGCAGTCCCACCTCCAAGCACAGCACCACTGGCTCCGACCGCTCCAACCTCTCCACCCCCAAGAAGGTAAGACGGCAAAACACGGTCCACTCTTCAGAGCATATCATTGCATAAGAAATAAAAATATATATATAAAAATGTAAAGTGATGTATTATGTACTCTTTATGGGTCTTTCTAGGAAGACAAAAAAAGCAAATCTGGTCGTTCGTTGAATGAGGACAGTCGGGATGACTCAGGAGACCGGAAGAAGGGCATGTTCTTCTCCTGGTCCCGCAACAGGAGCTTTGGAAAAGGCCCGAAGAAACGAGAACTGACCGACTTCAACTACAGTCAGTAGTTCTGTTCTTTGTATGAGTTCCTTTGCTTGAAGAGTTCAAAGGCTCCGTCTTGAAAATGAACAACTGAAAAATTGTTATTGGTTTGATAACACAGATGCCAAAGCAGTGGTTCTTTGAAAGTTGTGTAGCTGCGGTTTAGCCCAAAGCCGCTCAGTTCCAGCTACACTTATTTCACAATTTCCCCATAGACTTATCAAACAAGAACTATTTTGATGTGCTTTGCTAATTTTAAACAACAAAGTGAACACTTGTACAACACAGTGCACATTTTGGGACCATGTGGTACAAGTGTCATGTCAAAGTCAATTAACAGTTATTCCTGTTGCTTTTTATGTTTGATTTGGAGGTCTGACTTGTTTCCTAGCAGTAGTAGTACTAATTTGATCATTTTTCAGATTTCTCTGGCAGCAATGGTCGCCGTGAGTCCCAGGGTTCACTGTCTTCAGGAGCAAGTCTGGAGCTGGGGACATCAGGGTCGGGGAGGAATGAGGTTGGTCTGAAAAGAGATGTCCACTCACTATATGCTAATGGAAATATCAGCATGGAACAGCTTTTTCTTCGTTTTCTCATTTAGATTTCAGTTATCTGCTTTAATGATGCTTAAGGGTTCCGATGCGTATTGTCTGTTTTACTGTTGTAATCCTCCTGTTACATCCTTGTCTCCTCTTACTTTCCCTGTCTTTTCCTCCAGGGTGACGTTTCCCGTGGTGCAGTGTCTACAGAGCGAGGAGGGGGTAGCGCCCCCTTGAGGCAGTGTAACATAACCATGCCAGATGGCTCATGTTGCTCTGTGCCTCTGAGGGCTGGAGTGTCCATCAGGGACCTGCTGCTGGGCCTCTGTGAGAAGCTCTGCATCAACCTGGCAGCTATTGACCTCTTCCTAGTTGGAGGAGAGAAGGTACGGATAATTCCAAATAACGTATGTCTATACGGCTTCAAACATCCGATTAGACCATGTTACTCATGTCAGAACTGATTTATTAATGATTTTAAAAATGTACTAACAAATATTTTTACACGATGAGTTGACAACATAACATTAATGATCACCCAACTTTGCAGTTCCCTTCAGTTCTATGCCTGCTTTATTGTCTTTCAGGTCAGAGTTTTGGTTTTATGGCCTCACCACTCAAACTGACTATTGTTTGATTGCACAGAAGCCATAACAGATATGGCTACAGCATAACATATCGTGTTTGACTTTCCGTTTTTAGCGAGCTTGTGGAGTTCTGCCCCCAAGTGGCAAAAAATGTATGCAACTTTAATAAATTATGCTTATTACTATATATATCAGTCAGGGGGTCAGGGAGCAGGATCTCTCACTGTTCTGTCTGCTTGTGTACCATTTATTTAAAAGTGCTGTCAGACCACGTCACTGGGAGTTTTAGATTTGAGGTCAGTGCAACTATGTGGACGTTTGTCATTTTTCTCGTGTCTTTCAGCCACTTGTTTTGGACCAAGACTGTATGACATTGTGCTCCCGGGACCTCCGACTAGAAAAGCGCACTCTCTTCAGGTACTCCAGCATTAGGCTGTAAACACAACTGTGTGTGAAGAAACACTACGTCTGTGGCCACTAACACTTTTAAGCTACTCCTCCTTTCCAGACTCGACTTGGTCCCTATTAACCGTTCCGTGGGACTAAAAGCTAAACCCACAAAACCAGTGACTGAAGTTCTCAGGCCTGTGGTCGCCAAATACGGCCTGCATCTGCCTGACCTGGTGGCACGCATTGTAAGTGACTCCTCTGGTTGGCTGTAGGTAGGCAAACAGAAACGGCCACGAGCTCAAACCTTAATCTAATTTGTCTGTGTGATGCAGAGTGGGGAGGCAGAACCTTTAGATCTAGGTCTTCCTATTTCCAACCTGGATGGACTGCGCGTTGTATTAGATATAGCAGAACACCCTGCTGGAAAAGGTAAGGAAGACGCACTTTCCGTCAGTAGTGCTGCTGGAGTCTCTTACTCATAACAGACTGAAGACGGTAACTTGTCTCACTTGTTGTCTCTGTCTGCTCTGTGCTTTTCATTTCAGACAAACAGACAAACAAAGCAGCTCCGTCTAAGAGTCACGGCTCAGCCTCACAACTCAAAAACCAATCAGCAACAGTAAGATGTCCTGCAGTCCTTTACTCCACCTTCTCTCCTTGCGCTTGAATGTTCCATAACTCACTGAATGTTTCAACTTCCTGTTTGACGGTGTCACGCTACTAAGTGTCTGTTTGCACCGTGTTAAAAAATGAGCTCATGTTTACGGCGCGTGTCTGTGCCAGTGTTCGGCTGTGGCGCCACGTGGCGTCTATGTCCCCATGTTGTGGTCTGCCTGTCCCTGAATGCATCATCAACTCTTCTCTCTGGTTTGCTGGTTGTCTTTCTTCCATAACAAATCCATCGGCCAGGCGATATAAACCCGGCCTCACGGCATTTGCTGGCTCTCCTAACCGCCACAAAACCTTTCTAGGGATGTAGCTGGTGGTGGCAGTAGCACTTTAGATTGCCGTTAGAGTTTTCCTGTCATCATTGACGTTTCACTTAAATAATGAGCAGCTGAAATGGTCATTTGTTGATTTCTTGCAGGAGTCTAGGAGCTTTTTTCCCACCTCAGGGGCATTTAGTGGCTTTTAGTAATATATAGTAGGTGGTGTTTTGTATGTTGTTAGCCTAAATGTTGGTGATGCTTAGCGCACACAGTTGTTATGTGAATGGAACATCCTTCATGTCTTTTAATTAGACTTCATCAAAGAGTAATGGTTCACTATTAGTATTTTAAAGAAATGACTTTCAAACATCTCCTACAGTTCCCCTCGTCACATTCCACTCATGTAGACTTTGTCTTCTCACCATCAGTAGCACCAGTCCCCACATGTTGTTGTAACGTATGCCCATACTTCACCATCAGGGCTCTAATGCCCTGCTCTACTCTACTCTACTCTCCTTGTGGCCCCCAGGGGGAGGACAGGCCATCAGGGAAAGCCGGTTCAGCCCACCCCATTGGGGAAAACGGCAAGGCTGCGCCCAGCCCTGACACAAGCAGCCAGCCTTTACCCAACCACTCTCTCTCTCTCCATAAGGCTCAGGAGAAAAGAAAGCAGAAAAAGATTAATATAGACGAAGCTGAAGGTAAAGACGGTAAACACCCTCCTTCTCTCTGTACTTCCTTTAGCTGTGTTGCTGTGATCTCACTAACCTTTTGCCCAGAAGCAGCACCAAAATGCTTTCGATGCTAGCTAGCTTCATGTAGCACAGTTACCTCCGCTCACACTGAACGTAGCTTTGACTTGTCTAACTGATTAATACACACCCTCTGCTGCATGCTTTCTGAACGACATTAAGTGTGTGTCACTGTTTTGAAAGATGCCATTTTTGGTGATTATTCACTTGTGTGCGTGTGTTTGGACGCCTGCCCGCAGAGTTCTTCGATCTCATATCCAAAGCTCAGAGCAACCGAGCAGACGACCAGCGAGGCCTGCTAAACAAAAGTGATCTGCAGCTCCCAGACTTTCTGCGTCTGTCGCCGGTGGCAACCATCCAGGCTACGCATCCTCCCTACAACCCCGAGCCCAGTTACTCCACCCCTAATTCCCGTAACCCCAACAACGGCAGCTTCCCTGGCAGCGCTCGTCACAATAAGGTGAACAGCAACAACAGGGGGGGAGGAGCCAGCACCCACTTGCTCTACGCGAGTCACCAGTCCCAGAGCTTGGACTCTGCACTCAGCACTGGGAGCGGAGGTGGGAGGAAAGCCAGGCCACCTCCTTCATTTCCAGGCACCATCTCCCCCATTCACCCAGCCCAAGGCGCCCAACGTGATGTCCTCCAGAACTCTGGCAGGGGAGAAACAGTGCAGATGCTGGAGGAGGACTCCCTGTCGGATCTGACTCTAGTAGGAGAGGGGGACATTAATAGCCCCAGCCTCAACTATGTTACTCCATCAGCCCTGCCATGCAAACCCCACCCCCGACCCCAACAGGAAGCACAGGATGGTCGGCCTAGCTCAGGTACTCCCCCAGTGTGAAACTTTCACCTTCTTTCCTTCACCTGACTGTGAGCGGGACTGGACTGGAAGTCAATTTGAAGTTTCTTGTTGGCTGCTCCTGCCCTGTGGCCAAGTGTCCCCGAATGCACCCAGCTCTCCTCCCTTCCTTCATTCAGCTTAGTGAGCGAACATCTTTCAATTTAACACCTGACTTCTAAAGTGAAAATGTACATAACAAAAATAGCTTTATTCCATAAATATAAAATGTTTTTAATTTGGTGACAGAAAGGATATATTCTTTGAATCAGCAGAGGAAGAGAGGGGAGATGGATGCGTTAGACTTCCACACAACTTGTCCTTGTAACTCTCCTGCTTGTGTGTTATCTGTGAACTTTTGAGTGGACTTGCTGTGGACTTGAGCTCGATGACGAGCTCAGGAATAATTGGTGGTGACCAGTGCCAAACTCTCCTCCAGCCCTACCCCTCCAGTGTACAGAATCTAACAATGCACTTTAGCCAATTACAAACAAGACTTTATACATTTGAAAAATACTTTTCTCCTTGCTTTTATTTTGAAACTTTCACTTTCCTGTTTTATTCTACAGGTTGTTGAGCCGCCATAGGCTTAAATACTAAGGATGACATCTGCTAACAGTTACTAGTTGTTTAACATTCAGAACGGCATGAATGCTTTGTTACTGCGTTTCTTAGGGAACCATGTGTTGTTTACCACTTTTTTCATATCTTCCATATGACTGTACCTGACTTCACAAATACAACCTTATGCATATCATGAACACACACACAAGCATTTCTTGAGCTGTTCTTCATCATCACCCATCATGTTCACCCTCCTCGGCCATTTCTCATGTCACTTTTGAAAAATAAGACTAAAGCCAGCGCGCACGTGCAATCTCGCTCTGTGATCCAAAAATTCTGCACTGATTGCACACGTTTTCTCTTTGCACCTCCCAGCTGTACACAGCAGTTTTTTTGCCTCCACAATTCAGCAGTGTTTTAGTGTGTTGTCGTTCCCTGCAGGGTTTTAGCTGGAAAAAACAGACCAAGGAATCACACCCTTTCACTTTTTACTTATTCTTACTTTATCCTGTACTATATTCTCAAGAAAACATTAATTTATCCCATGTCCTTGTCATTTTTACTCCTGGTTAAAAGTATTAATTTGTATATAGTCTACTTTGTGAAATCACCGTATTGCTGTAGTCACTATTGAATTGCGATGCAGTCATGTTGTTTCTTCAGTTGTGTCACAATAGGATTCAATTCTCCCCCTGTTGTGTTCACTTGACTGTACTGTCTGTAAATAGATCAAATAAACCTTTTAGAGGTTGAACTCTCTCCTTTCTTTTCTTGGACTATCCAATTTTTTCTTTTCACCTTCATTTATCACGAGTGCGTTCCTCACATTTGTCCTCCGCGCTTTTGTGCCCGGAGGCGCTGAGCTGGGATCATTGGTTACATGCAGCCTTTCATCTAAGGTTAAGAGATAAAGTATTTCTAGGCATCTTCATATCCTCATAGTTTCCCACCATGGGACTAAACCAGTGGTGGAATGTAAAGAAGTTACATTTGTGTAACAGAGCTAAGAATCTCCTTCATGAAGTTCTGTTTTTACATATTTGATCTTTCCTAGTCCAAACTAAGGACCGAAAATTCTCAGTTTACCTGTTGTTGGTACGTCAGGAACTAGAAGAAAAAAAATGTAAATAAATTTGATTCGTAGAACGGTGACTTGAATGTAGCTGAGAGGTGAGAGAAGTAAAATATTGATACTAACATTTCGATGGGATATTTGCACCGCTTTATTGCTCAGACTCGGATGTGTTTATTTCTTCTTCTGTTTCTCCACTCACGTCCACCTCGCTTCATCAGTACGACATCTTTCTCATTCATCTTACTTGATATTCTTCTCCTAGCTCTGTTGCCTCCTCTGTGCGTGATTGTCTACAGGACAGGGGTTTTGTTTTAGGATACAAAGGCTGTGGGGGGAGACTGGCCTATTAGCTATGCATGGGTTCTCCTCTGCTCAAAGCCTTGTTAGGCAAGCTTTGTCATGCTGGGCTCTTTGCTAACCCACAAACAAAACTAGGTCCTATAGTATTTCTTCCTCACCCTCATATATATGCACAGACACTCTTATTTGCTATTCTCACCGACGCTTATATCTTTTGTCACAAGACGGTCGAGCACTTAGTAGCAGATTTCATTCAGTCATTCTGCAGCGTTTGTGTTTTCTCTGGGTCTGACTGACTGCACGTTTAATTAACCAAACTCCGTTGGTAGAGAAACACAGAAACAGAAAATAGCTTTCCTGGTTCCACATTCTCACCCCTGATGTACGAGTCTGTATGTTTTTGTGTTTAACAAAAGACTGGGGCAGAGACAATGTTGGGGAATTAAGTAGAAAGGAACAAAAATGAAGGATCTACACGTTTTCAGCTTATAAGATGCTAGGTTGATAGGTTGGCCTGGTAGCTCAATGGGTTAAGCGTCAGACTGGGATGCTGAAGGTTGTGGGTTCGAACCCCATCTGACTCCTAACCTATCCCCTACCAGGTGTGTCTCTGAGCCAGACACCCGGCGCTAGCTCCCTGTAAGTCGCTTTGGATAAAAGCGTCTGCCAAGCAAAGTAAAGTAAAGTAAAGGTAGTTCTACAAGTACAAAACAGTTCGTTCCATGAATTTGGTAAAATCATCAATATTAAAAATCATTATTAAAGGAAATAGTGCTATATGAGTACAGAAGTGGCTCTGTGTTTCCATTGCCATGCCCATATCCACCAGACAGCAGAGTATTTATTGTTGTTGCACACTTTATCTTCTCATCTCAAAGAGCTCCATCTGCTGGCGAGAAGAGACTTAAAATGCTTAATTAGAACTAATTGAACCTGAATTGAAAACCTACTTACTGTATTGATGGCGTAATCTCATGTGTATGTGTTCTTGCTTTAGGATGTGTGTGTTGTTTTTTAGAAGATTACATTTGCACTTTTATTGTACAGTAATTAAAGTTTGCTGTTGTGGGAATGAGGGAATTCTGCACATTGCATTGATTTTGATGGTCAAAGCTGCGTGAAGTCAGTGACGTCATACGTGAAAATTAATCCAACTTCTCGTGTGTAAACTTATTTCACAACGAGCAGTTAAAAAACAAAAGCTTCACTCCTGCACAGCCAGAACAGGGCGACGACGAGAAGGTCAGGTGAACATAAATGTTTTTCAAAAACGAGATGAATACGGGCTGGTCCACAGATAGTCACTAACTTGATAGTTTGATAGTTACCATGGCAACTGGAGGTTGCAGTTGTATTGTATTGGAGCATTGTTTACATTCAATTTAGGATGATAGTGTTATACTTTTTTTATTACAGCCAAATCAGTGCTACTGTTGAAATGCTCACATTCACCATGCTACAGATTGAATGTGAATGTCAAACAGTCCTGGAAAAGCTTTTAGAAAAACTGTGACCTTCTTACTTCTACCTGTCAAGCTTTTACCACAGTCGTGGTGGGAAAAAGAACAGCTGTGTTCCCATAAATCATAATGAATCGCTTTTTCTTTAGTGACGTGTCCAAATGCTGTGGAAAAAAAAGCCTGATGCTTCAGTGTGTTCATCCGCGCCTTACGAATCCAGACAAAGCTGTTTGAGCTAAGCAACATAAAAGGACAGTGGCACATGCAGCAGGAAGCCTGAAGTCGAGGCAGCTGTGTGGACCAGCAGTCGCACACGATGCAGCAAAGACCTCTTCTCTCGGCCAGCAGATGGCAGCAGTCTGCATGAACAGAGGGACACCATGTCTTTCAACTCCTCTCACTCAGAGCACACAAACCTCTTTCCCATGATGTCATCGTAGCCAAGAGCCATCTTGGGAATATCTGTCACTTCCACATTTTCCTACTGCCTACCAACGCTCTCTCTCTCTCTCCCTCTCTCTCTCTCTGTGCGTATTGTCTTGGAATATTTGGCCACACTTGGTCGCTCATGGTTGTCGGAGTGTGATATTTGACTGAGTTTGACAGAATGTGAATAATAATATCCACTGCTTCCTTCACGTACACATAAAGAGAGAGAGAGAGAGAGAGAGAGGGAAGAGGCGACACAGCAGCTTCAGTTGATTTATTCTTATTTGCTGCTCCACGGAATTGAACCAACAAACGCAGACCTTTGGACTTGTTTTGTTTTCTGGGAGTGCTCTGGTGCATGTGCATTGCTTTTGCAGTGGTTTTGTCCTGTCTCCCCTTTGTGTGTCTCTTTTGTCATCTCTCTGTTTAAAGCAGCTTCTTATCCCTCAGGTAAAGAAAGAGACAGACGGAAGGGGAGAGAGAGGGGAGGAGGGGGTTTCAGAATGCCCAGCAGAGGAACAACATCTTCCAAACTCATCCCTCCCTCTCCATCTCCTCCTGCTCCACCTCCACCTCCACCCCGTCCTCCCCTCCGCTCTCGTCGCAAATCCAAGTCACCTTCATCCCGCTCCAACCACGCGTCCTCAAAACGAGCCCTGGATTTGGACAAAATTGAGACGACCCTGGGCCTAGAAGACACCAGGCAACCCCGCAGAGCGCCCAGAGATGTCAGAGGATGGAAAGACTCGGAGTTGGATAGGAAGTGGGAGGGTGTGGCCTTGGAGCTGCGTTGCCGTGGCAGCAGGATGAGATCGGCGGTGTACCAGACTTCAGACCAGCCCTCGATGGTCAAAGCCAAGAGACAGCTGGAGCTGGGAGAGGGCAAAGAGCAGACAGACAGGAGTAAATTGAAAGCAACATTTGTCTGAGGAGCCACTGTTGAGCTGACTCACAGACTGTCTGAGCTTCTGACCACGCTGTCTCTGCGACAGCTGAAACATCACCAAGATTTAAAGCCTTGAATCGCACATCTGTGCCGCCTCTGCCGGGCTCCCTGCTGACGGCTGCCCCTCTAGGATTCATCAAACACTGCGTCCTAGTCTCCTCCGTACGGTGCGGTGTGAACACTGTGACTTTAAGGTTGTTTTAAAGACAGTTCTCCGTCCTCCTCATGGGTTCAACCACATGAAACTGGATCCCTGTCTAATGAATATCAAACGTCCATTAAAGGAGACCTGACCCAGTCATGGCGATTCCTTTGTCTCTACACTAAATTGATCAGTGGAAACTCTAGCAGGACAGTTAAAGCTTCTTTATTTTCATAAATGGTTTAACATGCTCACAATCTGATTTCAAATTAAATGTTTGGACAGATTCTCAGCTGTGTTGCTTTTTTTAGTCTCAAGTTTTCAGTGAGAGACTCTGACTCTGCTGCTGAGGAGGGTAAAGAGGATAAATGCTGCTGAGTCAGTGGTCCTATGAATGTTCATGTTTTCATCAACAGTCCTGTTGTTTAATCATTTTTATGTCCATTTGAAGGCCGTTAACTCATTTTGTTATTTCAGAGCCACAGATTAAAGGATTTCCACAGACAGAGCTGAGGCCCCCCTGATTAGCATCAAGCCAACATGAATCCCTGTCTAACACCGGGCTGAGTCCCGGCTTCACGAGTTAAGTGGAAGTTACGCGAGTTATGCGCCTTTAATCGAATTAGCGCCATTGTAAAGAAGCACTCCACGCGGGACGACAACTGTACTAACCTGAGAGAGAGGGGGAGAGAGAGGAGGGCAGTCTGAGCTGTGAAGGCTATTTTGAAAAGTGACCCGCTTCTCTCTGTGGACACACACACACACACACACACACACACACAGCTGCTCGGAACCATGACAGAAGATGACGGATACAGTTGTCGCGGAGGGACAAGTCAAGTTTAGAGATGGAAAAAAGGTTGAATCCGCCAGTTTTCTTATTCCTCAACACTTTAAAACACAATTCCAAACTTCCAGGTCAACACTGCCCCTTACTTTGTGACTTACTGTTCCTTTACAAACTTCTCCACAGTGGAAAACTCGGTGGGTCGCACTTCGGAAGCCCTCTCCGGTCGCAGGTATGTCACAACGCAGCCGCTCTCTTTATTCCCAGCCAGTTGTTTTTCCGTCTTTGCACGTTTTCACAGCCATTAATCATTGATCCCACATGATCTCTCTGCCTGTCAGTCGCGCTCCTGGCTGCGCGCCGCGCGAGCGTCAAAACGTGGGGATGTTGCGCGACGCGTCAGCAGAACTGAGCGCCCACAATGATTTAATTGAGCTATAACGTGTTTTAAGGAGCAGATACAGATACACACAACACGCAGCAGCGTGGACATGAAATCCTGCTGCGGCCTGTCGGTTGCATTTAAGGTTAATTTGCGCTATTTGAACCCCCCCCCCCTTGCTGAGTTTCACCCGCACAAGTCTACATGCGCAAGAAAATCTGCGTGTCTTAAAATCCGACTAGTTCCCAGACAGACACCGAGTTGACATGTGGCTCAGGCTGGGTCCCTGCACGAGCCTGGTGGGAATAGGCAATTGTGTGTCTGGAGCTTCACTTTCATCATCAGCTGTTCCAGTGGATCAGTTCATTGCTTCAGCCACACACCAGCATTACAAAATATGTTAGTACTTCACACCCGAGCCTTTAATAATGACAAAAAGTGACTTTCAAGCCTGGCAGTGTTTAAAGCTCACTGCTGTGCGTGTGTTTGCCCCACGTCTGGCCCAGACTGTCTGTCTCTGCTGGTGTTTAAGGAGAAGAAGAAAGGGAAGGGCAGCGGTCATAAGGAGAGGCTCAGTGTGACATTGGAGGTACGTGACGTGGTTTAAACTGGTGGAGGATTTTACATACATGTAAAGTTTAAAAAAACAACAACAATCAGGACTCTGCTCCTTCAGGAGATATGTGGTGTGGAGCCAGGAGCCGGGTACGATGGAGTGTCCTACACCCTCTCCATCCTCTGCCTGGCACACACGCTGGTCCTGGGCTTCACCAGTCGAGACGCCCTGCTGGCCTGGGATGCCCGTGTCTGCTACAGTCTTGGGGAAGGTCAGTGGTGTGACCTGGTATGGATGACACAGTGCTGAGTAGCTGTATAAGAATGTGACGCGTAGCAGCTCAAGAGCTTCACAAGAAGCTGCCAAAGCGCTGGGTCCCTTAAATATAAGGTGCAGGTCAAAAGACACTGTGGCACATGAGCAGGTAAATGTGAACACATCTGAGTTTGGAACAAGTAATAAGCCTGTGGCGTTCAGGAGCAACAGGAGACGAGGCTCATGATTTATCTGTGATGAATAGTAGAGGTTAGTGTTCTGTCTTTGGTACGTATGACTGTCACAGGACCTGGTTCTCATTTGTTTATACAATATTCCAGCGCGTAGTACAAAAGCTAATGAAGATTTTAAAAGAAAGAAGGAATTCTGTAATGAATTAAAGTTTTCCATCCACATACTGAAAGCAAAAATACCCATGAAGCAAGCAGGAGGGGATCCAGGCTTCAGACAGTCACTGTCTGCACAGTGACTATACATTCATGTGAAGCATTATGTTGCTCAGTCCAACCCAGGAAATAACAGTGGAAAGGTGGAAATAGACTGACGGATACAATCTTCCTTCCATCACTCTGGTGCTTTCTCTTTGTAAAATCTGCTGTCTCACATAAACAACTTTCAAGACATTTAAGGGGAAAAGGACGACGAAGAACACCTGTCTGATTTTTAGCTGCAGACGATAACGTCTAACGAGAAAGTCAAAATTTAAATTTAAGGATCAGACTCTCTTGATATAATGTTTGTATTTGTGACGCCGTGCGACGTGTACGTCTGTGAGAGGCAGTGACAGAGCTTGACACTGAATAAGCGCCGTATGCCTGAACTGAGCGAAGTGCTTAATCACCATGACCACGGCCATCACTTAGTGATGCGCATGTGCATGTTCCAACCTTAATCGTTAAGTGATCAATGTGGCTTATGACACATTTTTCTTTTTAATTGACTTCTCTCGCTTTCCCACAATCATTGATCACACTGAACATTTGACATTTGTCTCTCCTCTCCGCTCCATCAGTTCACAGGTTCAATGTCAGTGTTGAACCAGGCACCAAACTGGAAAGTGGCCCTGCTTCCCTCCACCTGTGCATCAACCAATTGGTTCTCACCAGAGGTCTCCCTCCCACCATCGCCGGCCACTGGAAGTTGTCGGCTTTACGTCGATATGGCGCTGTGCCAAACGGCTTTGTGTTTGAGGGGGGCACTCGCTGCGGATACTGTAAGTATCTGCTGGAGATGTTTTGGTTTCTGTGAATTTAGACACGAACGGCTACAGCCAAAGAGGGCAACCCTTTAACACTACTCACTGAAAAATGTGAGTACAGTTCCTTGGTGCCATGCATCTGCTTTGTTGTCTCATTTGTGGGTAAATCAAACCAAATGCATTTGATATAAGATACGGGATACTTCTATCTGAGCCACACGGATGCCAATTTATTTTACATTTAACATGATGGGCAATAATGTGGATCACAGCTAAGTAAATGAAGGAACACAGTAACCGTAGTATTAGATGAAACCAATGGCCGCTCGTGTTACTGCAGCACAGTTGTCCACATTCCTCATTTCAGTGTGTCTCCTCCAGATACAATGCTAAATGTTCCTGTCTCTCTGTTGCTTACAGATTTAATATATCTTTCATTTTGATAAAAGCTGACTGATATAAAAACACGTGATTTATTGCAGGAGTTTAAAGAGAAACTTTATCCACATAAGAAATGACTATCTGTGTGCAGTATGAACGACACTCTAGCCGCTAAATAAGAAAGTGTGTGCAGTGGTTGCCAGGGTTTAGGTATCCTCTGAATGTCCAGTTCATGTGGGCAGGAATGTGAGGAATGATAAGCAGCTCTATGTTATTGGGTGGAAATGTGTGTGTGTGTGTGTGTCACACAAATTGAGAGAGATGGGTGTCTAATAGGACACTGCTAAAATGTTGTAACCTGTCAACAGCATCCTGATTTCACTCATGGGCTCGGAAGCACTTTTTCCTCCGAGTAATTTGGGTTTAACAGAAGAAAGCTTGAGTATGGATTTATGTGACATCTGTTTGTGTGCAAGCAGACTCACGGCTCCTACAGGAATAACCATGTGGCCAGGAGTCTCTCATTTCAGTGTTCTAATGAACAACATCTATAAATATAGAAATACTCCCCCTGTAGTGGACGTTCAGCCAATCACAGTCTTCTCCATCACTTCGTCTACGCACTACCCAGCAGCCACCGGGACAGTGGAGAGAGGCCCCACTGAAGAAAAAAATAAAACGGCGTGGCAGGAAGACAGAGATGTGAGCGTGGAAATGGCGAGTGACATTCTTTGCATTGCTGCAAAGTAAAGCGGCGTGTTAGTTTATATCCTCACATGTTTATGTGTTTTTGGTGAGTACATGCGGCACATGCCGAAACCCCTCAGTGGTTTCACTTAGTACAGCAGGCTGTCAGGCTTACAGTTAATACATATATTGTTTAAGCCATTCACATATTCATAGCCATTAACTGTATAATATTTAATATAATTACACTAATAACCTGTAGACATTTGTTTTTTTTTCCAATTACCACAGCACAGGCACCCTGTGGTCTCTTTGTGATGCTGCAACCACAAAAAGCTAACGCAAAAAAGGCACTGATAATGATAATTACCAGCTCTGATTGCAGACAATAGTTATTTTGGATTAGAGAGAGTCCCCAGGAGTTGTTGAGCTGACACAAAGTCAAGATCAAGAGTGATCAGTGCAAAGATGTGTAAGTGGTGCACAGAATCATAAAAGTAGAGACAAATTGTTCTTAATGAGTTTGGACTTTATGGGAGCTGCACTTTGAACCAATATGTTCTGAACCTGTAGAATGACTCTCTTTGCTCAAACGAATCAGCGCCAGCGGGTCTCTGGGTCATCTAACACTGCTGTATAAAAATATTATACCCTTGACTGCTGCGACGCTCGCTGCTGCAGCTGCATTTTGAAAGTCAGCTGCGCCCAGGACGATTTAACTTCTGGCTGCAGAGCTGAAGGCGCACACCACAGTGACTACTGCCGTGGACGCACACAAACATGCATACTCATGCTGCCTGATAGCCAGCCAAGCAGTCCTTTGGGATGTGAAAAGCCTTTTGGCAGCAGACAGTTGAGCTGGGCTCTTCGTGGATGTCGTCTGTTAGACGTGGGCCTGTGCTCATGCAGTCACATGCTCGCACTGTGCAGCAGTGTGAAACGGTATAGACTGATATCAGAACTCGAGCTTCCACCCGATGTGATAATGAGGCCGCCGTGTTCTGTAGTCGCTAACGTTTGGAGCTGAGTCTGTGTCTTAGCCGGAGGAATATACTCCGACTTATCAGGTCTGCACGTGTTCAAGTCTACCCTACGCTGCACAAAGACACACGAATCCAGTAGACAAAGTAATAAACGATCCTCTGCAGAGCTGTCAAGCCTTGTGATCCAGATAAAAGCAGTTTTAGGTTGATGTGATACGTCTGCAGTCTGTCTATGTCCTTCAGATTTGTGTCTTTTTTGTTGCACTACTATATTGTGCATCATTTTATTGGTGCAGATTCTAGGGAGGGGTGAAACATACAGGACACAATAGCAGTTTGATTGGTTTTGACTCATGTAAGTAATCAGTAATTAGTGAGGAAGAAGTGCTCCCTGTTACCTGCAGGGTACTTTGTGACCAGTGGATATAGCGAGAAAATACAACCAGTCTCTTTTCAGAGGTGCGGGTCCATCAAGGCTCCTGCGCATTTATAACAAATACGAATACACGACTGCCACAAATGCTATCTGAGAGAAAATAGAGAAACACAGTTTATTTGAATCCCAGCAGATTCTGATGGTATTCTCTCTCACACCAGAACATATGCATCTCATTTGTTCAAGAGTTTATTATTTCATTTCCCCGTAAAGGAAAAATGATGGGGAAAAGCTTCTCGAGGCTTCTGAGAATAGAAAACAACGAGAGAGTAAATAGAAAGAGCTGCAGCACAGACTTCATCTGGTTTATATGTCGGACTTCGTGAAGGATTCTGAATGTTCCTCTGTGCTGTGATAAGGTCCTGTTCTTTTTCGCAGGAAGCTGCTAATCATTGCATCTGAATCCTGTCTCTGTTAATGCACAAAAACACTAACTGATATCATATTAGTTGTCTGTATGAAGAAGCAAAGTACTATTTTGGTTGATAGCCTGACATTGATGTTATCTGTTATTGGAATTTCATACTTCATCTCTTCTGGTCGATAAGCCGCCCAAGTGAACAAAACACCATACATAGCAGTTAATGGAGCTAATGGGCTTAAATTATATTTAATGGTTCAAACTTAAAGACTTAATTGAAAAAGTGCTCTGAATGAAAGTTTATAAAGTAACAAATGTAATATTCACTGACATTCACCAAAAACACGATGTTGTGTTGACCTTTGGAATTTTCTTTCAGATTATCTTTAAAATAGAAACAAATTAATAACTGACAAACAAATCTGCCTCTTGGATATTACATTTAACCTAAGAAACTCTGCTGACTGCCGTTCCCTCGGGAGTAAAATGCTCTATGTTCTGCTCTCTCGCTGCTGTTCTGATCTTTTATTAACTACAAACACGTAATTCGATAAGAACAAAGGTTTTTCTCTCTTTGCCTGAACCACAGAGTAAGAACTCTCTCGATGTTGTAGCTGACTTTTCACTTTCCAGACGTTGCAGTTTGAGATTAAATTGTCAGCGGTTTTACGTAACTCTTAGAAGAAAAGATTGTTGCAGGCTCAGAGAACAGCCTTGGATTTTACAACAGCCTTCTTGACCGCACTGAACATCTTTTGGCCTTGTTTAAATTGTACTTATTGCTCTATGTTTCACTGCTCTCGCTACCACTGTCATCTGCCACACAGCTTCATTTTATTACTAGTAGTACTCATTGCTATTGATGTTTTAGTAACTCCTCATTTCTAATATTTTCACCTGTTTTGATTCATTTATCATTTACATCCATCTTTTAGGGGCTGGCGTTTTCCTCTTGTCCTGTTCAGAAGGAGAGCAAATTAGTTTCCTGTGTGACTGCATAGTGAGGGGCATCACCCCGAGCAGGGCCCTTCATGGACTACGTCCTTCCCTGCCAGGTGAGCACATACCTATCTGGGCTATAAATACTGTATGTACTTATTTTAAAGTGCAAAATAATCAGTGTGCTAGGTTGGTATGTGACTTTGATTATAAAGATTTACTACCTGTTTAGTGTGCGTGTCAGCGTGAGTTTCAGGCGCCATGCTAACGGAAGCAGCACATGCTTAAAGCCCCACGGGTTTCCATATGGTTCAAGGGGTCGCGCCTTTGTGTGTGACTCGCTATGCTATCATAACATACTGCTAATTACACAGGCATCTCTGAGCCAACAAATATAGAGGCGGAAGGTTGTGAAAAGAAAACAGCTGTAGAAAACGTGTTCCAAGGTCCTGACAGCTCTACAGTAACACAGACAAGTGCACACACTACCATGGGAATGTGCCCAGAAAGCGAAAAATATGTAAGATGCAGATTCGTAGGGGGAGGAGCGTCGGGTCATAATCTGTTGAACTGATGGAGATAATAGCATTGAAGATGAAAATCAGCGCAGTTAAGCAGCATTCATTCTAACTGCGTCAGTCTTTTCGGCTTTGGGGCCCTCCGTAACCCCGCGACATTCAGCGCAGCGAAGCAGTTATAATTAGCTTAGACCAGCAACGTTAGCAGATGTAAATTGACGCCACACATAGTGTAGTGAAGAAACTTGGCATCTGCACGTTAGCACTAGCTGTTGCAGTGCAGAGGCAGTGATCCAGGGGTTAGGTTGCTGACACCTATACACACAAACACCAGGATTGGCTGTAACCTGCTGGCACACAAACCCACAGTATGTATATTTAGCAGGCAGTAAGTGTGTAATTGGCAGGGTTTCACACTAAATTGATGCTTCAACAGATAGTCGAAGCACATATTACCTCCTCTGGGGGATGTTGAATTTACAAGCCGGTGTAACAGTTGGAGACTCATTCACACTCTGGCTTTTCAAGTGAAGGCAGATGCACACGGTAGCCTTTATGACCTATGACTTCACATTTTCATTTGTAAGCACACAGGAAGCAATTTTCTACTCTGGTTTTGTGAGCGGTGTATTTGTTTACAATGTATTCTACCATAATGAATGTTTCATTCTCCTGCCACATCAGTAACCTTCGACCCTCTGGACTGTTTGAGCCACTGTCAAACATAGACTCAGAATATTTACTATTTTAGTGTGTATGCAAGTGGTTGTATATCTTTAGTATTATTTAGAGAAGTTCTACTTTACTTGAATCCATTATAAAATCTGTTTTAAAAGGTGGGTGGGTAATTCTGGCAAAGGATTGATAGAAGTTACTGTATTGTGTTTTGAATCTCTTCGTTCTCTTTGCTTCCTTATTAAATGTCTGTGTCTCTTTGGGTGCTTGTGTGTATCGTATGTAAAAAACAGCAGATCCCAGCGCTGATCCAGCTTTAGCAGAGGAACAAATCAACCAGGAGACATCAGAGCTGGAGAAAAGACTCAGCATGTTGTCTCAGTGCAGCTTAGCCAGCAGCACAGGTACTTTACTCTATGAACTTCATCTCAGGTTATATAACAGTAACCAACAGCAGTCTGCAGTGATCACAGAGATGCAGCCTTCACATGCACTGTCATGACGTTTCGGAATTTGCTATAAGTCATCGTTTTCTTACTCATCATTACACCCAGTATGCTCAGGCTGGCTCTGCCTTCTGGCCACACGAGGACTTAATCACTAGTCTATATTTATGAGGCCATTCCGGGAAACCTTTTGTGATATAGTTAGCTGTCCCATGACTAAGTTTATTTGTGCCTAGACGTGCCTGTAGTTGGCTCTAACTCTAGAATGGGTTATATTCAATTTAAGGTGGTATTTAATTTAAGGTTTACTAATTAAATGTAAACCACAGTGTAACATTTCAGTGCGTGCATGTTTGTTTCATGCAAAGTGATTATTAAATCACTTTAATAACTTTCTCTCCCTTTTCGAGGCTCTATTTACAGCTGCAGTACTTCTGTTGCCGGAGACGACCACATTAGCATCTCCAGTTCGTCCTCTAGCCAATCAGAAGCAAGCTGCGGAGCCAGACTTCCGTTTTGGATGGATCCACTAGCTAGATCGCATCTCTCCAGCGAGACGGCATCAAGCTCCTCCACGCTGAAGCCTTTGACTGGTTGGGATGAGCAACTGTGCAATGCTGGTGGATCCGTAACTCGTCAGTTCTCTGCCCATCCTCGTGGTCTCCATGACAGCGGGAGACAGAGTTCTTTAGACAGTGGGATTGGAATAGCAACAAGCAGCCAGTCGTCTTACTCAGGAAGCATGTCTTCGTATACGGGGAGTCTGGACATGGCCAGTCAGAGAGGAGCGGAGGAATTCGGCTCTATGGCCAGCTTACCTGCTCCTTCTTCTGCCTCACCAACTTCTGCTCCTCCACTCTCTCCTCCTCCTCCTCACTACCTCTCTATTAACCGAGTTCCCCGCTCCTCGTGCACTTCTGTCTCCAGATCTAGCTCTAGTGCATCTAGTGATGATTACCAGATCCCCAACCTACTTAGACTGTGGTATGATACGCCCAAAAGTCTGTTCCACACCCTGTCCCTGAAAGATCCTCCAGCACAAGGAGGCCCAGCTGAGCTAGATAAGAATACCAGGTGCAGTGGAGAAGGAGGCTATAGTCAGGGACAAGGGACGAGCAGCAGCCCCACAGGACGGAGGGCTCAACACCAGGCCGTGATACAGCGCTCACACTCCTGGGACAGCAAGAGAGTGCCCCCTGTGGATAGTGAGAGAAGGTCCACACCCAGGCCATTGCTCGCACATGGAAACGTGGTTTATGGAGAAACGCAGGTAGTGGCATAGTTGCAGTCTAAACACTTCATCAGCCACGTACATACATGTAGAATATAACCCCAGAGGGAGAATCCTGAAGAAATGAAACTTATCAATATATTAGAGATGTATATGTTTTGCACATCTTCTATTAGTGAGGAACAGAGAAATTAAGCATTTTTTATTCCTAAAGTATAATCACCTCAAAGAGATTCAGTGAATAATACTATAATACGATACAAGAACATTTCCGTCATTACTCAACACTAGAGAGAATTAACTTCCTTTTCCCTTTAGGAATTTTATTTCTGTGCTAACATTAGCATTAAGTAATAAAATGAAATCAAATTAGCGAATCACCAAGCTAATCACTAACTCCAGCTCTCGGGTTTTCTCCCACAGATAATAATCTCTCTTTAATGCTTTTGTTTGCATTTAGGCGCACAGTGTTTTTCTTAATTCTTGTTCTAATAAAAGTGATCTTATGTAATCATCCCTTTGCTAACAGGCGGGCAGGATCTGATCCTGGTAGGACTGTGGTATGGATGTTGGGGAAATAAGAAAAATGAGGTGGGGTTAGAACCAGTAATATCGCTGAGGTTACCAAGTCGGCACCTGCGGGGACAGATGTTTGGCTGTTTTTGGGTTTGGGGCACCTCAGTGGGACACTGCTGTGCCGTGTATTCTACTTTGCTGTAGTAAATCATGTGCCTTTCGTTGTTCTCACTAAGCAACAAATGGAAATAGATCTAGCTCATATATTATTGTAATAATAGTTTTGGCAGAGACTTTTGGGGACATTTTGGTGTTGTTCTAGTTTACTAGGTCTTGGGCAGAGTATGGAAGCTTTTACACACTTAGGTCCAGTACAAGACTTCAATAACAATAACATAATAAATAAGTAAAACGTTCACAATAGTAATATACAAATGCTGTAAATACTGTATTTAAAATCTATGACTCAAACCTGCCTAATGGGTCACATAAACCTGTTTTAAGAAATATTAGTTGGTCACGAGCCAAAATGGTTTAGAAACAACAGTTTAGGCTTCTCTTGTTTAGATCGTCACATTTTATGTACAATGTAGTGCAGGTAAATATAGAGGAGTAGAACTCTGAAGTAGTATACCATAGAAATAAAGTGCCTAGAAATGCTAAAATACTGACTTTATTATAGATTATACACAATACTAAAAGAATCCAAATACCGCTTTTTATACTTCATAATGCTTTTTTATTATGCAGTGTCTTCTAAAATACTAGTGAAACTTGCTCTGTTCACTTCTTCAGAATGTGGATTTACCACTGAGGCAATTTCTGAGGCCATAGGTTGAAGTGCAAATTTTAGAAAGCTGCATATTAAGTGTCTTTTACTCTTCGTAAGGATCTAATGCAGTTTTCTTCTTTGCAGCCTTTTAAACTTTTGCCCTTATTGTGTTACATAATTCTGCCGCATTTGAGACTGATGCGCCAGCGGGTCGAGAAGCAATTATCTGGCCTCTTCACGTACACATGCACACTTGCTGTTCAACCTAATGACTCACTTGAGTGCCTGTCTTTGTAACTGTGATTTACAATAGCCTTAATGGCTTGTGTAGCAGTTGAAAACATTGCAAATTACTGAGTAGAGTTTGCCACTGGAGCAGAAAAACAGGAAATCTGATAGCCAATCATTTTTCTATAAAACCTACTGGGCTGTGATTCAAACTAAGGATCACCAGGATCATAAATCATTCTGTTTAAAAGTGTTTGTTAACATTTGTTACCCTACCGTTGCATATTGTACTACAGTGTGCTGTGGGCACCGCTTCCTGTACTCACAGCCTGCCTCCCCAGTCTCTCCCATAAGGGCAGTTTGTTCTCCGGTCCAAGGAACTTTGGACATCTGTGGTCTGAAAGCCATGGGGTGTGGAAACATGGTGAGAAGACAGATAGAAGTGACTGTGAATCAAGGCCAGGTCCTTCTCACTGTGAGATGGCAGAGCCACCTGCTGAGTGACTGAAACACCACTAAATAATCATTTTAACAATGATTGTGTCACACACCTGACCGTGTTGTTTTCCTTCTGCTGCTTTTGCCTGAAACTCAAAAAACCATCAGAAGACACAAATCTTTAATTAATTTTCTGATGAGTTGTGAAACGTGCTCCCCATCCCCCTCCTTTTGTGATCAAATTATCATCAGAGCAGGAGAGGAATCAGCATGTCTTGTGATTTCTGACAGCTTGTGTAGGAGTGTGTGTGTGTGTGTTCGTTACACGGAGCGTGCGTGCTGGAAAGAGGAAGAGAGCAAAGCGGGGCTGAGAAAGTTAATGAGTGGTGATGAAACCGACAGAAACCCTCGGAGAGGAGGACACCGTTTGTCTGAAACCGAAAATGAGTTTTCTTTATTCATCATTTCTTGACTCCGTAGTGTCAGCAGTTCAGCGTGGCGCAAAACTACACACCTTTCATGTGGGGTAATGAGATGGTGCCTGATCAGACAAGCTGCATTATGTCATTTGAAACGAACTGTGTGACAGATAACATTTCTGAAGCTGCGTTAGGAGCCGTGTGAGAGAACAGCAAATTGGGACACGCTGTCGGAGATCTATCACGTGTAAACCAGCCATCTCTTTGTCTCCCGTCTGCCACCTCTAAAGATGTCTGCGTTGTCCTCTGTGTCACCTTATTTCCTTCAGATCATGCCCTCACACTACCCCCGTTCCTGCTATATCCTACTCCCTCATTTATCACTTGTTTTCCTTTAAGCCGGTAACCATATTTAAGTTCCACAGCATTAACTTTATTTTGTCTTCTGACCCAGGGCAGCCATGATTTGGACAACTACATTAAACCAGAGCAGTGGCGGTCAGCGAAGAACAAATGCCCTACACAGGTAATCTATTTTCTGCCTGTTTTAGCTTGTGTCAGACAGGAGTCATAAAAAAGACTTATTGTATGTCTAAAACAAAACATTGCAACCGTTGAAAGAGGAGCATGCTCTTCTTCTTGCAAAGAAGAAACAGAAAAAGACTATGATACTTGAGCGAATATGAGGTAATTGAGGCAATTTCAATGTGTCATTCTCTTTTATTTTCCCCTATAGACTACAGTGACTACTAAATGAAATATGGGCTTGTTTCATAAATGTGAAGGAGAACAAATGACTAGCTCTATATGTTTATTTAACCAACTATATGTTGCTTCTAATGCCTTTGAAATTGTCCTTTTGTCGCTTACCTTGAAGGTTGCCAGCTCATCATCAGGCCTTTCATCGTCTGCAGATACACAAGGTGTGTTTATGAATGCAACACAGAGATTGTGTCTTACTCAGTGTTGGATAACAGATTATAAAATTTGATTGCTGTAGTTCAAATGGGATTCCTGCAGAGAGGTACAGAGAGAAAAGAGGAAGAAGCAGAACTATGGCAGAGTGAAGACGTTTCTCTGGTTTTGAGGCTTTCTGTGTGAATTAAGTAGTAGAAAGTTACAAACATTCAAGCCTTTATGTCTTTTAGACAAGCTTTGAGTCTGACTAATTGATTTGTTCCTCCTCGTTTTATAGATAAATATAGCTGGCTGTCATCTGCATAACAATGGACTTTAAAAGATTGTTCCCCTATAATATTGCATAAGGGAGTTTTAAGTTTAAAGAGAGTGGGTTCAAGCACAGAGCCCTGTGGAACTCCAAAGCTAACTTTGGTGTGTGTGGAGGACATTTTTTATTAATCTGAATAAATTCGGATCTATCTGAAAGATGAGATTGAAAACATCTTAGTGCTGTTCCTTTAATCCCAATGACATGTTCCAGTCTGTGTAAGAAAGTGTTATGATCTATATAGTGTCAACAACAGCACTAAGGTGTAACGAGACAAGTACAGAGAGAAAGTTCCTGCGGACAGTAGATGGCCACAAAGCTGCTTTGCTACAGTTTTTACAAGGATTTTAGAGAGAAAGGGAAAATTGGATATTGGTCCATAATTGGTTTAGAACCGTGAGTCAGGAGAAGGTTTTTTCAGCAGAGGTTTAACTACAGCTTCCTTAAAGGCCTGTGCAGCTCTACCTGTTAGCTGATTGATCTGATCCAATAGGGACGTACTGATCAAGGGTAGGATTCCCTTAAACAGTCTAGTCTGGATGGGGTCTAAGAGACATGTTGATGGTTTTGCTGAATGAATAATTTAGATCAACTCTGCATGGATGTAAGTAGTCTAAGTAAGACTGTGGGTGAGAACTGCGGTGCATGGAGGATCTGATCAATAGTTACAATTTTGTTGGTAAAGAACTCAATTATTCATTATTGCTGAGAGACAGGGGAATACTCAGTTCAACAGAGCCATGACTGGGGTTGTTTTTATTCGCCTCAAATAACGATGAACAATATGTGACTCTAGCTTTATGGATCACTTTTTATAGGCTGTTGAACTGTCTTTCCAGCCTATGTAGGATATACCTAAATTAGTGGACCACCACCTCCTTTTCAGCTTCAGCGATGTTTGTTTTAATGTGCAGATTTGTAAAGTGTGCGATGTGCAACAGCATCAAATATTGTACATATGAGGCTGCAGTATTATCAACGACATAATCTGCATGTCCAGGACTCATGTTCATATCACTGCCCTCTACTTTGTTGCTACTAGTCAGTTGAATAAAAGATAATGGGATCAATTCTTTAAGTTTGATGACATCATTTCCAGTTAAACACCTGCTGTAGTAGAGTTTTTTCTTAGGAGATGTAATCTCAAATGATCTTGTCCTGTTAAAGTCAGGATAAGATCGAGAGTGTGAATGAAATTGGGTGGGTGGGTTTATTTACATGTCTGTCTGTTTATTTACATGCTGTGGAAAACCAATGGACTCTATCAATGAATTAAATGCAGCGTTGAGAGATATTATCAACATCTACATTTAAAAGTCCCCAACTATAATCACTGTATCTGTACTAAGAACTAAATCAGATAGAAAGTCTGAGAATTCAGATAAAAAGGGGCAGGAGGACGGTATACAATAACAAATGACTCAGTTTTTTGGCTTTTCCAGTTTGGATGAGAGAGACTAAAAGTAAGACTCTCTAAACCCTTGAAGTATGCGCATGTGTTTTTTTCTCTAATAACCTTACTCGAATGTACTTCAGCGAGACTGAAGAATTGTAATCTGAGTTTTTACTTCCTAAATGAGTGAATGAAAACAGGTGAAATTCTAAGTGAATAAACATGAAACGACAAAATATGTGCTCACATTTTGTTCCCAGATGCTCCTCTCGGTGTGAAAGAGGAAAAAGATGACAGCGGGGTGGTTGGTAATAAGTTGGCAGCTCTAAGGAGGTTGTTGACCCCACGGCCACCCTCTGTTCCTCCACCTCTGCCTGTCACACTGAGCACGTATAAGCCCACATCAGCCTATGGTAAGAGAATTACATTAATATGATTTATTGAATGTCATGATATTTTCTGGGTAGTTTTAAAGGATGGTCTACTACTGACATGCTGACATGTTCTCCGTCTGTTCCAAGACCATCTCTTTAACAGCTCTCTTTTCTGATTTCTTTCTTCAGGCGTGTTCCAGCCTCCTCGTGAGGCCCCTCTGTGCCTGGACACTTGGCTCCACAGTGGCAGCACTATTAATTATGTCAACGTCCCCTTTAGCCCCCTGCCAGCTAAAACTAACAGAGAGCTCCTCTACACAGAGCTGAACCTGCAGGAGCCGAGCTCAGCTCCAGTCTTCAGTGTGCACGGCGCGGTCAGAGGCAGCACTTTGCAGCCGTGCAAACCCAGTAAGAACGCTGAGCCTTAAATGACAATTTTTCTGCTGCATAGTACAGCACCACTGGTACTAAATACACACAGATCGTTACCCAAATGGAAAGACAAACAGGCGTGTATTACATTTTATTGTTATTAAAACTTAATCACTAATTTGTAGATGTGAAAATTAGGAAATTTAATACAGTTAAAGATCATTTACAACAGTTTAAAAACATAATTCTCAGGTGTACATGAAAAACATATTACATATAACAGATGGAGTTAATGCTTAAGTGTATATTAACAGCACTATCAGGAAAATGTATTAAAATGTGATATGTACTTATAGCAACTAAAGTTTGAGTCACTGAAGGGTCAAAGTAACAGAGCACTCATTACATGACACAGCAAGTCAAGTTGAAAACCACATCATACTCTGAACACAAATGTTTTCTGATGTCCCCTTTTACTACTGATTTCCCAACCAGAAGAGGGCTCCATCAGGTACGCCCACCTCGACATTGCTGCCATGGCAACAGCTCAGAGAGTGGGGGCCGAGCATGTCCAGGGCAGGGAGGACAGACTGACTCAGTTGGAGAGCAGGCGGCAGGGGCCACCACACTGACTCTGCAACGCCCAGCGATGACACTTCAAAAGTTCTCACTGCCAACTCATCAAGAAGAAACTAAAACCCACAAACACAGTTGGTGTGTTAGTGTACAGAAATTCCTGCAAGCAATTCATTCCAGGTAGAGTCAAATGAGAATAGCAACTGTCCCGTAGTCTCTCACGCATGTTGTGTGTATTGGTTAAATGTTGTAATTTCTAATATTTTACTGTTGTCCTTTTTACCTTAGTGATTTTAATATTTGCCTCTGTATTTATAGATAGAATTATAGATATAGGAAAAGGATTAGGGAGAATATAAATAAATGATCTGAAATCAAGGCCCTGTTCAAACCTAGTCGTTTTTTTCAGCTCTTTAAAGGTTTTGTTTGGCCAAAGCATCTGACCCCGCCCAGATCACCATGTAATAGAGCTGATTTGGTCTATTTCTATGTGGTGGCAACCATAACAACCACTGTGATAGAAGCTAACATCATGTGTATGGTAATAAATTGATTTTAAAATATCTGTGAGTTATCTATATCTTAGTTTTTACTAGTTTCAAGTGAAAACTAAGTTGTTTTACACTGTCTCTAAACATCTTCCGTAGATAGATTTTCGCTCGGCATGATGTTATAATCGGTTAAACTTTTGAATTCTGCTTAGCTTTACTCATTTACTTTGTGTTTGGGTGTAGCTGTAATTGTTTGTACCCGTCTACCAACTTGAGATTCATAATGTCTGCCTCCGTTCTGGGGCAGAATGCATTATGAACGCACCACGAAGTCCAGCCCTGACACCCCACAATTGACTGCTAAGTCCCAGCTTGCTTGGCTATCATTCCACATCACAGCTCAAAAGAATCTGATTAAAATAAGCAGCTTAGAATTATATGTCAGGTACAAATTACATTAATCCAGGCCCATGTGTCCCAAGCAGGACAAGACTGAGCATCAGCCGACGAGCAACATTATTCATCACAGTAATCAACGTCTCTGCTTCTGGTCTGTGAGAGGGCAGGAGGTGATTAATGGAAAAGTGCCATGTGTTTTCCTATTTCTCATCTCCCTCTTGATATCATCAGGACAAATTGTCCAATATTTGAGGCTAATTTATTTTTATGGTTTCAGTTTCCCATCAATGTCTCTGAGGAGGCGACGCTGGGGTGAGGGGATAAAACGGCAGAAGGATGAATCAGAAAAGGTTTTACCAAGAACAGCCCATTAATGTCAGTAGAGGGACAGGGAGTGTAAATATTAGCTCTTATTTATGGCGAGACAGTATGGATGACATAAAACTATATTTTTTTTAAATATTCCTATGTTGTTGGCTGCTGTCATTGGATATTAAAAACTGCTGTTTCAGTGCTGCTCGCTAGAATCTGCAAAGCATTTTTCATTTTATACTGATCACGTAACAATATTTCAGGAGAGCAAGGTATGAGACGCTACAGCGGTAACTGCCTTTGTGATGTAGTATTTATTATTGGCACAGCTACAGGCCGCGGTTATTAGTTAAACAACTTTTGCTACAGTTAACGAATTAATTGCAATGTTGTCTGAACCCCTCTCATCACAATACGTTCAGCGGACTTAGAAGAAATCTCTCTCATGCATGGTATGTACATGTCACTCCATTCATTCAGCATTTTACAAAATCAACAGCTCATAAAAGTAGAAAAATGCACATGGAAAACAATGACTCTTTTTACAGTGAAGTCGTTTCAGTTCATTCAGCGAGTGATCGCGATTAAGCCTCTCAGAGCTCATTGTGCTGGAGTCCCTCACGAGAGATCTTGTTGGACAAGTCCTGCAAATGTTTCTTCATCTGAGGAAAAAACAGTCAACATCAGCACCTTTTTTTATACGCAAACCAAGACATAAGTGTTATCTGAATGCAGACAACTTTCTTGTTGAGTATTATTCTCCTCACCTTGTAGCCCATGTCCCTGGTCTTCTCAGCCAGTGTGTTGTACTTTTCCTGGTTCCTCTTGATATGTTCTTTATCCCCTAAAGCCTCCACATGTCGCAGCTTCTGGTGCGACAGCTCCAGCTGCTCCTGGTAATGGCTGTGCTTCTCCACTTTGGTCTCAAAATGACGCAGCTCCTCCTAAAAGGAACAAGTAAAGGAAAGCGGAGCAAACACAGAGGGTTCACCTTACACATGCACAGCTGCACAGGGGAGCTCATATACAGCTCAGACACTGACAACAGAGGAAGCATCGCACACACATTTCTAGCTTAGTGTTTCTCTCTGACGCATGCTCCCGGATGTCATTGAATACTGAAATTTAAATTGAGTTGTTCACTGGATTAATTTGATCATGGGACAAAGGGTGAAAGATAGGAGAGTGGGATACTTGTGCATTTCAGATGTTTAATGCATAAAATGTGCTTGTAATAAGGTACGCTCTCTACTTTATGGCTTACCATACACAAGTAGTAGCTACCAAGTACACTAGAAAAGTGAAAACTGCTGCTACCAAACAAGCCCTTCATTAAAAAGTTTCTGAGAGTTGTATTCTAAAATATGTTGCTCTATAGCTTTAGGAAAAAACAAAAGGTGCTGTCTAGTAAGAAATCAGTGAACACAGGAGCATCCAAAAAACTGTCACGAGAAATGTAAGAGGTACCTTGAGAGAGTCCAGCTCATCTGTGCTGAGGTTGGCTCTCTTGGCAGCCTCCCACAACTCGATCACACGGGGCTCCCGAAACTCTACAGAGGACGAACAGGCAGGGAGAAAGATGACGAGGCAAACGGTTAGAAGAGGGAAAACACACACACACACACACGATATGAACCAGTCAAATACTCCCTGCATTCACAACTCGGCTTAAGGTGCTGCCTACTACAAAACTGCACAAAAACCAGTCGGCGGTAAAGAAGAAGCAGTTCAATACTGGTTTTGCTCTATAGGAGACTAAGTCTGGGGAGAATGGGTGCAAGTGGTTAGGTGAGAAACAGCCTGGAGGGGAATGAGGAGAGAAGTAACTGAGCTGATACATCGTCTCAACTCTGCTGCAGACTCCCACTGAAACCTGCAGCATACTTCACCCAAAGCAGATGAATAGGAGACATAAAAGAAACGGTAATGACTAGAGAGTAATTCCTGTTTTCTCTGAGTGAAACAGCACAAGGACACATGTTTACACACATCCCCGGAGGGATCCAGCATTGGGAGCCGCTTCAAGTGACTTCCTTTAAATTCTACACAACATTTTCTAAATTGACCTAAAAGCACAAAACACTTCTTGTTAAACTATACTCACCAACAATTCCGCTGCTGGGGGTGGTATTGAGATTACAAATCACAGTGATTGAATAGGTTGAATAAATAGAGAAAGAGACTAGATGTGTATGTGTGCGCGAGTGTTCTCTCTCCCTCACCGCTGTCCTCAGTGAAGCCCTCGTGGCTGAGCTTCTGGAGTCGCTCAAAGCCCTGATTGAGGTCTCTCATTTTCTGTTTAAGGTCCGTGTGCTTCTCGTGCAGAACGCGATCTTTGGTGTCACTCTCCAGGGGAGAGATCACGTTCTTGTGTACTTCTGTTGAACAGATGAAGAGAAGGGAAACGCGGAGAGAAGGGGGTGGGAGCAAGGGAAGAGCGGGAGAATGAAGGAAACGAGGAAAGGATCAGGCAAAAAACCCCAAAACAAAACACAAAGAGAAGTTGTAGGGAAGAAAAAAACACAAAGATAAGCCACATTTAATAAAGCCGGTTTAGTAGCATCCATAAAATAACATTTCATGAGACCAGCTTTCTCTTAGTATATCACATTTAAATTCCTGTCTATCTCACACTAGAAAAACATGAGCAGCTGGACAGAGCTACCCCGACTCAGACTGACATTTGTATCCAACAAGAAAAAGAAAAAAACTAATTAAAGATGGAGGAAGTTAGTCGTGGTGCATGGGGGAGGAGGAGGTGGTGTTGTAGAGGTGTACCGAGACTCTCCTCAAGACAACCTGTGACTGGCTCAATGTTTAAATGCATCAGACAGGCAGAAAAACACCCCTGGCTTGTTTTCACAGAAACGTAGCACTGTGCCACGCTCACGGAAGAGTTCTGGCACAAAACAGCTGCTGAGTGTCGCTCATGTCTAAGAGAGACTGAGCCCGTCTTTCTGAAACACAGAGCGGCCTGTCGGCTCAGCTTAAAACTCACAGCTTGATGTGATGTGACAAGCACTGATGGAGCGCAGGGCGGGTGGGTGGCAACATGTGCAGTCTGATACCTGCCACCCACATGCATGACCGTAAGACTGAACAAGCAGCCAGAGCATTTTCAGACTTTTTGCACTGGGATCTTCATTTCTCAGCCAAAACGTTGTTGAATATGTACATTTTTAATTGAGCCGAGCTGAATCACAACTACGCCTCTGTACAAAAACGCATGAAAACAGCTAGAGAGAGTTGAGAAGACAAAGACAGTGATTCCAAACAACAGCGGCAGAGAGCAGAATGAGCTCCTAAAGGCTCATAAACATGGCCTCAGACAACACCAATAAACCTAAACACAGGTGGTGTAACACCCCCGCTCAGCATGAGAGCACGAGGAGCGAGTTCACGCAGCTCACCCTCCGTCCTGCTGATGGTATCTATGAGAATATTGTACTCATGGGTCTTGTCTTTGTGGTGCTGAAACTCTCTCTTCAGACTCAGCAGCTCTTCATTGGAGAACTTCCCTGAACTCTTGGCCTGGTGGGAAAAGTCATCAGTCATCAGAGACGGGAGTCTATTTGTTATTTTCTCTCTACCTTTACACACAAACTCATACACACACCTTGTTCCAGAGTTTGTCCAGCCTGGGGTCATCAAATAAGTCACCTTCTTTGGTGTCATGATCCTTCAAGGAGTTGCTCTCCAGTGGCCGGGTGTCCCTTTTCCCATCCATCCCATACTTGGCCAGGATCACTGTGGAATACGAGACCTTTTACTCACACTGCAATATGCTAACCTGACACGAGTCTGTAAGGAGTAAGTGCTGTTTTTATTTCCACACATTAGCAGGAACGACACATTAATTCTAAGGTCGTCACTTGAAAACAGCGAAGAAAACGGCTTCTCTAATGAGCTGCTGAAAATAAACTAGGCCGGCGGAGAACCTGACAAGAGCTTATCAAAACAAACTATCTTCACTTTTTTTTTCTTGACGTAAGTAGCACACTGTGGGTGATCTGGATGTGCTTTTTGTCATGCTGCTCCGAACCTGAAATGCTTTTAATGGATCAATGTGAGAGAGGAAGCAAATGCTCATTTACCCTCCCACTCGCTCTCACAACTGAACACGCCTCATTTGTTTGATGATGTCATGCGTGTGGTTTTTATGTAAACCTCAACATTTCAATGTTAAAAAAACACAAAGTTGGACTTGGATCTTAAACGGTACTGCTCCACTAAACTCTTGTTACAGCAGCTGATTCAGCATCCTCTTGAAATTGTAGTGAAACATCACTTATTAACTTTCTTTAGAAGAGTGCATAACTGCTGGCTTCATATGGCTCAGCTGAGTTTTTTGACCCAGTCCTAAACAATAAACTTACATTCCCATATCAATCAGTTTACAACAAGCAAAGTGTCACGATTTGTGTCTTGGGAGAAGTGCTATAAAAAGAAAAAAATGTGTGCCCAATTAAAGCGGCTCAATGAGAAGGGCACAATTCATTGGGGAGGTAGCTTAATGTCCTCCTTAAAGAATTATCTTTAGCCTTCACAGGAGCAGAAAGCGACTCCGCTGCCCTGCCTGAAGTTGGAAGGTCACTCTACCACCGGGGAGTAAGAAACGAGTGGAGTTCAGGGTGGGTGAACTGCTGCCTGCACTGCCACAGGAGGAAACTGTCCACCAGCTGCTAGTGGCAGACTGCTAATGAACTGGTGTGCATGGCTGCAGGTCCTGAGGTGAACATCCTACTTTCTCACTTTCACACAGTCAATTCCCAGCTCTGGGGTCTGCTCAGCACCAAACTAAAACCACCGTGTCTGAACTGAACATACAGTATATTGTTCATAAGTCATGCAGAACTTTATCACTAGTTCATTAATTTATCACATCAAGGTGTTTTCACTCCCCCCCCACCCTGTTGTATGCTAACACTGCACATAATGTTCCTTTAAATTAGGAGATTATGTTAATACCTTAACAGACCTAAATAGGGATGAGAAATAACGCAACACATGAGGTATTCTACCAGCCATAACTATCTGGCCCTGAACACTGCATCTATTAGGCAGCCTGGAAGCAGAGTGGTTAAGGCAGAGGCTGGGAAGCAGGAGCCCCAGGTTCGATTCCCAGCTGAGTCCCCGAGCGCTGCTCACTGCTCCCCCCAAGGGGGGATGGGTTAAATTCAGAAGAACACATTTCACTGCAGGTTGTACACTGTATAACATTGTATGTGACAAATAAAATTTGTATTTGTATTATATTTCCTGTATGTCATTCTGTTCTAGAAATATTTACGATAACATAATACTCTGATACTTATATATATATATATAATTATAAATATATAATTACCCTGATATCTCCATATGGAGATGGAGAGACATTAAATTAAACTTACTTCTGCCTCTTTGCTCAAATGATCATTACACCACTGACTTTAAATAGCAACACTAATAAAGTTTCACACTTGAAAGATTATACACCGGCTTAACCTTTATTCTTGTCAAAAGGTGTCGTTTTCACACAGTATCAAGCTTCAGAGTGCAGTGTGCAAGACACAATGACATTAAAAATATATTTTTTTAATTTAGTCACATATTAGGTTAAATTCGGAGTGGGGACACGGTTCCGTGATCAGACACTGTCTCACCATTGAAGTTTCGTCGGAGCTGAGCCTCTTTCTCTCCGTCTTCATCCAAACCTTCGACTTTTATCTTTTTCCACTGCATCTCATCTTTTTCCTGGATCCTCAGGTCACTATGCAGCTCAGCAAGCCTCACTGGAGACAACTGCATCTGTCAAACAACACAGCGTTGGTTAGACACAGAGACGAGCTACTGGATAGGATATGAAGAGAGAACAATAAGTAGTGAGAAGGACAGAGAGAGATAAAATGGACTAAATTTACTTAAGCTAATTAAAGTAATGTGGGTAGTTTAGTTTATATTAGTCTGCATCAAAATATAGGTCTTATAAAAAACTCGTCAAAAAACACGTCCTTATGAGTGACTGATACGTAGATACCTTGTCCACAGCCCCATAGCTGTGTTAATTTGAATTAGAAAACACAATTTCTGTACAAATATTCCCAGTTGGCATGATTAATTCCTTGGTTGAACAAACCCCCAATAATTTATCAATACCTGCACAACCAATAAATTAACTATGTTCATAGTTAATGTATAATTTAATATAGTTGTATGGTTAATAGTTACACATTTAAAGTATCCTAATCCATGACTAATTAACTACACTAATAATTAGTCAGCTTTTGTCATCTGCTTGGAGACACTGCAGAGTTTGTATCACTGCTTCATCTTGACCTTCCGAACTCCTCCAGATGACATGAACTGAAAAAACTATGACTTTGTCACCTGGAGCAGTTTCTCCAGTAAAAAACACACCAATATTCAATATTCAGCATATTAATAGACTTGAGTTAAGTTTAGTAACATCCATATAAAAGTACTGTGAAGCTGCATTTTAACCCAAGTTAAGCACAGAACCAGAGTTTGTCAATACAGTCACGATGCACTTTTCCTTAACGGCGTAAAACAGCAAATCTTATGTTGAGGCTAATACATCATGCTTAGTGTAAAACGCCAGTAATCTATCTATACTCAACTGTATTTGGCTGCTTTTAGTTTAGTTAGTGCAGGTGGGTATCTCTTTACCTGACTTAACATCATTTTATACGTACCCTTTTAGCTTTCTCCCACACCTGGTTCAGTTTAGCTATCCTGAACTCCACCGTCTGTCCATCACTGTCGCCCGGATTGCGCTCGTTCATTTCACGAGAGTATTTCCCTGCTATCACACCCACACCGAGACACAGAACGACCAAACATTGCAGCTTCATTTTAACAATACTACGCAACCAGTGACAGAAAAAAGCGTCGGAAAAACTCCAGCTATGAAGCGACAATTAATGCTAAAGCTTCTGTTATTAGGGCTAACTGGAGCACCGTAAGTCATGTGATAAAAATGGGAGGGCCCGTTCTAAGGCATTCTGGGATACGTAGTTTCGCGGTACAGTTTTTCCAACGTTATTAAAGCCGAGCCGACATTTTTGAAACTACAACTCCTGAAATGCAGCGCAGCGGTGTTACCAGCTAACAAACTCTGAGCAAATAAAAATCATCCACGCATTTACGCCATTCGCCGTCTGCTATGCTGAAGTTTAACTGGGATTTATAAATATACTAGGAGTAATTAGATATACTTCAGAAATGTAAAAAAAGCCTGATTTACACGTTTCAGTTCATTATTGGACTATCGGAGTATGGGCCTATGTATGTAGTGATGACTCAAACTTACTGGTATTTTGAAAAAATAATGCTTGTCTGTTTAAGCTTAGTCGCTTTTTCAGGTAAATATATTAAATCCGTATTATCTGACTGAATCCAGACTCATTCTGTAGTGACAGCTGACGGAGGAGGCAGGAGAATCAAACCAAAGCTCAGGTATCAGGACAGACACAGGATTTATTCTCATACCAGTTCCTGGAGAAACACCAAGTGTAATTTCTCTTTCTGCCTTGTGTTAGTTATTTGATTTTAATGTCCGACTGGTTGGGGCAGAATCCTAAAGCTTTTCTTGACGGGTTCTTCTGCTATTGGTTCAGTTTTTAGCACCTGAATCAGTTTACTCCAACACAAGCACCATGGTGAATTTTTGTTGTAGTTTTTGTTTTTGTAAATGGAAATGCAGGTCTCCTGGGTGGTCTTTAGGTTCTATAGTAAAGACCCCAAAGGAAATAATGTTTATTTGTATGCCAATCTCTAATCACACATCCCTAATTGGCAGTGCTAATTAGTGTAAAGTGCTATATATGTTTCACGTTAAGCAGACTTTGGTAAAAAAAAGTTGTGACATCTCAGCTTGCATTGCTTGCATGCATGCATTACATTGTTTTAAGCTAGCGGTGCAAAACTCAGTTTCATCATGGGCCACATTATTGTAACAGTTGCTCTCAAAGTTGTAATTGCAGTTTAATTGCATACAAACTTAATTCTGAGGAGACAAGGTCGGTGGGCTACATGTAGTAGCCAACAGAATTGCCAAAGATCATGTGACTTGTTGCACAGTGCTCACATCTTAGCAAGTCTATTATAAAGGATTTACCTCTAAGTATTTCTTTGTAAAAATCCACATTCACAATACCTAATTGAAAACTCTGTGAACCAGCTGAAAGTTCCCCCTTCAGATCTTAAATGCTCTAAAGTCATATTAGGTCTGAGCTGATAATAGTTTAGTTATTAGTGTATATATCAAGTTATGTGCAACACTACCCAGTTAAAGCAAAGCATCACTTTAAGGTTGGAATGGTTTCTACTTTTAAAAGTAGAATTTGTGGCAAAGCTGTTGTATTTGGCAGTATTACATCCTACAGATGCTCCTAATAAATAGACAGTGTACGTATTTAGTGATTTATTGCATATTTTAACTGTTTCCTAAAACGCTCTAAATGTCAACAATACTTGCAATTGCATGACGTGACCTATTATATAGGTTGACCAATAGGTCTTTTTTATCAATAAAACAAAAAGTAAAAATACCTATTTAGGTCCATGTTGAGGGTCAGCGGTTTGATTCTCTGTCTCAACAAAGCCACATGTCGAGATTCCCCGTAGTAGCACAGACACAGGAGTAGCAGCTGTCCAAACAACAATTTCCCCAAGGGGATCAATAAAGTATTCACCATTATTATTATGTAAGGTACTTTTACTGGTTGAGCTCTTAAATAGGAGGAGAACACCCACCCACACATTTCTGTGATCTAACAATTGATATTGTTCATCACATGGTCACGCTATCCCAGCTACTTGGATTTAGTTGGACACAAAATGAGAGCAGCCGTTTTAGTATTGAGCTGCTGAACGTTGATAGCAAAATTGTCCATACAGCATTCATGCCAGAACATGAATTCAGTTAAACTATATTAAACTGAGAGAAAATGGGGATCGCAAGACAGACAGACTGACATTATATTCCCCCTCATGCTGATAATATTGTTTCATAACTTTAGTGGTTATAAATCTAATTCCGAAACTAAACTGAATTGGTGTGGGAGAGAATAAATAATGGACATGTGGGTGAGTGCCATGCTGCAATTCAAGACCCAAATCAAATACTTTTTCAGAGCAGTAATAGAGCATACAACCATTTGTCATAAGAAAAAACATTAGAAATCTATAAAAAATGATTTAACTTTAGTCATTCTACCTCTTAGTATTATTATTATTATTATTTTTTCTGTTGTTCCCTCCAGGGGTCGTCACAGATCAGCTTCCTTCATCTCACACATGGTAACTTATGTAGCGCACAACTGACGCACCCACAGCAACTCGGGGTTCAGTGTCTTACCACTTCAACATATGACTCGAGGTGCCGGGAATCGAACCACCGATATTCCGACTGGCAGACTGCTCTACCTCCTGACTCACAGCCGCCCACATGTCCTTTGCAGTCCCATAGTCAACTTCCTTTGTCCAACCTCTCAACATGAGCTGTCCCTCTGATGTACACATTTCTAATTCTGTCCTTCCAATGAAAATCTTAACATCTTCAGATCTTTCCAAACCCTCCATTATGGCAGGTTTCATTCCCACGTCGTAAATGTTCTCTTTAGCTGTCACACATCACCTGTCTCTGTCTGGTACTTTACTTTATGTATTTTAACTCATCTACCACTATCACTATTTCTTTTCCTTGCAAGTTCACCTTTTCATCATTTGACACAGTCAACCAAATACTAAATAAAATGAAGGAAAACTTCAAGCATAGATATTTTACTGAACAGTTCTCGATGTTAATTTCACGGTGTCAGTTATAACTATTTGTCTGTCTATTATATAACTATTGGCTTAAACGTGGTAACTATTAACAAGTATTATCTAGTCTGGCAACTACACATTAACATGCATTTTCAGTGGTTAGTTATCTCTTATTAAGTGTCTTTCCTGAAGATCTGTAGCCATGTACACACTTTCTGTGACCAAGATGAATTAGGTTACCCATCCAGATCGTCCTTAGAGAAATGTAAACACACTGTTCAAAGGAGTGAGACAAGATGTAGATGCTTCCTGCATTGATCCTTCCACAGGGGCTACTGAGCTCAGACATTTCCAGAGTTTATCACTCCACTGAGGGGCGAACATTTGTTCAGGAGACCGCTTGAAATGTCAAGAAAAGACTTTATTTTGATTCTATAGTCATCTATAGTGATGTTCAGCATTTGTAATATAATAACCGTGTTATATTGTCGTGTTGAATTGAGAAAATAGGCAATACATAAAATAAAAAGGGAACAAGATGTCTCATGTCTCTCATGTCCTGAATAAGTTACTGTAATTTGGTCCTGACTTCAGTTCAAACGTTAATAATATTCTTCAGGTCCTCTTCCTTTCATTCTTTGAACGGTATCTCTGTTTACTGCACCTCAATGTATCAGTTAACCGTAACGAGCTGAGTGTCCACCTGAGATCTGCCAACGAATGTGCCTGCCTACCGTATAAAGACAGCTGGCTAGCATGAAAGGTCAACGCCATCTTGTCACAGGCTTTGAGATGTTGAGAGGAAACACACTGACTTTCATTTTGGGATCCCATAACAGCTGTCTCAGCTTCTGGCACCCCTGCACAGTCTCTGCCCACATGCATGCACATTATTACACGATAGAACTGATGTAAAATGAGGAATTCATAAGGGTCTATTGCTTTTTACTATTTACTGCAATAATTATTTTAATAATTAAGATATTTTCCATTAATTTGGGTGGCATTCAAATATGCATCATTGTTTGTGTCAACAGAAATAAAAAGTGGCATTTAAAACTTGAGCAATTGATAAAATTTGTCTCTAAGTGCAAAACCTAGCAAGTTGCATCAAAATAAAGCCCGGAAATGTGGGTTTACATTGTAATGCAGTAGATAATGAAAGGGTCAGAAAGCAATAGGTGTGTGTTAGTTTAGTTGAGATTGTGTGTGTGAGCCTGCACAAATATCTGTCTGCTAGCAAGTAACCTCGAGCAGGGGTCAAGAAGGAGAGATATCAGGCCAGGTGCCTGTTACATGATCCATGTTTGATGACAGCATGGTTTTGTCTTCTGAGATGGGCTACGAGAGCAGGTAGCTGAGGTATCAGCTGGTTATCTTGTGGGTGTTAGGAAAAGTCATAATGAAATAAAGGATGCATTCAATCACTGATCATGAGCAAACACAGTCATTAGGAGCAAATAATCATCTTATTACTTGCTGATGTAACTGCAGGGAACGAAATGAGCAAACATCACATTAACTTTGGGTCTGGCTCAGCTCAGATTAACTCCTCGCTAATAAAAACTTTCACCACCAAAACGAAATAGCTATTCCCCAGTACTTTGAACTGCATAGTTTAATGCATATTTAATGGCTGAATAATGATTGCAAGTACACAACCTATAGTGCTTATAAAGGAAAATAAGATTTTTCCCCGACATTTATTTTTCATTTTATTTCCTCCTTTTAATTGTCACTCAGCAAAAACCAGAGGAGTCCCCTGAGTTCACACTAAAGCTTATTTCTTTAAGAGCGGTTTATGAGACAGACCTTCTTTACTTTACTTTGCTTGGCAGAGGCTTTAACCAAAGCAACTTACAAGGCGCCAGCGCTCACATTGACCTTCTGCTTTGCAGCGTTGGTTTGTGGCATCATGTGGTGCATCACACCGAAGTCACAGTAAAGTGACTTTTGTACTGTACGTATGGACTCATTTACATAAGAAGTCATGGTGTTTTTCACAGATACATTATGACTATATGCCACCTTAGATACAGATAAGGTATGTTTTCCCCCGACTCTTTCATATAATTCTTTTTGTACCAGCCCAACCTGGGCTTTTGAAAAACATGAGGAAGAATCTTGTTGACATTTGCTGCAGCTGGTGTCTGTACTGTCACATCCTGTCCAAATATGCCGAATAACCTGCTACTGGACTGTGCTCATCCTCTTAAGCATGACTTATATACCACATGCCGTTAGACTGACTGTCTTAGCCTCATCAGAGCAGCTCAGGAGGAGCCGCAGTCTTCCCAGGAGGCAGCTGCTGCTGATTCGATTTAGCACCAAGGACTATAATAACTTATAGTGGCTCAGTAACTAATAAATATTTGTGATAATACAGCTAGCAATGCTCCCTTAGCAAACATATGGAAGGAATAATCCAAATGTGTGTGCCAAGTTTTGGACAAACAAGTATCCATTTGTGAATATGTAGTTCATAACATTCAGGCTGACACAGAGTTTCTAGCAATTTTTAGTCTGCAGCATTGGGGACTTTCAACTTCTGACATCTTTGATGCAGTTTCCAGCTTAAAATGTCAGTGTGAAATGTGAAATAGAGTTTTATTTTGGCAAAAGGAATGTAAAAGGATTCTGCAGAGTTTAAAAAAAGATATTAAAACACAACACACATAAGATCATAAGATAAAAGATACTCTAATTAATGCAATGATAACAAAATGTGTACAGCTGACATCATACGTCAGCACAACACCTAACTATTATTTACTGTGGTTAAGCATATTTGTTATTCTTTATATTATTAATAAAATCATGAGGAAATTATAAATGACAAATGCATTATGGGGTGTTGGGAAGAGTAAGTCATTCTGTTCTTCTAGTGACTCCCACTCCCTGCCGGTCTTCCAGCTATAACATTTCTATTTTGAAACTTGCTGGTATGGAAAGCAATACATTTTTAATAGGAAATGGATACGGTTGGTGTGTCCCTTATAGCATGCATAACATGTGCAGCACTGCCAGTAATGTGTCCTTCTGTCTTACAGTAAGCTTGACTGAAATTGAATAGAATCATTCAGTTCACACACACCAGCAGATGCATTTACTGCATATAGAGGACAGTGGTTTGGTCTACAGCATCTACATTTTCTTTTTTTCTTATATATATGTTACTCTATCCTCACTATAGAGTACAGACACCCAGATGACCATCACTCATCACAAAGCATTTGCTCCTTATAAATGAGTCACAAATAACTGATGCAAACTGTGTTTTCTTTTTGTTTTTTACAATAGATTTACCAAAAACATGCATGCAGGGGTCACATATGCACCCATTCAGTTGTGTTTCATTTTGTCAGTAAGTTAATATCTGACATTTTACTTTTTCTCGAAAGAATCTCATCATTACCAACCAAGCCATTAATAGAGTGGACGTGAATATCAAAAGGTCTCCGGTGCAACACACAGTGACATGTATCAACTATCAGTGCACCAGTTGATAATAGAACCTTTTCCCTCAAAGGAATAAACACTGATAAAATGTGAATCGATGCATTTTAGTTTCCTAACTGTGCTTACAGACAGAAGTTAAATAAATTCCTGATCAATGATAATTATAGACACTGTGATTCGTAGTGAAAGCAGGCAGCAGGCAGAGACGGAGGTACACACGGGAGAGAAGGGAAATTAGAAACATTAGATGCAAGGGGCATATCTCTGAGTGAAAGGGGATATTTTCAACATGGTAGTGACCAGCTTCGTTTGAACTGGAGGCAGGGGTGCTGACAAACAGACAGGAGGTGGAGCTGGAGTAAAAAATGCTGAGATATTCGAGGACGAGCATGGACAGGATTTAAAATGAGTGTATTAGGGGGGCAGGTAGGCATGTGCACAGGAGAGATGAAGATTATATTGGGAGAAGAATGAGAAAATAAAGTCTAAAGATTAGGTTCCTGGATGTGGCGAAGGAGGACGTGCAGAAAAAATAGAGAGGTGGAGAAGGATGACAGCCTTTATATGTCGGATTTAAAGGGCATTCCATACAATGTCTTTAAAAAAATGGAGATGAGGCTCAATTGTACTGTGGAATGAAAAAGTTCAGTGGATGGAGATCATATTACTGAGACAGACGAGAGATGTTTTTGTTTTCCACTGTTAATTTGTTCAGGTTTTGTCATGTTGTTTTTGCCCTTTTGAAGGTTTATAAGATATGCTTAGAACTCAAGCCGGCCAAACCTTCTGTGTTGTACTGGGCGAAATTTAAATTATAAGATATACTTTATTATTTGTTGTTTTCTCTTATAAATCATAAGTCTTATTTTTTAAAACCACATGTTAACAGGATCACATTCATCACACATAGTTACACACATTCAAACCTGGGTAGAGCAGTTGAGATTAAGGGCCTTGCTTAGGAGCACTACCATGGTGTTAACGATGGGGAGAGAGCCTCACAGTGAATGTTCATAGACGTTTAACTCTGTCTAACCAAATAGTACGTGTGAATCATAGCAGCACCAGCGTCTACTCGACCTTTGAACTTGAAACTGTAGTAAATATTCTCTTAATCTTTTAGCTCCTTAATGTTCTTCATAAGCTCCTGAGGCAACTATGTGGTTCTTTATATGGATGATCCACTATGATATGATGCCTGTAATAATACTTGTGCTTTCTGTTGTGCTTCGTTTTCATAGAAAGGCACTGAGTTTTCGCCCGAGCTTAAAGTACATTTACACCTGTTATACCCTGACCTCTTACCTGTCCAACATTTTTAGCTCCAGTGGGAAACTGTTGCAAGTACATACTGCATCTTACATATTGGATATTAAAACTGGTTTTATATTTTTGCCGACATACTTTTGAGATATGGAGGAAATTTCTTCCCGTTGATCTGAAATCTGCTGTTTTGTGTGTGTGTGTGTGTGTGTGTGTGTGTGTGTGTGAAAAAAAAAGCAGTGGATTCAATATTCATTAAATGTTCTCAGTCTGCTGACCTTTTCCTTCGTCCCTCCCTGAGTCCATGCTTCATTTGATTCAATAAGAGACGTTAATTTTCAAAGAAAACCTCCACTTGTAGATTTACTATTCCCTGGGGGTATTACTTTGTGTACAGAGAGGAGAGGAAAGAAGAGGGATGATATGGATCAGCTGGGTGGAGACGAATGATGGAGTGGAATGGGAAAACAAAGACGATGGGGGTGGCCAAATAACACGTTCTTTGCAGCATAAACCTGTCATTGGGAAAGTAGGGAGGGAAAATACCAATAACTCGTGCTTTGATATGATCCTTCACTCTACACAGGTGGACGGATTTATTCTTTCATTCCTGCTGAAGCAGATATTTATTGTGGAGCTTGAAATGGAAAGAAAAAAATGTGTGAAGAAGATCACAATACATCATAAATGAAAACTGTAAGTTGACATCACATAGGCGACATTTATGGAATAAGATAATCTGAACGGAAGCGTACATTTAGGAGGTAGAGGAAAAATGAGACTATGCTGTGTGTGTGTGTGGTTTGCTCATAACCAGACCAGAGCCAAATGTCTTGGCCGTCATGAGTACAGAGCTGCACTGAGAGCTGACACAACAGAGAACGCAGTAGTGGACAAACACAGCATGACCATTTCTCCAAAAGAGCATCTTTGTCCGGAGACATCGATGTCTCAAAGGCCAAATGAAGCCCCGGGGCTGGCTCCGTGCTCCCGACGGAGGAAATATGATTTCTCATGTAATCTCACAGCTCACGCTGCTTGTGTTCAGCCAGCACGGACACAGAGCATTCGGTCTGTATAACGTTTCTGTTGTGGCTACTGTGGAAACTGTAAAATGCAGTTTAATACTACAGGTTGTGTTTTATAGTGATGCTGCACAGTTATTCAATTTCTTGTAGTTCAGTGAAGAGGCTGAGGCAGCTTTATTGGCACCTTTCAGTTGAGCCTCATCTCTCACCTTTCTCACCTTTGAACCTTCTGAGTCTCACTATCATTTTCTTATTCTCTGTCCTGCTCATTCCGAGGCTTCTGCATCTTTAAGGACCTGTACCAGTCACGATCACACTGTCCGTGGAGCCAGAGTCTGCCCCAAACTGAGTAATGACTTCATAAATAATTTTCTACGTTTGGTTGTTTGGTAGTTTCGTCAAGCTCAAACTGATTACGCCTCCCTTACTCCCACAGTTCCACACAGTATGTGAATCCCAACATAAATGATTGAAGAAGTCTGTTGTACTCTACATTCACTTTGAGTGTTTCATCATATCATAAAGATTTCTGTGTGCACACTGCTGTAGACACACTGCTCTTTCCCTTAAACATGTACAAGTGTTGCAAATGGTCTCCACTTAGTTCATATTATTCTCAAATGATCGGCCAGAAAAAGGCAAATTTTCCAGCTTAATTTTCAATTAAAATTCAGCCTTCTGAGATTTACTTTGAATAATTCATAGTTACCCGAAGCCTAGAGGTCAGAAATACACAAATATCATTTGCCTCTGGTTGACTAAATGTTTTTCTCAAATCATTGTAAAATTACATCAATTAGGGAAACAGGCCTGGTCAGCAATGAATACACTGATAGCATGAATAATTCAGTTTCTGGAATATGTAAATTAAGATAAATAACATTTGCTTTAGTGTAAACTCTATGTGAAATTCAATCAGCATCATCTCTGGAATATGAATGGGTGTTTTTTTTTTCAGATGAATGAGCAGGCTCATAGAAAGAAAATGATGCAGTCACTGCTCTGATCGGACTCCAGCATGAAGCCACCTGCATGTTTATAAGTGCGAAAAGCCTCACGTATTCTAATAAACCACGGCGCGGTTTAAATGCATGGATGGATGTAGCCTTACCACACACCTGTCCTAAAGATTCAGAAAGAGAAGAAGAACAACACAAACTCAGAGTAGGCCAGATAAATAGGACTAATGCTGTGAAGTTTTTCTTCCGGGTGACTGTGATAATAAAAAAGTAATAGGAACAGAGTAAAATACAACACTCTGATTTTTAAATGGATATGAATATTTTACTGGAACGTGTTTGCGCACTGGTGATAGTCTCCAATCGATATTAGTTATATATTTTCAAGGAGCGCACAAGCTACCGTCTGAACACAGACTTTATTGGAAAACCGTGCACCTCATTCCATTCTGCAAAGAAGCTCAGAATATTTATCTACCTAATTCATCGGCTCTTCTCTGACTGTATTAGAAACATCTCTTTGTGAAACTCGCGCTATTCAATTTCTCAACTTATTTTTTGTAGATACCATGAATTAACTGCATTTGTCCCAACCTCTGGTTGTAGAGGACATTATCATTTAGATGCTAAGGCGCAGAAATTACATTTTTATTGAATGCATGAGTGTGTGGGAGAGAGAACCGGGGAAGCAGACGGAGAGAGGGTTCTCGTTAAAGTTTGTGGGAGATGTCAAAGACGCGAGCAGACAGGAGTGAGTGGAAACTGTTATATTTAATTCATAAGGAGCCGGGAAATCACTGAACATAATGTTTCAAAGAGACAGAGACTGAGGGGGGTGAACAACAAGAGCAAAGGGAAAAGAGGAACATGAAAATGAAAACAGCTCAGCCGTGAGAGAGGACAGGTATACCTGTTGTCTACCACATGACATGATCAGAGTATAGAGTTTAAAGGAGGGCCAGTCTACAGAATTTACACATCAAGATTTAAAGTTAAATGCAAAATGTAAAATTGCATTGTCTCTTGTGTGGCTCTCAATAAGAGCAGACACATATATCCCTGAGATGGAAACATCCTTTTGCTGTCTTCCCATAACTATATCTAATTTCCTTGTTCTGCTTTCTTTACCTTTTGTCTAAAGAGTTGACTGGATTTCCGGTGCTTGTGTTAGTTAGTTAGTTAGTTAGTTAAGCTTCTCCAGATATTATGTGACTTTGATTTATTTGACATAATAAGGCTTCATCTTTATCTGGAAACAAAAGTACATTTTGTCTTTCCTTTGGATATAAAGTTCCAAAGAATAGAGGAGAGGCAGAGAATGCTTTTATCATTGGGCTTTGATTGCTTTTCTTTTTCTTTCTGCTGGCCTTCCACCTCATTTAATGTCACTACATTTACCAGTCTCATATAGTATAGACTGTGTTATTACACAACCATTTTTAACCGATCAACAAGTAACACACAAGGTGACAGTGTAATAAAAACACAGTGAACGAGAAGTTAACCTGATGAAATCACAGAGGGGCTGAGGCACTTTTCAAACTGCCATGTGATGCGCTGCTCATTAATGTGACCTAATACCTATTAATGTACTCGCATGCTTGCAGAGATTTTCTGTCGGTGATGAAACTAAAGCAGATAAAAGCAGCTTGATCCAGAGATCAGACACCATGAGGTCTAATTAGCATGTTATCAGGAATAAATAATACAACAGGATGAAATGACTGCTCACACTGCAAAACATCCATGTCAAATTAGTTCACGCAATGTCACCCCCGAGAAATCATTCGGCGCTGGGCACGCTCTGATTAAACAGTTTAATGGTCACAGGAGGAAATCATTTGAAATGATTAATAATTATGGTAATTAAAGTGGGGAGTCTTTACAATGAACAGGTCATCTGAATTTTGCTTTGCTTCTGAGAGGCTAAAATATCTTATTGGTGCCTGCCATTAAACATTATTAGAGTGCATGGCATGTTGTGGTTAGATGATACCGTCAGTTACCGTGGCCCAGGATGCCACACACAGGATGCTTCACAGGACAGACTGTGAATTTCTATCAGGCATGTAACACTTTAAAACGACCGTCTTGGTCATGACATGTCTCCCGTAGTTGTTAGATGGCATGTTGGGTTACCATGGCAACGTAAATCGCCAGAAACCACTCAGTATGAGCTCACAGGACAGACTGTAGATTCCTACCACACTTAATATATATATAGACAACTCTCCTCTGTGAATCCTGCTTTCTAGTTTGAGAGATTGGTCTGAGGTTCAGCGGCGCAAGGTGGCAGGGACCTTTAAAGTTTCCCCAGGAACGTTCTAGTTATTATGAATGACTTTTACTGCAGGTTTGACAGGCAGAACTCCCCCACACCCCTCACCTGCACCAGATACAGTAAGAAACACAAATGATATATTTCCTCACGTAACAAGGCAATGTTAGCTTCTCAATAGTGTTTATCGTGTGCACATGTGGACCAGTAGTAGAACACCGCTCTGCAAGCGAGCGTCTCGTCCTGTTTCGTCCTCCGTTCGTACTCGCCGGACCTCTCTCATCACTGTCCTCCGTTACTCTCACGCACACTTCCGGGTCGCGCTGTCAC
>JAUMHF010000001.1:17498957-17512289 GCA_032359275.1 Microctenopoma steveboyesi
AGAATCAAGCTGAAGACCTGTGAAAATCTCAGCAGGGGTGAACAACACCTCGGGCCTGTCCTCAGAACATTAAAATCACGGTAAATCTAGTGTTAATGACACAGTATTGGACATCAGCACCTCATATCTTAATGTGTGTCGTTTATTAAATATGCATGTTTTTTGTTCAGCACCAGAAAATTGTCTACTGTACGTAGAGAGTTTGAAGAAGCAAACACACCTCTGTCACACTCTCCGGTTCACACTACATAGCTGGACATGGCATGATTTACATATTTATTACCTTGTACTCTATGTTTGCCTCTGGGTAATGTAAAAACAGAGCAGGGCTTTTAGGATTAGTACTAGAAAAGGACTGTGTGCAGCTTAACGTCTGCCCCTATGGTTTGTTTGCATGTTTGAATGTGTGTGTATCTGCAGCATGGTGCCTTGCACTCCCACTGACCATCTGTACCTGCTGTTCTTGTTGTCTGGTCTATACAGGTAGAACATAGAAACCAACTCTGTGCATGCCAAGTCAAACGGTCACCTGACTGATCTGGGCAAATAAACAAACATAGTCACAAACACATTTTGATGAGCATTTCAGTTAAATTTCATCAACAACAAATGCTGTTTTCTGAAAGCACTGCAATGACCTGACTCTATTCGAGTCTCCTCCCAAAGACAGCTTTCAATTTTTAGTTTGTTCAATGTGGTCGTGTAAGTCAGTTGCCATTTGGTGACATGTCACATAGGTTGTACAGGTGAGGACGGCTGCTCTCCTCAAGGACATAATAAACATGTCCTCCAAATGTGCCACTTACTGGGCTGTACAAATGCAAAAAAATATGTTTTCACACACTGTTCTGATAAAAGATGTTAATATAAAGAGTTTATTGGCTGTAATGAATTAATATCAAGTTAAAGTTGTAAAAAAGTTTTTCTACAGTTGAACTTTATCTAGTATGACGGAGCTTTCGCTCATTCGACTCCTTAAAAATCCTTAAAAAAACAAACCAATGAAGCCAATACTTGGTCCTCAGGGGTTCTGAGTCTGTCAGCATCAGAGAGCGATGCTGACACCCCTTTACTCAGATGAAGCTTAAGGTCAATCAGTTCCCACTATGTTCCCCAGCGACAGCCAACCATGGGTCTGCACTCTTTAAGGGTGAGAATAATCAGCTTTATTGTCATTGATCACTTTTGAAATCACTTCTGCATTTTCACCCACCCCACTTCAGGGGGGAGCAGTGGGCAGCCACGTGCTCAAGGACACCCTGGTATGAAGTTTGGGCTGGAATTCGATCCATCCTCTTGATTCTGTAGCTCCCATTGAGCTACAACTTAGCTAAAGCCACCTGGAGGATTTTTCAGCAGCCCCTGTGATTGTCCATGTGACTTTCTCTTGCGTCCTATCCGTGATCTTGAACCTCGTCATGGCCATGCAAATAGAGTTTGCTTCGAAACCTCGACTGTCAACTTCTATGGGTTTGCAATTTAGCTTGCCAGCCTTTCCCCATATGCTGTTCTATGATTGGTCTATTGATTACAGTTGCTGATTGCATGGGTTGTACTACCAGATAGGTCTTTTTTCCTTAATAAATGATCAAAAACTGTAATTTTGTGTAATGTTGAAAATAGTTTCCTAATGTGAATCATTTAAATTTGACAAATGTGTAAAACAATCACAGCACTGTGTCTGTTGACTTTCTGAGAGGTAGGACCTCTGTTAGGAGCTACGCTAAGCTTCCATTCTCAACCTGTGGGGAGGAGGCTGCATCTATATTAGGGCTGTATCTGGGCTTCTCTACAGCGTCCACAGAGATAAGAATTTTAGAAGCAGTGCAGTGATGTTTGTTTGGAGTTAATGCCTCTAATCAGCACATCAGCAGCATTTTAAAACATATATGTTTTGTGAGCTTTCAATTGCACTGATGCCTATAACTGCCACTAAATGATGGAAAGTAACAGCTCCACAGGATATCCCAACACACGTGGACACACCTCTGTGCATTTTAACATTAATCAAAGTGCGCCTGACATTGCTTGTCTCTGTTTTCTCAGATCTGACCCCCCCCCACTTTCCCTGCTCTCTATTGAACCTAACTTGTGCTGAGTACACAGAACGTATGTGCTGACCTAACAGCAATGTTCCATATGCGTGTGTCAGTGATGGACACTGAAATTACAAAGTGTGAAAAAGCTGCTAAAAAAATGGAAGATTTATTTATATGCATGAAAGAACGAGGGAATAACGGGCAAGAGAAAAAGGAGCAAGGGTGACAACAGGAGATTTGGTTACTGCATCTTCTCCCTTTCAAGCAAATTTCTCTGCTGCTACTGACTTTCCCATTCAATTCCCTTGGCTCTAGATGATGCAAAATTAATTTAACGCTTCTCAGTCTCAGCTCATTTACACCAATCAACCCTGCCTGGTTTTGTCAACTCTCTACTGAATTGAACAGTAATTCATTATGTATGCCCATTTGTGTGTCTCTCTGTGTGTGTGTATTCCCTCTGAGACACTCTGCATTCATGTCACACTCCTTTATTGCCTTTTGTCCTGTGCTATTTCATGTAAGTCCCACAATATCCTTTGTGGGTATCTGCGTGCGTGTATCTGAAAACTAAATTTGCGAGTGCAGCATATAAAGCAGCTCCACTGTGTATAGAGTAGTTCACAATCTCAGCATTACTACTCCCTCACTAAATGATGTAATCACATACATCAGAGATTTCCAATAAAAACATCTTAACATGGCTGAATACTGGAGGTCAAATTAAAAACACTACTGTACAAGAATCTATCAAACCAAAACCCAAGTTTGGATCTCACAGCATTCTTTTAGTTTGAGTTCATTACTTTCAAGGAAAAGCAAAATGCAGTCCCTCTGTGGCTTCCCTATTGCAAACATCTATGTCTTTTTTCCCCTCACAGGAATTTTATCTGCAGCCATGTTCTTCACGTGATTCACGAGTGAGAAAAAGAGGACTAGTTTGCAGGCTGTCCTTTTGAGAGGCTCCATTCAGTTAAAATATCCATCCTAAACACAGGGTTATTCTGACACTTTCTGGAGTGGTGCTATTGCTTTCAATGTGTCTGAAAAAGGAAGAGGAAGAGGAGGAGGAAGCTGAGAGGCGAGTGCTGGAGTAAGAGCTTTTGCTAGAGTGAAAAGGTCAATGTGTGTGACTGTGCTAAGAAGTAGATTCACTAATGAGTAAGTGGATGTCTGACATCCACTGAGACCCGCTAATAGATTAAATATCCCGAGAGGAGACAATTATGCATTTCCACAATATGAAAAAATACTGATTTTACATTTACTGCAACTGTCCCACAACAATTTGTTAAAGGTAAATGCCAGAAGAATGCCATTGATATGATAGTTATGATATATCATTTACAAATGAACCTCCTGTTGCCACATACGCTGTTTAAAATCATGACCTGACCTGTTTTTTTTCCACAATCTGTAGGTAGAAACACATTTTTGTGTTTAGTTTTCACTTTGGAGAATTTGTCAAACACATCTGGACCAATGCTATTACCATCATTTTCAATAATAATATAGTTAAGGTACTTTTTGACTTTAAGCAATATTTAGAGGTTGCACTTTCGTACTTTTACCAGAGTAAAAAAACGAGTTCATATACTGTATACAGCTCTGCTGAACTGCACATATAAAGTGGCATAGTACAAAATTGTGTCCCTGCACAAGACTTGCTATAGGGAGTAAAGTCCGTGCCTCTGTCATTGTTCTCCGGCTTTAAATGTTTCGCTGAGCTCAACAGAAAACTTCAAATCAGTGCTATTTTTTAAGCGCTGCTGCCAATCAATATGCATTTACAGAGGGCAAACATAGGGGGTGGCTGTCCTATGATGTTATAAAGTAAATTAAATTTCTGCAGCAGACAGTGGCTATTGTGTATTGAGTGTTTGAGAAAAGGGCTGCAGAATCAGCTAAGTAAATTATCTTAAAAGAAGCATAAATACATTTTGCATTAGTTAAAGTAGCGTTCATGCAACGAAGCTTGTGTGGAGTCGTTTCCTAAATAAAATAGGAAGTTAAAACCTATTTAAAGGAAGGTTTGCATAAGCACATTTTCCTCAGTCATACCTAATGTTACAGAGATCTAAGGCACATAAATTTACCAAAGCAATGTACAATGTTTTGCTGGAGGGCAGAGGTTCATTTGGCAGTCTCGCATCGTAGGTGTGATTAAAAGCATCATACAAATTGGAGTCAATTGCATCATCTGTCAACAGTGTTTGAACTGAGAAGAGAAAGAGCATTCAGGAGATTTGTTTCTAAAATTAAAGAGTATCAAAGTTAAAGTAGAAGATTAGAAGGAAATCTGTTTTGGGAATGTACACGCAGAACACACGATATAGCTTCTGCAATTCTGACAAACTCACTGTTCCATGCTCTACAGTACCAGCTGTGACTAATATAGTAGTAACCCAACATGAGAAATGTGTGCAGAAAGGTCCACCAACATGTAAAAACTGGGGACAGATTGGATGGTATTATCATAATATTATGAGCGTGACGTGTGAAGAAACAGAATGCATCCACCAACTGAAAAAATATACTAGTTTAACAGGTGAAATATAAAAGTATACCAGTTACCCAGCTGCTGTCATATACGTACTACATAATACAGATCATACACACCACAATTTACTACTCCACAAAAATACTGAGCCAGACACCCAGCGCTAGCTGTGTCTGCCACGCAAAGTAAAGTACTAGACCAGATTAAACCTGCCAAACCATAATATGGGAAGAGTCAGCCTTTGTACTAGTATAAATATGAACGTGAAAGAAAAAATCTTGGATCAAACAGAATATGAAGAGCCTTAAAAATACAAAAGCCTAAACAAGCTTTTTAATCTCAAGGCCATAGAAGCTGCTGTGGAAAAAGATTTATAGCATTTTTTTGTTTACCGTTTAATCTTATATCAGTGAAAACCCAGAATAAAATATAAACCCTAAATTACCCATAATGTTTTATTACCTTATTGTGTTGTTTTGTTTCTAGTAGTTGTTTGGTCATTATATTGTGTGATTTTAACTTCTGTATAGCTGCTGTAAAACTGCTTTATAAATAAAATTGATTGACTGATTGATTTGTTCTTTTATGTATTTCATTCTTTTTGAACTGAAAGTGATGAGGCTGTAACAAAGCAAAACAAAAACCCTCTTGGATGAATTATTAATTAATTAAATTTTTTTTCTTGAATATGGCCTCTTGGTCTAGCACAGGTAACAGTCCTCATTATTTTTCTTTTCATGGGTAAGATTGTTGAGTTCTGGTTTGGTTCAACCACATTTTGTAACCAGCATAATTATCATGTTGTGGTTCATGTCTTCACATGGAAGTTATGGAGACATTGTGTGTGTGAATTGAGTGTTAGTTTTACGTCGCTTTTGTTTGTTTGCAGAAACATCAAAACAAACTTGTTACCTAGGAAGTGAAACTGGAATGATGCTTGCAAATAGAGGAAAATCAAGCATGTCCTCCAGATCAGCTCGAATCACATATAAAACATATTTCTACACATGATATGAAATGCATGTACTGCAAGTCGCACGTCACAGTTACCTTCTCCACTGAGATCAGTGTTAGGTACATGTATGGTCCTCCCACATACCGATTATCAAGAAATACCAGTGCAAGTAGACATTTTTTATGATGTCACCTTATGATGTATAGTAACACCATATAATGACTAATCTGTTCCATTTTTGTGAATCCTTGCTCACACATACACTGAAAACATACATCATTGTCTCTCTTACACACACGCATACAGAGAACAGCTTATGCTTCATCCACTGCACATGCCATTTGTCTTGTTCACACCTATGAGTATAACACACACACACACACACACGTTAAACCTCTTGTGTAGAGGATGCCTTAGTAATGCATTATTCCTGTCGGAAATCTGGCCTAAGGACACACAGTGCAGAACTCTGACCTCAGTAGGAATTAACATTTATAAAGCAGCTCCTCCAACACATGTCCAATTAGCACTCAAGTGACCAGTGCTGACACCTTCATGATTTTGGAGGCACAAGTGATAACAGGGATTCAGAATGTCAAATGTCACTGTTTATTTTCCAATTCAATCATTGGGAAAGAGATAAATAGCCTGACACAGACTAGAGATGCTAATGGGAGCTTCTTAAATAACATCAGCGGCCTCAGTGTCTCATCTGATTGACCAAACCTCTCTGGGAGGATTCTAGTGGCCACTGATGCGGTATGGAATACTATAGATGAAATATGACTAAAGAAAAACTACAGTGAAGAGTGAAGTGAGGTCAGGAGATGAACAGCAGTAGAAGAAAAGGAATGGACAAAGGGATCCATGACGAGGAGCTAGAGGCTTTTGCCCTTGAAGTGCTCTTTACCTTTTTTCTCTGACGTTTGAGTCAGTGCTGAAGTGGGTGAATACTGGAGCACATTGCTTGTGACTGAAAAGGTTATTGGTTCAATTTCCCCCGTGGAATTAAACCATATTGCTCTAGTAATAAATGCTAAAGCGTGGGTGACACTGTGCAATTGTACAAAGTGACGACAGAACTATTCTGTGTTTTATGGCTGAATATAGAGTTGGTGCAAGAACATATGTGTTTTTATGTTGTATTCTGACTCGTGTTGTGAGGTTTTTGTTGTGTTGTGTTATGTTGTGACTTGTCAAGAGAAAATCACCAGTTATGTGTGATTTCAGTACTAATAATTGAAACTCCAAAAACAACCTGAATAAAGTATAAATAGAGAGAAGTATAGAAAAAAAGGTGAAATGCTGTTTAGAATTCGACTGCACAAGCAAATATGGATTATTTAAGAGCAGCAGACAAAAAAGTTAATATCATACTAATTGTTGCGTAACATACATACATGTTACATAACATATAGGTGCCATTCATTGTGTTTTCTTTAGACAATACTGCAATAGTGCCCTATTTCTGTAGAACAAACCTTAAACATACAAGTGAATGCAAAAATGCTCACAAATGCTGACCCCGTGTTGTTAATTTTCACTGTGCAAAGACATGACACTGTTTACATGCACACACAAGGCAGCATTTAATGCCTGCGTGTGTGCACACCACGCAAGTGTTCATATTCCCATCTCAGCGTGTCGCAGTGGTGCTTGTTTTCTTATCTCTTCCCATCCCTCCTGTTTAATCTAGTCATTAATGTTCCCCGTGGGCGACTTTCACTCGACTGTGTTGCAGATTTCTGATGATGCTCGTCGTTGCTGTTTTGTCAAACAGACAAGGAGAACGCTGTCACACATGCCTCCGTGGTTGATTCGATAGTTTGCGTTGCTGTTTTTGTGTTTGCAGTAGAGACCACTCTCAGAATATAACCCACTGAACTGAAACTCTGTTTATTTTTCTTCATTGGCCCTTATGTAGTGGCAACGTCTCACGTGTCAGCCATGATAATAACACAACTCTTCCTTAATATAAAGTCATTAAAATGCCATTAGGATGGCAATAGACAAAGGAGATTGGGGTGTTTTGTATACTGACACAATGGGAAGATAACAGGTTGAGAGTCTGGAGGATTCAGTTAAACCACCTCCTGACATTGCAAAAACAACAATATGTGAAACCATTCAGGCTTCATAAACTATTTACTTTATCTGTTGTCAGGTAATGAATAAATAATATCTCTTACATATTAAAGGAACTTCAAATAATTTTGTCAGAACACATACCTGCTGTAGTCTGTGCTGATCAGATGTGGTATATACAAATAGCAAACGACATGTAGACTGTGGCCCAGAAAATAAAATGATTTAAGAATCTTTTTTGTTCATTTCACATTATGCAAAATCATGGAGTGGCGTTAAATGTCTGTATTCATAATCTAACTTATGGAATATAAATCTATACACTCAATCTTTCAATGCCTTTCTGAGATACTGTGTTCATGAGAATGGGACAAACAATCTGAAAAGTTAATGCGGAAAGAGTTCTTTATTGTTACTTTATTTCTGCTCACAGTACTACTTTCCTAAATTATCCTAAGTGTTTTTTAATGCACTGCCATTTTGATGACTTCCACCTTGGACCGCTGCATCATCCTGCACCAAACCAGTTTATTTTTACTTTTAGGACTGCACAGACAAAGTACCTCGTGGGTTCCGCTGCTTAAATAGCTGCAAGTTTCCTTTTATATAGTCCAAGTCCGTGAATCACACATACACACAGATGCCTTGAATAATTGAATTTACAAAAACGCCAGTTTGTCACAGCATGACCAAATGTGATCTGACACACTCTGGAGGCACTGCAGAAATGTGTATGTGATGATGAGTGACGCAGCAGTAAAAGTCGGGGTTGCTGCATCTACGTTTCTCTTTTTATGTGAGTTTTCATTATTGATGACACTTCAGCATCAAATCTAAGAGAAAGTCAGTCACTCTTCTGTCTTACTACGATACTGAGACGCCTGCACACAACCTGTCTGATCCAGTTAGTAAAAAACAAAACAAAAAACAGCTGAATCTGAAATTAATTTATGTCTTGTGTATGACATCAGACTCAACGACTTTACTTGATGCACTGACTCATGACAAACGGACACATGCCACAGCTCTCTGGGCTGATTATCCCTAAACAATGTGTGCATTTAATAAACTTTCTGAGAGATTAATTAATATCTGAATTAATTGCAAGACCCTAAAAAACTATCATGAAGTAAATAAACAGAAATGAAAAATGCTTTCTGTGCCTCCGCGGGTAAAGAATTACAGCCTAAAACACAAAGCTGCGTGTTTTAACCACCATCTGGCAGCTGTGTGTTTGGCTGAGACGTGGTGAAATCTATCCACTAAATTATCTGGTTTGGGCTCTCTGATAGCTCCAGATGGCTTTTAAGCAGAAGGAGAAAACCTGCACAAAAGCCCGACAAAAACAATAGCAGCGATATGTGGCGGCAAAATAAACAGCTGCCACGTGTTGTGCTGTAAAAGAAACGGGTTGGCTCGTTTGGCAACAGCAGGCACAGAGTTAAGACTCTGTTCATGTGGGCTGCTTGTTGCGATGGCATAGCCGCGACCCTACACGTGCGTGAAGAACACTCACGCCGCGACTCCTTCGTAGCACAGAATTGCTGTCAATTAGCAGCTCCATATATTTACTAAATCTGAACATACCTCATGCAACTTCAGAACAGGTTTAAGTCCCCCTCAATCCTCATTCTCTCAATGGCACACAGGCGTCTTGTACATGTGGGTGTTAAAGCACGATTATCTTTATGCATCGTTTTATCGTAAAATAGCAATAACGCTCAATAACACTACAGGCAGTGCGCTTTATTGATATTTAACGCTGCATAGTTTGCATTTTACAGTTCTGAAGATTATCATTAGGATGATTTTACCATTTTTGTAGCTTTTCTGTTCAGAAGCACACACTGGAAAACACCAACGTTTCCTCAAAGTGCTCTATGATTACCTCCAAATTTGCAATGCATATGAGGGGGAAATCTGACAAAAATGAATTGGCTTCTTGATCACAGTCAGTCAATTGCTGTGTGAGACTGGATTGAGAGTCACACACACAACCTGTCTGCCTGTGTAAAGCCACTTTGATGCTGTGTGTGTGTGTGTGGCGGTGTTAGTGAGCAGCATGTGATGGCACTGTCTGTAAAGTGTATTTAAAGTCAGCATAAACCTGTCGCCGTCACAAACTGCTGTTGCTCTGGTCTCGTGTGGCCTCGAGTAGACAAACAGCCTCGGGGCGATTACATGGAGTAATTACTGGGGCAGTTGAGGGAAGCCATGGGGGTGAAAGAGTTCAAAGAAGCTTGCCGTATGGCAGGCAGAGCTATTAGACTACCAAACCTTTCCAAACTCTCTAATTTCCCCTGTCGACACACAGAAATGACAGAAATATGACTCCAGCAGAAATGGGGCAGTGCTGCTAAAGTAAATTTCAAGTATCGTTATAAACTCAGAATATTGGTTTTAAGTTCGAGCAGATTGTTTTCAATTTCACCCAAAGCAATATAAATGTTTTGCCTTTATCTGATGCAGTTCCTTCCTATCTCCATTTCCATCTGCATCATTAATCTTTCCCAGACAAATATGCCACTTGAACTTCCTCTTGGAGACTGAGCGCAGTGATTAATTTCTTAACTGGATAGTTTCATCATTTCACATTTGGGCTGTTGTCAAATGAGGTGGAGTGTTTGTTCTGTTTGATATTGTAATATAAAGACAAGAGGGCAACAGGTCCTTAAAACCCACTGCTCGAGCCCACTAACACCCTGTTATGTCACTGTCTACCTCGGCCTGACAGCGGGGCTGCATGCTATTGTCATTTAACATAACTACACCATAATTACACTGACGGTAACTTTTATCAAGAGGAAAAAGTTATTTCACACAACGCTCAACACCTGTTGAGACTCACAATAAGCTTAATGCACAGACATATCCCATCATCAACCAGTCACATTCACTACTGCCCAACAAACAAACTAAAACCTAAATATTATAATTAGAAATACCAATAACAGCATCACAATCATTAGAAAATATATAGATTTGTGCTAAAAAGGCAAAGGTACAGTACACACTTGCTGTATTTTCTGTGAATAGCCAGTGACAGTTATGAAGCAAACACTCTCTGTGTCATTTTAAACCCAGGTAAATATGTGTGTAGTCCATTTGCGGCTGTCACTGTGTCGTGTGCCCAGGATGTGAAAGCTTCACTGCTGTGCAGTAAAAGTCAAAGCTAGCTGCATTGTTTTGCTGACATTTAAGGGCAGGTGGTTGTTAAAACGTCTTGTTCCACAGTAGCTCTTCCCTGTAACAAGACTCCTCTCTGACAGGCACCACTCCACCTTCTGTTGGGGCTGCAGTGTTAGTGGAGCTCAAACCACCTTTGTGGTGGAGTGGAAATTAATAAACGCTCTGTCTTCCAAGTGGGAGCTGAGAATGAAGTATTTAAAATGTTCTATTAGAACAACAAATACTAGTGCGGCAGGAATTCATCAGCATGACTTAATCTATGTCTTGACAAAGTATTTTGTTGAGTGAGAAGTGAGTTCAACAGGTCTAACAGACACTGGCAGACTGAAATGACACTGTGTTACAAGGACATATTAAAGACGCGGTTGAAGTTGTCACCTTATGCGCACATGCATTTTTTTTGTCTTTCTTAAATTGTGCAGACATTGTTTCTGCATAACGACAGGATACCTTTAACAATTATAAACCAGGATATGTAGCCTCACTGTTTTGACAGAAGAACTGAATAAAACATTAGAGTGTAAACTTTTAACCAGGGGAACTGACCCCTCGGTTGAACCCAAGTTCTTAATGGCATTAACTGCACAGGAAATTCAGCAGAGAGCACGCACATGCACAGGAGGGATTCTCTGAGGGCTCAAACCTCTGTTCAGGTTTCCTGAAACTCATCAAAGATGCCACTCTCAGCATTAATTGAGCCTCTGGAGTCTTTCCTTACTACTAATGCCTCAACTGTATTGGTAAATAAACATTTGCATGAATTCATTATTCTATGAACATATTGTTTAACTGGATTCCACCCCGAGTTGCTTCCCGGCGGTTGTGACTCCGAGGGATCGTGGAGTTTTGTGTGCTTCACTCCCTGGCTCCTCAGAAGCCATCGTTACCATATTGACCTCTAATCATTATTGCGGTAAATATCCATCATTCCTTCAGTGATTATCTGATTCAAACAGATTCCTTGAAAGTGGCCAATCTGTCTGATCTGGAGGTCTGCTGAGATTCTGAGCGGCTGTTTTTATCCCATGCAACAGGCACAGAAAGTTTAGTGTGTCAATTTGATTGAAAGTTGGAAGCAACAGCCACTTGCTATGGAAATGTATCAGTTCTCCTTTTCTCCTTCAACAGTGTTTTGCATGAAACCTATTCAGCTTTTTAAGATTTCCTGCTGAAGGACCAACTTAACAGAGTTGACACTGAGCGTATTTCCACCTCTGCGGGTAGAAGTAATCATAATGCGGTAACCAGGCTGTGCCCTGCAACGGCTGAACAGTGGAAAAAAAGTGGAATTCGGTTGTCTGACCAATGCCCTCAGCAAAATAAAGAGAGTGAAATGTGTTGTGAAGAAGCAAAACAAAATACTCCAGAAGGAAGAAATTACTTCGTAGAACAACATTTGCTCCTGTCAGTTTTGCTTATGCTATTCAATTATATAAAAGTATTCTATACATATTTTATGAGAACCTCTGTGTTTTTTTTCTTCCTGCTGGCTGCAGATTAATCAACTGGCATTTATTTACTGTAGTTGATACATATGCTTCTCCGCTCCACTGGGCCCCTCTGACCCGTGTGAACTCCGTGAGCTGTGCGTACTGTGGGAAAATTCTGCAGAGTTAGCAGAGGCCTACTACCAAACACTTCTGAACCCCCCTCCAAGCTTATATGCAAGCGAGTACATCAGCAGCATCGGCACACACACACACACACACACACACACACACACACACACACACATAAACAAGCGCACAGACAGAAACCCGGTTGACAGGTGATTGCTCACAGCGGAGGAGAGGGTGTTTTTTTTCTGGATTGGACAGATCCATCACTGACTGGAAAGTGAAGGAACTGTCAAAAAGAGGCAGGACTGAGAACTGATGAATGTTTGAGAAGCTGGCGTGGAGGTAATCAAGGCAGCTTGGCCACAGCCCAAAATGATTATCGCTCACAACATTACATAGTTACCAGAGCAGACTCTTTCCAGAGATGGTAATTTGGTGAGTCAGTGTCATTATTCTGCATGGCTTTAGTTTGGTCCCTGCTTCTACGGAGCCAGCACAATATTAAATCACCTAAAAGTCTTTCCTGTTAACTTATTGGCCCATTGCTTATCTGGGTTCACAAAGGCACCGTTTCAACTGCACTGCTATCAGCAGAATGAACTAATGAAGAGTGAAATCAAAGGGTTCGCAGGGTGCCCCTGTGTGTGTGTGTGTGTGTGTGTGTGTGTGTGTGGGGTCAGCGAGTCATGACAAATTGCTATTGCCTCCAGTGAGGCGATTTTATTCTTTTCTTCTTCCGAACACCAGCTACAGTATTAGAAGGACAGAACCTTTATTTAAGGAGTGGAGCTCACCGGCACATGTTCTGCAGCAAATATAATTAAGTAGCTTTACTGATACATTAGGGGAGAAACCTTTTCTCTGCGCGTGAGGAATTAAAAAGGATCGTGTGCTTGAATAAGCTTGATCAATACTGCAGCCATCAATCATTCTGGAGGTCTCCCAGGCACATTGTTCGAGGATCCCGAGAATCAACAAGCTTTGTTAGGGACATTACGCTGCTAA
>JAUMHF010000001.1:17512389-17551646 GCA_032359275.1 Microctenopoma steveboyesi
ATTCTGGAGGTCTCCCAGGCACATTGTTCGAGGATCCCGAGAATCAACAAGCTTTGTTAGGGACATTACGCTGCTAATTACACGTAGACACGACCTACACTGCGGTACGGTACAGTACAGACAGAACAGTATTCAATTTAAGCCTTTGTGTCAGCAAACGGTTGTTTAGTTTGTGTCACGCTGAGCGACTCTAAACGCTGACGAAAAGCCGATTCACACTCACACACACGCACAGCGTTCACCACATAAACAAGGTGACTGTTCAATAGTTACAGGATAAATGTAATTCCTGTTCTTCACAGTTAGTGGTGATCTAATTTGTGTCAGGCACACACACACAGACACACACACACACACACACACACACAGAGCAGAGGATCGTTATTTAGTGATGTAAGTACAATGAACTCATAACATCCCCTCCCCTCCACACTCTGTCCTGGTGATTTGGCGCCACACCAGGGGTGTGCTCCATCTATCCACCTCGTCTTCTTATAGTCTATATTCTGGGCGAATTCGAACAATTTCAGTAACAAATAAACAAATATGCTTGTATTACCTTAATAAACTTCAGCCGTATTTCTGAGCTTGTTTTGGGAGTAATTTCAATTTTACATGTACAGTAATTGTTTTTTTTTTATAACTTCATATATGCTCTTAAATTTTAAAGGAAGGAACACAGTCTATTGGTTTATTACCAGTGGTATGTTTTTTTTTAGAATCAAGATGCTGCTGCTGCTTTGTATTTACACTTGAAAGGTGGCAGTACAAGGTTTGTAGTGTGTTCTTTAACAAAGAACTGTAGCAGTAGTTGGTTGTGATTAATGGCGGTCAGAGTGGATTTCACTGCAGGTGCGTGGGCTGGTTTGTTCCTTCATTAATCAGACCTGAGCTTTCTGAATCCACCCTCTACACCCCAGTGATCCCAGTACCGCGATCAACGACAGCTGAGTCCACAATTTTGAGAAGGTTCCGTCCATAAACGTGTTCCGTCCATAAACCTGACACTCAACAGTTCCTTCGTCTGCAACCACCCGAGTCTGCTGCCTATGGACAGTAAAGAGAAACAAAGTCCAACTAACGATCACCTCACGAGCTCTTCATTTCACAATGAATGCATTGTGAAATGAAATAAAGATTGTGCAACTGCAGAAATTATAAGAAAATGCAATGTATGTAACAGAAAGTGAGCAGTGATGTCTCTTTTTTTTGTTTTCATCGCCAACCACTTCTAGATCGATGAAATGCACGAGACTGTTGGCAACTGATGCTGGTTAAAATCAAATAATAATCGGAACAAAACTACATTATTGTTATTCAATATCCACCTGCGCTCCCTGGTTATTTCCGCTGAATTATTTATGGTTGACACAGAACAAAGTCTGCATTTGTTTGTTTTGAAATTATGAAGAAGTTCATCTCTGCTCACTGGAAAGAAAATGTCAAACCACATTAGGAATCATTAAGATGAAATGAGATCACAATTCAAGCTTAGATATGCTGAGACCATAAAATGGTCTGTGTGACTTTGGCTGAGGCCAAACAAACCTTAAGACAGCACCAGCAAAGTAGCAGTTATTCAAAAACAGAATCAACAAATGCTCTTTAATCCATGTTTTTAAAATTCTAACACGTCTGTGAACAGTCGTCGCCAGATTCTCCTACAAACTCTGAAGCGTAACACATACCCTGCTTTACTTAAACTAGTTAAGTGGCTTAATGCCTTTTCTCCAGTGCAGAACGTGTGGGAATTATTTCTAAATTACTAAAGTGCAGGCACCTTTATTCCCCCGACACATTACCTCTCTTATAGACACAGACTCGTGTGTGTGTCTGTCACAGCAGGATAACAGTAGCAGGTTTTTTCTCAGGGAGGAGACAATGGGTTTTAGGCAGGTCAGAGGTCAGTGTGGAGGAGGAAGAGGAGACTAAGAATGACTTAACCAAGATCACTGTTCGAATAGTAAACAGCCTTCCATGCCTTGGCAGGGTGGAAATTGAAAAAGCTCTTTATTTGAGGTTATCCTCTTTGGTGATATCAGGCAAATAATTCTGTCATATTTTCGCTGTGCTTTTCAAAACCTTCCTCACTTACAGCAGGCTTAGAACACAGCTGCAGCTTTAGTCAACCTGGAGACGCCTCTGTGAGATGTTGGGGTAAAAACACCGTTCATTGTGCAGTCTATATTATAAGAGGAATGCAAAGCGCTTCATCATGGCTATTTGACAGCCGCCGATAACAAGCACTGAAACACACACACACACAGATTAACTGTTACTTGATCTGTGTGTGTTTAAACACTTTAAAAATGTAGGAACATTTAGCCAAAGGAGAATTAGCTTACTAATTGGTTTCTCATAATAAAACCGATCAATTTTAGCTTCCATCCATTGACACGTCTAAAGCAATCGTGGTGAAGTACGCCATCAATAAGACAACAGGTCAAGAGGAATTGACAGAATCAGCAGGGCAGGTACAGAGATCGAATGGAAACAGAACAGGAGAATGGGAATAAAAGGAATCCTGTAATTGGTTTGTAATCAGAGATAACCCGACGGCCTCTCGGATGATCCAAAACATGTTTTTTCCATTGAAAGGCAGGAGGAGGAGAGTATATAGAGTGATAAAAGAAGAATAAGAGACGGGGAACAGGCTGAAGATTAAATACTGATGACAATCATTACAATACCCGAGACGTGAAGATCGGACAAATGAAGAGGTGTGAAGTGAACAGAGGGGAGGCAGAAGAAAATGGGAGAGGGTCGTATTTGTTATGCTTCACGAGGCACTTTGACTTGCAGAAAGTTTACCTCTCCCACTGGATCCTACTGTCTCTCTGAATCAACACAGCAGTAGTCACAGCTTGCTGCAGAGCATTGTGCTGTGCTGACACTTTGAATTATGGGTTTGAAAGCTGATGCTGATCATTTATTATTTTTTAATGTATTCAAATCAGGAATAAATACCTTATGGAGACTATATGCTCTGACTTCTGATGTATAAACCTGCCACAGTTTAATTTAAAAGATACCTGAGAACATAGACATATGTAGATATGTTAGTGGTTTTGGCACCTGCATTTTATTTTGTTAAGCACTGAGGCCTGATTCATGTTTGTCAGTGCAAAAAAAATAAAAAAGATGCTAAACTGAGTAATTAAATAAATTAACTGTGATGTAATAAAGTTTCCTTAGAACTAATATTTACCTAGAGAGGACACAAGCAAACATGGCAGCACTGTCACAAAGAAAGGAACCCTGTAAACTCGGTTTAATTACACGCTACGTTGCCGGCTGTAATCTAAAGCCTTACATTTATCTTTGGAAACCAGGTTTTTCAAACCAATCATTTGGGGAAAAGTAGCACTGAATTGCACAGTCTTGTAGTTATTACTCTTTTTTGTTACTGCCAATAGTGCCTGTGGCAGTTTTATATTCTCTTTCTATCTCTGTTCAAATGAAATGTGACCCAATTACAAAGTATCAGATCTATATAAACTTCAACCACTGCGCAGAAGGTTTGTTTAGTGCTTTTCTCATTGTCATTAAAAAATACAGAAATGACTGTAGAAGTTATGACTTGTTCTCCCAGAATAATGTTCATTAAAGCCTATATACTTGTACAAGTCTACACACACGGAATATTTTTATATATGCATGGACAAAATAAAGAATACAATTAATTTCATGCAAATGTTCTGTTATTGTTGTCAGTTAGTTTGTTTTTCATTGTCTGAATCCCAGTAAGAAATCACATCTCTGTCAGATTAGCAGAGGTTAATTTAAAACGTAATTTAAAATTCATTACTGGAGTTTATGTATATTTGTTTTATATCCTAACGAGTCTCCTACTCATGCAGCGGGTTGTCTCAGGCATCATCTGCAAACAAAGGCACTGTCTGTTCTACCCCAGCGACTTCAATATAGCATTGTGTGGAGTTATTGTTTGACTTAAAGCCCCAATAAGCTGTGTAAGCTCTGCCTTGTTTCTCTCCCCAAGATAAATGAACATAACAGATCCTTATTGATTTTAATTCTTGTGTGGGCACAATGTACAGTGCATAAATCTTTCCAATAAAACTGTCACAAAAAGCACATTTCTGGCTTTTCTAGACAAGATGGTTTAAATGAATCCAATGCCATCTGGTTCCTATTTGCACTTATGGGAATTTTAGTTTGTGTGGAGTCCTCCTGTGTTTGTCTTTGTTGAATTTTGTGACCTAAACATAAAGGGCCAGTCTTAGTACACTGTCTTACTTTATGTTATGTTTATATGTTATTTCCAGCAGCATCTTGTTGTTTCTGTCCCTGTGTCACGCTCTTGCTCTTCTAATTTCTTGACATTAGCTTTCACCGATGAGCAAATGAGCTTAAATTTGGTAAATTTGTTTGGTAAAAACAAAAACGTACGTACTTACAATATGATTAGGAGCAACGTTACAGGGACATCCCCAGATTATTTTCCTTGCACTGCAACTGAGAAATCAAGGATCCGTGGGTGGTAGAAAAAAGGAAATTGACTAATGGATATCATACAATTCATACATTACACAGCTACTGACATTTAGATTTTGACATCTCGACATGACACGTATGTTGTAGAAAACTCCACATGATAAAATAAGTCACAGAGTAATAACTGCATCTCCTTTTTTAATGTAGTGTCCTGCTCAAATGTTTTTACATATTGTCACACTAGAGTGACCTGAACAAAGGATAATTACAACGAACATGTTTTAAAGTGAGTCCCTCGCTTTCCAACTGCATAATAAATAGAACAGAGGATAGATGATGGTTATAATGATTTTACATGTGTAGATGTTAATATCACACAGCCACATACACGCACCTGCCCAGAGGCTTACACTGGTACACGTTTGCAGCAGTCGTGTCGGCTAATCAATAGTCTGTAATGGAAGGAGTGTAAGCTAGATTGATGTACTTTGTTAGGGAGGACAGTGGAACGCACTAATGAGGGAGAGAACACCATTGATCCACAGCGTGAACCACAGTTACACTGCGCCGTATGTACACAGCAGCTTAGCTCGTAAAAATACGGAAAATAAAAGCCCAATATTTATTTTACTCATTTAGGGACTGCATGGTTATCAGTTATGTTAAGTGTGTCTTGGCTCTGGTAATACCAGCGTCTTCATTTACAATGCACAAGAACTTCTTCTCAAGGTTCACACAGTGTTTATTCAAACCACCATGAAACGTTTCCTGTTTCCCGGGTTAACAACATGTCATGTAACATCAAAGAATTCCCTCTTTATCAGGAACTGGCAATTAGTTTGATTCATGTTCCAGTTTCAGCACTAATAATTCACGCGCCAACACTGTTCCGGGATGAGTGGAGACACAGGCCTAAGGCTTAAAGAACATGGGATTCTTTCCAACTATTTCCAAAGGCCTGAGGATGTGACTGAAAAACAGAAACGCCTAAAACCAGAAATATGCCATTTTAAGATATAAGATGATTCAATAATAATATTAATAATATATATAATAATTTTAGTTGCCAGTTCCTTTGCCTGCAGAAGGCAACATCACTCTGTATCCTACTAAATGAGTGGGTTGTACTGAGAGTAAGATACAAGGAGAAAACATGCTAACGTAGCTTCTAAAATAAGAATATCACAAAGCTACGCCCTGCTGTGTGAATGTATTGTGCACTGCTACTGCTCATGCACGTGTGGCTTATATAGCTGTGGTGTACTGAGCACGCAGCGGCGCCGCCTCAACGGTTCTGAGAAGCGTGTAAAAAGTGTATCACACACCCGCTAAGAACTTCACGTTACAGAAGGTGCTAAGCATGCATGCACAAGCTGATCAACTAATCACACGCTTTTAAAGACCACTGGGACCTCTAAATCTCCCATATTGAAAGTACGTGACTCAACAAAGCTGTCAGAGGGAAAAGCCGTTGGTTTGCTTATGACTTCACATATTCTTCATTCAGTAAATAAAGCCTAATGCAGCCGTTCTTTGGGTGTATTGGATTCCCCCTCAAGTTTTTATTCACATTCATTGAACGGTTCAGCTACTTCATTAGCTGATTGGCATCCAAGTGGGAATTAAGATTAAATAGGTATTAAGGAGAGCATGTTGAGAGCGTTTTGTTTCTACCTTATTGAATCAACACAGCATGTGTGAGAGGAGGAGTGGGGGGTGCAAATGTAAGCTCTGCATGTGAAGGTGTGTAGGGTTTGTCTGCAAAGAGGCAGAGAGAGAGAAAGAGAGAGAGAGAGAGAGAGAGAGAGAGAGAGAGAGAGAGAGAAAGAGAGCTTTATCTGGTCTGAGACAGAAACCAGAGGCACCTCCATACACACACACACCCTCCCATCTCTCAATCGCTTTGTTCATGGAGAGTAATCTATTATATTACAGTTCTCTCTCTTTCTCCTACACACACACACAAACACAGACACACACACACACACAACTGTATTGACAAATGTGCACACAGTGAAGCAGGTAATATAATTCTTCACTGCCTTTTTCCCCCTCTACAAACAGACAATCATTAGCGCAGGAGGTTCCCTCGTGAGTATGTGTGTGTGTGTGTGTGTCAGCATGCTGGCATGTAATGTGTTTGTGCAGGTTCTTCACTGATAGGACCTCAGTATGAGCTCAGTGCAGCTCCACAAATACAACCCTATCTATGTCTGTGTTTGAAATCACCTCCTGTTTACACAGACGTGTGTTGGACCACAGTGAAAACTAAGCACAACTTTAAGGAAATCACTACAATCAAATGCTTTTTGTAGCTATGAGACTTCTACTTTGCTTCCTTATACATGTCTCCACTGGGCAATATTATGAGAAAACACTCAAATGTATCTATAATTCTAATCTATTCAAATCTATCTATAATTTATCAATCTATAAATTTCCATTGTTATGCAGATGACACTCAGCTATACTTATCCATGAAACCAGGAGAAACAAATCAATTAGTCAGACTTAAAGGCCTGGATGTCCTGTAATTATTTACTCCTTAATTCAGACAAGACAGAAGTTTTCATATCTAGACCACAGAAACACCTTATCTAATCATATTGCTTCCTTAGATGAAATAGCTATGGTCTCGATTAGTACGCCGAGGAACCTTGGTGTCATTTTTGACCAGGATATCTCCTTTAAACATTACATTAAAGAAATATCCAGAACAGCCTTCTTTCACCTGAGGAATATTTCTAAAATCAGGAGCATCCTGTCTGAGAGTGATACTGAGGGATGAGTCCATGCATTCGTTACCTCTAGACTGGACTACTGTAACTCATTACTGATAGGATGTCCCAGTAACTCATTAAAGTTAACTCCAGTTAATCCAGAATGCTGCAGCCAGAGCTCTGACTGGAATTAAGTAGAGAGATCGTATTACTCCTACTTCAGCTTCTCTCCATTGGCTTCCTGTTAAATCTCTCCTCTTTTTCACTAACCCCAACCGGTCGAGGCAGATGGCCGCCCACCCTGAGCCTGGTTCTGCTGGAGTTTTTCCTCTTCACTGTCGCCTCAGTGCTCGCTCAAGTGGGACTGTTGGGTTTTCTCTGTATATATTTATATAATGTGTAAAGTCTTAAACCTCACACTGTAAAGTGCCTTGAGATGACTTATGTTGTGAATTGGCGCTATATAAATAATTGAGTTGAATTGAACTGTTTCAGCTCTTTTCATAGATTCTCATTGTAGCCTTTAGTACTTTTAGACGTTTGTTTGGGGTCATTGTACTTCTGGATGAGCCACGAGCTGCGACTGTGATTGTGTTCATCATGCATCAGGCATGATGAGAGAGAACTTTTTCTCATCTCTCGCCTCATCTCTCACTGTGGACAGCACGCTTTTTAGCATGCATATCATCTGTCTGCTAAAATGCATGAGCTGTCATTCTGTCTCGTTCTGTCAGTGGTGTGAAGATAAGAGACAAGTATGACAAGTGTTGCTGCTCCGTCCCTTCTCATGTCAAAGTCAGCACAATCTGTTCATGCAGCAAAGCAATGGCTCCACGTTGGGCTTCAGGGGTCTGAATGTACCACCTTTTCAAATGAAAGGTTTCCTATGATGTGACACGTAGTGAGAGATAACTGTATGCAGAGTCTCTCACAGATGCACTGTATACACATAAGGTCAGAACTGACAACAAAACACACACACACACACACACACACGCAAACGCGCGTACACTTGCACATATACCCAGATGTGCAAATACAGATGCAAAAAACATCAAACATTAATAAGAATGTTTGCACACGTTCACAAACGCTCAAAAAGAGAGCCGTTTGTGGTCAGCTCCTCTGTGCACATCAGAATTGATCAGAGACACGGGCAGGAATGAAAATGAGGAAGGACCAGCATCAATTTAGTTGAATGACAGCAGCCCTGTTGAATGACTACTCCCTCACCCATTCAGCTCCGCCTGATTATATTAACATGTCACAGAGGCAATCTTTCTTTCCTTGTAATCAGCAGCGCGCTCTCCCCGTGTGTCTCATTCTCCCGTAATATTTTGACTGTGTCTTTCCATCTGTCTCGGTGCGGTCTGCGTGCTATTTTTTTGTCCTGCTCTCTTATATCCCCTCTCACCTCTTTCCTTTGGAGTCTTGCTCATGACCCTCCTCTCTCTCCCTGTGCCCTCTCTTATTTAACAACCAACATCCTTAACCGCTGTAAGGTTGAATAAACCACACAGGTTGGTTTTTTTTCATTACTGTGGCCGCCTACTCCCCTAATGCTATCCTTTCACAGAGCAGGTATCTATTTCGTTGTCTGCTACTTTAAATGGTTCGTCTTTCATTTGGCGCACTTTGAACAGAGTGGGGGCAATGCAGCACAGAAATGTAAACTGGAGGACATATCCACATATTCATGCTCGTACTCACAAATGACCTCGAGCTCTTTTACTCGCGCAGAAAAAATCAGTAAAGCACATTCTTCTTTGAATCTTTTGTAATGAATATAGGGGAATTACGTACTGTACAAGAAAACCGCTGATAGAAGCACTGTAAATTATTCAAAACAAAGCACACATGACCGAGGTGCCTTAATCTTTCATGAGTTCTGAATGAGCCTCTTGGGAAATGTGTGTACCACTGAGCAGGGATATATCTTGTTTCCTGTTTAACCTGGCTTTTCCCAGCTATGTTCTCCTCCTCGTTATGTTTTGAGTTCTAACAGTCTTTTATTTCTTTTTTGTTTTTTTTTCCTGGAAGGTGACTCAACAGCTAAATTGAGTTGCTAATCACAGCATGACCGAGCAGCGAGTGTCTCTCACCAGCTCAGCTTTTTGCCTCGGTGAGGGACCAATGTAAAGGACTAATGGGGGGATTTATTTTTATGTTACTGCATCAAACATTAATAGTTTGATGCAATAGACTCATCAAGCCTTTCAAGCCTCATCAAGCCTCCGTCCTCCACTGTGCTTATATCCAATGGTCAAAGCCATTTTAAAGCTCTGGACCACTTCACTGATGGTCCTGATTAAAAAAAAAGAGGCTGGGCTCCAACTTCAATAACCAAACCCCTTTGGCCAGTTTCCTTTCAAAGCCTTCATACAAATGCTGCTCCCAGGGGCCTGTCAGCACCTGTGCTTTATGGATTAAGGCAAGAGAATCGTTCCTGATTTGCAACCTGGCGAAGGAGTTTCAGTCTACCAGCAGGTCTTTGATGTTCCTTAGCTCTCATAAGCATGATGGCATGTTTTAAGGGCTTGTTCTTATCATATCCTGAGCAGATGGCTTAACGAAGTTTTAACAATGACCGTCGAGATGTTGTAAAGTCAAGATGTGCTTCAGAGAGACAAGCTGGAAAATACACAATGCAATTTTTTTTAAATCACATGACTGTTGGCGTGAATACGCAGTTAACGATTATGCTAATCGTAGCGTTACATCTGATGTCATGACTGTAAATGCTTGGCACTATGCAAACTAAATTAAAATGGAAAATGAAAGATGGAGAGACAGTGTGACCTAGTTTAAGAGCTCAGATGCTGCTGTATGGACTCTATATGAACTCATGTTAAACAATGTGTTTCCTGCTTGCTTCATCTTTTTATTTTCCTTTTTTCTAATGCACTCCAGCTGCGTTTGGGATATGTTGATGTTTGATTTACTGCTTTCTTTACTTTGCTTGGCAGACAATTTTATCCAAAGCGACTTACAGGGAGCTAGCGCTGGGTGTCTGGCTCAGGGACACACCTGCTGGGGGATGGATTAGGAGTCTCACCCTTCTGCATCTCAGTCTGATGATTAACCCATTGAGCTACCAGGCCGCTCATCCATCTCTGAACTGAATTGAAAGCTGAATTGAATTGAATCTCTCCAAGATGCATATGTAATCTTTACTTATCCCGAGTGTAACCATGGTATGTATTCTGTGAAAATGGAGCTGTAGAAAAAAAAAAAAGAACTGTCACCCTGCCCTGTTTCATTACAGTAAGAGGTATAAAACATCTCTGTCATAGTATAACAGTCACACTATAGCATTTTGATCCAATTCCAGATCAATTCACCTGCTACATGATTTGTATGGATGAGTAGAAAGTACGAGTTAGAGCTACTAAAGATAATAAAGCATAAATTAATTCTGCATCTTTGAATTAACCACAACAGTTAAAATTTACACATTTTCATTCTTAACGGCAGTATATTACGGAAAAACCACAGTTAAAATGTGTATGTACGTAAGTACAGTAAGTAAATGTACTCCGTTACTACCTCACATCAGATTTGTGACTGAACCAGTTGAGACAAAGGTATCTTAAATATCATCAGGATTTAATGTGGATAGACGTAGTGTAAATGAGGACCGTGTCCTTGAGGAAGACATTAAATGTCAGCTGTCCTGTGACTCAGTAAGTGTTGATTTTGTATAATTTATCCATTTAAACATTACCATTTGACTTTCACCCTGTGCTTCTGCAGCATAAACTCCGTGTTTTATAAGCACAGCAATCCAATTGGTTTTTGAACCTGGGGTGGTATTTAATCAGAATGATGAGAGGTAGAAGCAGCGACCAGCTACCATTTATCTGAGCCGACATAAAAGTGTGCCTTTGTCTTGCCTTTCATCTTTTCTCCTGCCTCCTCTGTACTCACCTCCTCGCCTCCCTCCCACAGGACGTGGGACTTGGGACCAGTTCATCAGAAAGTGTACTGAGCCACTGTCAGAACAGCAAAACACCCACAGGTGAAGCAGCAGTTGGAAAAGGGTACACAGCTCCACTTTCTTCCTCGGCTGGCACCGCTACTACCGATCTGATTGAAACGGCTGGCCAGAGCTCACAGTAAATGTGCGGTCCAGCTTGGCTCAGTGCAATAATAGAATAGACGGCGATCATCAATGCCGTAATTTAGGCAGATGATAAAGAAGAGGCTGGAGCGGAAAACAAAGGAAGCAGGAGATAAGCAAGGGCGGTTTCAGTGTGACACAGCATGAGTCACCACAGTTTAAAAACCAGTAACGTAATAAATGATGGGAACTGCACCTGATAGAAGACTGTGATGGAGGAGGAGCAGAGCAGGAGCTGCTGGCAACAAATGTCCTTGAAGACATATTCACTAGACTGTTAGAACATTTTGATGTTACTGCAAGCCCAGAAAAATCTAGGTGCTGCATACACACACACACACACACACACACACACACACAACCCCCTGGAGTGGATTGTAGCTGTGATTACCTCAGGAACAAGAGTCTCAGTGTACTGCTGTACTGGCCAACTGGGGGAACTGTGGTGAATGAGTGGAGAAGGCAAATGTCAGGAGATGTGTTGGAAAATAGCGAGAACACAGAGAGTAGAGATAAAGAAGAGGATAGATGAGATGTAAACAGAGGGATAAAGACGGATTCCCGGATAAGCACTTGCCTATAAAGGATTTCACACAACAGAGGTCCTGCAAAGCTCAGCGAAAGCCTCAGAGCGTCTATTTCATGGATACGCGATACACAGATCCCAAGGCAAACACACTGTAATTTGTTCAACCACGACGGAAGCATATAGTTTATTGTACTTTTCATTAGTATGGCTGTGTGAGACTTCTGTAGGGTGAGCAGACAATAACCCAAAGCCATCCTACAGTTCTTCCCTCCTCATTGTGGTCTGGCAGAGACTCTGGTGACTAAGCCTGAGACAGACGTAGGGTGTATTCATACATGGACAGAAATCCTCTCTGCAGTGTAGTGGATAAACACGCCTGACGAAAAGATGGCAGCTCTTCTGTAAGCTCACGCAAAAACGAGACTTTATTGTTCCCACGTCACTCTCGTTCAGTCTGCTAATCTGAAGTAGTAGTCTTTCGAGTCCAGGGGGTGGGCGCTGGTGGTCCAGCTTGTCAGTTTGTGGAAAATCCTTTTGTCTTTTTTATTTTCTTAACATTGAAACCAAAGTTTAATTAGCATTCGCTGAAATATTGTAAATCCTTCACTGTGTACAGCTGAGGAATAGGTGATGTTAAGAAGACGGGACCATGACGAGGAACCGTGCAACCTCTGTGTGATGATGCAGTGTCTGTGTGTCAGTGTTTCTGTGCAGAAAAAATTACAGCACAACTCTCAGATAAAGTGATCAGCACAGTCTCACAGTACAGTAGACGCTCCCACTGAATCTACAGCTGATTCCTGCTGAGTGAACGCTATTTGTGAAGTAGGTCACGCTACAGACTGTCTCTTTCTTTTCACTGTTGTGTATTTTGACCATGACCAAGTCACAGGACCTTTTTACTGTGTCATTAGCTGTAATGGTGGAAAAATATTCTGGCTCCATAGCTACATAACTGTTTTTGCTGTTTGTCATGCACATGTACACACCTCACAGCAAGAAGGACTTGATCTGAATCCACAGGCCGGCCAGGATGATTTTGCAGGCTCTCTCCTGGTCTGTGTGGGTTCTCTCTGTGTACTCCCGTCGTCTAAAGACGGGCAGTTAGGTTAATTGGTGACTATAAAGGTGTGAATGTGACTGTAAATGTTTGCCTGTCTCTATGTGTCAGTGTAATAGACTAGCGACTTGTCCTGGATGTACCCCGCCTCTCAGCCAATGACAGCTAGGATAGGCTCCAGCAATCCCGCAACCTCTGAGAGGAAAAGCAGTTAAGATAATGGATGGATGGATGGAGAGACAGTAAAAAAGAAATATAGATAAAAAAGAAACAAGGACGTGCAAACACGTTGATAACTGTTGCTGTATCATGCTAGACTTATTCATGCTATGATGTGTTTTTTGTTGTTTTGTAGTTTTCAACTTTACTTTTTTGCTTCTTGTTGTTCTCGTCAATGTTTATTTGCATGTGCAGCATGCAGCTGTTTTTAGTAAAAAAGAAAAAGATGACTGAAATCCAACTTTATCCCTAAACCCGATAGACAAAGTTAGATATTGCCCCTCGCCACGTTAAGAGTCACTGAATTACTTTACATTCTACGTCTAACATGTTGGCTTCATTTAAAACTTTCATTTTAATTGGGGCTGAAAGCTTGAATTAAAATGTAATTAAAAACTGAGCCTGCTTTAATGTGTTCTTATGTTCTTATATGAAGAAGGTTTCTCATTAAACCTTCCATTGAACATCTGTTACCTAAGTTTTAAACCACTGCACTGGGATCAGTCACAAGATGAGGCTGTTTTTTAGAACTAGATTTTAGAGACACTTTGGTTCCTTGTAACACAGATAAGTATGAAAAACAATCCAAACACACAATCAACACTGTTATTATAACGTGTCTCTATTTGTGCACGGAGATGTGTAGGCAGTATACCATCACCAGACTCCTAGCAGCTTGGATGCAGTGCTAAGAAATGGAAATAGTGGCGGCAGAATGCATGTATTTTTAGAATCAGAGATGCAAATAATACTATAATGCATGTAGATATGTTATTTCCTCCATCACTGACCCGATTTTCTCATGTACAGCATGTAAAATTACACGTAGAAATAACTGTGCTAATTGTAAGGTAGATCCAGGCATGAAAGAGCGCCGACACGGCAACAATGTTTCCTTGACGATGTGTCTTTTCTAGACATGTGTTATATTTCCTCAAAGAAAACAGGTGGACAAACCCGGAGAGGAAGCAGAGAAGTGAAACAGCCGCTGATGAGATGTCACGCGGGCACATCCTACTAATTAAAAGAAAGAGATCAAAGCACATTTGGACACCTTATCTCTTCATTGTGTTTGAACACTTCAGAAAAAAATCTGAATTAAACCAATCGCATGCCACAAGCATGTATCACACATTCTTTTATCTCAACAACTTTTGGTTTTGCCTCCTACACAGAGCACTATTAATAAGAACAGAATGAGCTGTGGGCTTCATAAAGCACAACCCGTTCTAATTCACATGAATATGGATGAATATGCAATATTCCATTGAAGTGATCCAGGTGAAAACATGTTCCAAAGGTTTGCTGGTCAGAGCAGAACATTTTTGTATTCAGATACTTTTAAGCTTAAATCCATTGACTTAAAATCATTGTATATTTACTACATATATTACTACACGTCCTTGGACTTGCACAAACCCTTCCGGCATATTTCTACAAATTGCAAAGGCAGTTCATCTTTCATCATCATCCTTTTTGTTCAGATCTACCTTGAGTGATGTATTTCTCTGTGCGCCTCTCAGCGCCGTGAAGTGGCCATGCATCAATCAGGACTCACCAGCATTTGAATGAAAGTATTTTAAGAGGTGCCGTGTTCCCAGGTCGTCTGTTGAATCCACGCTCACACATCATCGTGGCCAAAACAAGAAAAGAGAAGCAGAGTTGTTGAATGTTAAACTTCATAACTGAATGTTTTTTTTTTTATAAATTTAACTCCTGCTCCAGACGTTGTCATTAATTTAACATTATATTAGTTTTTAAAATTCTGTGACGACTCCGTGACTTCAGCACAGGTGAAGATAGTGACTGTGCATCTAGACTGTAGTGGTTTTTATTAATCTTAAGGAATCTTCTCTCTCTTAGACACTTTTTTAAAATCGCACTGCGCTGCCTCTGATTCAGCACCATGGACAGCACCCGAGGCTGCGACGTGCAACACCATGGAAAGGTTCCCTCGAGAAGAGAGCTTTACCACATTACACACACACAAACACACACCTCCTCCACTTTCCATCTCCGCTGTGCTTAACTGCATTACTTCCTCTCCATCTTGATGATAGAAGTGTGGGATAAGCGTTTCTATCCATCCTATATGCCTCTCGGGCCTTTCACCTTAAATCTTCTGTTTATATCTCGACATAACTTGATTTGCGAGACTTTTTCCACCTACAGACCTCAGGACAACTCTCTTTCTGTCTTTCTATCCCCCCACTCTAAGTATAGACAGACTAATCCCGGGACATGTTGGATGCTTCTGTCTCTGTGCAATCTCCCGCCTTTCTTGCTGTTCCCAGCATCTGAGCTAATTTGGTTGCTCTGGTGTCTTTCTTCCTTTTGAGGATCACCTTTCACTTTCCTCTCACTCTTCACCTTTCAGTCAATCCCTCCCTCCTCTTTTTCCCTCACTTTTCAGCCTATCATATGCTCTGGTGGTCTATGCACATAGATAACGCCTGATGGATAAGGAAAGTATAAAAAGTAGCCAAATCCCGTTCCTCTCCGCTTCCCCTTCCCCTTCCGCCGCATTCAGTCCTGTCTTTTTTCATCCTGGGTTATCACTCGCTCCGGTGGTGCATACAGTAGGACCACAGGGACAGATGTTGTAATGCTGCAAGGTGCTGAAGTGTATATTTACGCGTTTGGATGTGTGAGCTATTGAGGTGAGCTTAGGCTGTAAATTAAGAAAGCAGGATGCCGGACTGAGCGAGGAAGCAGCTCATCCTTATCCACTGTTTCTGCTAACGCATAGTTACCCCTGTGATTTATGGGTGTGTGTGCATGTGCGTGTCTGATGAGGCACCACGTTGGACAGAGATGGTGATGCGTGTGTGGAAGTTGGGAGAGGCTGGCCTGGTGTTTGCCTGCATTAAGTGTAGCAGTGACTGATGGATGACTCTGTGATTGACAGTGACAGCGAGGAGAGGACGGGGGTCTGATGCTGGTGTTATTACTGCATCAAGCCCAAACCAGCTCTGTCTCTCCCACCTCTCCCTTCCTTCATCTCCTTTAATACTCATACAACCACCTCTTTGCCCTTTTGTCTGAATTTCATTTCATCTTAATTTCTCTGCCCTTACTGTTTGCTGCTACCAAACAGCCTGAACTTTAGGAGAAGAGAAAAACAAATCAACTCTGCAAACGTGAATTCGCTGGTAACCATATTGTCAAGTATTTAATATATTTTCACAAATTAGAAAAACTACAAACAGCTCTCTGATAGTTGTCTGACCTAATACACAAATTAAAATGCAATTTGCAGAGGTGGATGGTGAGAAAGCAAAGACGGTGGGAGAGTAAAATAAGGAGGTGTCTGTGACTATGGGTGTTTAATCGTGTAAAGAGGAGACAGAAGCCTGGAAGACAAGAATGAACCGAGACAGAATGAGATGGAGAGATAGAAAGATGTGGGTGGATGTTGGAGAAAAGACAATAGTAACTACATTAGAAGCCCCACAGCCCTAGGCACTGGCAATATTGCATTTCCTGCTGAGACAAACAACATGAAAACAAGCCCACAAAGGAGAAGGAATTCGTCGCTTTGCCAGTATGAAGCTGCTATTCACTGTTAACACATCAAGACAAACATGCAGCCAAGTACAACCCACGAGTGTGCAACCACATGCTTGTACATGCACAAACGGAGACAGGGTAACACCGAAAATAAAAGTCCTGTCATTTTTAAGGATTTCACCTGAAGTCTTACAAAACGGGTCCATGAGACTGAAAAGTTCATCAAAACAAAACAAAACAAAACAGAAACAAAGTTAGGATAAAATGTAAACAAGTATATCTATATATCTATGTATCATACAGACCTGTGTATAATCTGTAATCATGGGTAAATTAGATTCTGTGGTGGGTTTGAGCTTGTGTCGTGATGAAAATAAACACTCATAAAATCCTGGTATTTTTATGAGGCTGTTGGACTTTGTCAGATCTCTTGATGAATTAGTACCTGTGACAGAATGAGCTGCTTGACTGTAGGTTAAGTGTTATTGTGACGCATGATAATGGCGCTTTGGTTTGTACTAGTGGTGATATCTGGTTAGTGTGCTTCTGAAAACCAACTTGCAAAGGTCACAGTAACTTTACTTGGCCGACACTTTTTTCCAAAGCGACTTACAAGGAGCTACTGCTGAATGTCTTGCTCAAGGACACACCTGGTATGGAGGAAGGCTAGGAGTCTGGGCAGGGGTTCTTCCTATTATTATTCATAGCGGATTCATAGCGATTCCAATAACAGTGACTAAATCCACAGTTTTGTTTAAATGTAAAAAGGTGTTCCAACTTCAGCAGGGACGTGTGAAGCAGAGAGAGAGATGTCGCCTTTATTTGATAAGACAAAACTTGCTATCTTCAGCGTGGATTTACTCTTTAATCACTCACATTACTAGTCAAGCATGTGGGGACACTTGTTGTTAGAAACAGAGTGTAATCTTTTTGCAGCGTTTTACCTTAAATTCACTGCTGCTGACCTGCAGAGACTGAACAGGAAGCTCAGCTGCACTACAGCGGGAATTTAAGGTAAGATCACCTTCATGCCGGTGTCCTCTGATGCAACGTCAGCGACGCCCAGGCATTAGTCAGGCATGGGGGTTTGTATTCCTGTAGAAAAGGAAGCACGTGGGTGTTGGTTACATAAAACCTCAGAGTGCATCCATCACATTTTGATCCAGTTCATCCAGTCAATCAAAATGTAGAAACGGTCACATATGACGTAATCACCATGATCATCAGCAAGAGAGAACGACTGCAGTGAGGCGTTGCAGAACATCACGTTGCAGAACGTTACTGCGCTGCTACTGTCTTAATCTTACAACACTAACCTAAACGTGATGGAGAAACTCCATGTACGTGTCATTTGTACGTGAGAGTTGGTGCTCTGTATAAAGTCGCGTTTATATTTAATATGACCTTTAGCTTCTGATTACGGCCGTCTGTTTGCCGCCTTTGGCCCCTGTTCCATCACAGTGTGCGTGCGTGCTCGGGGATATGGAAACGTGTGAGTGTAAGTCATTTCTTTTTCTTCCATTCTTGCCGAACAAATTCATGAGGAAAGTAGCTGCACCTGATATTAATCATATCCAGACTTACTTGCCACAATGAACAGCTCACGTAATCTAATTTTTCCACCTGCTGCTGCTATAGATTCAGCGTGTGATGATTCATTTGTTAATGTGACTCTACCACAGCGTGTGACCTAAAGGTGCACCCAGCTGGCTGCAGCGGAAACGGGAGCACAGCTAAGGAGATAAAGGAAATTCTCTTTTCAGACAGTAAAAGGTGTAAAATATGGGTCAGTTCCTCCGTATTCTGTACGTGTTACATCGTGGAACCACTGCAACACTGGCTGCTGTTACATGCAGTCAGGCCATGACCACACTTTGCTACCACAAAGCCAAAACAACTGCAGCGATTAACATTTTACCTTATCAACCCACGGGGAGCGTTGATAGAGTTGTTGATCTATACCAGGGACTTTTTAACATGTGCAGTGTGTTGACACCAGTCTTCCTCCCCTGTGTAATTTCAGTGCCTTCCACTCGCTGACAGTTGTTTTTATTATTACTACACCGCCCACATCTGCTGCTGTGGCATATGATTGAGCATCCAGACAGGCAGAGCTTCCACTTAACCAGGAAGTCACAAAGCAACTCAAGGTGTTTCTTTTTGCACACAGAGCTGAAGATTTTGTGTAATTATTTTTTTTTTTTTAGGGCTGCAGGCCCGCAGGTTGTAGAGACGTTAATGAGGCGCTTTATTATGTAAGTCATTATCGGTCAATAACGAAACTCAGTCCATCATTAGCAGGCGTTTAACTAAAATTCAGTCAACGATGCACATCACCATCCTGAAGCTAAACTCAGACACTGACATTATTCACAACACGGCTTTCTTTCAACTGAAAATAAGCTTTTCTACAACAACTACAGTGCATCCACGTCTCTGCTGCCCATCTGCTCACCCACTCCTGCTCCCGTGACCACATCCCCCCATTCTTAAGCAAGACTCCTCCTGTCTCTCTGAACTCTTTCCCATTCCTGACCACTCTCTCTTATCTGCAGTCTCTGTGCAGCTGATGCCAACAGTTTGTCCACATTACAATATGCAAGATCACGTTCTAGTCTTTTCACCCCCACGGGGGTTTTGAATTCTGGACAGTTTTATTGATACTCATTTTGTTGTACCTGCATCTCGAATGGACTTAAAGCTGGAACAGATGCGAGGTGACTTAAGTATTATGGCTGCCGTCGGACTCACACGTCACCTGGTGAGCACTGACCCAGAAACATATTTGGCAAGCAGCTGTCTGAAAATCAAAATTTGGTCATCGCCATGTACAACAATATATAAGAAATTACCAGGTGTCTGGACAGTTTTTTTTCCAATAATACATGAAATCATTGCTTACAAACCACATTTTATTTACTATGGTTATCTTTGTGAAATCTTACATTTTGTCCGGTGATCTGAATCACTTTGGTGAGACAAAAAATGAAATGAAATCAGAAACAAACCACATGATAAAAAAGGAAAGATGCTGATTTGATATTTGATAGATATTTACTAATCAGTTCTTGAGGAAAAAAAAAAAGTTTGTGTTCAGCATATTCTACTGCATAAGGCAGGAGCCGACATCAGTTTGATAAATGCCACAGATTCCCTTGTGCCCCTTTGTCAAATGTGAGGTTTATTGTGAGCAGGTTGGAAGAAGATCGCTGCACTGGGTAACTCCGGTCTCTGTACGTCTGTCTGAAGAATTACTAAAATAGCAGTGGTAGCAGAGGACAGTACTGACCCAGGAGAGGAGGAGACAGAAGCCCACTCAGCTAATCAATGCCTCCCTAGTGTCACTTCATGATCTTTCCCCTCCACTCAATGATTACATTGATTGTCATTAAAGAGTTATACACCCAGCAGCGTCTGCGAGCACACGTTCACATCGTGTTATTCTCTTAATAGAAGTGCTTCCAAGAGGAGTAGCACATTAGTTGTTACTTCACTCACCTGTGAAGTTGAATAACGTTTACTGTTAGAAGCAAAAAAAACATCAACTGTACAGTATTATCCCAGTGACGCCATCCGTCTGGTTTCACACTGCAATGGAGGTGTTAATGTTCTATGTCGCTCTTCTCACAGCTTCTCCATGGGAGCCAGGAATGAGGGGCACATACTGATAGTACTTCATGTACAACAACAGAGTCATCAGTGTATAGAGCTGAACCAGATTTAATTCCAGATAGGCTTTCACGGGAATCTAATAAACTCCCTGTGGTAATATTCAGTAAGATTAAATGAAGACATCCACACTAATATCTTGTAACAAGACTCAGATGTAGACAAGATTTAGCTGCTCTGTGCCAGTGTCACCAAAATATTTCTAGCACACATGGTAATTAGCTCTAAACACCAGAGTAATGTTTAAATACACACTGTCGTGATTTAAAATAGGTCACAACTTCAGAAATGCAACTGAAGAAGAACATTTTATAGAGGGAGAAAGTTGGAGAACACAAAATAAGCACTTAATGCCAGGGTTTGGTGTCAGGTTGCAAACACAACAAATCATTATGCAGCACAGCTCCGAGACACATCATGTTCTGAAGGATGGCTGCACGCACCTCTTGCTCTCGCTCTCTACTGGATCCTCACTTCCTTGCACTGACTGAGGCTGTTATTATTGCTCCCTGAACCTGCATGTAAACCCAGCTGGATACAAGTCCAGACAAGCTCCCCTGGGGTTTGGTGAAAGTCATTTAGGAGATCACTGACTGGAACTTAAGTAAACAAGGCAGGGAGAAGGACAGTGGGAAGAACAAATATAAATCACAAACCTGTTTGCCAAAACAGCATGTGGAATGCAATACACACCACAGAAAAACGGTGCAGAGACAAAGTGTTTTCTGGACAAAAACCTCACAGCCACAAAGTAATGACTACATTTTTATATATATATATATATATATATATATATATATATATACGTATATATTTGTTTTTACAGATTTCACACAGAGCCTGTTTAAGCCACATTGAACTCTGTCTGTTTGTCTGTTGCCATTAGACAACTCTTTGGCCCCAAGTTAAAGACCAATAAAAAAAAAAAAACTATAGTGCACACAGAACTGGAAACAAACAATTTTCCAACCCACCTGCTGTGGAGACAATTCTCCCATGACCACTATCCTCACAGACAGGACAGACAGAGGGGATTAACTGCACAACATTAGCCCTCATGATGCCACCTCATAGAATAAAAGGACTGCTAAAAAATATATGATTTCATATCAGACAGCAAAGGTCCGATTATCAGAAGTGAGCAATGAGTTCAGAAAGTGACACAGTCATTTCCATGTAAGAAGAATGTAAACCTGTTACCTACGTTTCTGCCAGACACACACACCAACACCGACATACCCCGATCCATTTGAGCATATGTAGGACTACAGTACTGTAGCTGTGTTGATAATATGTGGCCTGAGTGACGATGGATTTTAAATTCTGATTGCACGGGACGAAATGGACCAGAAGCCCAAACACCCGAACATAAGCAGCATAGCAACGACCTCTCCACATACAATCTGGTGTGTGTGAGAGAGTTTGTGCCTGTGAACGAATGAGAGAAACAAAAAGAGGTGAACGAATGAGGGAGTGCTCCAGGGAACGGTAAGATCCTCAGTGGAGAGGCTTCAGAGAACTCACAGGGTTTCTAAGGCAGCAGATGGACCGTTTCTACGCCATTAGGGATCAAAGATGCAATAAACCTAAAAACAATCCTCACATCTAAAACACGGGCCCGTTTGTGTGACTTAACCACATGTTCAAGTGCGATTGTGAGTAAAAGGGACAATTTTCCCATTTTCATTGCCTTCATTTCCAACCAGGAGTGGTTTTCAAACATTATTTCTGACACTTAGAACATGACCCTGTGCCCCCTGAACCCAGATGGCCTAGTTAGGCTTTATGGGTTAAACAAAATCTCTCACTCTCAATCTCTCTCTATATATATATTTATTTAAATGTCGGCGGTGTAACTAAAATATTTAGAGAAATTTGGACGTTCATCCAGTTTTGGTTCTGTACTATTCTGCTGTTCACTAGGTGTTACTAATAGTGTGAGTGGTAGCAACAGCTATGAATGTAAATAAATGCAAGTTACCCTGAACTACAAATATTTCTTTACAAAAAAGAAAATTTTTTGGACTCCAAGGTTACACACAATGTGAAAAAACTGGGCGTAAACACTCAGTATAGATCAGCTTGATATACATTACTAAGAGTGATACTAATAGCTGAGTGTGTCTGACGTGTTCTTGGCAGATTTCCATCACCTGCAACCTCCACAAAGCAGATATCTGTTGTTAGACAATATTTCTGTGAATAGTTCGTTTGAACCAGAGGTTTATTTGATTCATAGCTAGTGTTGCACTTCACTTAAACAAGGAGGCACATCTAGTTTGTGCTTTAGTAGCTTTGAACAAAATGTTCATAAAAAGCCACAGTTCTCCAACCCTGTCACTTACTCTCACACAAATAAACCTACTTCATCCAACGGTCTACGTCAATAATGATAGTTTATAAAAGCCATCCAAACATCTGAAGCCACATGTAAAATCTGTGATGTTTTCAAACTGTGTGGAAGAAAGTCATGAAGTTTGAGAAACTCCAACTGGACCATTTGCATTCGAAGCACAGAGAGTCAGACCAAAAGTGACCTCACCATCACAAGATCGATAGCTTTGTTCACTGGGAGACAGAAAAGCAACTAAATCAAAGATACAGCAATTAAGAATACGAGCAGTAGAAGCACAGAAAAGCTTCAAAAAAACACTGACTGATAATGGTCTCAGAAGACGATTAAGTCCATAAACCATTTCTCAAGAAGGGAAATAAAGCTAATTGCATTGGGTGGGCTGAGACATTCTGTCCCGGCACTTTACAGTTGGTGTATTGAACTGAGGACCGTGAGAGAGTCTGGGTGTGGTTTACCTATAGTCTGGAGTTGGACATCTGGACCAGGCTGGCGACACCTGACTAAGGAGAGTCATCAGAAACACGTTTTTTACCTTTAAGGAGAATGCACACTGCATCAAACAGAGACGTGGTGACTGTCCTGCACTCTCCTCTGCAGGGATCTGACATCAATATTGCTGAACGTGTATGGGGACTCTGAACACTGGGGAAGCTAAGCATTCACACAAAACTCTTTGGGACATTGTCTTTGTCAAGTCATGGTGGGATAACATGGCTCATTTAGTTTGTGCAGCTTGTGCCCGCTTGGGGCCCTGCTGCCATTGAGTCATAAACAGGTCATTGCAAATTCTGAATTCTGAAAACTTTTCACTGCACTGCCTTTTGTTCTGCTGGCTTGAACCATTTAAATAAATGTACTGTATCAATGAATGGACAGAACATATCTCAGAGGCTGTAGGATACACTTTTTTGTTTCTATTGCATATTGAGCGACCAGAAGTGCACTGCTGAAACACTAAATTCTCTTTCATCCATATTTCTGTAACTGTTAATCTGGTTATGGAATCAATTTAGAAACACCAGAGCAGCTTTTGATTAGCACCGAGACTGTAAATGACGCACTTTGCCCTCGTGTTCTCACAAATCACTTCCACTAAAAATGCTAAAACGAAATCTCCAGTTAGTCATTGCTCACAGGTGCTGGTGGTGTTGTTCAAATGGCTGCACATGACAACAAATCATGAACACAAATCAGAGAAGAGAAAGATGAAAACATGACCATTTTCTATTTAAAACTGTTTCCTCCTGTGGGGATAGATTGATAGCTGAGAATGGGAACAGTAGAGAAACGACGAACACTGAACAAGGTTACCTGAAAACATTCAAAGCTGTAGCGACTGATGAGGCATCTAACGAATATTCCAGGTTGTAAAAATCTGAATTTGAAATTGATTTAATTCAGATTCAGTCAGTCAACACAGTCTAGTTTGTCTCAACATCCCAGGTCTCCTCCCATCAAACTGAGCTCAGCATAATCCGACCAGTTCAGACCTCAGTGTTGAGCATGACAGAAGCGGAAAGCCTCCCAATAGATGGAACCAGCAGGAATTTGCATTACCACAGACTATTTAACACTTGTCTCTCTGACTCTGAGGGTATCATTTAACTGCACAATGCAAATTTTTATGCACACACAGCCTTCATTATTCACAGCAGAGGGCATTGGGGACTGTCAGCAGAGCCGCTGACATGTCACAGATACAGCTAAAAAACCACGATGACACCACAAAGGCAAAGTTTGCATTCGAATCAGGCGACGCTGGCATTGCCTGTCCACGGGACAGAATTGAAAGGGGGTCAGAAGCAGACAGTTTACAGACAGGGAGCATTTTTAAAAAAAATCTAGGCTAGTGGAAAACCCTGTGCAAACATACACATGAAAAAATCAATTAAGTCAAAACACTAAAGAGTATCACAGTGTTTGCTGAGAATAGGGAGATTGGGAGAGGAAGGGATGCTACAGATTCATGTCATGTGGGTGTGGACTGAAATCGATCTCACATGCCCTTCCTGGTGTTGAAACGCCTTCATGTCCAGTACACCAATAATTTGAGTTTGTATTTGACTCTTCTTCGACAGGGAGAGCGACCTGCCAGCGTATATCACCACACAGAAAGAGCTTTGCTTAGAGAGTCATCCAACTATGCATTTCTACCGCCAGAGACGTAGCTAAGAAATAAAATATGTCTTTAACATGTGCACAATGTAGTCATGCAGAGACATGCAACAGGATCCTATCAGGAAATAAGATGATGCAGCAGAAGGGTCAGGAAGACAATTACTTAAGTGTCCTACATGAGAAAAAGATGCCTCGCTGCTCCTGAATTGGCTGCATTGTTGAGGAAAACAAGAGACAAACCAGTGTCCACAGAAACTGTGAGTAGGAGATTTAGGTCATCTGGCCTCATTGGCAAAGCTGCCAAGAAGAAAACTAGTAAATCAGCAGAAACTGTTGCAGAAGCAGATGCACCAACAGCGAACAAAGTTTGGGATAGTTGGATCCACGTGAGGAGAATACGGTACAGAGCTCAGACACAGAGTAATGAACGACAGACAGACCAGTCCAGCAGACCTGTGGGATTAACGTATGTTTATGCTATGACAACACTGTATTAAAATGTTGTCAGCCTCCGCCTTTGTGTGCCCAGTAGGTTAAAGTCTGTGTTGATGAATGTTTATAATATGGTTTACACACGGTTGGCTGTGTAATTGTTGTAGTACACCGAGGTGCAGCTTAAATAGTGCTGCAATAAATCCTGCTTCATGAGGGACGTCATAGGTTTTGAGGTTGGTGGAGCCGCTACCTCATAAACCGCCGAATGAGGATAGTAATGCAGGCATCAATCAGCTTGTTCACGTGACGAATGGAGGGATTTGCTGTATAAAGAACAGCCAGAGGAGGGAGACACGCCTTAGTGTGGGCGTGTCTGATGGGCTGCTAAAGGGGGATTGAGATTCAGATAAACAAATTTCATTTGAAGGACAGTGATGCCTTAAACACAACATGGAAGAAGCTCACAGGAACCACAGTTTGCTGCCTGAACATGTATTGGTCTCACAAATTAAAATGCAGTGAACAACGTATGTACCGTTTTGTCAATGATTCAAACATTACCTGCTATGCCCCCCCCCCTCCACCTCCACCTGTCTATGACTGACTCAAGTCCTCCTGTGGAGGTGCAAATTTGCTAATGCCAACATTTATTAAAATCCATATCCACCACCAACAGTACAGAAACTCCCCGTGTTACGAGGGATGTCGGTCATCAGGTTGAGTTGCAGTGCAGGAGCAGAACTGTAAAGTGGGAGGGAATATTTTGGGCACTTTTAAACAAGTAAAACAGTCATTAGTTTTCCCTGTAGATTATGTTACATGACTCTGAGTAGAACAGTAGCAGCAGTTGATATATTCAATATTAATAATAATAATAATAGCTACTACATATACCTACATTATTGCTAAATCATCCAGTAAAAGTGTCAAGTAACTAAGAAATGAAAATTTAGAAGAGAAAAAACATTTGGTTGGTGTGCAGGTACCAGTTAAGGATATATGCAGTCAATGAAAAAACATTGTGCTCTGACTGTTAATGCTGATTGATGTTTGACAATGTAGTCCTGTGAATGAAATTAGGTTTCCAGTAGCCCATTCAGCCACGTACAATATGGATCTGCTTTGTTTTACCACTTGCCACATGAGCCCTATTCAGTAACTTGTGAACATCTGTCCCTAGCTCATCACAAATGAAAAGCCAGTTTTAACAAGGGGAAATAACTCACGTCTCCGTGCAGCAATTCACAGACAAAGAGGCCGTACATGTGCACATGCAATCAAGTACATTCTGTGGAGAATGACATCCCCAACCAAACATCCAGTCTGAGGATGTGATCTCCACCTTTTATCTTTTTATTCTTTTCACCCGTTTTCCAGCTCATGGTGCTTCATTCTTTCTTCAGTGTTTTTCTTTTATTTTATTCCTTCTCCGTTTGGCTTCAGTTTCCTCTCTGAACAGCTACAGATTTTAGCTTTATGGGCTCAGCTCTCTGGCAGCAGAGGCATTAATAGTGGGATCGTGCTGGAGAGCCTGACACTTTAGAGAGGTTTTGTGGCTACTGAAGGCATTGTAACGCCAACTGCTCAGGTGGCTTCATGCACAGACAGTAACTTGCAGCGTGGCTCCATATTTAACTTCTACATCATCATACGTTCACGTCCTCTTGTCCAGTCTTTGACCTCTCTCAAAGACACATCACAGATGGCCATTTTTCACCGAGGGCAAGTCAGTCTGGTGTGCAGGATCATGATGCAACACCTAGCCGATTTGTGTTGGTCTGTGTCTGGGGGTGTCACGTTTTCAACACATTCCTGCTGTGCCTAATGCTCAAGTTGCCCACAGATCTGCCAGTTTGGCCCAACTGCCACCGAGATGGACAGTAATGACTTTGTCGGGCCAGACACTGCTCGGCCATTCATCCCGGGCAACGCGGCACTTATAATTGGACAGTCAATCTTTTCTCGAGACAATTGCATAACCCCCCAAAAAAAGTTGCGTCTGTGCTGTGTAACAGTCTGTTGTGCCACAGCAGATGTCCAAAAGTTTTATGAGACTAAAAGAACTTCATACTGGCCTTTTTGGGATATCACTTTGGGAAAACCTTTTTGTGATGTCTTTGTGTAAACAGCCACATTGTTCACTAAATGCAAAATGCCTTGTCAGAAGAATTCTGAATCGCCACTGCACAGAATGACAGAATCTTTTAACCACTGAGCTACAAGGCCGCATGATCAACAGTGATCATGTGCAATAAAATGATATGTGACATTCATATAATGCAAATTATGCAAATATTCTGCTACTGTACAACAGAGACAATGTGCAATAATATGTGTATGGGATATTCAATTCACTCAATACGCAAAATCCTGCAATTATTGCTGCTATCTCGTGTGTGTATATATATATTCTATCTATTCTATTCTTTACAAGAGAAGAACTTAAGGTATTACTCTGAAGTACATGTCTTCCGTCCAGAAAATGTAACAGTGGTATGAACGCCAACGCGTGACCTGACCCAGAAATGTCACGTGATACATTAGGTAAACATCATCACTGAGTATGCGCAATATGTAGCTTGTGTAATAGCAGAAAATGACGTACACATCTCTAATAACTCAATGCACAGTGAACTAAGCGTGATTGCTTATAATCAAGTGTTTTCTTTGTTAGTTTTACGGCTCCTTGTAAATATCAATAAATACATCTGTATTGATACATTCAATTCAAGTCAACTTTATTTATATAGCGCCAATTCACAACATAAGTCATCTGAAGGCACTTCTCATTGTAAGGTTTAAGACCTTACACATTAAATCTGCTGATATACTGTAGATAAGATGTCTTGTTGTGTTGCATAACAGCCACAACACAGCCAGGCACTTGCTGATCCGCAGGAGGACACATGGGTTACAGGGAGCAGCTGCTCCTGCCTCCTGACTTTGTGAAGAAGCATCTACAGTATAGTACTGATCACCTGAGAAGCAGAAAAAGGCTTTTAACAGTATTTTCCCGTTAATACCTGCTTCCCACATTTTACCTCTCCTCTGGGACTGCTCTATAAATCACCGCTCACTAGCAAAAGCTCTCACATCATCTGTTAAATTACAACACATCCACATGTCTATATTAATGCTCAGTGTGTGCACAGAAAATATCTGTAGCTCCTTGAGATGAACAAGTGTTCCACTCCTGAAATGCCAAGCATACTCAGAGGAATAGTGTTTTTATTCCTACTGACTCAGCCTACGTCTAGTTTTTTATTCTCTATTCTCGGTGTGATTATTTTAGTCTGAATCAGCCACATTTACAAAACATCATGGCAAACTATCATTAAAGGGATTATGAAAAAGCCTCTTCACTCTGAGTAACCTTGTGCGTATTCACTTAGTATCTGACAGAGCAAAATGCAGCGGTGCCTTGTCTGCTATTGATAGAGCAGCAACAAATATGTAGATTTAATTTGTGCAAAACTCACGGGGAAACCGAAAAACCGAGAGGTTTATTACAGTTTGTTGAAAATGTAAGCGCGCGATAGCTGAGGGAAGATAAGATGAGGTGCTAATACTTTATTGATCCTCTTCGAATAGCGGATGACATCTGCTGACATATGCTGCAGTGTAGCACCTGCGTAAAAGTCCCAACAGGAAACCAGTAGCCACTCTGTTACGGTCACACCGTGTGCGTTTCTAAAAGAAAGAAGCCATTCTTGCTGGATAGAAGACGTCTGCTCCTCAGCAGCCTATGTTTGTCTGATGTGTCTGATTCTCCTCCTTATGAGGCAGCGTGTGATTTTGAGAAGAGACAGATCAAGACTGCAGGCAGGCCAATCAGGCACATGCACTCTATTTCTAAGAAGCCATCGTCATTGTTGCTGGTGCAATAAGTTTTCATGACTATTTTTCTTTGTGCCAAATGAGACAGTTTTCTCATTTTCTCAAAATCTGTAGGTCTTTGTGAGATAAATTAAGGTTTAAGCAAAGAAAAAACACAGATTTGAGGTGTTTTAGAAGAAGAAATGGAAATTGGGTTTGTGGTATAAAAATACTTTGAAATGAAGGCACAAAGATTTGAAATAATAGTAATCAACACAACTTCCTCTAGCCACTCCCACCCTCTCAAAACTAGCTTTTTGCTAGTAGGTGGGAAGAGCTAACTTATTTTCAACAAGCAGATGGAGCAACAGCAATGTAGGAAACAAGAAAAGGGCTTGGTGATAACGGAGATCGCTCACCGGTGCCCCAATTATATGGACAGAGCCGTGGCCCTGGGACACGACTTAATGACCATAATAAGGCTTGTCTGTCTGTTCAAAATCAGCTTAGAGTGCATCTATGCTGACCTACAGCATCACTCTAGCCTTAGTTCAATTTAAACAGGCAGAATCAGAAAGTGCAGGCCCCTTTCTACCATCCTGACTGCGTTTCCCATGCAGACAGATGAACAACAACCCCCCGAGTCCACCTCATTTCACCTTATAGCCTTGATGAGTATCAATTTGGACTCTGGCATTTCTTGCGGCTGCTGCTGCTCTTTAGTTCTGTATGGCTGAGAGCTCTGTGATTAATGACAGGTACTTAGCTAGAGGACACGGTCAATAAACGCATCAGTCCGGGAACTTAATACCAGGCTATACGCCAAAGGGAAGACAAGCTTTCCTCTACACGGAGCACCACCCAGAACGGATGGGGTTAACACCAGAAGCGTAGGTGACAAACTTTTCTTTTGATCAACTTACTGGTGTGAGCCTGGATTTAATATGATTAAACATGCTGCTGCTGCTGCACCACCCCTTAAAAAAACCTCCAGATAGAAAAGTTGATGCAGGAGGAGAAAGAGAGAGTGAAGGAGAGCTGTTGTCTTTTGTGTTGCACGTGTTCATCTGCATGTTTCCTCACAGGAAATGGAAACACAATAACCTGGAGGTCACAGTCATGGTGAATTCAGGCCGCCCAGGGAAAAGAAACACAGGGCTTTCATACATGTGCTCATTAATAGATCATGTGAGCCCCCTCCTGCTCTGTGCGCACTAACCCTGCTTTCCATACACATGATTAGCACCTTTGACACATCCAGAAGTGGAGTGCTTTTCTGTGCCATCAGAACATGACAGCAGCACTGGATAATCCTGTAATCTTCTTATCAGCGCAATTACTACAACACAAACACGCACAACTAATGGCTGATAAAAGTTTCCAGCGCAAGGTCACGCGGGCTTTCTCTACTTCACCCCGCAGGGATCAGCGCATGCTGGAACAGCAGCTGACGTGATGGGTGTAGTACTGCACATGTATGGCGCGCGTTTGCCTGTGCGTCCCCGCGGGGCAGGCTGTTACAATACTGACCTCCAGCGTGCGCACGGAAGGACAGAGCGGAGCGAGCTGTTCCCGGTGGCTCGGCGGACTCCCCCGCTGCCAGCCAGTGCGCTTTGACAGCAATGTGACCTCCAACACACGGAGCAGACAGCTGCCGCTCGCCTCGTCGATTAAAGTGAGCAAAAAAACCCCCTCTGAAATAGACCTTTAAAAGGCAAACACGCCGAGACTCACTAATCGGCTGATGGTGCGTTTACGCGCAGTCAATTTGCAGACGGACAAACAGGACATACATTAACCCCCCCCCCCACCAGCAGCAGCAGCCCACGTTGATCTTATTAGGTCTATTAGAAATAAATATTTGCTCGCTTTTTTCGCCGTCATATCCTCCCTCCAATAATGTCTCTCTCCTCTGCTCCGGGGCGGTGCGGCTCTCTGCTAGTTTTATTCTAAGGGGGAAAAAAACACGTGGTTGTTACAAACCTCTCCCAGGACACAGCGGGGAGGCGGAGGTGGAGAGATGCGGGCACAGTCGGGATGAGAGAGGACTCGGTGAGGAGGGAGAGTCCGCTCTCTGAACCATGGAAATTCCTCCTGCACGTTTCTGGAATAAGGACTTAAAAGACTTTGCACACTGCGACTCCTCTGTCTTCTTTCTTTTTCCCTAAGATGAGACTTGTAAGCAGGAGGTGGCGGATCGCGCACGAGGAGAGGAGAAAAGAGCCTCGCGCTGTCCTGATGGCACATTTGGACTTTTGATTTCCGCACATTTAAACATTATAAAGTCACACCTTGACCGCAAAGAGACAGACTCATAATGGATTTAATAAACATCTCCGGTCTGGAGGAGGGAGCAGAGGGAGAGAATATCTCCTCTAATGCCACCTCTCCGAGCCAGTACACCCAGCTCGCTATCTGGACTCTGGCCGGACTTGTCAGCTTTCTGATTCTGTTTACAATTGTCGGGAACGTGTTGGTTGTCATCGCCGTTTTAACGAGCAGAGCCTTGAAACCACCCCAGAACCTTTTTCTCGTTTCTCTGGCGAGCGCAGACATACTGGTGGCCACCCTGGTCATGCCGTTTTCTCTGGCAAATGAACTTATGGGTTACTGGTTCTTTGGTAAAATCTGGTGTGACATCTACTTGGCTCTGGACGTTTTATTCTGCACCTCCTCCATCGTTCATCTGTGCGCCATCAGTTTGGACAGGTACTGGTCGGTGACACAGGCAGTGGAGTACAACTTAAAGAGAACACCAAAAAGAGTCAAAGGCATGATTGTGGTGGTCTGGTTGATCTCGGCCGTCATCTCATTCCCACCACTCATATCAATGGACAGGAGCAGCAGTGAGTCCAGTCCCCAGTGTATTCTGAATGATGAGACCTGGTACATCCTCTACTCCAGCATCGGCTCGTTCTTTGCCCCCTGTGTCATCATGATTCTGGTGTACATACGAATCTACCAGGTAGCAAAGACCAGAACCAGAACAATGTCAGAGAAGAAGAGGGACTCGCCACTGGAGAATGGGATGGACAAAGCTGAGCCAGGCAGAGGCGGGTCACAAAAGTCCAACAGGGGCGGAAGTGTGAAAGAGCAGGAACGTGAAAATGGGCACTGTCAAGAGCAGGCGGTCCAGGCCTCTCTACCAAATGCAACAAAACATCCGCAGACCGACCACGAGGACGATTTCGAAGACAGCAGCTCCTCTGATGAGAAATTAAAGAAAAGTTCAAGCTCCTCCAAACATCACAATGATGACAAAAAAGACAGAAAGTCCAGCCGGAAGAGCAGTTCAGCCTCTAAATACTCCAGCAGGAAGTCACGTGCCAGCTCCAAGTCCATAGATCTGTTCTCATCCCGCCGGAAACGCCGGAGCACCGTCAACCGGAAGAAAGTCTCTGCCGCTCGGGAGAAACGCTTCACCTTCGTCCTGGCCGTTGTCATGGGCGTGTTTGTCGTGTGCTGGTTCCCGTTCTTCTTCTCCTACAGCCTGTATGGTATCTGTCGGAATCCCTGTCAGATCCCGGAGACGCTCTTCAAGTTCTTTTTCTGGATTGGCTACTGTAACAGCTCGCTGAACCCAGTCATCTACACCATCTTCAATCAGGACTTCCGCAGGGCCTTCCAAAAGATCCTCTGTAAGTCCTGGAAACGCTCTTTCTGAGGGAGGGGGAGGGGTCCTTCATGGCATCGTTAGCTGCGGGATAAAGTGCTGGTCTGAGGTGCTCTCACACCTTTACTTTCAGGGATTGCACTTGAATTGAAGGGACTCTGGACCGATCAAAGGATGGAACCATTGTGTGGAATAGGGCTTGAAGGAAAAGGAAAGTCTTTCATCCAATGCCACTGAGGCTGCCTTCGGACTCGGCTTATCTGCCCAGTCAGTCGCTTCTTCTCCCTTCATTTAAATACAATAAACTGACTCATAACACTGTTACTGTGATGCATGAACACTACAGTGGCTACGCTTGGGTGAAGAAGGGTTTACAGAGACACTTGATTGCGGTATAACGTGACCTCATTCAGTGAATACAATGCGGAGGCCTTGACAATCTCCAAACAGCTGTTATTTGTGTTGTCAGGTTATGGTACCCATGTTTTCTCCGTGTCTCCTAATCAGTTAATCTCTACCTTTCTATCGCGTCACTCTCTCACCTCGAGGACCAATGGGACGAAGGGGCTCTTTGCTAACTGTTTCAGTAGCAAAACTGTTTCAACAACAAAAAAAAAAAAAAAACTGCAAAGTCATATTCTTGCTTCTGTGTCGTGTGTGTGTTTGGCTAAAACGAGAGCTGCTACGGAAACTTCTGATCAGGACGATGTTTTTTTTCTGATCTTGGACCAGATACAAAGGCGTGTACAGTAGGGCGGCGTCACAGGCAATTTCCTCTCTCCCAGGCATGTGTTTGCACCTTCCTGTTCCTCCTGAGAAAATAGATGGAATACAGCAGCACTGCTGAGGCAGATGGGCACCCACTGACATTCACACTGTGCGTTTCTCTGCGTGCAAGTGAAAGACAAGACGACATGTATAACAGTGTGGAGGGTCGTTGTGATGAAGAGTTTACTGCATCTTATCCTCACCACCAGTTTAGTGATGGTCCGTGTGTGTGTGTGAGAGTGTGTAAACCTACTGACTCCCTCTGGTCAAGGACCTTTTTTAAATTCTCCTCAATCCCATTCTCTGCCACGCGTCTTTTCTCTCACTTCCAGCCACAGAAACACTCAGCGACAGTAAAAACCAAACAAGCCGTACGGCTCTCTTTTAATGTCTGCTGCTCACACTCACACACGTGTACCTTGCTACTGGATCCACAGAGATGTGACGATGACTATTTGACAGTCAACATTTTCATCCATACATTTGAAGCATTTCTAGCCACAAGGGCGGATGCTTTTTTTCTTGTATATAGTCGAAGTCGGTACAGTATTATTGTGTGGTGCCTCATAATCACACACGTCATCAGTATGATATAATGTATTGTTGCTATGATGAACAAAGCCAGATTTTCCTGTTACGCCGACCTCTGTCCTTTTTTTAAAAGAACAAGTGTTTACTTCTCCACTTTGAGCACATTCAAGATGATTAAATAAAAAGATTTATTCAAGTGTCATTTATGAAGCGCATGGATACCTTTTCCGTCACTGTCCTTTTTTATTTAGCTTTGCCACTGTTGTTTATTTATTGCAGCACCGTAGGTACCGGCGTGACTCACAACATATGACTAATGATCCTTATTTAACTGCCATTTTGTGGTAGCTATTCGATGTTCGCAGGTATCATAAAAATGTATTCATGTGCCCATTCTACAGATACGCTGATCGTCCACAGCATCAACACCACCAAGTGGCGGTTGATGTTGTTGCGTACAGAGGTAAGCCAGCTAACGTGGACCCCTGCACAGCAAGCTGCATGAAAAAAAATCGGACTCGCAAACAAGCTAGTTGATTATAAGAAACTAGACTTTTCAATGCTCACAATAATGTGCTTGAAGAACGAGAAAAAATACTTCTGCCTCTGAAGCCGTCTAAAGAACTGCTATTGTGACTTTTTTCTCCGTCTGCTTTCACCACATCACTGGAAAAATTGCGTCCGAACTTATCTGAAATCCTGCATTGCATGCTCCAGACTTTGATGTAGTTCACCAAAGCTGTGCGCTGCTTTTTGATTGTAACACATTTCTCCTGTTCAAAGACACTGCTGGCTCTCCTGCTGTCTGCGAGTGTAACTCAGCGTAGGTGTAAACAATATCTTTTTCTTCCACTGCATCATTCAGTGTATCCCCCAGTGATGTTTGACCACGCTTGTGTGCCTGTGGTTCCTTCCAATGCTTTCACAGAGCCTGAGAGGTGCTACTTTTTGTTAGGGAGCAAAAAATGGTTTCAGTCACTAGTTCTAAGCACGAACTCTGGTCGATCTCAGAGCACAGGCGCTGACCCGGGTGTACGAGCATGTTGCACGTTTACGTGTATGCTGGAAAACTACTCGCCAGAGGCTCTTCAATCCGCAGAGGTCAGAGTTTACCACAGAGGCTGGGCAAGTTCTGCTGATCCAGACAAGGTATATACCACAGTGTGGTTTGCTTTGTTGTGCACGTCTGTGTCGAAACCAATTAAACAGTCTCACAGAAACGCACTGTTTTTAGCGACTATGGCAAAAGGAGTTTTCTCCATCCTAAGCGTATATAGTAATTATATGATTTTATTTTTCCTGCAGGCACTGCTCACCTTCCATACTGGAGTTTGAGGATTTTGTCATTTGAAAAACAAGCGATAAAAGTGAAATATATTCATTAAGTTAGCTTCAAAAGCGTCAGTCCATGCACTTTAAAGTCCATAACTACACATTGCTTTCCTCCCCGGTAGGCGATGATGCTGCCTTCAACTGAATCTGACCTCCCAAATCCCCTGTCTTCTTTGCCTCCCTCACACATGTCTAAACTAATTTCAGCAGATCTGCATGAGTGTTCAGTGGGTGGCAAACCAAGTAAGGCCAGACTGTACAGTGTTTGATGTGCGTACAGTATGTAGTGGTAAATACTCACACAAGGTTTTACAGATTTCTTGATGTGGCAGCTTCTAGCTTTTACTGCTAGACATAAACTTTACCTCTGTATATTATCACACACACACACACACAGGTAGATTAACCTCAGGCTTTAAAGAGCAGAGATGTGAAACAAAGATGTGACGCTGAATTAAAACCTTCTTCCGTATTTTTCTGCTGTCTAGCAAACAGACTGCTGTCAGTGCAGGACCAAAGGTTCTGTAGTAGATTTCACTGAATGTCATGCTCACGCCTCTGATCAATGTGTTTGTGACTAACATCATGTAATTTGTCGTGTTACAACACTAGAGGTGTGGTTGCTGGCAGGCGAGTACAACATGACAAACTGCGTTTGAATACAAGAATATTTTAGAAATAAAATGTCCAGGAAAGATTATGTTTCCGCCGTAAGAGAGAGGATAAGTCAAAAGGTAGACGCGGAGCAAAGGAGACTCGGGTTCTTTAATCAATCTCTCTACCATTTTATTTCTTCGGGGTTCCTAATACCTCTTCTGTCCTCACAGCGAGAATGGAAAGCGAGGACTTCATCTCCTGCACACCATCTGCCATCAGACTCACATTCTTCACACACCGTCGTTTAACCTCTTTCTCTCCGGCCTATCAATCCAACTCTTCTGCTTAGTCTGACAGCAGCAGCCCCTGCTCGTCCTGCATGATGGAAAAGGAGTGCACACACACACACACACACACACACAGGCTGGAGTACATACACCTAGCATTTCTAGTTTTAGTACACACGTGAATGCTTTCTGTCGGGCATGCCTTCTTACAAAGCCACTCCTAACAACATCTTCTTTAGTCGAGCCAGTGCTTGGTGGTTCAATTAAATTCAAGGCAAAAGAGGAGTCATCTCTGTGGAGCTGTCTGTGGGCTTTTCACAAGGGAATAGCACCTTCTACTTTCTAACAGCGTTGACAGATGTCAACTATAATTGCAATTCTCCCTGTTGTTGTCATCATTTCAAACTGCTCCTTATTTACAACCAGCCCCTTTAAGCTGATCACCTTAAACAGACCTGGACTGATAACTAGTAAAAACATAACAAAGAATGTAGAGAAAGGGCTACTCATACATCATGAAAGCGTAAAAAGACAAATAGAGGAAGTGAATAAAAGGGAAAATTTTCATTTGCTGCTTCGAACGCTTCAATCTAGTTTAGCCTTGCATCTTTGTTTCATGGTTGAAAATAGTCTGAGAGATCTCATTGGCTCTGTGATGCTGTACTTCTAACAGTACGTCTGGGTAATTGCTCACAATAACAATGTTTTGATTTTCTAATTACTATAAAACACAAAGTACAAGAGAGGCTAATAGTTAGTTTTGCAAGTGTTGATCATAAGGTAAATGTTGGACAAATGAAATGTTAACTTGACGGTTGTGTTTCTGTGGATAAAAAGAGAGCTCACCAGGGTAATTCTTCAGCACACATAGAGCAGATATGTACAGAACAGCAGCACTGACGCGACAGTGGAGAGGAAAAACTCCCTTTAACGGAAGAAGCCTCCAGCAGTACCAGGCTCAGGGTGGGCGGCCATCTGCCTCGACCGGTTGGGGTTATTGGACAGAGGAGAGAGAAAAGGACAGAAGGTAACAGAGATCATAACAACAACAAGGAGCAGCAGACGAGACACCGGACCGGCTTTACGAACTGTAACAAACAGAACTTAAAACCCAGCCTGTATTTTTTCGTTGGGCTCAGCTGGTTCTCTTTTTCTTTGACCACTGGCTTTGGTTTCAACACATTTTTAGAAAGCTAATCACACTGTGTACTGTGCTGTTTTGGTTGTTTCTTCAAACTGTGAATGTTTTATGTTTTTTGGGTGGGTTGACCATCACAGAACACATAAATAATTACCTGGCCCCCCTCTACATGGTCAATCCTGCTTCAAGTTAAGTATATGAATTTATCGTTTTGCTGAGAGGCTTAAATTTAAATTTAGACAAAAGCTAGTGTATGTAGCCCATGTTGCCTGTGAGCTTCGTCATAGGCTGATCACTAATCTCTGTTACAATGGGATATATTGCATTCAGAAATGTGTTTCTCCTCCTCTTGTCACTGGTTTAGATGCCTGCACGTAGAAGCCGCACACCCTCAGGGTCACGAGTTCATTCCCTGCTCCTCTTTTATATTCTGCTGCATCAATTTCAACATCACTCCTCTCTGTCTCGAAACAAAATAGAAAATAGAAATGAATCTGGCCACGACGGACCTGATGGACGTTTCTTTTTCACTCTGAGATGAATCAAAATGAACCCCTGAATTATCATTTTGTCGTATTTGCAATCAGGATAGTCCACATTTGTGCTGTAATATTTGATTTAAAGTGCACCCCTACACGATGAATTAAGTTACAACATATCCATCTATCCATCCATCTAGCCGTCTGTCCATCAGTCTATCCATCCATCTATCTATTCATCTAGTGTATAACCCAGTAAAGACTTATTGCGTTCAGTTTGCTTCCGTGTTTCTTTCCATCGACACACATTTCATTGGTTGAGCCATCTAGGGGATGTGTCACACATTTAATAAGGACTTTACATGTTCATAGTTAATGTTAAAAAACTGCATGTGCATCACAGGAATAAAGTCAAGGTTGCACAGCACACAGTTAAAGGCGAAAAAAAAAATTAACGGATGTTCATTTTAAGAACCAAGGTTATAATGCCTTGTTCGAGTCTTTCACAGTTGATGGAACAGCTGCTCCATTGTTGAACAACACAAGATGCCTTGGCATGGTCAAACTTTGGAGAGAAGGAATGTCAGAGATGTCAACAAGAATCCCTGCATCTCTGCCATGATGATTGTTGCTGATCTGACCTCTTCTGGACTTATTATTATTACTATTTCAAAGGAGAATGCTGAGAGCTCTTCATCATGGTGGGCTTCAAGGTCATCGACTAAGAAAAACTCCTGAAACCACACAGCAGCACATCAAAGTAAGACATCTGAGACATGGGAATGAGTTTCGGAAGTTTGTCCTTTGCTCTGGTGGATAGGAGCACAATGTCGTGAGGCTGTCGTGCTGCTTCAGGCACAGGTAACCTTGTTAAGGCACACGCGATTACGAATAAATAATATTAACTATAATGATAATAATAATGTCATATTTTGAAGCATGATCTAAAGAAATGTGCTGCTATTCTAGCGTTGTCTCCGTCTGGTCTACCAGTATGAAAACGAGCAGAAGCATATAACTGGAGTGGACCTCTCAGATCTCTGGAGCTCAATCCTATTGAGACTCTGTGGAAAAAGCCCAAAGGTAACGTCCCTGAAAAACTACGCAATTTAGATGAGCTGAAACAATTTGCAATGGAAGAATGGGCTGAGGTCACTCAAGAGCTACCGTACAAGAGACTTTAGAAAGCCCTCTGGATGACTGAGAATCTTCACAGTCAGAACCCAGGGGCAGCTGCTTTACTACTGCGCACTTACCCATGAAGTGCATAAGGTTGCTGCCCGTGGATTCAATTATTTTCAATTCAACTTTATTTATATAGCTTCAATTCACAACATAAGTCATCTCAAGGCACTTCAAAGTGTAAGGTTTAAGACATTATACATTATATAAATATTTATAAACCTATAATATAATAATAATATTAACCTATAGCAGCATAACTAAGAGATGGTTCAGTTACCTGATCCACCTCTAACTATAAGCTTTATCAAAAAGGAAGG
>JAUMHF010000001.1:17552838-17578748 GCA_032359275.1 Microctenopoma steveboyesi
GAGAGAAGCTAATGTAGGAGTAATATGATCTCTCTTATTAAGTCCAGTCAGAACTCTGGCTGCAGCATTCTGGATTATCTGGAGGCTTTTGAGTGAGTTATTGGCACATCCTATCAGTAATGAGTTACAGTAGTCCAGCCTAGAGGTAACGAATGCATGGACTAGTTTCTTGGCGTCACTTTGAGACAGGATGCTCCTAATTTTAGCAATATTCCTAATGTGGAAGAAGGAAGTCCTAGATATTTCTTTTATGTAGGACATAAATGATAAATCTTGATCAAAGATTACTCCAAGATTTCTAAGAGTAGTACTTGAGGCTAATGTAAAGTCATCTAGTGTAGTAATCTGACCAGATACTGTGTCTCTAAATGCCATCAGAGAGTCTGTCATAACTTTCAAGTGATAACTAATTTCATATATCTGCACACAGACATGTGGAAAGTATGACCAGGCCTTAATTCTAATCCAGCTGTTACTTATCAGCATATCATCCACGTGGAATAGTGAAACACAACATAGAACACAACAAAACAGACTATAGTGATGTTAGGAGGTAATTAACTGCTAACTGTTCCATACCTACTCTTAATTAGAGCATGCCGGGATTGAGTCTGGCAACCCAGGACCCTACAAAACGTAATTTACAGTGCCATAGTGTAGTTCACTGCTCAGATGGATGGCATAATGGTATTCTTCTGGCATGCACCAATATCCATATAAAATACTACTTTATGAATGCAAATAGCTTGCATGAAAAAAAAACCTAATGAAATAAATCATGAATATAATGCAGAAAACCACAATGAATACTAATCACCTCATTCGACTTGCCCTTTCCACTTACATGAAGCACACAGAGCCAAGCCTGCTGAGGGATAAAGAATCGGCAAAGAAGGTGTGACAAAGTTTGAGATGGGCAAAGTCATTCTGATTTCACCCCGAAACATTATTCCATCCTGGAGCGTCTATGGTAGAAGAACTGCAATGTGTGCATAATTTTCTTCATCAGGATTTTCCAATTAGGTTTTGAGCTTATCAGGTAACGTGACCATATGCATATGCAGCACGCCCATTTCTCAGCAGGTCAGGCTGGCACAAATGGAGACTAACATGTGCAACACTGCAATACAGAGCATCAAAGTGACCTCTTGGACTCAAGATTCACATACCAAATACACCGTACTGGCCAGAGACAGCAGTGGCCAGAGGCATTATGCTTTCAGCTGTCTGTCTTAAGTCATCCAGGTGATGTTGTCTGGAAGCTGAATCATGGCAACTGGACTTCTTCCCTGTATGGTTAAAATATTTCACAAACATTTCATCCGAGACTGATGAAACTATTCAAAAAGTTTCAACCTTACAAGAAAGTCTAGTTGCCATGACTCAAATTCCTGACGAGTGCATTCAGGCTGTATCAGTCCCCACACAATATATCAAAAAACCTGAGGAACTCATTTAACTGTAGCTCAAATCTTCCATTGGAAACAGTTATCAACTGATAAGATTTTAGTGGTCAGAGTCCAAAGGAAAAGCCACTGCAGTCCTACGTATGGGAAAACGCGCTATCACACAAACTTTCAGGGAATTTGTCTTTTGTCACTTGTCCTTATCGGTTAAATGATAATTATCATATTGTAGGCCAAAGGTCAAGATTAGAGTGGCTTTATGTCTGTACCGTTCTTCTCAACCCTGGCACATACGTCCACTGGGATTCATAGAGGTTGAGTTTGACCAAGCATGCACGTAAACTACAATTAGTAGTAGTAGGTTGTAAACTGTAGTATGTATGAACTAAATCATGTACGTTCAGTTGACTGTAGGAAACCAATCATAGAGTTGTATTTATACCCATATTCTACTTATTTGCAATGCTTTGTACTTTATTCCCTCTCTGCTATATGACCCCTCAAGCATTTACAATATAGAAGTGGGTCATTAAGTGCCGCAATCTGCTCTTGTTAGCCTGTTAATTACCCTAGTTAATTTGTCTCTAGGGTAAACATCTGTATGTACAGCCTCTTGAGGAATGGTGTTGGAGTGCCTGAACAAACTGTGCGTACACTTACACTTGTATGGCTTGACTACTTCACACTCACACAGAAACTACGTGTGCATTTGCATTTACTGCCTGTCAGTGCAAATGTCAATGTATGGTGTATGTATAGTGTCACGAATGTCCTCTTTTTTCTTCTTTACAGTGAGATTATTGGCGTTTTAGTGATCAATATGATCAATAACAAATTGTAGATGTTGCCCAACATAGTTTAAACTTGGAGTGAGTCATGACTCAATACCAGTGGCGGCTGGTCAATAGAGGACACTGAGGCGCTGCCTCACACGAAGAAGAAGATAGGAATCGCATAAAATACTGCAGAGCCTCCAGCTGCCAACCCAAATTTGATGTCTAAAAAATTCTACGTGGAATAACTTGTATCACTTGTTTGTTCAAAAGCCATTTAAAAACTACACATTCAATATAAGTAGATCATTGTAAATATAACCCTGGTCCTATCTTAGAAGACATAATGACACAATAAATAGTTTCAAAGTGTATTTGTGGATATTTTGTTGACTTCATTTACAAATAGAGGATTCTAACATACTTCACAGAGAAGGTCCAGCATTGCAACACTATCCATCTCCACTTTGCCTAGATTTTCTTGCCACACCTCCCCTCCCCCATGTAAAAGTTTCTATATTTCCAACACCTATATACAGTGTCTAAAGACCAATACATGTAACAATAGACCAATCAGAAGACACAAATAACAGGAGTGAACATTTTACCAATCTGACCTTCCTGAACACATAAAGCTGCCCGTCCTTAATTTCCAATGGAAACATCCAGTGCTCCGGTGAAAAATGTCAAAGGTCAGGTCATATTAAAAGTCAAGACCTGGAATAACCATCTTCATGGAGCTGACTCAGCAATAATTGATTTCCCATAGAATCTTTGTATAGGTTATATCTGATGGATTATCTTTTTTATTGACAGATTAAGTGCTTGTGTGTGTGTGTGTGTGTGGATGTGAGGTGCTGAGATATTGATCTGCAGGCGTTACTGCCGATACTGAGATCAACAAATAATCACTAAGGAAAGGATTGAAGACAGATTGCAAGGGAAAGATGGGGCCTAAAGGGAACTCATTACCTCCCGCCTCTTGTGGTTTATCATGACATCATTATTAATTATACTGCATATACAACACCAAAAATGACAAAAAGGATTCTTGGGTTCAATACATGAAAAGTGAAAATGACCAAGAAACAAAAGAAACATGATGGATTGCTGTCCTGAAACTGTAAGAGTGAGAGAATGTCAGGCTATCGGGGCAGATGTCAGCACGTGAATGTATTAGCAAATAGAATCTCCAATATTCATTTGTGTCCTCACACTGTCGAGGTCCAATGAACACGGAGAGAGGCAGGAAAGAGGCTGAAAACCTGCATAGTGTGTATGTGTGTTAAGCCTGTAAATGTGGATCTGGCACGCACAGGTTAGCGTATTAAAGCTGAGACATGCAATGCAGCACAAAGCCACAAAGCCTTCGGTACTTCACCACCTCTGCCATTTTACAGCTCGGTCTAATACGAGATAATCCTGCAATCGAAGGCACAGTCGACAACGAAATAGTTCCGCATGATCTCGCTTTGTGCATCCTCTTGATTGAAGCGATGGATAAATCCAACATCTGCTGAGCCACAGGTGGTCCTACGTAGGGTTGGATCTGCAAGCTTTCCAATGTAATGTGGTGTCTAATCCTGCAGCGCAAGATGCCCGTAAGGAAAAAGAAAAGAGATAATGAAATAATAATGGAACCTGTTGTTTGTTCTGTGAGCATATTAATAGTACATCCATCTTATGTTCCACACACACCTCAGTGATGGATGCATATGGGAATAAACCTGTAATGGTACAGGAGTGAAATCTGTATTAACATCCTGTACTTTTATTTCTGTAGTTTTTATTTTTCTTTTTAAACATTTGGTCAATCAATATTTTTCCTTTAGCCACGATAGGTATAATCCTTTTTCAGAATATGTTTGCTCCAACTGTCATTGGTATTTATAGCCTGCCAAATTAAATCACTCAACTAAACGCCCTCTGCAACCAACAAAGAGGAGATTTGACTATAAAAGTCTGTTTTTTTAAGAAAAAGGAAAGAAAACAAAATAAAAAAGAAGATGGAAGCGAAGAAACTGATGCTGACAGTGGAGACTTTGAAGTTTGTGGTACAAAAGGCTGAAATGGGGGTTGAAAGAGAAGAAAGAAAGATAAAGCACTAGTGTTGGCTCAAGGCCATTTGTTGGAATTGTTTTTAATCTCTAACCTTGAATATCAGAGGAATCCACTGCATTTTAAATTCAAGGATGACCAGTGACATATGATGTGATACTGGCAGCAGATCAAAAAAAAAAAAAGGAAAGACTGAAGTATGACCCTGTTTGGAAGCACTGGAGCCTTATTTCATAATGCACAGTATAGTTTGAAATGTATTTTTCATCTGACACATTCAGGAGGATGAACTGGAAATAAAATATTATTCAAACTTAGAAACTTAGTCCTCTGGCTGCTATGTAACCACATATGTAACCACATGGCAGCCAGAGGAAAATACGTCACAGTCTATAAATACTGTGCAATAAATGATTCAGTGGAAAAGTGAACATATATTATTGATTTAAGTGTAAATGAAGTCTTTCAAGTTTTCCCTATGTGTAGATAATCATAAAAACTAGGGTTAGGTAGGGTTTTTCTATTAACGCCAGACCATACATTAATGAGCAGCATTCTCATTAATCTCATTAATCGTTATGTAAACAGTGGACAGGTGATAACGCCTGCATGCACTGAGCTCATTAGGCGTAAGGCGAGTTAGAAAACTAATGATTCCAATAATAAAAAGTACAACACTCAGTACCCCCCCCGCAGTATCTGTTTCACTATCTCACCTCTCCATCCGAGCCTCTTAGCGTCGCTCTCTCTGCCTCCTTTTCTCTCCTGCATCACAGCGAGGTCAGATCAACCAATTTCTATCCTTGTTCAGCAGAGGTAAAGTGTCCTTCTCTCCTCTTCAGTGCTATAAGTGATGGGATCAATAGCACTCCTGGTCCACAGTTAGAATGTCTGTTGGCTTATTAGCCCCCAGCTGCCCTGCTGACAACAACCAACTTGCCAAACACTCTTTCAGCTCAGCCTTCGCTGTCACAGTGGGCAGCATGTGAAGTGTTTCCTCACAAAGTGAGTCCTTAGACTTAAAGAGAGAAATTGCAATCACATACTAAGTATTTCATACACTTTCTCACAGGAGAAAGATTCGATTTAGATAAATGTAACAAGGTACCATTCCGCCACTATTTCACATTCTCTGGCACATTTTAAGGAGCTGTAAATCTGGGACATGCAAATCAGGGACACACCTGTTATAGGGGCTGGCGACTCAGCTGGGAATCGAACCCGGGGCTCCTGCTTCCCAGCCCTTAACCACTCTGCTACCAGGCCACCGAACATGTAAACACAGTATATTTTAGGTTCTGCTCATCTTGTTACTAATACAATTTCCATGGGGAACCATGACGGTGGCAGCATCATGCTGCGAAGAGTATCGCAACAGGAAGATTGAGCCGAATTGAGTGAAAAATTTGCCAAATACATAGAAGTTCTTCATGAAACCCTGCACTACACATGAGACCTGACACCTGGGTGACATTTAAGTTTTTAGCAACACAAGCAACAATGAGTTTGTATACCGCCCTGTTACTACTGCATTGTGTAATGTTGCAGAACATATCTAGCAGACTGCAGATTGTAGAATTCCTGGCACGTTCTTACGAGTTAGTTTGTAGTAATGTAATGTAGTAAGAATTTAGAGAAACCGAATGGTAATTGCTTGTGTCTTCTCCTTGTAAGTCACTTTGGATAAAAGTGTTTGTCATGTAAAGCAAAGCAGAAGATTATAAAGGTCGAAGGGATTGCTTGAGGGTGTTGCTCTCAAGTTATTGAAAATCTGTTTCACCATCATTTGGTATGTGTAATCAATGTATTAGTAACATGTACAAACCCTGGCTCTAACTGAAAGGTACATTAGTGTTAAATTTAGATTTAAAGACCTTGTCAGAGACAGAGTGAGACTATCTGATGGTGCACCATAATGGCCCTTCACCCATCATACGTTATGGGCTGATGGATTCAAAAGTAGTTCATTGCGCATGTTTAAAATTGTGAAGAAAAATACATTGTGGACGTAGAGGTGCGGGACAGAAGTTGATCTCCTGTACAAGTAGATCTACAGTGCAAAACAATCCACGGCGTCAAAATCTGTAGCAGAGAAGCAGAGACATGAAATTGGTATCACTTTGGTAAATGCAGTGTCAGTGGAGCTACAACACGTTCCAGATTTATGGATGATACTAGAGACTGGTCAATAATTATTTAGTGACTCTGGATCAAGGTATAGTTTCTTCCACAGCAGCTTTAAAGTTAGTGTGGTGAAAGATCAATGCCAGATGAAAAGGCATTTAGTGATTAACAATATTTTTGGGTCGCGAGATATTTATACAGAGTATCAGTGGTGCATGTTGCAGGTTTCAAAGTCACCACTAGCATCACAGATTACACTAAAACAGAACCCACATGCTTTCCAGTATAATGCTTTGCCTGTTCTGTAAGAGAATAACAAAGATTTGTCTTTGCCTAATATAAGTAGGCAGAAAAACTGACTGACTGCAGAAAAAGTCAAGTAAATCTTGAGCTGTTAAGGACGATGAGTTAAGGGAGGCTTTCTTTCAAGTAAGTTTGGCAACTGTATAAAAAATAAATCTTGTAGTAACAAATTTCCAACCTCCTGCAGGTAGATGGGGGCAGACCATCTCAAACTTCTAGTTTTGATAGAAGGAGGAGAAACTGAATATAGGAGATCAGATAAGGACACATTCGAGACTCTGGTATAATTTTCAAATTTCAAGATGAAATTTGCTGGACCAATATGTTGGGGGAGCAGTTAATAACACTTCAATTTGATAAGAACATGAACCGACTTTACTGGTGTGATGGAGTCACAGTCAGATCATAAATTGCTATTCCGCGGGATAAATTAAGGGTGTTGCCACTACAATGAGCTGGTTCATGCACAAACTAGATGGATCCAAAATATCAAAAAGTGTCGAGAACAATTTACTCCACGCAAGATATCACCACAGCAATACAACAACCGCCAGGTGGTTTGTACAATATATTAGACAATCTTTTACTTATAATTTAAAGCTACACCACCTTGCTTTGTTGCAAGAGTAACATGGCGTGACCAATCACATTCAGAACATGATGCAGGATCAAATCATTTATCAATAAGGACGTGGTGGAAAATAATCTGATACTTAACCAAGAGAAAAATGGAATTCACCAAAAGAGCACGCAGACACACTTTTTTAAAAAGAGACACACATGTGCTACCATGTGTGTTTAAACAGTTTTATAAACAAGTTTTCATTACTTACTGGGTTTGTGCTCGGTTACAGGCATTTGGCAAGGACAAGAGTGAATGACGTGTACATGTTTGATTAAAGAAAGAACAGAGAAACAGGAAATGAGAATCCACTGATTAAAATGTAATGAAGCATATCCCGGTTATCTCAACCAATTAGAAAACAATTAACCTGCAGTAAACAGAAGGCTCTAAGTGATGCTGGCGCACACACACACACACACACAGTCATGTTTCACTATGGTAATGAGCCCTAGCCCCTCATGTTAACCCAATCATCACAACTAATACTGTACTCTCCTCCTTATCCCAACCTCAACCCTAAAACCTTGTCCTTTGATGACCAGCTCACATGTCCTCACGGGATCAGACTTATGAACCTAAATTAGAATAAAACTCCACATCTCATATGGAGTCAGGCCTGGGAATAAAGTTGCATTTTTAAACAGCAAGAGAAGGAGCTGTCTGACATTCAAAAGCGCTCGTTCCACAGCTTTGAAGGCACCACAGCAAATGCATTATTTGTTCTGTGCTGCACATGTTGTTTACTGCATACTATAGTATTTTTTTAAATGTTTTAAACAATTATGATGCTGCTGTCACACCTGAATCCCCCCCCTAGGGATCAGCCTTACTTTAGACAATACTGTATGCATAACACAAATATTATAAGGAATAAACTGAGTACAATATACGAAGTAATATGGAATATGGTTCCCCGTGATAACATGCAGTATGCTGCATGCTTCACCACAAGGAATCTGTTTCACATTCCACACATGAGTTTGACCATCAAACAAGGATTATAAGGCCTGATTATCCTTATAGCTCGAAATACCAAGTGCAACTGCCAGAAAGTTTATGCCCAAAGCCCAAGCAAAAGCATAATAAATACTAACGCACAGACACATTCCTTGAAGCATCCATGCCAACACAGACACTGTATCAGACGTCCGGATCCAACTTTTAGTTTAGAATAAGGATTTTAATACATGCAAAGGGGAGTCCAGTCAGTCCAGCAACCGCATAGAGCTGCAGGGAAAACTAAGAAAAATATTTCCAAATACTGCTGTACCGACACTTTAGAGGGTGTAACTCAAAAACAAACTGTGTTCTCTGATCTTTTGGAGAGCGAGCCCCCTGTGTTTTTTCCAAAAAATTCTGAACATCACTGAATCAGTATTTGCAGCCTTGGTCGTGAGATTTAACAGAACAGATTATCCGTTTCTACAGGTGCCTCAGAAACAAAATGTAAAGCAGCAATAGCTGCCAATTATCCATATAAATGGCTCATTCTGAAGGATCTTATTCCCACAAATGATAATGGCACTGATGCATTATGTATAGAGTCATTAAGAAAAGCCAAGGGAGCTAAGGAAAAACACAAATCAGCATTAACAGTCAGGGTACACACTAGAGTCTAAAGAAAAGGAACGGAGCCCAGGGCAATAAAGAGAAAAACGCAGCAGGGCGCTAAAATCCACCACCTGGTCAACAGTGTTGCATACGTGTGAGGATGTGCGTTCATATGTGTGTGTGCGCGGTCATCCTTTAAGTTGGTTATTATTGGGCGGTCCACCTCTGTGAATGGTGCTACGGGCAGATCAGACCTGATCAGTCTACAGGACACAGAGAGAGAAGGCTTTAAAGTGAATCATCTGCAACGGTCAATGAGGCGAGTGGAGTTTGATGGAACAGCCCAAGGGTGAGTATGTTACACATAATGAGTACAAGACAATTTCCTGTGGAGATAGATGACATTTTGAAGATGGTCAGAGCAGAGCAGAAGCTCATCAACAATCCTGACTATGTAGGACACAAGCGTAGTGGTCATTGTTCGTATTAAAGCTTAATCCAGAACTAACAGTACCTGTTTCCGACCCTTAAGTATTCTACAGCTCCCCGAGTTTCCTTTACTGTCAGATTAACTATCACTGGTAGACAGACTGGTAACAGGCAGGACAGAAACATAATCAATACAGTGGCCACTGCATAACCTGCAACCTTTTGTGTATGAGAATTAGAAACTCATACACAAAAAGTCGCCCAAACTTGTTTCTGTCAAGAGTTTTACAGGTTACACATGTGACTGTAGTCTCCGAGTTGGCTCTTTGGTTTAACACGTTCTCTAACTTAGCCGTGTGTTATCATGCTATCATTACCTCCCTCCCAACTGCACTCTCTCCATTTATTTCTGGTTGGCACACCATCCTCAGTCCCTTTAATGTGATAATTTGCCAGTGTTATTGGGTTGCAAGGACAAAGAGGCTGCATGTGCCCTCTCTCTCTCACACACACACACGCCACACACACACACACATACACAGGCAGAGCTGACAGGAGGACATGCTATCTCTGTGTGGTTGACACTGCGATCACCTGTTGCTGCTGCTGGTGGATGGAGGACTGATCAGATTTCCACCCGATTAACCTTCAGCCGACATAATCATCCCTCCACTCACCCAAACGGTCTATGAAAACAGGAGGGGACACTCAATGAGATATTTGTCCTTTCACTCCTCTTGATTTGGTCTAAATCCTCTGTGCTGCATCACAATGTCGCTGTGTCATAGCCCACCTTCTTCAAGGAGTTAAGAATGATCAAGATGTCTGCTCTTAGCCTCACATATTAATTTGGCAGGACTCAGGAGGCACTTTGGGAAATGAAGAGATGACTGCTCCTCCATCAGTGATTCACTGAACTTCAACCCCAGTAGTCTGATTTACTTTTGTCGTCGGACGCACTACACGCTGTTAATAGAAAAGAAAAACACACAATGAAACTTTATAGAACTGGAAAAAAAAAAGACAAGATATAGGTCTTTTAAACAATAGTTCCAATTTAAGGCAAGACACCTTTAGTTTGGGGAGTTTTGTTGAAAGGACATTTGTCAGAGCAATGACATTGATGTGTTAGTCAGATTTTTGCACAGCATACATGTAATGTACTAATGTAATCATCTACTGTAACCCGATGTCTACAACTGCCCAGTTGTTTTGGTCCTACATTTCTTTACTTTACTATGCTTGGCAGACACTTTTATCCAAAGAGGCTTACAGGGAGCTTGCTCTGGGTGTCTGGTAGGGGGTGGACTAGGAGTCAGACGGGATTCGAACCTGCAACCTTCTGTATCCCAGTCCGACACTGAACCCATTGAGCTACCAGGCCGCTTTCATGCTTTTCATGCTCAAATGATGATAGACAATACATGTCGTATTATCTGCCTGCCGACATTTAACACCCGCCTCTAAGACTGACCTCTGAACAGCCGCTGTGTTATTTATTGGTAACCTAATTCAACTGATTGTTTTCTATTTTTCATGCTGGTTTTATGTAGATCTGTGTGTAAACAAAGCAATAGGTGAACACATCAAATGTAAAGATGACTGCACAGGATCATTCAATTCAAATCAATTCAGCTTTTTTTATATGGCGCAAATTCACAACATAAGTCATCTCAAGGCCCTTTACAGTGTAAGGTTTAAGACCTTACACGTTATATAGGTATGTACAGAAAAATGTAGAAAACCCAACACATGAGCAGCACTGAGGCGACAGTGGAGAGGAAAAACTAACAGAAGAAACCTCCAGCAGAACCAGGCTCAGGGTGGGCGGCCATCTGCCTCGACTGGTTGGGGTTAGTGAACAGAGGAGAGAGAAAAGAACAGCAGGTAACATAGATCACAACAACAACAACAAGGAGCAGCAGACGAACCAGCAACCACAGGTCCAAGGTTGTGGATACCTGGGGAGAGATTGAGAGAGAGGACAAAGCACAACTAGGGAAGAGAGAAGTAATGTTGAAGGTCCCCCAACAAACTAAGTCTATAGTTGCAAAACTAAGAGCTGGTTAAGATTCACCGGAGTCATCTCTAACTACACGTTTTGTCAAAGAGGAAAGTTTTAGGTGTAATCTTAAAGGTAGAGAGGGTGTCTGCTTCCCAACCTCGAGCCGTTTCCACAGGAGAGGAACTTGATAGCTGAAGGCTCTGCCTCCCAATGCACACACACAATTCTAGCTGGCCCACCAGTGAATTTCTAATAGTTTTTTGCTGCAGTTTTGCACGGCTCAGAGAAGTGTATTCTATGAGGCTCAATAATTCAATCATTGTTTTTTCCTTTAGATTTATTGTTGTAAATCACCAGCTGTATTTCTTTAATGCTGCTTGACCAGAGCATAAAGCACCTCAGCTCGTCTGGAACACCCATCTCTCGATGGTTGTTTATGCATATATACATATATGCATATATCAAATGATATGAAAAGAGAATAAATAAATGTCCTTACATACAAAACAGGATACAGAACTGTAATGTTCACCCTATAAATACATTTATAGTTCTACATCATTGTCCCCTAAAAGATAATCCTCTTTACAGCAAGGCAAGCAGAAACAACAAGATAATTAAATATGAGCATGAGTGTGTGAATGAATGTGTTTGTATTGAGCAGCAATGTTAAAGTGACAGAAACTCAATGTTGAGCAACGGCCTCTCCTGCAAAAGCTTTTTAGCCAGCAAATCACAAAAAGAATCCACTTTCAATGTCTTTCTTTATTTCATATTTGTATGTATTTAATTTATTAACAACTTTCTGCTAAGAAACCACATTTTTTGCCAATCTTGCCAAGTTCTCTGATGACTCTGCAGTTTTAGGATGTATTCGGGGTGCAGAGATCACAGAGTACCGGGGAGTGGTAGACAACTTTGTGGACTGTGTGAGAACTTGTGTCAGATGTTTTATGAGTCTGCGGTGTCCAGTGTGATCTTCCTTGCTGTGGTTCGCTGGGGCAGCTGTCTGAAGGTGGCAGAAGCAGACTAGAGAAATGAATGAGGAGGGCTGCTTCAGTTCTTAGTGTGGAGTGGACCCTCTACACGACGTATCTGAGAGGATGATGATGACCCAACTGTAGTCTAGGTGTGTGTGGGGGCAGTGGGAGGAGGGATCGTTCAAAAGGCTGGAAAAAGCTATCACACAGTCAGGGGGATTGGGCCTGGATGCTGTGATAGTATCTGCCGGAGCGGAGGAACTGTAAACAGGCCATGTGAGGGGTCATGCGCGATGCTGATGTCTTCTTGTAGGAGATCTGCTCAGCGATGGATTGAAGCTGATCAGCAGATTTTGTAAACCCATGTTTAGACTGTTGTCTAAACATATTCCAGTCTGTGCACTCGATTCATGTCTATATTTACCACACTAATTTCTATGTTAATGTAAACATCACTGCCCTAAGTTAATGCTGAGACTTTAAATTGAAGCACAGAGCCTGGAGCGCAAGAACAAAATGCACCTGTCCAATTACTTATAGTCTGAATTCAACAATGTCTGGGTTAAAATTCACACCACACTGTGATGGAAAACATGCTTAATGAGCCTTGTAAACAATCTAGTCACTGCCGTTGTAAGAGTCCAGATGAAGCCTGCTGTTCGTCTCTGTAAACCTGTGCTTAATTAGGAGAAGCAGCTATTTCTAGGTCTGGACCACTGAGACTACTACACACAGAAAAAGCATCAGTGTGTATGTTGGCCCAAAGCATAGAATTATGAGCTTAACATGACAGATAGCTCAGCTGATAGACATGAAAAGGTGCACATGGGATTGTTAACAGGAAATAACTGGGCTTCTTTGAAATTCAAATGTAACACCCTGTAGAGTTACTCTACACGCATCTTCAGAACTACATGGACCAATGTGAACACAGCGCACAGTTTCTAGATGTTTCAATTTCTAAGACGAGTTCGACATAAAAACTTGTGCCTCTGTTTGATTTTCAATCAAACAGAGGCACAAAGTTCTTTGTGCCATTACAAAATATTCTCCAATAAATGCAGTTCAGCATAGTGACTCAGCTGAACTCAGAAAAAAAGGACTCTCCTTTTAGTGGCTACTAATTAAATGGTTAAACTTTAAAGAAAGATTATAAATCCCCATCAGAGTCAGCTGTGATCTGCCTCAAACGGCATGTTTCAGCTCAGACGGGACAGGGCGGACAACATTTTCAGAGGAGATGAAATTCTGTCAGCTTTTTCTGACATTGCAGATTCCTTCATTGTCATTGTGTGAGCAACTAAATTGGATTTTGAGCAGATGCAGGGAAAAAACAGCACTGCTATTATAATAGCAGAATTATTATAAAATAAATTGCAAAAACACCTCAATGTAGCAAGGACTGCTTGGAGGAAAACAAGTTACAGTTAAGTGTTTCTCTCAAATGTGAGGAGAAGCATATGAGAAAAAGCTGAGATTTATTGTGCCATCGACAAGGTCAGAGTGACGAGGTAGTACATAAAGGGACACTTATTCAATTCATTCACTGATATTACACCGCCATGAATCTGTAGAAGCAATATGAAAATAATGGCAGTGGTGCACATAAGTTACATCAGCAATGACATCCAGCATGAAGGCACCTTCAGTTTAATGGTGTCGGGGGGAGCAAAGTGAAATGTGATGCTGCAGTGAGTTTTGACGATCATTTATATGGTACTCTGACATCCATACACATATGGAAATTAGAAATATTGGTCTTTTTGAGATTTACAGCATAACTATAGGAGACATTAAATTAAAAGATGCTCACAGCGAGTCACACGTTTGCACGGGAAACATCACTCATCACATTTTCAGGATGCAACTTTAAGTAAGTCAACTTAAAAAAATGTGTTACGACGAGAAGACATTTTACAGCTTATTTCTCCTGATTATAAAATCACGTTGCATTAATAAATACGGTTAAGTTATAGTGAAGGCATGTGTTTTAATTTTGGGATGATGTGCTGTGGTGCTTTGTTGTTTTTTTTTTTTATTATGCCATTTTTTATCATTTTTTATGCCATATTTTTTATTATAAATCGTGAATAGAAAGCTGAACTAAGTATTGGAGATAATGCTCTTGCTAATGACGCCATGAATCAAAACAAAACATGTAACGTTAACTGCATTTCACGTACAGACCTAATTAATACATGTTTTATCTTAAAATCATTTAGCAAGAACAAAAATATTCTAGCATTTTTATTTGGCTTTGTGAAAACAACCTCACCAACAGTGTAGCAATAATGAGTTCATAAGCCACAACGGTCTGAACATGAGAACACAGCATGGAGTTGATTTTCTTTTTTACCCATTTAACGTTCATTTTGATATTGGATTCAATGAGAAGTGAAGACATGTTGTGGCTTTAATTGAGAGTACTTATGTTTGGTTATTTTGAAAGGCGTCATCTATACTGCGTACTCTCCACCAGTAAACTCACCCAGTAAACTCAGCGCCACCAAAGCAATTATCTCTGGTGCCCTCATGACCAATTTTATATAATCATACAGAATTACTATGATGATACTATGAAGCAGACTGAAAACGTGCCAAACATGCTACATTAATGTGACATGTAAAGTTTCCCATCTCTCTTCACACACCCAACTGTGTAGGACGAAAGAAAAAAATGTCCAAGGACATCACTCAAGCTTGCTCCCACTAATGAAAGGTTACTCTTTATAGGAGAAAGAATGGCAACTAGCTACTGGACAGCTTGGACATTAATGCCCAGACCTACAGGCACGTACGCGCGAACACTGTGCTATAGCCCATTACCCAGTCTTGGGAACATTGAGGAGGAGGAGACTGGCAGGTATTGATCCACAGCAGTCCATATGTCGCTTTCTCTCCACGCTCTGTCCTTCATCTTCTCTCTCACACACACACACACACACACACACACACACACACACACACACAATTTGGGCACTAGTCAATGTGTTTTTTAGTAATAATCTGCATTTCAATCAGTTTAAATAATGTAGATGAAAGTAGTGAGCAGCGGCACTGAATCTGGTGACTGGGTCAGTGGTAATGGCAGGTGTGTGTGTGTAATAGCCATTAAAACATCCATGCATCATCTTTAAAGATTCAGCGTAGCTGCTGCTGCTGAAGGCACGTGCTAGAATAATCATTTCTCCAGTTTTCAAGCAGCACATAAGCGTTTATATTGATCAAGAGCGCACACCTGCACGGCCCTGCGTCACCCGAGTGACTGCACCAAAACAGGAAATGCACGCTCTAATTTGTCTGCCGTGTGGAATTCATTAGTAACAAATTGTCTCTATGTACACGTGTCCAACTAGGAGCAAAAATGTGACAAGGTGAGGAAACAAATAAGGAAGTAAATTGCTGTGTCATGGTACGACATCTGATGCATTGTTCTCACTGCACACGTTCCTGACCTTTAAACCTGGGATACTGCATCTGGCAGTTTTTAACTTTCCTGGCTATAACACCATCTCACTGTCACTTTAATCTAGTTTGTTTAAAGAATACCGAGCTCCTAACCCCAACCTAACACAGGAAGATACTGACAAAAAATACACACATATTCTGTTTAGCCTCAGGTTTGACCTTTCTGCTGAACAATTACTTTAAAGTTATGTAAATCTAATTACCTTTAAGGATTTGGTTTGGGTATTTAAACCTTGATTTATGGCATTCCTGTGCCTTACATACAACACTTACACATACCAATATGCCTCAGGATTTAAACACACACACACACACACACACACGAAAAAACGAAAATGTTGTTAAAAGCCTTAAAGACTTAAACTGCATTTCTAGCTTCTTTGAATATGGTAACAGCGGCTTGCTGGAAAGGTGAACTTTTAAACCAAACATTGACTTGCAAAGGTCTTCAAGATGTTTGCATTGCAGGCTTAATGTGTAAACTCTATATTAGAGCATTTACAACAACAGTGTGTATGTTAATGATAAACATGAACTACCACTTCTCCATCCACTCAGAAGGCACTAGAATTTCTGCAGTGATATGTAATCCCTTCCCCTGGGTTTTTCCACAAGCCTTTTCAGCACTTTGATGTTGGATGGATAAAAGAAGTTGGGGTCAGACGGTCGCACTGCAGAGAGCTAAGTAAGCCGTGTACACATTCCTCTAACTCCACTGAAGACTTTAGATATTTTTGTCTCTTATTCCGCATCTACCATTTAGCCCAGCCTTTCCATCTTTTGCTCATTTCCATCCTCTCCTGTGCCTTTAGTTTTCCATTTCCACCCCCTCTCTTCATCCACTATTCCATTTGTCACTTTCACTTCTGTCTTTTTCATCCATCCTTCTTTCTCTTCTCCTTCATGCTCAGACATCAACTGGCAGCAGTTTTTAGTTCTTGGTAACCGTAACAATGCCATGGTAACTGTGCTCTGGAGGTAATGGCTGTAAAATGTGGGTTTTATTGTTAAAAGATCAATAGAAAGTTGAATTTTTTTTAGGTGAGTGCCTTAGTAAAACTGAAACGTAACCTGTGTTTTTTTTCCTTTTAATGACACGGTCCTCTTAATGCAGCTTCCAGTCAGCGGTGTCTAGTGTGCTGGGCTTTCTCAGCTGCTTTCTGCTAGAAAAAGGTCATTATTTCTCCATCTGGTGCTTTAAATATTTCATAGAGGGAAGCACAGGCAGAGAACCCATAAATTAGACTCAATTATGAGTCAAAGCTTATAATTGGAGTTTCTGAATGTAGAACATGGACATACTAGTCACTTGTGTATCATGTTGGGAGGACAAGTAAAATGCTAATACAGATGACTGGCTGAGCACATGAATCACTCACTGTCACTCAAACTTTTTAATCAAGAGGAGCGATTTCCATAAATCAAGCCAACTGCCCACACATTCCCGTCTGACGGTCGCTTCTCTAACTTCTCTCTGCCTCACACTTTTACTCAGTCATCATCACAACAGGGATATTGCTATGTCCCTGTGGGATGTAACCATGACAACAGGCACCTGCCAATATTTTATCTACAAATCAAATGAAAAAAAAGTGGGGCATATTAGCGGAGGACTTAAAGTAAATAAATGTTTTTGCAGATGTTTACTATTTAACGAGCAGAAATTCAAACGTGAGCTTTATATCTGTATTTCTGCAGTACAACATTTTGAATGTTAGAAAGTACAGTGGCAAGGATTTTTGCACAGCTGTAACTGTACAACTGTAAAGCACTGTAAGACCTTTTTTTTTATTATTATTATCTTACAGTGACTCTCAGGGAGGAGGTGGGTAGTGTGGTGGTGCGGGTGGCAGTGCGTGTGTGCATGTGTGTCACACAGAGGGAGCAGTGCAATGCACCTGCATGAATAGAAGCCTGAAGCAGCATGTGTGCAGCCATCAATACATAAAATACTGCTGTGCGTCACTTGCACTTGTCATTATTCCCTGCTACTGTAAACACAAAAGGGTTGAAAGTGCCAGACTGCCTTTCAGCCAGTTAGGGTATTATATCTTAAATATACAACAGACCTTTTTTTGTAAATGAGCAGATGCTGTGTCTTTGGTGTCAAAAAAGTGCAATGCAGAATAAGATACTGTACAAAAACGTTACAATGCAATGATGTACAGATTATTATTGTATGTTGTATAAAATGTTAGGGACATGCAGTCTAAACCAGATTAATTGAACACACTGGACAGTACATTTAGAACAACTGGTAGAAGATCTGTGCACGTGGGGCACAATTGACTCAGGAGCTATGATTTATTGAACGTGTCCCTCAATTTAGAATAAATAATGAAAAAGATGTTTGAAACATGCACGAGTGGGTATGTCTCTGCGAGTCCATCGTCCTGTGTGGTGAACTAAAATGAAAATATCAATAATAATCCCCTTCAGTGTAATGCTGGAGCGACAGCAACATCCTTTGTTGCTCCATTTATTTTCCCAGCCCTGGTGACAGTAAAGCCCTAGCAACCTAATTAAGCATGATAGCTGTCGGTTGTTTAATCTCCAAGGCTTCAACAAAACAACAGTTGCATTCTGACAGAGATGTATAGTAAGGAGTGAGAGCCAAGGCATGGTGAGTGTGTGTAAATTAAACTTGAGGAGACAAGCCTGTAACACATTAACCTACGTGTTAGTGTTAGTGTGCATGTCTCATGAGCTTCGTTTTTTAATGTGCATTTGGGAGCATTTGTGATTTCCCTGCATGTGACAGACTAAAGTGCGATATGCAGACAAATGAGCGACCAAATTTAGATGTTTGTCTCATCTCACCTGCAAGTTGCGCCTGTGCTCCCAGGAGGCCGCAGCCTGTCAGAGGAACCGCACGGGTGGAAGCACACGACTTACAAGGTGAACCCCAGCACCGGGAGTGAGTTGTAATCAGTGAGGTGCTGCTGAGTATATGGTGCGTTTAAACAGTTTTTATGTGCATTTCCAAATTGTACATATTGAAATGTAAAACACAAACAAAAAAATCTCACATTGGTTGTTGAATATTTTTGGACAAATTGTTAAATGAAAGCAGACAGCCTCCAAGCACAGCATAGCATTAGAATCAAAATGCTTAACCAAATGCATGGCATGAAGCAGGTAGTAGCTGTTAGCAGGGAAACCAGCCTCTAATAAAGCTCAACGCAACCTGTTATCAGCCCTGTTTTAAATAAGAGTTGTTTACAGTGACAAAATGTGGGAGGCTCGTCTCCCAGTCGCGACGAAACCACTTCGAACAGTCTAAATGGAAGTCACCGTCACCACAGTTGGAAGGAACAACACTTTCTAAAGGCCAAAAGAAGCTGGCATAGTGCCGGGTGAACTACTCTTGCTTCTGTTGATCAAGTAACACAGCCTGAGGATATCACGTCTGGTGGCTCCACACAGAAAAACAGTGGTATGGTAGGACATCAAAGTCTACGAAGACAACATCTCTGCCTGATTGTGCAGGTAATTCATTTTACTAAGATTCTGACCCAACTTTCTTGAGCCCGGGGTAGGTAACTGGCAGGGTGTGGAGTTAGAGGAGAAATCTAGAAAGGATAAGGAATCGCTTGTTCTTTATTAACAGCAATCATAAATCTCTTAGTTTCATTCTATATAAAAGCAAATATTGATTAGATGTTTGAAAAAGTCGCCCAGACTGTTAATTTATATGTTGAGAAGCCATCAAAGGAAAACGTAAATAACTGGAGTGTAATACAGCTTCTCCATGACTGCATTAGAGATCAGGCCTTATATCGCATCTCGGCTATCATTAGCCATGAAGCTGCTCTCCTAGAGACAGCTTTACGACCGACCTAATTAGTCTCTGCAATTGAACAAAAGATAATAGTAAGGCTGAGTCTGATTAAATTAACTACCCCAGCGTTCACCTTTCCCCTCACATGAAGGCGCTCTTTAACAATACTGTAGTGAGTAAGTACGTTTCTGTTTCTCCACTTATACAACTTTAAAACAAAAAGGGCAGGTGAATTTATCATTATGACGCAAATGAAATGTTCCTCTTTCATGCTGAGATAATGGATGGATGGATCTCCTAGTTCACAAAGGGAGTCCACAAAATAAATTAATTGTTCTTTTATTTTATTTCAAATATTTAAATAAATAAATAAATAATAAGTCAGCAATTCCTGAGTTAACTCTGCTGTTCAGTTACTGTACTGATGTGCTTATACTGTACAAACATGAACCTCATCTTTTTCTTTTATTCATTTGGATGGAAATGTGTAAATGAGCCACGGGGACCGGCACCAAAGAGCAGCTCCGTCAAAAAGACATAACATTATGCAGTGGGCAACTTTCTGTGTCAATACAGCCTTAAACTGACCTTCAGGCAGATTAAAGTTTTTATTAAATGGGACAAAAAAAACAGTAAAAGACTAGAAGTTAGAATGAATGAACACACTGATAAAGATACATAAGGTGTGTTTCTGCTTACTGCACCATTCCCACAGGGACGGTGCAGTTATTGAGAAGAACCTTCAAGGCTCAGATAATCCTCTATTTACAAGATAACTGCTCTACCCCTAAAACATTTCCAGAGAATCCCAGATACACACAAATTCAATTATTCCTCTTTTTTTTAACCATTTATCTGAATCCAGCCTCAGTAAGTATTTAAGCAGGTAAGTGAGTTAGGGCAGACTTCCTTTTCCTCATTTAAATCCTCCAGCTAGTCCTGGGAGACCTCAGGAGGATCTGAGATCAAATAGGTGTGTTATGTGTTTTCCCGGGAGATCTTTCCAGCTGGTTCCCCAGAATAGTGTCTACAGAGAGTCTTTGATGAGGCATGCTTATGAACTTTTACTGCCTCCTCCTGGTATCTAGTCATAATGAACAAGTCGTCTGTGCAGAGGAATGCCAAGGAATTAAATCCATGTTGGCTTTGTCATTTGTCAGAGCGCTGTTTGTTTATTGTTTTATTTACTGGGCGGCGGCGGCTCAGTAGGTTGAGCAGCTTGTCAACTAATTGCAGGGTCGGCGGTTTGATCCCCAGCTTCTCCTGACGAAATGTCCTTGGACAAGACACCGAACTCGCAAACCGCACTGTTTGAATGGCAGCTCTGCCGATGTGTGTGTCACCACTTCTATTAGCTCGGTAGTTAAACTTCTTAGTCCAGCAGGGACTTTGAGTAATAGCCCGGGTGCTGACTGAGTCTGGGGCAGCCCGTCTAATGCTGTAACAATTGACATTTGGCTTGTTAAATCATAAAAATATGACTGAGATATTTCAGGTGCTTAATCATTCACAGCCCGGGGAGAGAAAAGAAAGGCTGGAGAGTTGATAGCTGATGGGAATAAATGGTCACAAATGACAATTCCCTCTTTCTGCTGCTGCTACAGGGAGACATAGGCACAAACAAACAGCCACTGCTTGCTATAGCTCATGCCTGAACACATAACTGTGAAGCAGTACACTGTGGTCATTATTGCCTTATGCTATATTGGACATCATTAAGAATCCAGCGTGAGGAGACATCACTCATTCTTGTGAAACGACATGAACAATTCCCCCCGTGTGTTACGTTTGTTAATAATGTAGTACATTGTTCTTAGAGGAATGGGTTGCAGATAGTGTGGAGAGAAGAGGGCTCGAGTAAAAGGTTCATATGATTCATATAAACGAGTTCATATGAAGCATCAGGAGAACCAGCATATTTTTTCCAGGGCAACAAGCTTACCATCACGAAGGGATGCTATGCGTTGTACAGATTGTGGTAATGGCTCACATCTTCAGATGGTTTCTCCTCCGAGGCAATTTAAGCTCTGCTCTGAATCAGTGGACGTGGATGTTTTTTTCTCGGCTTGCTTTCTTTTCACACATTTCACACACCAAATGGACCACGACAAGCCACACAAGAACAGTTTGGTCTCCTCATCAATTAAATGCGTCTACGTTGGACAGAACACGAGAAGATTCTGTTCTGTATGTCTAAAAATGTATCATAAAACCAATTTTTCAAGCAAATCTCTCTCAAATCAGAGTTTTAAAAAAATCTGACCTTGTTCACATCATGCTTCAGAGGTTTTCTGGAACCAGACAGAGACCATGTCCAGTACATATACTTGGTTTCTTTGTTTTGGTCCACACTAGTGCAACTGCTGTGTTCAGATCTGACCAAATGCGCTGCACTAACAAGGAAAACAAATCAGTGTGTCCACTGAGATGCGAGCTCAAAACCTGTGCCATGCCTCACGCTGCATGCACTAAATCGACTGCTGCTGTCACGGTGGTCACATCATAGTTTCAGGTGGCTAGCTGTGACAGTATCATAGTGAATCTGTCAGATGAATCGGTGAAGAACGGCTTGAAACAAAGACAGCAGGCTCTGCTGGAGCACTGGAGGAATTATTGTGTACTCTGTTCAGTTTGCCTGTACCTGCCTAATGGTAGGTAGCCAAATGTCTGCAGCTATCAACCTATGTGCATGTCTCTCTCTGCTAAAACTGATTTAATTGGATGCCTACGCTTCTGCTGAAGCATCTTGGATTGATGGTCTTTATTTGTACTACTACTATTTTTTTAATAAGCACTATAGCTACAGGTTTGCAGATCCCGAACTCTCCCTTACATTGATGACGACTCCGTGTGTGTGAACCATAAAAAAGTTTGTAAGCCCAAAGGATAACATCATTTAAAAACGACGTATTAAAAGAAACTTTAGGTTGTACTGTAAAATTTGATAATGCACTGCTCAAGTTAACTCAGTGAAACTTCTGGTGGATTGATCTGGTCAGTTAGGCAGCAGAGGGGCTAGCCAATCACCGTCAGCTGTTTAGGTGTTAATGAAATTAACTACAGGTTTGGTGAAGGGGCAACAATTACATTTTTTCCCCATCCTCATTACCTTCTAACTGCTTTTCACACTTGACTGGTGTCAGTGACACTACTGGTAGCACGAGGTGATACCTGAACCCCACAGAGAATGCACAGACAGTCCAACTCCCCCAGGTTGGTAGATCAATGCATGCCACTGTGAGGCGCAGTGTGAAACTGGACTCAGGAATGCCCGTGAAACAGAGGGACGATTTTAAAGGGATTTATTCAAACACTGACAAAAACTGAGGATGAGCGACCAAAATACAACAAAAATAATCAAAAAAAGGTACTCACAAGTTGACAGGGAGAGACTAGGAGGCAGGGGGAGGAGCTGGCAGGAGCTTCTTCAAACAGAAGAACAGGTGATTGCTGGTAATTGGTAAGAGCAGAGGGAGAGTGGTTGATGAGGGAGGAACAGGAAGTGACCATAAGGCATAGACCAGAGACCAGGACCTGAGGCCGTGACAGCCACTGGAAGAAGGTTTGCTGGGTCTCCCAGTGCAGTCTTAAGAAGATGGAGGAGCTTCCAGCAGACAGGCAGTTACCTGCTCCTTTGTGTGTGGAGGAACGGGATGTGTACTGGCAGAGCCCTACAAAGTGACATCCGCTAGGCCACTGGCGTGTACGTCTCTGTCCAAACCATTGGAAACAGATGTCACGAGGGTGGCCTGAGGACCAGGGGACACCATTTATAGCTCCATCCGACGCCACTAGGTTGCGCCTCAGACTGACCAGGAGCTCAGTGATGCTCTGGCCAGGATCTGGGAGGAGATAACCCAGGACACCATCCATCCTCTCATGAGTAACATTTCCACATATCCTTATGATGTTAGGAAATATTTAATGGGTCCAACTCTTACGGCCCGAACAAAAACATCTTTTTTAAGAGGCTTTGATGCGTTTCTGGTTTCAGGTAGAAATAAAAACACAAATCACTGATGTAAAGAGCAAAACACTGACCTTGGATCTCCTAAATCCAGAATAACTTATATAGCAGATTTTTATTTTGTTTAATTCTTTACACTGGAAAAATCTCACTCTAACAACCTAAAGCTCGAGTCCTTGGAGGCTGACAATGAGTTCCTCTGCTGCTGGATTCCTGCTGATATTGCCAGCAGTTAGTAATAACTTTAACCCACTGTGTAAAAAAAACACAGAACATTTTAGTGTTCATCTGTGCTAATCTGTTCGGGATATTGGATCATGCGGGACCAGTGCTACATACAAGCGTACACAATGACCAAGATGGACTATGATCCTCTGTTTTGTAGTGTAAACGATAATGCTCCCTGATGGATCCCTGACAGGAGGAGCCAGGCTGAGTGCAGCTAGCCCTCTGGCATGTAAGCAGTGGGACCGTATGCAACAGCAGCTAAATCTGAACACGAGATGCACATATATGAACAGGTGTCTCCGCTGACCGCATGTCATCCAATCTCTTACCACGCTTTTTAAATCCTACTGTAAACAGGCTCTGCACATCTATTACCAATCACATCACCTGCACAGGAGTTCCTGCCTCCCAGCAGCTCCTCATTCAATCATTAGGCTTTTTGAATTGAGTGAGCATTTCACTTTCATTGCTGGTCATTGTGCATCTTGCCTCAGGGTTCTGGTTGTTATTGGCTTTTCTGTGTTTGCCTGTGTGCTGTATTCTACTTTACTTGCACATATATTATGTCAAAATCTTCCCATAAGTCACATTTTGACTCATAGTGACCAGAATTTGCTGGTTTTCTAACTTTGCCCGACACCATTGGCCTGATTTTCAAGGTTAAAAAAACATCCCCTATCAGATGGCTAGAAGGAAAATGCTGCTGTACGGAGGGACCGACAAACAAAGACTCAAATCACATAAGTAATTACAATGTTAATGAGGTTGGTACCATTTCAGTGGAATCTTTTTAACGTTACACAAAATTCATACAGTGGGTAATATGAAGAAATGACAGACGTAACAAAAATGGAACATGACGATCACTCGATTTACTTTTAGTTAGTAAATATTTCCCAGAAGATGGAAATGAATGTTAGCCACACAGTATTACACAGTAATATGGTGCTATTGTGTGTATATTGTATTTCTCTCATTGCAGAGAAATCCAGCAACTAGTGATATTTCTTTAAAACTCATGTTGCGCCAGGATCTGTTTAGGTTCAGTGCGCTGTTGGACCTCAGCTCAATTTACGAGAGACCAGGGAGAAGATTGTCTCTGGGCGGTCATCAGGCTATTACTGTTCGTGAACAGGTATGAAGGCAGAATGAAGGACACGGGAAAGTAAAACCACACAGCACGATTGGAAAAGCATATCTGTTGCCATGCCAACTACTGAAAGCATCTGGGGCTGGTTGGCAGCAGGTTTTGTTCAAAGAGGCATCGGCTTGACTCTAGTGCCACCTCATGGTTAATGTTCACATTAACCTCACATGCTACTACTAAATCTTAAAGTTTAGACATAAACTCTTTCATAACAATCATAACAAAACGGTTGTTGAGTTGAAGATTCGTCTTCACTCAGGGCGGACGTCGATTGCATGGCACTGTCACACAAGAAGGAGAGGAGTGACAGCAGCGATCAAGGGGACGAGATAAGATTAGTCTGCGCGTGTGTGTGTGTGTGTGTGTGTGTGTGTGTGTGTGTGTGTGTGTGTGTGTGTGTGTGTGTGTGTGTGTGTGTGTGTGCCCAGAGGGAACTGCAGAGGGAACTAAAGAAAACATGTACTCTGCTGCCACCTAGTGATCTCTATGGCTTAATGTGTGTCAATTGTGTCACCACAATAGAAGGTGGTATTTTTGTCATTAGAGTGTAACAGCTATTTCCACCAGTCACATTGAATTGTTGGAGCGAATCTTAAAATCATAAAGTTCACTGTATCTGTGTGTGTGTGAAATGCTGTCTTCTTTTGACTGGGCAGTGTGCAAATGTTTTCTGACAAAGGCCAGAGACACGTGGAGTGAGAAGAAACTGTGCAGCTTCGTCCAATCGTTGGCTTGACTCCTCTGGGCGGAGTGCTGCAGTAGGCCTCAACGTATCTAATCACGCGTCTAACACACACAGAATACGTTCCTTGTTGTGACGTAGTGAAAGTGAAGGTTTCTTCAGTGGGTGATCACCTTTAAAGGTGATCTAAAGAACCATCAAAAAATGGTTCATTAAAACCAAAGAACCATTTGTTGATGGTTCTTGAAGGCACTTTATATGGTTTTTCAAAGAACCTTCTTAAAAATGGTTCTTTAAAGAACCACTTTTCAAAATAAAATGTATTTTAAATTTTATTATTCTGAATAGGGTAAAATAAATACAAGCACTTGTATATTATGAGT
>JAUMHF010000001.1:17581291-17617186 GCA_032359275.1 Microctenopoma steveboyesi
GAACCTTTATTTCTTCAAAGAACCATTTGTAATAGCTGAAGAACCGTCCACAAAATAAAAAGGTTCTTTAACTTGCTATGGTTCTTTAAGGAACCATAGAGGCGTCTGAAGAACCATTTAAGAACCATTATTTTTCTGTGTGTACTGGAACAATACAAGAACCCACAAAGGTGAGAGATGATATTGAAAATGGATATTTCCAAAGAGGGTTAATAAATCATTTGTGATCTAAACTTTTTTCAAGCATTTTCATAGTGTTAATATATGAGTGTAGTTAATGAAGACGGAAAAGAGAACAGAACAGACTATTACAATAACTGTGGGTAAAATACATCCTGTAGATGAACAACCCTTTAAAAGCTCTGAATTCAATTTGTTCTAAAACAAGTTCATTGATTGGAGGTCATGTTTTTAATGCACTCTACAGTAGATTCAAATCCATAGTTTTAACATTGACAGTATGAAGTAGGAAAAAAAAATCTACCAAAGGATAAAGGAATAATTACAAAAATATTCTTCAGTTACCCATTTCCAGAGACTTATAATGATTTGATGAGGTTATTAATGCAAAACATCTTAGTCTGGCTAAACTCTTTTACTGTTTTCACAGTATAGTGTGGTAAAGCACGTGCAGTCTCTATTTTAAAGCAGCTGGACTTAAAAACAAACTGCCGCTTCTGACCTGAAAAGTTATGGCTCAAAGGTTTTATATGTTGCCACCAGCAAATATCGTAATAGGAGGCATGTCTCCTCGCCGTGGACATCAAATCAGACTGAGAGCTCTTTGATTTCAGTGCCCTGTCGTTAGGTATCTCACCCGTTTGGCTTCATAGGCAATTTATCGTCCTACACTGAAGAGGGTGAGATGAAGATGATCTTTGAAGTCATTAATTAAAAACCTCAAAACATAAACGTGCTGTTTGTCTGCTGCGTGAGGTCAGCAGGACTCACCCATTCACACACACACACACACACACACACACACACACACACACACACACAGGAAGAAGGGCGGGGCTTTGAGCAACGTTGCGTGACAAGACTGAAGAAAATACAGTGCAGCCTGGCATCACGCTAACACGCACGCACACACACACACACACACACACACACACACACAGGGACATGTGCACTAGAGTCTTTACTCTTAACGTCGCTTCAGGTTAGGTTAGCTGCTCTGCCTTTTGCTCACTGTTAGCTCAGCTCTCCTCCCCCCGTCACTTTCTTTTACTCCACTTCTCTCTTCTTCCTGCGGTCATCTGCTCACCCCATCCCTCCTCTGCATTTCTTTAATAGCTGAAAATCCATAATCTGTCTTTGTTTAACTCTGTCTGAACGGCATTAAACTTTCTCCTTCAAGTTTTCTAACAAATACATAAGTGCAGTGTTTTTTCATAACTTTGTTTTTAAGGCAGCTGTTGCCCAAAAATCCTGCAGAAGATTTTGCAACAGAACAAACTGTTAAACATTATTTGACCATTTCTGTTGATTGTGTTTTTTTTTTCAACTGAATTGAAAACAAATTTCAATTCAGTGATTATACACAACAAATACTGAAAACATGTTCATATGTGAAAAATTTACACATTTTTCACATTTAATATTAATTCATATTATATGATACTATTAATGAATATATATACACATACAGATATACACATATACGTATAACTATTTGCCGCAGTATATTTTCAATTGCTCGCCTTGTTCATTTCTATTATATATTGGTTTTTGCTATTTATTTAGCCATGTTTAACACTGAGGGAACAGTTGCTGTACATCAACACATTTTTTCCAAAAGCTTCCTTCTTCTCCTTTCCTTACTTCTTATCACATCTCCACAACCTCCACAGAAAAAATGTGAAATAAAATAAAAGTCAAATAACACACAGGCTTAAACAAATAACATTGTTTGTTTGATCACTACAAACAATGTTAATATGTAACTACACAAGTTAACATATAAACCATCATATTTATATATTCAATATTGTTTTATTTAATTTATATATAAATAAAACAAAACCACAATTCTAAGCATTTGGGGTGATCAGGAGAGTTTTCTTTTTGTTGGCAGAAAAACTGCTGCTTCATGAAATGAATCACGTCAGCACTGCAGCTGTAAACCAAAGTGGAAAATAAAGCCTACATATGGAAAGGAATATTAAAAATGTGTCAAAGAAAAGGAAAGATCCTAGTGTTTGTTAAACAGGAGCTTAATTGACCGTCGGTTTTAAACAGGACATACTAAAATCAGTGTTAACATCTCAGACTCGGTGTGGGTGTCAGGTGTGTGGTACATGTCTCCATCCTCTCCCCAACATCTCCATTTCCTTTGTGGACTCCTTTAAACGCGACAGATAACGTGCCGCGCGCGGCCGTGAGCGCGAGATGAGTTACGTTCACGGGCCTTTGAACGAAGCTCCACTGGCTGAGGCCTGGTGGAATCACCTGCTTATGAAACAAACTGACTGAGAGGAACACGCACATGGTTCCCCCCGTTCTGAATTATTGTGACACAGATTTATCAGTGACATGCCGCTAATCTGGCTCCTGAGGAGAGGTGAACCCGGTGTGGGTGATGCTGAGAAATACACCAACTGTTTGCTCTTTTAATTGGGCTGATTTCAAACTAAAGTTCAAAGAACAAACCATCCAGGAGAAAAGTAACATTTATAACAATTATGAGTTCTACCTGTAGAATGGTTTTAATGACGCTGCTCTGTGCGGCTGCATCAGTGTTTTCTGCTGCAGCCGCAGCGTGAGCGGATCCTGTTGGGTTGGATTCTGCTTCTGCTCACGGAGTGTGTGTGTGTGTGTGTGTGTGTGTGTGTGTGTGTGTGTGTGTGTGTGTGTGTGTGTGTGTGTGTACCTAGCTGTCCCTCCACATGGACACATTACGCGCAGACAATCCGAACAATACGTGAACGATTAGTTCGGTTCATTCGCCGATTTAACGAGTACATCTAATAATTAATAAAATGTTTTTTCAGTGTTGTGCTTTCTCCCTTTCTAAGCTATTGTTTCGAGGGATTGGGGGACTTTCTAAGCATCGCGGAGAAGGAAGGGAAACTGGCTCAGATGTGCGCACAGGGTTGGCTTAGAGGGAAAGGTCCCCGCTTTTTAGCCTTTTTGTACTGGACTGACGAGTCTGTCCTGACAGAGGTTAACGTACCGTGAAGAGGTTAAACAAACGGGCAGACATCACCCAGACACATAAGGCCTTATAAGTGGGGAAAGTGGAAGTGGAGGTCCTGGGTTTTCACACAGGATTGGAAGCTCCACTTTCCGGATTATGTTAAAGCTTGGTCATCTTTTTTACTGATAAAGTATCAACTCACGATCATTTTGCCCGTCAGTGAACATTCAGAAATGTTTGCTGTAGTAGTTCACACATGGGAGGGCAACACAGGACGGACTGATGTGAAATTTCAGCAGTTTGGTTTAAACTTGATACATCAGCTTAATTACAAAGGAAAAAATCTTAATTAGGAAATCTTATTAAGATCCACATTTGTTTTGCATGTGAGACAACAAATTCATCAAACAAAACGCGACAGCAACCGTGAGTCGACTAACTGGTCTTTACCATCCATACAAACACAAAACCCTCTGAAGAAAAGTGTGACTCATACATCAGCATTCCTCAGTGAACCAGCGGTGCAGTCCTGTGCAGCAGCTGTAGTTAACATCCCATAAAACCCCATTTAGATTTAATTTGATGTGATGTACTTCTGTCGTTGCTCATCAGTGAAATGCAATCTGTGTGTCAGAGGAGGCACTGTGCTTCAGATACTTCACTGGAGACAAAAAAAGAGAGCCGACCCTTCGGTTTAGGGCAGAATGATCAAGAAACTAGGTTAGAGCATGCTCCGAGTAAATAACAAAGACATAAACATGCACACCATGAGGGGAGCAAACAGATGTGGAAGGATATTAGTATTTCTTGAAAGGCAAAACTTTCCTTGCTGCCTTAGTAAAAGTGGAGGCAACATTAATGTTGTTTGTCTTCAACAGATAAACAATGGGCTCGGGGTGAATGTGCTGATTTAAAATCCCACTGCACTAAAAGTGGGTCCAAAAATTCCAAAACCATCTACAGTCCTTTGAGCTGTGAGCGGTAACCTCCTCCAAGCATTCCTAATTGTGAGGCTCACACCGATATGGAGCTCAAAATGCCTCGCTCATGTCGGCCGTTCACAGGCTGTATGCTGTTGACTTACACTGAGAGGAAAGGGAACGACAGAGATTATGGGCAATTAAAGCCCACTTTATGCCGGTCTGCTGGCGTCACTAAGTCTGGCCAGGAATGCTTCGCCTCGACTAATACTATCAATGAGAACAAACTCTGCAGCATCAACTTATTACGTACAGTGAATTATTAATGCCAGAGCTAGCACAGTCAGAACGCGCTGGCTTGCCAGATAAGGAAAGTAGGTGTGCAATGAGACCGTCTTCATGCTGGACAGTTACAGGGAACAGTGAGGAGGACCAGGATGTGTTTTGCGGCTGATAAACCATCAGCGTTTCTCCTTCAGATGACGGCCTCTCTGCAAGCTCCTCTAATGGTGAAAAACTCTAATGTGTGCATATTGCATTGGACTCTTTTAGCCATTAGAGGGCCCCAAAAAACCCAGGACAAGTGTCTTAGCAGCTCTCAGACCTCAGGACCCACAAGTACCACCGGTTTCATTCTGCCTGCATGGATGGTGTTTTATTTGTATATGTCACAGTTCTCTTTGCAGAACTTTACAAGAAAGCGAAACATGGAAGTGTACCGTCTCTGTGTGCATGCTGCCACGATGATGCACAGAGGAGACACAGCCTTCCTGTCTCACTGCTTCCGGTGTAATGAACTAGTTCAAACTGCCGCTACTTTCATTGAGTGTAAACCACTGAGAGCAGCCAATAAAACTCACACACACTTGGGGGAGTAATGGATGATATAAAACGGTGATTAGACCTGATTAATTTAAAAACCAGAATAGCTAGTTGAACTGTGGTTAATAGAAATAAGCAAACAACATACAAATCGGTTAAGAACTATCAACAATTACCTCTATCTTGGCACAGAACATTATAGAGTTGAATACGAGCACTGGAAGCTATACTGTATTGGTCTCGTGTATGATTTCCAGAGCACATGATCTATGTTATGAACAGTCAATTTGCTTTACCAAAAACCATGCAATTTAGCCTCACTCCAATCTCTCTGAGGACTTCTGTTTTCTCCTGGACGATAAGAACTGTAACACTGCGTTTCACTGCCTACAGGTCCGGCAGCGCCGAGGGCTGGAGAACACCCACCACCGCCAACTACAGAAACATGCTCAATTTGATGCAGCTGTCTCCCGGGGCACATGCTGATGATACGATTTTGTGTGGTTAAACTGTATTTCAGAGCTACAGTGGCACGGAGGGAGCTGCGGCTGTGGCGCGGTCCAGCAGGCCATATAAAGCAAAAGGGCACGCCAGGCAGGATAAGGATCAGGAGGAAGATGAGAGAGTGAGAGAGGGGCCTCTGGGTCTGGGCTGTCGGGGCCCCAGAGCAGGGGGCACCGGCCAGGGTGCCACATCATTCAGACGTCCTAGAGTACACAGAGAAAGCTGATCTAATGTGGGATTTTAACACATGCAGCCTCATAATTTACAGCGCACATCGTTAGAAACAGGTTTGTTACTGTGGAGGCTTAAAACATTCCTCGTTGAGTTTTGCTAAAATAATATATTTATGGTTACAATGAATTTGAAACTTATACATAAATCATTTTTTAATATTAGTTATAATTGTCTCTGTCACAGTACTTTCTGATTTAGGGATAATTCGTGAATTAGCATTATTTACAAGTTAAAGGACTATTTGACCATCTGCATCCAACTTTTACTCTGACATTTAGAAATAAACTTCTCCATGACTCACTGAAGTTAAAAAATAAACATCACTACATGAAAACAATTTCTTTTTCTGCACCAGTCTTTTACAGTCATCTTTTCTAGTTTAAAGTTTTAGGCCTCATACAGGGAAGAGGAGAAACGCGTCTCCCACCGACATGAGAAATCTCTACAGTGAGCGTGATGTTACAAGACATGGACCCGCGTCGGCTCCTAGACACACGGCTTATGTTACTGATGTCTGCGCCGAGTGTGAGGTTGAAGAGCAACATTACCGCTGATCCTCTGTCAAAGGGTAAATCTAGCCTCGGGGCGGAGGGGATGGCAACAGAGAGAGTGAGGGGAGGAGGGCGAGAGAGTGTGTGAGAGAGTGAGCTGAAGTTAAAAAGGTCACCGCAGCTGACTCCACTGAGGGAAATAAAAGGCTCAAATGTCTTGCCATTTCAACGAAAAGGGTAAAGACGCCCGCCAGCACGTATTTCAATGTTCCAGATGATCTAATGGTGATAATCTTATCTTAATCTGTGCGATGAGTGCTCCATTCACTGGAAACATACTACCTATAATAAACAGTGCGTGTGTTTGTATCCTAAGTAATACCAGGGGAAACCCTCTCAGCACATGAATGTTAGAGATGAAGCTGCAGCGAGAGAAGCAACTGTTTAAGTTCAGTCGGAGTTTTATTTTCCGGAGTCGGAGTTTTTGCTGAGCGCATTTGGAAAACGTGATTTTCAGCATGGTCCAGTGCGCGTAATCACGCAGAGAACCACCACTTCATTATTTTATGTGGGTCTATCAGTCTGTGGAAATACGCTGCCAAAGGTTATCCAAACTTTGTATATTATCTTTAGGATTTCTATAATTGTATAAAAGTCAAACGTGGGGCATATCAGAACACGAACCATTAAAACGGACAGGCTTCAGTTAACAGTTGACTGTACGCGCCTTCTATGCGAGTGTGCACCGGGGGGTTTTGACCCGGTGGATGGATGCTGCCATGGCCGATCTTTATTTTGATTTGCACTCTAATTGACCCAAATAGCGCGAGCTGTATGGCACTAACAGAGGTTTTCTGCTGGCTGCGTGGCCTGGAGGGGACGGGCCTGCATGAACGCACACACAGAGTGGCGGCAGCAGCGGCTGACGCAGACAGACAGTGATTCTCCTTTCCCTGGAAAACCCAATTTGCTGTTGCGCTCGTCCAATCGCTGGGTGCCCTCGGCTCGTTGAGACGTTTCACTGTACTACTGCTTCCGTCTCCCTGCCTGCCTCTCTTCCCGGTGGCACCGAGGAGATCCACCGTCCCGTCTCTGCCATGACTCCTCATCCGATCACTGCGCAGAAGCAGCGACGCTCGCAATGACGACTTTCGGTCGCATTTACGCACCATCACGACAGCATCGCCTCGGTTTACGCGTAAAAGCACCGAGAAATAGGGAAAGTATGCAGCAGGAGCAGCTGGCAGACAGCCTGGCTCCCGCTCCATCAAGGGCGTCGTCCTTTTTTATCGACAACCTACTGGGCAAAGGGCGTAGTGGGCGGGATTCGACGCGCAGCAGTCCTGGGGAAGCCTGTGTGGAGATGGCCTCCACCAGCAGCCTGCAGAACGAACATCACGCCGAGTCCAGCGTTGTGGCGCCGGGCGGCTGCAGCCCCACAGCCCTGTCCCCTTACAGAGACTGGCCGTTGCAGTGGTACCGTGGGGGGGCTGCGCTGAACTTCAGAGCTCTGGGAATAGCGCACAGTGAGTAGCTCTAGTTTGTATTATATAGGATTACAAGTTATGCACTAAATTTACATGTGAGCACAGGAAGTTTGTTGGTCACATTCTCAGGTTTTATAGACCCCGGGTGTTTGGTGTGGTTACTCCCATTGGCAAGTCTTTTATTGAGCGTATTAATGTGACTAATACAGAAATGTGACGCGTCGTGTTAGTTCTGGCTCAGGGATTGAGTTGATTTGGGAGCCCAGAGTGTTACACGGGTGGCTTCGCTTCTCCGTTAACCAATAATAGTCCAACCGAGCCCCCCAGAATCGTCCAAAGCTGTCCTGATGGGGACTGGGTAATTCTTTAATGGGACACAGACAGACGCAATGCAGCGATCTGTAAAACACACCTAAGCTGCTGCGCGACTCACTCTCTATTGTACAAAACTGAAGAGAATCTTTGATTCCGGACATTACCCAAAATACCACACACATAGGAGCGTTTGTGCCCTTTCAGACGCTCCTACTTTTAAAATGAAATGGAAACTCCGGGCCCACAGACGTATTACCTGTTGGATGTTTATATGATTAGCTTCAGATGTGTTGTTTAAGACTGATCTATTCATGCTACTCCTGTGTGTATCATAATCGGGCCTGACACAACTTCCTTAGCGGGATCATGTTCTATAATCCAATCAAAACGTCTCATCTGTGCCCATGCGCAGCCCCCTTTAACCGTGACACTAACAAAACACTGTTTGCATTGCATCTAATCATACATTCGAGGGGATTTAAAACTCGTAATTTTTCTCATTTAAGTGAAATATTTGTGTTCATTTTATTCTTATTTATTGTATTTATTTATTTGACCCAGCCAGACTAGTTTGTCCCGTCATGCTTCAGATGAGGACAATGTTTTAGAGGAGACAATATATATTAAATTGGGGAAGCGAAGTTACTGTACTTAGTCTCTATGATTCTGAGTTATTAGTGTTTTGTTTTCTCATTTTAGGCCCGAGGGACAACACAAGTTCAGAGGACCACTGCTTCTCCACATGCACCAGCGACAGAGGCTCGCCCACAGGCTCGGAGCCGACCACGGACTGCAACGACGAAACCGAACGGGGAACAGGCCGAGACAGCAGCCTTACAGACGACAACGAGGACGCCGTCGCGCCCAACACTCGTGACGCGCCGTCGGTGCCAGACGCGTCTCCAGAGCCGAGCTCCCACCGGAAAAAGAAGACCCGGACCGTGTTCAGCCGCAGTCAGGTGTTTCAGCTGGAGTCCACGTTTGACGTGAAACGGTATCTGAGCAGCTCGGAGAGAGCGGGCCTGGCAGCGTCTCTCCACCTGACAGAGACTCAGGTCAAAATCTGGTTCCAGAACCGGAGAAATAAATGGAAGAGGCAGCTGGCGGCGGACCATGAGGCCGCGCACGCCCCAAGCTCGTCGCAGCGGATCGTCAGGATCCCCATCCTGTACCACGAGGGATTAACACCCACTGCGTCACTGGGCTTCAACGTGAGCGGACACCCAGTGTCTCCGCCGCTCGCGGGCTTCTCCGGCTCTCTCGGCTACCCTCTGTCCTCGTTCGCTCACTCCCTGAGCATGTTGAGGTCACAGATGACCGGCTTGGTGTAAAGACTGACACGCGAAACTGTTTAGCAGCACACAAGTCACACAAACCGTGCAATAACCCACAAAACTGCATTAAACTGGTGAATGCATCCAAAGAGATTCTGATTATAAAACACGTGAATTATTGGACTGTTTCTAAGCTTCTGCAGGAGTCTTTGCCCTGTAACAAATAACAAGGGCCACGGGGGAGAGTTCATGTACTGTATGTTTGAATACACATATTTTTGCAAACGTAACTTTATATTTAAAGCCACATATTTTCCAACTTTGTCACTTTTTTCACATAATAGATGAATAAAAACGAAGCACAAAACAGTCTGCTCGTCTGTTGTTTCTAACGACCCCACAGGTGTGTGTTCATTTCGGTCAGCCAGTGTTTACAGAGACGAGATGTGAATCTATGTGTTCTGCGACACCACGAGAAGAGTCCGTGCAGGTGCAGGCCATCAGAGCATCTGTGCAGTTCACAGCTACAGACATTTCTGTTCGTTAAAAGCCAAGACTGTGTTTTCTGCAACTTGTCGAGATATGAGGAGATGCACTGGTCATGCAAAACAGGAGCCCGGACACATGGAAGAAGAATTAAGACATATTATGGCAACACTTTACATTTAAAGCTAAGTTCTTTCCAGCTTTATCCACCAGGCAGCGAGGTGTACCAAATAGAATAGAGAAGATCAAGGCGCTAGGATCAAATTATGTTCATGAATTTAAGCTTTTTCTCCAAAGTCAGGTGCAACTTTAATCACAACGAAATTCAGTTTCCGTACATTACAAAAATAGAAACTTCAGAGTCGTTAGTAAGTTTACAACTCACTAAAGTTGGGATTTTTCATATTCGCAAATACTTAATTTAGCAAACAAATAAGATTAGATTTAAAATACAATAAAAAATGACTTTCTAGTGCAATGTTATAAAGTTTTTCTGTTCTTTTGAAACCATTTGTCCGACCCGACAGAGAGAGCCTCACATGACGTCTTTAGTGTGAAGTAAGTAACAGTTTCATTTCTCTGTCCTTTTCCTGCGGGACACCTGCGGGGCTGCGGACCCCGAGGCTCCTTGCAGCAAACGTATGACGGTGTATGAGAAGATGAAAGTCTGATCTGCGCGCGGGGTGAGCGGAGCAGAGGGAGGGCACTACGCCGCTCTCTGCCCTCCATTCTCCTCCCATCCTCTCGCTGTTATTGGCCCGAACTCCGCGCTCCGCTGGACCAATCAGCGAGGACAAAGAGCGCTCCATCCGGTGCGTGCAGTCACAGTGCAGGCTGAGCATCGCCAGCGCAGCAGTGTGTGCTCAGTGGCCGCTGCTATGGTGAGGTTAACGTCCAAGTTTCTGCTTTAACGCGAGCACGTCACGGAAGTAAACAACAGCGGAGAATATGAACAAAGTGGACGTACCATGCCGACCCGCCGCCTCACTGAAATTCACAATTGACAACATCCTTAACCTGAAGACAAGCGGGAGGAACCGTGGCAGCTGCGACTCCCCCGGACTGCACGATGACTCGTCCACAGCGATGCGTAAAGACGGTTTCCAGAGTCACCACGAGGAGCACGCAGCGCAGCAGAGGCAGAGGCAGAGGCAGAGGCAGGCCACGGGCGGCGGGCTGAACGAAAGTGGTGAGGAGCCTTTGCTGACTTTCTGGTTGTTGCAGGATGTGTAGCACATGCGATCAGTTCACTGTGTTCACGACCACGCATGAAGTCGTACTTTAGTTAGGCCTGGTTGGTGGGTTAAACAAGTGTGATTTCGTTGCAGAGCTGACCAGAGATTGCAGCGGAGCAACGGAACCGGTGGTCAGCAGCCGCGGAGACCTGAGGAAGGAGGCGGAGGTGCGCTTCGAGAGCGGGGACAGCAGCTGCGACGACAGCAGCTCCACCACCACGACCGCGGAAGCCCACAAAGGAGGCAGTCCGAGCAAGAAGAGCAAAATGATAACGAAAAAGAAGACTCGCACTATTTTCTCCAAGAGACAGATTTTCCAGTTGGAGTCTACCTTCGACATGAAACGCTATCTGAGCAGCGCGGAGCGCGCCTGTCTCGCCACTTCCCTCCAGCTCACGGAAACCCAGGTGAAAATATGGTTTCAGAACCGCAGGAATAAGTTGAAGCGGCAAATCTCCACAGAAATCGACGGACCCGTTAGCGATTTCCCCGAGACTGGAAAGCCGGTGGTGGTGGTGGGGCAGCTGCCGGCCTTGTACAAAGAGAGCAACCTGCTGGGGCGGTGCGTGCTGCCCGTGCCCCTGCCCGTGGTGTACCCGGGGAGCAGCACGCCTTACCTCTGCTTCTCAAACGCCAGCAAGTACTTCAGCTTGTACGAAGGGGACGTATGATATTTTTAACCATTCTTCGCGTGAAATAGACATTGCTGGTGGTCTGTTGCCAAGTTTGAAGCATTTTAAAAAGTTGGGCCGGACGAGCGGCCTTAACTGTTTTAAGAGTGCACGTACAATGACAGAAAAATAAGCTCATGCGGTATTATTTATTTTTGACGTTATGGGTTTTGTACACACCTGACACTTGTTATAGTGACACATATCAGTTTTAGAAAACATCAGGTTATTGATAATGATAGCCTGAGGGAGGCCTAGACAGCATCAGTCCCATCATTTCATTTTTATTTTACCATGGCATTTCATTATTATTATTATTATTTTTATAATTTTTATTATTGACAGCAGCATTTCAAACAGCCTAAACCACCAAAGAATTTACTATATAACCTCGCCTTGCATGCATTTCCTGTATCATAATGAATTTTGAATTACTGAAATTATCTATGTATTTAAATGAATGTAATTAACATTTTATTCAGTTTCACGCATGTCTATTTTTTCTGAGTATCATAGCCTACTATTCTTACTTTATTCCACTTTCCCTAAAGGCTCATTACACCTTTTACTGAAACTGCCATTAAAACATCTTCATTCAAGAAATATTATTACAGGATTGATTATTTTCAACTTTGTATTTCAGACAATTTATTATTACACCAGACTGCAGTTAATAGAAATACACTGCATCAGCCGGTATATTGAATAGTTTCCAGATCACCATTTGTACATGGATTTTATAGGTAAAATAATTGGTGAAGATTTACTGATGTAGACATGAGGAACAGTTAAAATAGCAAAACCAGCAAATTAAACTAATTCAGCTTTGGTCTTAGTAAATGATGCTTGGTTTTGGTGCAGTATCAATAACATAGAATATTAATTTTTACATTTTACAATTAACTTGATAAAAACTAAATAAACAAGTTTATATAAACTATAATAAAAAATAAGAAGTGAAAAAGCAACAGATTCAGGAGCATGTGCACATGCATTTATATAAACCCTATTTTCTTATTGTAAAAACTTCACAATATGTTCTAAAAGCATTATGAGAATTATGTTGTTGCTCATTGAAAGACTAAAACATTGGGGATCCAGGTAGGAGGAGGGCTGGACAGGTGTAGATGGGGTGCATCCTTTTCTGTATGAGTTATCTGCTCAGTCTCACTTCCTGAATGAGGCCACTGCCACAGACTAAAACATCAGCAGCCTACGCATCATTAAAAATGTACACAGCGGAAAATAGATGTCAACAGTTGCTAATTCTTAACAGACTAGCTAAAAGTCAGACATTAGAAAATGATCTGTGCTTAAAAAACCTCAGGCTGCAGAGTGCATTGCTATATTAACCCCCCAAAACAAAACAGGATTATTTACTTTCTCCATTTGCTGTTTCATTTTTAACACAAGTGCATAAAAAATAATTGTTTACAGTGATAAACAAGAAACAATCAGTAATAAGAGCTAAATATAATCCTGCTGTAATAAAAAAAATGTGTCAGCTTCACCATCCAGAAACGTATCATTCGAGATGTTAATGACATTAACTGCATTACGAACCAAACAGAGAAATGAGTTTTCAAGCGCGTCTTAAGTGTTAGATTTCTTGACCTGTAATAATGGCTTTTAAAGTATCTCAAATATTTGTGCTTCACAGTGTTAAATCCCAAGTTTCGATGTTTAAAACCTCACGATTCTGATCCAGAGTAGACTTTTCCGTTTTTTAATAATAAAGATACATACTGCCACTTTTTAAATATTTCATTCTGAATACAAAATGAAAATATTAAAGACACAGGCACACATCTTCATATGAGTTATGTCAAACATGACACTATTTGTTAATCATGGATCCACTGCACCGAATACTTAAGAGATCTCTGGGGTTTACATGTGCATCAATATGTATGTGATTCAGAGACATTGAATGTGTGTGTGTGTGTCTTTACAACGAATAAAAGAGGCCTGTTAAGTCCAGCAGGCTGTCTCGTGTTTCAGAGCTGCTGGAGAGTCACACCACTTTTCAGTACCCATAATCCCTAGCGGCTACCCACTCAGACATGACGACAGACAGTCAAGATGCAAGGTGTGGCCAAATGGTATAGTAGTAATGTTTAAGCTGAATTTAATGGAGACATAAACTGAAGATATCTTAAAAGGCAGCAACCTTGGACCGTTAAACGGCAGGTATTAGGATAGTTATTTCCATATTAAGCTTTATTTATTACACTCCTCTACTAAGCACATGTCACATAAATACACCAAGCTACTTCAGTGCTCGTTGTAAGAAGTGCTAATTGTTCACTGGGCTCTTTTCATTTTGTCACTCCATCTTCCTGGTCCATTCTTACACTGCTTGCCTCCTGCCTCCTGCCTCTTGCCTTGTCATTGCTCATCACAGTAGCCTGTGCATTGAAGCCTGACAGTGTGTGATTATGACTGAATGAGAGGGACCGACTAGAAGAGTGTGTAACAAGGACGGAGAGAAAAGAGGGAGAAGGGACGGCTGAGAACAAGCTGATGAGTGTGTGTTTGTGTTGGAAAAACTACAATTATGTTTGTATTTCTCCATGGGTCTGCGCCTCTCTATAGCAGAGACTGGGAGCAACAAAGTGCTGTTCCTGTTGGGTGGAGAGTGACGAGTGTGTGCGCGGACACTACGCCTGTGTAAAGCTCTCTGGCAGCTCCTTTCTGCATGACTAGATGGGGGCCCCTCTCTCAGCTCGCCAGTTACTTTAACCTCTAATGACCTCTCCCAGTCATCTGACAAAGGTCATCTCCCAAGATGATGGAAGAAATCATCCCCGACCTTATTTCTGCAATATGAAAGCACAAAAATGACAATCGTCACAAAATGTCATTAGTAGGACTAGAAAACCATCCATATGCTGACACCCGACTTTGAAAGTTCATGTCAGGTTTATTTTCTGGTAAAACCCGTTAAATTAATGTATAAGTAGCCCTGTACTTGCTCTTTGCAGTATCAGTGGGCTCTGACAAGCCGATGTATGGATTCCCCTGGGGCATCCTCGATGTGCCAGAGGGCAACCTGAGACCCGAACTACATGACACAGCACATTGTAAAGTAAACAACAAGGCTATTAGTTAGAGGGGAAACCTGAGACAGGAGGTCTGTGTATGTGTTACACTTAAAGACTCTTTGATGGCTTATTGATCTGCTAATTTAGTCCCCCTCTCCCCCAATGATGCAAATTGCTTGAGGAAATTGAAAGATGACAGAGGGGATGAAATTAGATAAAAGCAAATGGTGCAGACACAGAAACAAGAGAGTGTAGGGCTAAGGGAGGATGGCACAGGACTGGACCAGGACCAAAAATGAATAGCACAGCAAGCTAAACAGAGAAACAAATTGTTTTACAGGCTACAGAGGATAAACTAAACGTGTGTGTGTGTGTGTGTGTGATTATAATCTTGCTTCAGAACAGTGGACTACAGCCATGTGTGGAATATTTGTGAGACAATTTACCAGACGGTTGTAGTAGCTGTACTATATGTACTTTATACTGTAGAGTCTGTATTTCACTCACATGTAAAGCGAAAGGGAGCAGTTGGACAAACCATGACACTATAAAATGGTGAAATGGTAATAAACTCAGCTCCAAGTGTTGCCCAGAGTGGATTTACCATTCAAAGTGACTTAGTGCGAACTGGGATACTGAATGTCATAGTTCACTAAAAGTAACAAAACAAACCAACATATAATGCATTTACTGTAAACAGGTCAACTGCTTTATTATTTTTTTGTTTATATCTTTTTAGCACAATCACTACAGCAGCACCAGCACTTCTGTTTACACCACGCTGTGTTTTTGTACAAGAATATTGCTTGATATATCGCTGATTATATAATAATCAACACTCACACATGACAAAGTAAATATTCCTGAAATAATATTTTAATAGTATTAAAGTTTTTTGCTCTCAGCGGGTGCTTAGTTCACTTACCCCTCGGCTCTGCACCTGGTAGCCAGGCATCACCTGGGAAGACACCTGACCGCCTACCAAGTGGGTGAAGTAAAAGAGTGTTTCACGTGAGGTGGTGCAGTACCAGGTATATGAAGATGGGCTCACTTCTCTTTCTGAATTTGTCTTTAGACAGTTGTCTTTTCGTTAAAAACATGGTTAGCCATGTGTAAGTAAACTATTACACTAATAGGAGTGGATATGTTTATTCACAGGATATAATAAAATAGGTTTGCCCATTTTTGACAGAGCAGCAATTTTATTAAGTAGTAATTACATATTTACTCTGGCTTGGGAATGTCTTATGAGTTTTCTTGTGGCGCTGAAAGATATTGCTTTTTTTTTTAGCTGCTTTGTGAGATGATGTTCTGCTCTCTTCCTTTTTCCTATATCTCATTCAGACAGAGAGATGTGGAATATCTATAAATCTGCAGCCACTTTAACAGCTGTATAAAATTTTAGTCTGAACAAAAATAGTGACTAGAAACATACAAATAAATAAATACAAACACAGAGATCAAATCTATGTAAAATAACATAAATGCAATTATTTATTCATTATCTCAAACGCGCAAATTTTCTCTCTCTCACAAACACACACGCGCACATAGTGTATCAATTAAAGGGCATTGTCTCTCACGTCCTGTCCCCCTTAGACACCCTTGTCAGGGTAATGTGCCATTAATCTACCACTGCAAACACATTATTGGTAAATCAATAGGTAAGATGGAGGGATAAAGGGAAAGGAAAGAGGAGAAGGAAGGACAGGACAGAAGACAGAGAAGGGATGCTCTAAGTCTGGAAGGGAGGAGGGGTGGGTCAACACTTAGCCATAACACCAGAGAACGAGTTTCACTATGTGCCGACACAGAATACCAAATGTGGTTTCACACTGACAGTCAATAGGCACCCATTAACAACAGTTACTGCTATTGTCAGAGTATCCCATCTCTTCCTACCCTCTCCCATCATTCTTTAAAACATAATAATTTTTCACTATCTTATAAACAAATCATTCCAACTTACAGTCTGCTTGTATTTCATTTGAATGCTTTAATCCTAAGAGATTGAATTAAATTTAGGGTGATGAAAACAAGCAACATTGCTAAAAGATTTTTGTTGACTCAACAGAAATGAATGTGATGCTGGCGACAGTATGTTAGATCTATATCTGTATTAAACACTGTGCCCGCTGCTGAATACTGTGCTCACATTCGGAAAAAAATAAGACATCTATGCTAATCCTCCTCATCTCAACCAACTCATGTCCACACACACTAAAGTACGTGCACACATAGACTCAACAAGTCACAAAAACCTTTGACTACAATGGCACATGCAGCTTTCCCATGCACACCTTGATGCACCACAGGATGCGGTCATCCAGATCTAAGCGGAGCAGTACATGTATTGTGCATGTACCACAGCTGACCTGCATATAGTGACATGACACACAGCAACACCCGAAAGACCAGACACAGGTCTACTAATATTTTGAGCTTCAGTGGATGTTGTCAAACAAACAGCTTCAGAGAAACCCTCACTCAAACAATCTGAGCGGATTAATAACTGTAACATTCTACATTAGCATGCAAGTTACCATCCCTTCTGTTCATGGAGAGGTCTTTTCATCAGGGCCTTTCAATGAAACTGATGAATGCTAAAATCCACAGTAGTTGCTCTGTGGAAATGTGTATTCAAATGTGTATCTAGAGCTGCATAAACATCCTTCTCTGTATTTTTATAAACAGACATGAGAGAGTTTTGATAAGGTGTGTTAAAGCTGAGCATAGTCTTCTTAGCACTTATTGTCACAACCCCCGGCTTTGTTCTTATTGTTTCTCCTCCTTAAACCCTAGCTGTTCCACTCTCTCTCACGCACTCCTTCTTACATACATTCTCACCTGGCCTCTCTCCCCATTCTCTACTTGTGCCTGTCACTGGGAAACAACCTTTCTGCCCTGCTCGCTATTTTTTCCAGAAGATTAAGTTACTTCTTTGAATCATATTAATGTGGAAATATAAAGGATTAGCTCAAATTAGCTTAAAATAGCTGGCTGTTCAAGACAGAAATGATCCTGGTATGATAACTGAACAATAAAAATCCCAGAATGAATCCTTTTGAGCTTTGTCTTACGTGCCAGATGCGTGTATGCAGTGGAAGGCTGTGTATTTTCCATCTAGGCCTTCAGAGCTATCCCGCTAAAATTAAATGTTCTTAACATAACCTCAGCATGACAATAGGTCTAAGTGTTATTGTCATTTTACTTAACCGATCCACATTTACAGCGACAGTAACTTTTATCAACTGGAAAAAGTAATTTAACACAAGGCTCAACACTTATGACAGTTACAATCCATGTACTGCAAAGACATACAGTAGAAACGATACTAATAATCAATAATATAGGGCTGTTATTCTGTTTAACTGGATGCTCCTTCAACAATCAGTCACATTTACTGATGCCCAACTAGCAAACTATAGTATTATAATTATAAATAACACATTCAGGAAGTAATTCAAGCCAAGTTATAGCTCCAACAAGTCAAATCACTTGATTAGATATGACAGTCACAGCCCTCTGAGTATAACTTAAACCAGCAGAAACGGTCTAAAACAACATAAAAATCAATATCTGGTAAAGTCAGACAGACTTTCATTAAACTTACCATAGGTGCTCATCATTTGAAAACGAAGTAAAACTCCGTTCACGTTACGTGCTTAACTCCAGCTAGCTTAGTTAACTCCAGCTACCTTAACTCCAGCTAGCTTAACTCCAGCTAGCTTAACGTCAGTTAGCAAACTCACCGGCCGGTCACGGTGAAAACGCGTGACGTCAGCAAAGGCCAGCTAAAAGGCCTAGGGGGATCAAAGATCACGCCCAATACGGCAAACTCGACACATGATTGGTTAAAAAGCATGACAATCCAAAAAAAAAACAAAAAAAACGGTCGAGGCTTCACTCACGACACTGAAGGCTCGAGCATACGACAGCACAAAGGAGAAATCTGATTGGATAATAGTTGCTACACTGGAAGCGGCGCAACTGAGGAAGAAAGACGTAATGAAAGGACGCTAAAAGAGTGATGGGACATTTGTTAAAATATATACAGCATTAATATAAATGCATGTTAAATTATAAAGATATATTTTCCTGACGGTAGGCCACACTGTGTTTGTCATTCCACTCGTGATAATTGCGTTACTGCCCTAAAAAACATACAGAACAAATACACCTTTTATACTGTGAAGTGAGAACATCTCTAGAGCACTGTGCTCCCTTTTGGCCATTTCAGGGGATGCTCTAAGTGCTTTGTAATAGCTGGCAATCAGCAGAGATGGACAGGAACCAGCGTCTTGCCCTCAGGAAAGAAATATAAATAAATAAGATGAATAAATAAAAGCCTGGTGTCCTCACAACCACATATTGCATTGGGCATGTGTTTTATAATGAATATAGATTGAGAGGTTGAAATATTTATGGTCCGGGTGCGCTGTGAGGTGGGGGGATTGTCTAATGGTGTGAAATCGCATCCCAAGTGGACGGAAATGAAAAAGGAAAATTCCTCTTCGTCCAGAAGCTTCCAAACAAGTTCCATTTGTGATGCCTCAACTGGGATTCTGTAAACTTGCTTTTAGCAACATTCCTTTGGGATGGATTTCATTTATTTATTTTCTTTACCAGTGTTATAAACGCTATCCCAGCTAGACTGTCATTCTAGAATGTAAAGATTAATCTGGTCATTACAAAAAGCATCTGCATTTATCATGACTTCTTCATAATCCCTGTGTGACTCACCTGAAGTTCCTCAAATGCCACCATTACCTAATTTGCTGTATGAGGCCTGAAACTTACAGTCATAAATAAGTAAAGCTCTGCATTGGTCAGTGGAGAGGTGTCTGGGGATACAGGACTAAGAACAGCCCAGGGGCCAGATGAGGAATAACTGAGTAGAATACTGCAGAGGGAGAACATATTGTCCCTGACAGGAACAAACATTAGACTGATAAACAAGTGGCTCCGGGTGAGCAAGCGTTTTAGGAAGGCATGAGACAGAGTGTACAAAGTGTAAGCTGTAAGAGAGAGTCAGAAGAGATGAGCCAAGATGAGCGCCCGCTCCAAAAATAGTCTCATCGTGGCCTCTGGAGAGCTCGGAGGTTCACCGTTACTCTTACATCATTACCTGGCATCAGCCTCAAGATGCGTTGTGTCTGTGCTCTTGTATACATATGTGTGTGTGTGATATGTGCTTTAAAGAATATTTCACAGATGGATAAAAGTAAAAAGAGTAAATCTGCTGCTTTAACTGATCTTGGAATTAACTCCAGATACTAGAAAGCACTCAAATTGCTCCAGTTTGGCTCTGGCTCACCAATGCAGCTGAAATGCAATGTTCAGCAGTACATTGCACACTAATTAAGCAGAGAGAAAAGGGATGAGCACGAGACCTGAATCAACATCACTACGTTTGCCCTGCAGCACCGAGATTGTCCATTAATAATAACGTGCATGTCTCATAAAAGCGTCTCCCGGCTCTTTAGGCGATGACAAAGAAACACGTCATCTGAGAAGTGTTTTTGTCAAAGCTGCACTTCTTAACAGGCACAAAGCTTGTTTGTTGTGAGCGAGAAAATTCTTTCCGTTCTTAAAGTAAATATTTTGTCCCGCATTTGAGGGGCGGTTTGAAATGTAAGTGTTTTAAAGTGTCATTTGGGGTTATGGGACGTAGCGGAGTGCTGGAGAATATTTGAAAGAGGCAACTTCTGACAGCAGATGGAATAAAAAGTTGATAGTCTTTTGGGAGGGTTTAATAATGAATCGAGAACATGTGGACTTGCTAGAGTTAAGTACACTTAGGAGTGCACTCAGAAGTGTTGTGGAAGAGATACCAGATGACAAGTTGGGAAGAGGAGGTGCCAGGAAGATGGTTAACAAACCGCAGTTCTTGTCTCTGATTCTCTGTCGATCAACGAAAGAGATTTATGTTCACTGTAACTGAAATCACACAACCCTACAATTCCTCGTGATCCCATTAGCAGCATACATTTTTCTACATTTATTTTGAAATTTAGAGGCAGTTGATATGGATGTGTTTCATAAGCAAGAATCACTGGTTAGTGCTGGTGACTTGAGTGTTGTGATAGAGCAGTCTGAACAATCATTTTAAGTGCCTTCCACTTGTGTGTATCAACATAAAAATGTGTGTGTTTGTGTGTAGCCTCGCTGCCATCAGGAGGTTTTAATAGAGTAGTATATTCCTTTGCATTTTACATGACTTTAGGGCACGCTGCTCTCGCCTGTCTGCTTTGCTTAGATCAGATGCTCAAATTGGAGCACAGAATAGACTGCAGGTCTTCATACTAACTCGCTGTGTAATCTGTGTGTGCCTCCATGTGTTTACAGGCATGTGTGCGGACATTACATTACAGCACATGCACTATTGCATCCTCAATAATTCTTGTGAAACTGTACATGAGCATTTATTTGCTCATTTATTGCAACAAAGAAAAGCAAAATCTCATGTAAATTTAGAAACAACTGACTAGGAAGAATCCTACAACACAGAAAAAGATAGAAAAAACACAGAATAAATAAAGATCTGATGTTAAAAGACTCTGGTGGGGGACAGAGGTGGGGGACTGAAACAAATTGAGCAGAGCTTTCCCTGCCCCCACTTTTTCCATGCTGACACCTCAAATATACGAACGAAATTTTCGGGAGACAGGGTTGCTGCAGTGGGACGGTCTCTGGAGATGGTCGGCGACTCTACTCGTGAACTCTACCTCTGAATGTGTGGGGCAGGTCCAGGGCATTCTAACCGAAGTCTTGTCCGTGTGTGCTGGTGACATCTTTATGATGTCACATGACAGTTAAACAATAATAATCATAAGTGATACTTTATGGATGTTGGATTGTTGGAAAGCTGCCAGACGTAGTGGCAACTATACTACAGGGTTTTAGTGTCTTGTTAAAGACACCGCCACGTGTAGCTTGCCGGGACTGAGAATCGAATTGATCACCCTTGGGTTGGACCAAAACTGCTCTACCCACTGAGCTATCATGTAGCCACTGAGTACCTTCAAAATCAGGCTGTGTCATCATCAATGATGACAAAATTAGATAATTATATATTGTAAAAGTGCTCTCGCGAGAATTGAGAAGTCAAACGGTGACAGTGTTGGATACGATTATGCAAGCCGACAATGCAAATGTCCTCCTTAAAGTGTAAAGTTGGAAAAAGTCAGTAAAAATGAAAATTGATTAGATGTCAATAATGAATAGTAGTATTTTGTAAAAATAAAAAGAATCTGGTTTGATAAATGAACGGAGTTTATTCTCTCTGAAGCCTTAAAGTTAGGCTGGTTTAGTGATGGTGTTTCTGTTCCATGAATGTGTTGTACAATTGCTTGGCAATTGTTCTGTTTCTGTTTCATATTAAAAATGAATTACCTTGTAAACCAACAAGGGTCAAAATAAATAAATAAAATTAAATATGTGTTGTCTTGTCAATAATTCCTTTGGCTGTAAATAAAACTATTACCTATTTTTTTCCAGAAAAGTTGCAGATCAGGCTGGCGCTAAATTGAGTAATGCTAACCAAGCACTGGTTTGTGTTTCTTTCACTCTCTCTGACGTGTCCAAATAAACACAGATGCATTTCTCTGTTTTCTATTCATGATGCATTCTTTAGAGAAGCCAGTTTAATCATTTAGCACTCCATACTTTAACAAAGAATACTTCTTTCCATTTCAGGCTCAGATCTTCGGTGATATTTGCTTATTCTTGGCACAGAGACACACACACACACAGCTACAACAAAGGAGGAACGCTATTATTGTGGGACTGTAGAAAATTACATGTTCAGTTTCTTTGAGGAAAATGAACATGTGTAGAGCAGCTGACTGAATATCGTCCATCACAGACTGGATGACATGCTGCAAATTAATATGTCGGCACCATAAACAGATCACAGCTGTCCCGAGCTCCTTATCTTCATAAACAAAGAGGTGATCTATTTTCAGAGCTACCGTGACGAACAAATATTATACTTAACAAGAAAACGGCAGCAATAACTACTGTAGCATGCAGACTCACTGAGCACTCAGAAAGCCAGAAGAGTGACTGACTCTCACGTTTCCACACGAGAGAGCAGTGAACTGGACTGTATGACCAGAGAGAGAGAGACGGGAAGAAAAGGAAGAGGGGGGAGCGGGCGGTTTGGCTTCACGGCACATATAAAGAGAGCAGATGGAGACAGGGACTGGAAAACATGGTTACTGTGTTAATAAGAGAGACAAGAGGGAAATCCAGATTAGCATAAGGACGGCTACATTAGAGCCGACTGCGTTTGACAGAAATGCCGTTAGAGATTATGTTGCACTGTGTTTGTGACAATATTTCACACAGCATTTGTATGGTGAAGCCTGTAAATGGGTGTGGGAGCGTGCGCTGCTATGTACGTCTGTGTTTGAGAGCATTTGTGTATGTCTTAACTTAATGCAAAATTAATGAGAGCTGCCCGGCTCGCCTGAAGAAAAGTGCAGCCAAATCCTCTCTTCCCTACTGACAGGGCGAGGAGTGAGTGAGGAACTATTAAAACTGAGTAATCGCCCACAGGATAGACATGTCAGACAAAGGTGCAATTCAGACTGAGGAAATCAGCTCTAAAACATGATGAACAAAGACACACAGGAAGACATTTAGATATTAACATTTAGATGTGGGTCAAGTTAAAGGATATGGCGATATTACATTTATTTGTCAACATATATATAATAAAGGTAAAGACCAGTTATGCAACAATACATTTGTACTGTGTGTGTTGCCTTTTAATGCTGAAGAATTGAACATGCATCCTTCTGCCTGTGTATATATACACAGAGTTTTAGGTGTTGCTTATTTAATATCAGCACGACCTCTGGTAGCTTTTCTATTTTGCACTGAGCACCAGTCTGACCACCTAAAAATATCATCTGCACGCAACACTTGCTCCCTTCTCTCCTCCCATCTTCACACTAAACGCAACCCAATTCACAGAGTCCAGGTAGAGTTACTGATAAATATTAGATGGGATACTTTTATTGCATGGAACATGTTGTGTTTGTTGCCTGTAGTTAGGCAGCAAACCAGAGGGTGGAAAAAAACGCAGAACAAAGGAATGTAAGCTAAAAACACACTCGAAGAGCAACGTGAATAGTATGCATGCTTTGAGATGCAAAAAGAAGGAGAGGACTGCTGCTCGGCCTTAAATACTGTCTGGATTTCACCTGGAGTGATCAGATGTTTCGTCCTCTTCGGATCGCTCAAAAGCTTTTAACAAATGTGGCAGCGTCTTCCTGATTCAATCAATATTGCAAGCGTGTTGTGAGGATAAATAAATAAGTGAATAAAACACATTTCCAGGCTGAAATGCTCTTACAGCTGCAGAGTTTCCATGTATGCCCTCTGGCTGAGCAGCAGAGGAACATGTGTCCCATTACAGAGTAGGAACGCACAGAAACGACAAACCCAGCTCTGGATAAAAATGAAAACCGTTCCTGCAAGACTGTTGGAAATCAACCGTCGTAATTATCAGACATTGTTTTTTTTATCACGTTTTCACTTTGATTCTCTTCGTCTCTAACCGTGTATCAGGTTACAGATGGGCTGAGGGTGATTTCATCTGTCCTGTGAAACCCATCCACCCGATTTATTAGGATTTCATGAGCTACATGTGTGTGTATCTGTGTAAAGTGAGAGAGACCAGAACAGTGAGAGAAAAAGAGTGCGTCTGCATCTTGATTTATGATGCCGTATTGGTAATCAATATGGTTCTTTTAAGTCATGTAGAAGCCGTGATTGATACTTGGAGTGGTCAGCATATGGGCTGAGAACTCGAGCTGTGAGTCTGACCGTTCCCATATGGGTAACACTATCTGAGGCGATGCCAGTGCATTTATTGTTTGTGCTCAAGTGAATTAGCTGCAAATATAATTGTCAAAAAAGTGCAGACTTTATACATCTATACAAGAAAGCACAACATTCCTCAGCGACTGCAGCAACATCTGAAAACTTAAAGGTCCTCTCTGCGATTATTCAGCTTCTGGGGGTAGCATACAGATTAGTTTAGGGGGGTGTTTCTTGTTTCTCTTTGATGTGCAGGTTGATTTGACAGCAGGGTTAGATGAAGATCATACAGAGCCCTCTCTTTGGTTGTCTGTCAGCGGACAGAGACAAGACTCCCTGCGACAGACATACTCTACCTCCAGCCAGGCACAGGAATAAAGGTAGCTATTTTGATTGAGCTTTGATTAAATGTTGTTAACAATGCTGAGAACGGGTTCGGCCTTTTCCCAACTTGGCCGTCATACGAGTTGAAGGGGCACGGACAAGGACTACAAAGAAGTCCCACTTGTGGTTTTGGAACATAAGAAAAGCTCTTCTCTACGAGAAGCTTCTGGCAAATTAAGCTGTCATGTCTTGGGTTCAAATTTATTTCATTATAGTTTCAAAGGAGATCCAAGACTTATAAAACACAGTACATGTACGTCAATGCAATGTTTCTCTAAATAAAATCAATTATATGGTTCATGTTTTAGATAATTAAATTGTTTCAGTTTGATTTCGTTGTAAATTTACACACGGCAAATTGATATTTTCAGGCCTTTGTAGTTGACGTGGAGGTAGCGTTGCTCTGACATACGTTACCAGCCTCTGAAGCTGATCCAAATTAGAAAGGAATGTTTCATCCAGGTTGACGAAAGACAACAACTGCTCTCATCTTATCAGCACTTGGTGATCAGGATATCCATAACCTGGGGGTTTTAGCTCTGGACTCAAATAAAGCAATGCACAACTGCGATAAAGTCATTTTTATGCACACAATAAATTCAAGCATAAGTTCCAATAATCTAAACAATGAGCAAACAACTACTTACAGAAGCTGATGAAGGACAAAATGGCTCTGATGTGATAAAACCCAACCAATCATCTGTTTTTTGAACTTTAACAAGGTAATATTTGAGGGATATTTTCAAAAAGTCCGTTTTTCAGTTTTTTTATTTACACGCTGTAGTCTGTTACATTCAATTTTATTTACTGTTTGTATTAACTTAATGTACCTAAACCTAGTGAGAGTCTATTAAATGCATTTCTTTACTGTTTACTTGATTATTATTGTGGCAGTACTAAAATCTTATTTGTATAAAACTGAATGTAAGAACAAAAATGTGTTGAGAAGAGATTTAAGACAGTTTGCGGATACAAATCCCAGACTGTTCCATATTACAGGAGCTAGAGCTAGAAAATGTAGGGCCGCCACGAGTTTAGCAATTTGAACAGGGCACAAACACGATAATTTGTCTGGTTATTTGAGAGGCCTGGTGGACCTGTAATAGACAAACAGCTCAGTGATATTTAAAGGAGCCAAACTGTGCAGCACCTTATTCAAATGATTTTACCATCAATCCTAAACTTTACAGGAGAGCCATAACACAGGCAGCACTCTACCATGATTTGCCACAAACATCTAAATTCTATTTGAAAAATTACTTTTTGGTGAATTGTACAGAACTTATTCCCATCAGTGCTCGAAATTATTACAGTGGGCTCTTTAAACTAGTGCAGATCTACACTAATTTCACAGTTTATCAAATACACCTCTATAAAAATTATTATGCTCAGTTTTGAAAAAGAAAAAAATTGTTCAAGAGTATTAATTAACTGGATTAATATTTTAAGACTTTACTAACAGATGTCACAAATGCAGGCCAGTGAGGGCAGAATTGATTGCAGGAGTGTCCTGGTTCTAGCCAGTGCACCTATTAAACTGACTTACTGACAAGTCATTGCTCTCTCCACAGAAAAGTGTGTTTCTCGCCTGGACTACTACAGACTGTCAACATTACAATTACAACATGTACAGTTTGCAAAACAAACAAAAATATATATCCAATATAACAGCATGTAACTTAAGTTTGTGGGTTACATTTTAATTCGTATAATACAGTAGCTCAAACTGCAAAATACTACAAAACACAGAATCAGAGCAGCACAATTCAAAGTTCACCAAACGCAACAACAAAAATGTGAAAAATGCCTCATCTTACATGTCTCACAAGTGCTCTACTAGGTGTCTCATTGATTATTTAGGACTGAAACTGTAACAAAAAGCCATCTGAACAGGCATATGCACACACACACATACATATCAGATCTCACAGGCCTGTATTTCATGTCCTGTGCTGCACTGATTGCAATAGATTTCAGATGAGGATCAACACTTTGAAACTGAGTCTATGACCTGAGGGCTGAAAAGAAAGAAAGAAAAGACACAGAGAGAAGAGAAAAAAGAACTGGTTGTGAAAATCCCTTAAAAAAAAAGTGGTTAAACACAACAGGAGTGCACAGAAAAGCTTTCAGTCAATCTGAACTGTGATGCTGGTGTGAACCTTATATCTACGTAGTTATAAAAGTCATGATAAATTGCTTTGGCACATCCACAACTCCTTGTGCTTTGCTGTGCAGGAAACCTGTGTGCAAGAAAGATGTATTCACAACTTGGCATTCATAATCCAATCTGTCACTGATTTAGCTGTCTGCTGCCCAGGAGCCAGGCAGGCGCTACGGGATACCCCATCTAACACTCTGCTTTCCCACACTGGGACAGTGGTACACCAGGATACCCCCGTGGGGCTGGAGCTGTGCTGGAGTGGACCGATCACCTTAGTCTAAAGTGACATGTCAGCTTAACACACACATGCACATGCACTGCAGGTAGTGTACATGACAAAGGTTTGGAGGCGATACTGCATCTGTAAGGATATGTGCTTTGGCCTGTGGTGTAGGATATCGTCCCTTTAGGGGCTGGAGGTGTGTGTGTGTTTGATCTGCTGTATGTGTTTCTAAGTTTCTGTGACTGAGAGAGATTGAGCGTTGCATGTTTTGGCATGTTCTCCAGCATGTAACAGAGACGAAAAGGCTCTTACAGATATATTTTACTGCCCAGAAACGGTACATTTGAGCAGACTGAAAGACATTCACAATCATACAAAGCAGACTGAGGAAATACTCGCTGGCATTAATCCTCAGGCAATGAATTTAAATTACATTTGCCTCGATGTCTGGATTATCATCAACATGATTTTCACCACCGTCTTTCAAATGTTCTTGGCTGTAGCCTCGGGCTCTTTTCTTTTTGTTTCTAAAATACCAATCTTCTATTATTGTTTTTATACAGGGCTCACGATCTGAAAATACACCACTGTGAGGAATATTTAGAGTAATGGCTCCTCCCAAACCCTCTTTGGCCTCTAAGTGAGGGAAGAAGAACAACCTAGCGAGCATAACCTAAAACTGTAGCCTGTAGCCAAATCCTCGGACTTAACAACCAAAAACTAACAGAAAAACATCCTGGGTCCAGGGGTCATGGTACCTAGGGGGTATTGTTGTTCTCTGGATCTCTCGCCTCTCGCCCTCCATAATGAATATGAGAAGTCTAATAGACCCCCAGGCTGACCTTCAATAAGTGCTCCACGCTTGAAAACATGAATTGCTGTCTTCAAAGCGCTGCCATTTCCTGAATGTTGCCCTTTCATTCGATGTGCGAAGTGTGTGTGTGTGTGTGTGTGTGTGTGTGTGTGTGTGTGTGTGAATGGTTGAAACTAACACGGCAGAGGTGACTGCCCCCTCAAGCAATGAGGAGAACCAGTGGATTCCAGACTCAAACAAATTTCAACAGTCACAATTACTCATAATTGCGGAGTAACGCAGAGTGTACGTGAGTGAAAAAGAGAGCCACAGACTGACAAACTTAATAAAAGACTAAAATAAGTCTGGTGACCTAGTGGGAAAAATAGAGGAAGGAAGACGGTGAAACAGGATCTTTGGGGAAGGTTTGGCACTGATAAAGTTTTGACTGTGGCAGCAACAACTCTGCTTCCTGAAGAAACCAAAATGAAGACATAAGAAAATCTGTCAGCGATTTCTTTAACAGTTCTACTAAGATTCTAATGGGCAAATGATTTCTGGGCAGGATTTGCTGTTACCTTTAATCGTAGCTCATAACAATAGGTCCAAAACGAAACAAAGTTTTCTCTTGAACCCTATAAATGATTTCAGTTAAATGTGCACTTTCACAGGCTTCCTCACACAGGACACAATCAACTGCAATTAATCTGATCAATGGAATGTTAAACGGCGTACAGGATATGCTGCGGCAACACTAAGTGCCCTCGAGCCCCAATGAGGATATTCGACGTGATGGAGAAAAACCATGTCCCCACTTCCTCAGGGGGCTAAATCTCTCCCATGTTAGATAAATTAGTCTGGGTTAGTACCTGGACTTCCTATAGTCAACTCACAACCTTTTGATCTCTAACTACGGCAAAATGGATCCAAGCTGATGAATTTGTACGCCCTGGTTATGATTGATTATGTGGGTGCCACGGACGGAAAGGCCTGTCACTGTTTATTTTGAGGATTTTTTCGCCTCAGCAAGTCAGTTTCTTTCAATAAAGTTGGATTGCAGTGGAAACAGGATCAGGATTAGAGAGAAACGTCAGAAAAGTAGATCCATGACATACAGGCATGCAAACACAGGAGGAGTCATTGAGTGTAGCTGGAACGCAGTGACTGTGTGTGTGTGTGTGTGTGTGTGTGTGTGTGTGTGTGTGTGTGTGTGTGTGTGTGTGCGCGCGTGAGGGATCGTGAGACAATGAAGGGTTTGGGAGTGGCACTGAGTCTGAAGTTAAACGATGGCCCTAATGAATGAGCCTGTAATGATCTTGTCTGCAGTGGCTGATTCCCAGTGAGACCAGTGAGCCAAGCTGGAGGCCACCACACACACACATACACACACACGCACACACACACACACACACACACACACAGAATTAAACAGAAACACATGGTGACTGTGTACATGTGTCTGCTGTGTGCAGGACACACTAAGAGCATAAAATTACTTCACACCCGACGCACACTTTTCCTTTTCCTTTGATGCCTTTTCACAATACGCATCAGAAAATAGCTTCCTATTTATGTCCGTGACAGATTTACAGGACCTTTGCCTACACAGTCAAGATGCAGTGGCCTGTTTGATCCATTAACATCTACACAGATAAGTACATCAAGGCAAGTAGGAGAGAATTCAAAAGGTGGACACCTTGGACGTTGCTTCAGCCCCCCCCCAGAATGATCCCAAGCCCCCCTAAAATTAAAGTAATAATAATAACTATTTTTAAATATATATCCATACATTTCATACACGATATGACTGAGTGCAGCTACACACTTCACATATATCTCTGTTTGTTAGCGAGTTTATCCACTGTTCCACAGAAAGAAGAGGGAGCGCCACACATCATAATCATCACGACGCAAACCACATGTCTCCGATGGATCAGCTGGTGGATTTGAACGCTGACACCGGCGCACATCACGGCCCCCAACAGACAGACGCACAAACACAGCAGCTGCCCACCGACGCAGAGAGCGGCGCAGCTATTGTCCTTTTTGTTTGTTCACTCCTGTGAGGCTTAGATTTGGTTACGGTGTCAATGATCATTTTAACAAGGAAAATAAAAATAGTTATAAAACAGAGGATGTATGTATGAACACTACCAGCCAAATGTTTGGACACACACAAAAATGAGCATGTTTGTGAAAGAAAAGCAGATTTCATTAGAAATTGTAGACATCAATGTGTAGACATTGTTCATACTGTAAATGACTATTGTAGCTGAAAACAACTGTTGTTAAAATGAATATTAACTGTATATAAATTCTGCAAACACTAGTCTTCCACTGTCTTCTACTGCATCCCAGCTTTGCTAATGCACATTTAACTGATCATTAGAAAACTATGTGTAATGATGAGAACTGAAAACGAGTATTTTTTTCTTAAAAACATGATCATTTCTTTTAGGCTCTTGAATTCTAACACCACTAGAAGATACAGAAAAATGATATCACGCTGCCCACTACCTATTAATCTAATCCATCACCACGGGCCACAAATACACACATACTTACTCTTGTAATTCTAACAAAATCAAAAAGCACTCACTACGCCACATCCTTTCCTTCGTCTCCGTTTCTTTATTCCTCTCTGCCTGTGTTTGTTATACAGATAAAAGTGTTAAGTACTGTCACGTGAAGTGATTGTAATGAAACTGAAAAAGTTGTTCATGCTGCTTTTGTCAATCAAGCCTACAATTAAAACACAGCAAAATACTTGAGTCTGAAATCTGTCTGTCTAGTCTAGTGACAGATACAGTCTCTATCTGTCCAGATAGAGACAGATAGAGACTATCACAGATAGAGGCTATCACACAGCATCAGTCCAATCACCTGCAGCATCCAACCCTTATGAGACTTCTAATAGAGGCAAGTGTCGAACCATTAAAAGACAAAGATGGCTCCTCAGTGATGCCCCCTCAAATTAGGGAATTGGGATATACCCTGTATGCGGGTCTGTAGAAAGTGGTAAAGGGTGTGTTGTGTTCATATATTCCTGTGTGTGTGTGTGTGTGTGTTAGTCCTCACATTAACAAAGAGTGCGGGTATGATTTACACCCTGAATAAACACACTAAATAAAAAATAAATATAATTTCATTGACTTTCAATGCCTACACCTTTTCATCATTCTAACTTTAAGCCCCTCCCCTCCCCCCACCAGTGTAACCATGGAGATGACCAAATGCATATCATATGCATGCATGAGTTTGTGTGGCTTAAGCGCTCAGGGCCGGGCGGCAGGCGAAGGGGGGAAAGTGGGTAGAGTGGGGTGCGACACAGAAATGTGTTCTACTTAAAATGCTAATTTTACATATTTAATGCCATGGAGCAGTTCCTATTGGGATATGAAGGAAGAATCAGTGAAGTGAAAGGAGTAGGGGGAGAGCATTTAGACACTCGACTATCCTACATGAGGGAGGGGTGAGGGGGACAGTAAAAGCACAAATTCCCCTCTCTCCACTTAACTCATTATTCATCTGTTTGTACCCTATCCACTCTGCTTCTCTCGTGTTCTCATCTCTCTTTCTTTTTCAGTGTCCCGAGCCTCCTTATATAATTGAGTGTTGCTGATTCACTGACAGTGGCTCGAACCATTTCAATTCAGACTGACAGTCTGAACCAGGGAGATTCCTTGACTTGTTGCTGAAAATACACATTTTCCTTATGATACTACATATCATACAGAACAGAATAGCATAACAGAGAGGTAATAGTTAGAAAATATTTCTTATATGCTGTATAACCCATGCTACATCCATCCAGTTCTCACTATTAGTTCAATGTCCCAGAGTTCTCTTGAGGTCTCCTCCTGTTGTGCTCTCTGACCCCAGTTAGCATGCAACCATCAGTGTTTTCATGGTTGATTACAGCTGTTCCTGGATTACTCCCGTGTTGTTTTTGGGGCTAAAGGTAAAATCAGATTAACTCGACTTGGGATCTGTGAACTCAGCTGGAAGACCAGAGGGTTGGTTCTCATGGAGAGATGATGGACACATACATCCATGGAGCAATGATAAAAAAAAAACTCACACACACACACGAACCAAGATAACATGTCGGGAGCTAACACAATGGAAAGTAGTTCAGTTGGTTCCATCACACTACATTAATGCTTCATAGAAAACAAATCTACCTAATTTAAATGTTAGTCACCATAACTGTGAAGTGTAACTATGTAGTCTAATGCCTGATGAATAATAAGTTCGTCACAGCGTACAGATAGCTGGTGCACCTTTGCAGCAAATGACCAGTCACAGCTATGTCGTAGCAAACAACAGCTTGTAGATGTGAGAGAATCTGTATTGACACAGGCAAGTTAATGTAATGGTCAAATCCCATCATGCTAGATACCGTCGATATTTGATCAATCTGCCCATCCCCCCTAACACATCAGTCCAGAGGCCATCAGCAAAGCTCTTTCAGAAAGAGTCAACCCCTGAATCCTGAGCTTGCATTGCACTCACAGGTTGCCTCTGTTCTGGCGCTCAGTGTATCCTGGGAGTCCTGGGTCTCTCTGGCTGATGATGCCCATGGCTGGCTGGAGGTATTGACAGTCTCCTACACTGACAGCAAAGCAATCTGCTTCCAGAGTCCCTGGGCTCACAGTGGGTGTGTATTCGCTTTTGTGTGTGTGCGTGTGTGCATTTAACGCAGTCAACTGCCTCTCAATTTCCAATACTTTCTGCGTGAAAATGTGGAGTTAGTTTAACCCAAAAGCCCCCTCAAGCAGCGGATCTAGGATCTCGGAAATGGGTGGTCTGCCTGGGTAGGTCTGCATGGATTATCAGTCTACAGGCCCAATCATGGTAAAAAGTAGGCAACAATCCGGTGTTTTTTTTCTTCACTGAATCTTTACAAATTATTATTTCCTCTTCATGAGTAACCCTGCTCCTGGTGACATCTTATCTGGCTCACTAGTAGCACTGTCACCATTGTAGACTGTAGTGAGCGTGCCATCTTGCCAGTCACAGACATCCTTAATGACTATTTTAGTCTGAATAAGGACAAATAACATAATATAAAACTGACAGGTTAACCTTTTCAATTATCTCATAGCCGTGAGGAAAAACAAAGCACACTGTTAACGCGATGTGGCACGAAGACAATTGAAATATCATTGCTCTCATATCCTGGGGCCGGCACACACTGTATCTCCCTGAGATACTGCAGAAAAATGCCCAAACAAAACAGCTGGAATTCCAATCTTGTGCATGTTTGTAAAGTTCAACTCGCCAGTGTCAGTACAGTCGTATGTCCCAAAAGACAATCAGCCATGAGGAAAGCACACACACAAATCTCCCTGAGTGGCCTGGTAGACACACAAAGTTTCTCCAATCCTCCCACAGGCACCAGTCCAGTCCATGAGGTCATCGCCTGCCGAGACCCAGGATTATAACTCCAAAGGGACCCTTGGAAGCATGCGGTTATACGTTCTGACAGTCCAGCAGCCTGATTAAGCCCCCTGTTAGCTAATGCTAATGCTAAGCTAATATTAGCTTTGTTGTCAGGCTAAAGGTGCCTTTTTAAATTGCCCCGCCAGGCTGAGGTAGAGTCGGCTGAGCTAAAGCTATGCTTTTTTCCACCAATACGCCTCCGTACTTCCTTTACAAATGACTTAACTGGGTGTGAGAGATTCATCATCATGTAATTAGCTCAACGCACTGAGCTAACAGAGGATCACTTTGGTCTAACACAGGATTACAGATGGTCATATGCAGAGGATTTGGCTTTCACTAGTTTGGAGGTTGAAGGGAACAAGACCGAAAAAAGAAACACAATCTCAATGCTTCGGCCTAGTCTCAAGATACCTCACCAACTAAGCTGACTGCACAGCGACTGTTTAAACACACCGATATGTAGAAGTAATGTAATTTTCAATAAACCAATTTACTATTATTTGATAACCTGAACTGTCATTTTTTTTAAATTCTCAAACGCATGCATGTGTTGTTCTCATGACTGTGGAATGTGCATCCATATGCAGTTTAAAAGGTTTTGTAGCATTTGAATAGTTTTAGGTAGATTTTAAATTCTGCTTCCTGACTTCCTTAAATTCTGAAAACAACAATTGTCACTCTGTCCTACGTTTTCCACTATTAGTATAATGAAGAAGCAAAACCTTTTGAGTGATGGTAAACCAAAAGTCAGCAAAGTCTTTTTGTGTTAGTATATCGAATCTGTTTGAGTTGCCCTGCTTGACAGCAACCCTGCAACGTAGATGCCACTTCTCTCCGTCTCTCTCTCATCCTTGGAGTGGGTACTCGGTGGTTTTAACATCAATTAAAATCCCTGCGCCACTTGCTGAGCTGCACTGTGCACTGTCACATTGTGTTGTGTGATCTCGCCGTGTGATGAGCATTGACAAAAAGCTCCATAGAGTTTCTCCGCAACACACACACATTCACAGAGAAAAACACTCTCTCCTCTCGCTTTCCCTCCCTTGCGGTATGTAAACATGCAAACGTGTCTAGCATACAGCCCTTGTAACAAATGTGCTTGTGTATACACATTTAAACTAAAGGGTCATGCATGCCTGCACAAGCAAACACAATTAACAAATAATAAGATTTGGCTGAGAAATCAAACATAAAAGTGTTGTTAGATGGGAGATGAGACAAGAGAGAGAAAGAGACTTGTGTGAGAGAAATCAACCATCGTCATCTTCATCAGTATGAGTTCTCCGCTTCATTCTCCCTGTCCTAACACATCGCCCAGTAAACAGGCTGAGGCCAATGGCTCAACTCAACGCCACCACGTGTTATCCCAGATTGTCTACTTATGCCTGCCTGGGTCTAATCAGCTTTGACAAACCAAATATCTCTGGAGAGTTTATGGCACTTGGTTTGACTTGTCAGTTGACTGCTAACTATGCAGCAGATTGCTCGGCTTTGAGGTCAATAGCTTTCCTATTGTCATGTAATACTGGCATGAATCAAACACCAGTGGGATTTGTCTACTAGTAATAGTAAAATGGGAAACAAAAAGGACACAAAAATGTAAAATCCAGATCTTAAGACTTAACAAACCCTAGTGTACTGCAAAATAATAAATATTCCCAACCATTTATTAAAAAGCCCGGCTGACAAAACTACTTTATTTAGCTATATAATCAAATCATGCTGTTGTCAAAACAAACAGTTTTATTCCAACATGAGAAGTGTAATATTACTATCAAGATGGCTGTGTGTGTTCAGTGATGCTGACAGTGTGTTCACTGGTGCATTCACGTAGTCTTGCATGACAGCTAAAGTAGCTCCGTCTAACGGCACTGATGTTCCCTGCCATTTGCCTTCAGGGCCTTTCCTCATTCTCTCTCTTCCTCGCTGACTTTTAAAGTGTGTGTTCTCCCCAAGGAAATATGACCAACAAAGCTTAGCTTTAGGAAGCGCGAGGCCACTGATCTCAGTGTCTGTTTAGTGAGTTATCGTGGTCCTGCCAAAGTCTTCTGCTACTTTACACGACGTTCAGTAAAATGCAGGATGAAGGGAAGGTGGGTGAAGTGGGGGTTAAAATGTTCTCGTTTTCAAATGGAAAACTCTAAGGCACTGTTCGTGGCTAAAACTGGGTTCATATTAGACAAAAGGTGATGAACACAGTTCCACTGTGCATACTTATGGCAACGGCACATACATAGGCTTCTTTAGCTTGCATAGTTCATCAACTATAATAAAAACATGTGATCCAGGTTGTGAGAAAACCCTAAATTGAAATGAAAACATCTTTTTCTTCCATATATGAATGTCTCTTTGGAGTACTCAAGTAAGGTTAATGTTCTCCCCACTAATTATCAATTAAATTGCTTTTAATTTTGTGCAAATGGATTAATTTCA
>JAUMHF010000001.1:17617286-17646942 GCA_032359275.1 Microctenopoma steveboyesi
ACTCAAGTAAGGTTAATGTTCTCCCCACTAATTATCAATTAAATTGCTTTTAATTTTGTGCAAATGGATTAATTTCACTAGTGTGTAATAATACCATATGTTCTACTTCTAAACATAGCATCAATCAGGGAGCACAAGAACAACATAGGCCTCGAGGAAACAACCACTTAATTGAATTGCATTTTAGTTCATTACTTTCCACAGAAACTGAAAGGGCTGTAGGTCGAGGTAAATAAAATCAAAACTGCCTGAATGGTGCAACAGCAATATCTGAGCAGTCCGTCTGCTATGCTTTATAAAGTGAGTTAGTTAAATCTTAACTTTTAACTTGAAACGTTTTAACTTCAGCATTTGACTTTGCCACTCCACCTTAGCATCAGTCAGACTTAATGTGCACAAACACTAATTGTTCCTGCCGACAGTCTGTGAGGAATTTTTAGACATATGTACGGATTCTAAAATAAAACAATCTCATTAACTGTGGAAGTCTAATAATTGTAACCACAAATGACCTTAGATTTGATCCTAAACTACTTTGCACTGAAGCGCATATTCATCACATTATTCTTTCACCCTTTTCCTTTTTTAGTCTTGATCTTTTTTCACTTCCCTAATACTAAAAATATGTCTGTCCATGAGTGCATCCTGCGCATTTATATTTGTTTCAGTGGTCACACAGCCTTAGGGCATTTTTCTGCAAGAGAAAGAGCTTGGGTCAGATTTATATATGTGTGTGTGTGTGTGTGAGAGAGAGAGAGAGAGAGAGAAAGAGAGAGAGAGAGTGTTTATCGTTGTGTGAACAAATGTTAGCATGAACCCATTATTATGAGTACTGTTCAGCTGGCACTGGTTTTGAGGGTTTAGGTGTTGGTGAAGGTTGTGTTAGCCCTTCGTGTTTTGATGCCTCGGCTAAGCCATAGAAAATCCACTATGACAATTACTGTATGTATTGTGTACGGTTGCACACCTGTATTGTGTTTGATTTCTTAGGCCTGACTGACGGCACATTCATTATTTAAACCTTTCAGAACAAGACTATGGATTCGGTACATCATGTGATTTACAGTACAGCCTACGACGCACAGCAAAACAACTCAATATTGTTTCATAGTAACAATGGATCAAATGGCTTCTTCGTGTATCGAGGTGGGAAATTTAATAGGATATCATTTTCCACATACAGCAGGTCTGAAATATGTTAATATGGATTTATGTGTGTTGTTTTGTTATGCCAAATATATACATATATGTATATATGCCAAAGTCTTTAACCAGGAACACAGTGGAAGAAAAACTGATGCATATTGGGAGTCAGCTGCCAGAGTATCGAACATTGGTCTGACTCTGAACACAAGGTGGAAGTATTGAGCACACATGCCTAGACTCAAAAGGGTTTATAGTTTGCAAAAATGTATTATTCGACCCCTTTATTTTATTTATTTTGTGTGTGTATTCGTAGTGTACTGTTGCCATATTTTTCTTTTTGTAATGTTCCATGTATGTATCCTGAATAGCAGGTTCTCTGGGCTACTGTAGTCTGAAATAATTTCATTTTCCGGGCTGAATCCATAACTCTACTTTTTAGCTCTTTTATATTGTTGTTTTGGATAACATGCCGAAGATTATAGTTAAACTTATTTGCTGTTACTGGTCAGCACATAAATAATAAGTAACTACATATTGGGATGTGAATTTTATTTTTACTTACAATTTGGCCTTCCAAAAATTATAAAAACTGCAGTAATTGAGATAAAAGAATTATTGTACCACATTCTGTTTGACAATGACTTGGTATGTTTTATTAGGCCTGTCATGTATACATCTTAGCCTTTTTGATAAATGTTGTCACAAGGTGAAGGTGATAAATGCACTTTTACTATAGAATGTATGTTATGCGGCCTGGTAGCTCAATGGGTTAAGTGTCAGACTGGTATGCAGAAGGTCGCAAGTTTCAAACCCCGTCTGACTCCTAGTCCATCCAGGTATGTCCCTGAGCCAGACACCCAGCGCTAGCTCCCTGTAAGTCGCTTTGGATAAAAGCGTCTGCAAAGTAAAGTTATGCGTAAATTAGACAAAGAATCAATAAAGTAACCCACAAAAAAGATTCAAGCTGAAAAACTTTTGTTAAAATAATCAAGCAGTTAAAAAATATATCAATAAGTGCAGTCTTCACAGTTTCCTTTCAGAGGTATGTGGTCAGCGTAAAGGTGGGAAAATCTACAGGAAATCAAACTTCACTTTCCCTAGAATCTACTCCCAAACCCTAAAAGCTCAGGCATATATAAAGCATATTATAGCAAGTGAGAGAAAATAGTGAGTTGTTCAAATTTAGAAAAGTTGATCTGAAATGTTAAAATTCAATTTGCCTTACAATATGGTATGTCCAGAACACCAGAGATAAGATATACCAAGAGTGTACCAAAAATATAAGAAATACAAAATATAGTGGAGCAAAAAGAAATGTACATTTGATTGTTGTCAACCAACAAACAAAGGAGACTCCAGAACACTGTCTCACTTAGAACATTAGATTAGGCATTTTAAATTATGCATTTTGATAATTAAGCTGCCCTAACTGCATGGTGTACAAAAGTACTGGTATTTCTGTAAAGTCAGCATTTCTTTATGAATAAAGCAAATTTTCTTTTAGCCCCTCTGCCAGACATTGCGCACGCTATCCAACTTTGAGAAGCTACGCCAAACTCTGAGAAGGTGCTGACAGAAGTTGCCCTAGGAAATTGATGTAATCACACACAAATGGTGAGTTGTGTCCAATTTCACAGGTATTGTTGCTGCTTACGGCTACTTTGCCCTGACCTCTGACTCATTCAGCAACCAGACACAGGCTGCTGTGGTACAGTTTTATGGCAACAAAAGTGCAACCAAATCAAAAGCAGATACTGTCTTTTAACAAATCATTAGCAATGAAATTTAAGCTTGTGAGAAACTCCAAAGAACAATTTACAAGGCAAACTAGTTTTTCAAGTTAAGAAAGGATAATACAAAACTGGTCCTGTGACAGTCCAGTGCTGAAAATGATTACCTTATCTATGTAACATTTTATTTTTTTTACCTGAGCAAAAAAATAAAACCACAACAAAACAGAAAGTGCCCAACAAAGGGTGAAGCTGCCACTTGTCAGAAGAGCTTAAGCTGGCAAATTAGTTTTGGGGTCAGACCCTGACTCTGCTCTATTGTCTGCCATGATCCCAGTTTGTCATGCCTCTGTAGAGAAAACCAAATAAAACAATAGCAGTGTATTGGGAAAGATCAGTCAATGTTTTAGTAAAACCTCGTGATGGCCATTGTAGGAGTCATGGTTGGCTAGCCATGGGAGTGTTTAGTAAAGGAAGTGACTCAGAGAGCTCAGAAAGATGTCCAGCTGTGTGTTGCTCACACAAGCTTTTCGTTATCACACTTCAAAAATAAAAAATAAACTTTTAACACAGAGGTTTCATTTTCCAAAAGCTATCTGATGTACTGATAGATGCCGTTTCCTTTCATCAATCATTGCTGGAATATGGGAAAAATGCTTGAAAACATATTGTTTTGTAATATTGATACATGGATGCAAAGAATAATTTACTGATTTTACTAGTCATATACTGATTAGCTGTCAGTTGTAAATTCATGTCTTATCTGTTGTGGCCGCCCTGTGCCCATGAATGTATGTTCAATTCTTGTATGAACAATTGTATGAACAATACTTTCAATTGTTCAAATCAAGCTGCATGTCTGTATTTGGCCTTTCCAGTGTACACACACACACACACACACACACACACACACACACAGAGAAGCTTACTTCTTTTCTCAGTACCCCCTAACCTACCACCCCCACACACACCAACACACAGCCTACTGTTCCTCTGCCCTTACTGTGTGTACATCCAGGAGTGGCAGGCCTAAGTCTGTAATTGCTGCCTCTGTGGCGTGGACAGACAGGCGGATTGGAGATTGGAGATGACACGCACCCATTATTAGTGGACCAAGTGCTGTTTTTGCAATTACCAAGGGTTTGGCTGAGCACACTGAATCGGACTCTGGGATTCTCTATTCAGAACCCATTTCAAATCCAACTGGCTGCACAGCTTCTGTTGTCTTCGGCCTACACATCACTGGGCTTGGCCTCTCTGGGAGCTTGAAAATCTATTCAGGGTTTGAAAAAGATAAGTGAATCAGGTCTTCACTTTTTCAAATATCTCAATCAAGAGTCCAAAAATCATTGATTTATATTTTTTAAGAGTGCAACACATATTCTGATCATCATTGACCTATAGCAGCCACTGTACTGGGTCAAATCTTAAGGCTGAAGCCTGTAAAAAATACTCATGTGGTAAAGCAGTTGTTCACAAACCACAGATCAGTAGTTAGATTCCTCATAGTAGCTCATATTGTGTGTTCGTGTGTGTGTGAGCATGCGGGCGTATGTGTTTGTGTGTGTCAAGAACTGCATTGCTTCTATTGTCACCACTGTGGATGAACACCTTTATGACTCTCTCAAACATACTAACATACACTTTCTGGGGCCGAAGAGGTTGGTCGTAGTAAATCTGCAGTGGACACAGGCCAACCATGAGGACAGCAATGGATGGTTCCCGAGCAGCATCAGAAATAACAGTAAGTTGCATATCTGCAAACTTTACATGAGTGTTTTCAGGTTGTACATATCTCTTACATGACCGCAGCCACATTTCTTTCCTTTCCTTTTTTTGTCTGGTTCACAAGTTCTGTTACAAACCCTGCATGGTCTATGGTCATGGTCTTCGTTGGCACATCTACAACAGTAAGGCTTCGGCATAATGCTGGCTTTTGTATATCTAGGTCGAGGTGAATGAATGTGTTCCTGAGTTGGGGGGAAAGCTGGTGTTCCTCTCTCTCTTTCTCTTTTGGTTGAGCTGCTCCTCTGTTCTTCTTGGCTGGCTTGTAGGGGCTGCCATGGAACAGGGCTGTTGTGCAGCTGGAATTGGTCTTTGCTTTGGACTTATTTTGCATCCATGCTGCTAGAGTTGGGAGGGTACATGTCTTGTCTGTAATATGCCCTGACGCATCTTGTTTAATACCCCATCCACATGTGGCCTACATCAGATCATAGCCATTTTGCCCTCCGAGTGTCGTAAACATTCCTGTTAAAGACTGAACAGATGAGGCACTGACATCTACAATCTCATTCTAATTGATAAGTGAATCTTAAATGAATGAATCAAGCTCCATTTGCTGAACCCTCTCCCCTAGAATGGCAGTAGAAACTGTGACCAACAGAAACTGAAGAACACCTACTTGAAATCAAGTAGGTGTTCTGGTTGCTCTGGTTGTTCTGGTTCTGGTGAGGTGGAACTGGTTGCACTGTTAGATGTGCTCTGTTAGCTTTGAATTTTATGAAAAAGCAGCCTGAGAAACAGATGGAGAGTGACCACTAAAACTAATAAGTTTTACTTTACTTGGCAAACGCTTTTATCCAAAGCAACTTACAAGGGGCTAGTGGTGAGTGTCTTGCTCAAGGACACACCTGGTATGGGCGCAGAGTCCCATTAGATCATGCAACCTCTTGCATCCCAGTCTGACTCTTAACCCATTGAGCTATCAGGACAGTTTGCTAAGTAAGTGGTCGTTGCATGGTCTATCCTGGCATGTCTGGCACTGCCTTGGCTGATGAGTTGTTCTCAATATGTCTTGAAGGACCAGGCTATTGTGGAGTCCAGTTAACTGCTCCATGTAGAATTGTGCTGGTTGAGGCAGACAATGTGGACATAGATTTCACGATTGGAAGCAATTGTTTCACGAACGCAATCAACGAACACACACTTACCTGTCCTCTTGTTGTCTGCACATTTCTCATGCAGCTGCAGTGCACGTGGTAGCAGTATTAGAATAAGACTGCAGACACTGGATGTGATTAGTGGTTCTGTCCACAATGGGGTACTAATGAGCTTTACAACTGCTACTCTGACACATGTAAACACTACTCTTATAACTCTCTTATCTTCAGTAGGAGAAGCAGTTGAACAATCAGCAGAAGTACTGTCCGGCTGTGTATTCTCAGGTAGACAAGTTCTCAGGAAGTCTAGACACACATATTAGTTCTGCTCAGCAGCTCAGTAAGAGAGGGGGCTGACTTGGAGCCAGCTAGCCACTCAGGCATGAGGAGGGTTTGAACTTAGCTGAGACTATATGGCCCAGTGCTGGGGATGAGGTTGTGGTTGTTGTGCCGGCAGCCAGTGGCTGTTGAGTACCTGCAATCTCCCTGATGATAATGCAACATGGCAGCCCAGAGGGCAAAGCCCATGCAACTTTCTCAGCCCTCTCAGAGTAATTGGTGACCCCTGAACCTGCTCTTCGTATAAAGGGGTGGGGGGACAAGAGGAGGGGTAGACAGGACATGGGATAGTCAACAGAGACACTGGAAAAGGGGAGACAGGGTCATAAAGAGGAAAGGAAGACAGAAGGCAGAAGAAAGAAAAATCAAGGAGACACAAGCTGGGAGGAAAAGGTTAATCTCTTTTACTGTGGATGGTTTGAAAGTTCAACAGAGACAGAAAAAGTCTGCAGCCTAGTTATGTCCATCACACATTAGGGGCAAATAGGGAGACCTTTCACCTGCAGCTTGTCCGCCTGTTACAGGCACTGCATTTAGCTTTCACTCAGGTATTTATCAGTGTAATCATAAGCGTTGTTTATTATGCTGAACCAAGCATGTCTCCCTAAAGACAGCACTTATTCAACATCCCTACATTATACACTACCAGTCAAAAGCTTGGGCTCATATAGGAATTACCATTTTCAAGAAAAGAAACTTCATGATTCTGCTGTGTTAACTTCATTGCAAATGGGTTTTCGAGTCAGATATCTTTTAAAAAACTAAACTCATTGAAAAATGTAATATTAAAAAATGAAACTGCCATTTGCAAACAAAACATGCGATTAGAAAACTGTACTAATAATTGTGGATATATATAGCACAGATACAGCAATGATGTGAATGTTTCTCAGCAGGGTTTGCTGGTTGGTATTAGCTACTCAGTCTATCCCTAGATGTACAATGACAATGACAAGTCTGTCCTACTTGAGGTTCCTCCATAACACTAGAGGGAACCTGCGTACGATACTTTGAGAACCTCTGCATTATAACACATGATGCTACTGTTACCTGGAACGTGACAAATGTTTTGTTAATCTAAGAAAGACTGATATTGAAAAGTATGTCCCATGTTTATTTACTGTTTATACATAACCCAGATTTGTTTATTCCCTATCCCCACCAATTACTTCGCTGGCATACCCCCCGCCCTCCCTGAACTTCAGAGGGTACAAAAACGTTGCTCATGTCTTTGTTATTCTTTAACTCAATGTTTAAATACCTTTTAAACAGAATACAACAGAATTATAGGAGAATTATGTTCTGAAAGAGTAATCTGAAGGACCTATCTATACAGGCTGCTTCAGGTCATTTAAAACAGGATTTTTTTAGCTACTCATAACACAGATGTAAGGTATTTCAATATGCACCACAACCATTTTGACGTGTTCTTTTTCTTAGAACTTTTTTTTTAAAGCTATCTATTTTTACCTGACGTGCTCCATGTTCCCCATCTCAACCTTTGGGCACTACAGATAACTCTTCTGTTGCATTCATTGCTGCAGCCCTGTCTGTGTGGGTTTTCCTATGCAGTATGAATCCATTTGTCTCCACTGATGGAAAATAATTGGAAAGCAAACAAATCATCTCTGCCACATTGAGCAGGCCTCTACTCCTGGGGCATAGCAGCTAGATAGCTACAAGAATGAAAGACAGACAGACAAAGAGGAACAGAGACAGCGAGATGGGACGGACAGGAAAAGAGAAGGATGGAGTTCAGAGCAAAGTGGTTTGGCATTTGCATTATATATGCAGAGTGTTAAAATGTGTTATGTTAGAGAAACTGATGCAGTCAGACTGAAAATGACTACATGGTGCATTGGGAAAACCAGACAGAGAGACACACATACAGAAAGTCACTCCAGGAACATAAGAAGACATCTGGGAATATACTGCTTTAAAAAGGATATAATCATAGCATGATGCAAAATCGAAATATATCAATGTTCATGTTACTCTAACTAAAATATTAGTACTACATTTAGTTTAATGACGGCATGAAGCCACAGAAACAGAGACGTTAGAGCATGTAAGAACCCCAGTCAGGTTTCTATGTCACTAGTGTTGCTAATTATGACAAAATATTGTCCTCAACTAAACTTTACCAAGTGACAGAAACAAGACGCAATACAAATGTTGGTCATGTGATGATAACTGTAACTAAATAAATAATGTAATGTTGTTGACAAGACTAAATCTGATTTACAAAATAAAAACTATGCTAATGTCTATTGATTCTAGTTGACTAAAATGAGACGTGACAGTAGTTCCTCTTGTTTAATTGCTTGTTTGTTTTGAGAGGTATCACGAACGCCAACGGGACAACTTTTCTATCTTCAAAACACAGCTACGTAACTTGAACATAATCCTCTGTAAACAAAATACAGCTCGCTTTCTCGCTCTATTTCTCCCTCTCAAAGCATGCCGTGCCACTGACAATGAGACACTGACTGAACATACCAGATCGACTTTGGTTCCACTATCAAACCACACATCTACCTCAATGTACATCACACAAAAAGGTTTTATTTATTAACACAAATTTGTCACATATTTATCAGATAAGTAAATAAACTGAAATTGTACAACTGGTTTCTGACAGAAGGTTCACTAATCATTGTAAGACACGTGTCGCCAGAGGTAGCCGTTAGCATTTTCAATGTAGCTGCTAGTCTGTTCATGTTTTCTCACTTTATCAGGAATTTGTTTTTTAATCGGCTTTTAAATTAGCTCTCTCAATGACAAAAACACTGCTCCTCTGACTGACTGTAAACAAAATGGCGGTGATTATCCGGTTGAATTGCCTGGTCTGGACCTGTAGCCTCTGTCTTGTTGGTCTTCTGCAAGATTTTGCGCCCCAAGGTTCTCCTATACTTTGTACTGGAGGGGGTTCCAGTGCACAAGCACCAGTTGTAGCATGGGTTAAGAAAACATTTATAAACTACACTTAAAGGCAGATTATACATAGTACTCACAGGATGCATAATATATAGAACATTTATTTAAATTTCTATGTTTTTCTAAGCTTATTTTATGTGCTTCTTATCTTCTTCTTCGAGTGAGACTGGTGGGGCAGTGCCCCAGCGCCCTCTATTGACGGCTCTCCACTGGTTGTGGGTGAACCCTGGGCTGTATTTTATTTATCCCTTTTCTTTGGGCACCAGCTTTCGTTTCTATCCACTTTAAGAAAACTAAGAACATTGTGTTTTGCCGTGGTTTTCTTAGATCTATAAGGCAACAATAATATGACAATAAGACAGTCTTGTTTGAATTGTGACATGACTAAAAGAAAAGTTTGGTTTTGTCTATACTACTAGCTATTTATATCGTATTGATTGGATTAAAAAAAATTGCATTACTAAAGAATAGACTAAAATACAATTCTCACTGACCAAAACTAGCCGAAAGTAGTCATGGATAATTATGACTAAAATGAAACTTGACTAACTAAAATGATAGCTTGACGCAAAAACTATAAGTGACACAGGATGCCAAAAACAACACTATGTGCCACCCTGTACACCCGTTTTTAGGTGTACTACAAATAATAGCAACTTTCTCAGCTTTCTAATTGAAATATGGAATGTTATTAGGTATTGTATAACACACACTTATATTTTTGATAGTCAAATCCAATGGTAAGCAGTTAATGTACTGCAAAATGGAACACGAGAATGTGCTTTGATTGATAAACGCCTCGCAAACCCACCTGTCATCAGATTATGGGTCAAATGTCACTCAGTCCTGATTTGGTGAATGGAAGTACAGGTTGATATGAGTTCCTACCTCGCCCTACCCAGTCCAAACAGTGTGGGAAAAAAACAGACACACAGATCTCTTAATTGCAATAACCATAACTTTTCCAATATTATCCAATAGCATGTTCATAGTTAAGACTGCATGTCATCTTGCCATAAGGTGAACTACCTTGATGCTCGATGGCAGAAAAAACGTTCGGTCTGTCATTAGATAATATCTGGTGCCCCCCGGTGATCAAATGCTGCAATAGTATCTCAAGACAAAAGGTGAAATGTGTGATGTACTGTAAGGCCTATGGGTCTTTTAGTAGAAGTAGAAAACAATATGCCTGAAATTTAATTTTATTTCTTATACTTGAAACAAAGCATAAATTTCAACTGTGCACAAATGGCATAGCAGTGTGGCTAATCCAAGCTTGAATGTGGTGCTGAATATTAGATTTCGAGTGCCTCGCATAATGTATGAAATGTGAATGTGATAATAAAAAATGAACTACATTTTTTTAACCAACAAATTGCACACAAAGGCATTTTACACAGCTGCTGTTGCATGTAAAAGTCTAACCTATAATCACAATGTAATCAAAATAAGTCAAATAAGTAAAAAGATTTTTTTTAATGTGTACATTTGTAATGATTTAGAAATCTGTTATGCATTGTTGGAAGTCGGTTCCATTTTCACAAGTTAACAAGTTAAATGACATGTGTTGCTGATGAGGAATAAATCCTATTCCTTCCAGGAAGCACTGAAACCTATTTGGGTGCTTTTGATTTTAGTGTCACAACTCCTGCTACATAGATGCCTCCAAGAACACCAGTGGGGACTGGATGTGGGCCCGTCTATCCCCAGTCTCCCTCTCCAGTGGTATGACGGGATCTTTATTTTCCCAGATTTTGATTAGACGTTTCGCAGTAGCCAGTGCGGAGGCGAGATGCCAGACTGGGAAAAGTAGTTCCACCACCAAGGCTTCTCCTGCCGCTCGATCCCTCCTTCACTGTCATCTGGCTCGGTGGCTCGCTCAAACTGGTCTCGCTCAAACTGGTTGTAGGGGTCAAATCGATCCCACGTGTCTACTGTTGGGAAAAGGTGGTCATCGATATCTGGCTCCACAGGAACCTGGATGCAGAATGGGGGTGGGGGTGTGGTTTTGAAAGAGGACACGATTAATTAATTGTGAAGAAAGTGAGATTTAGAAAATAGAATGAAAACAAACTGAATGTCAAACCTTCTCCAAGACAAAGTCAACACGTCCCGCCTTGGTCATGCTGTGAGGCAGGTGAACCCTTTTGCTGACTTTGGAGTAACCTTTGGCTGTGGCGGTCAGGATGTGAGTGCCGGGGTTCAGCAGCCGCCAGTAGTCTCCATGTTCAGCTGAACGGACAGAAAAAGATGGAGTAGGATTAGGCACACTGCATATCAGACACAACGTTGCACACATGACGCAAGGAAAGAAAAGTACAGTATAATATAATGATGCACGGTACTGCACAGAGAAATGCTAGAAGCTTGGTGAGACCGTGTATGGTTGTGTTTACCTGTGGTGACATCTTTTCTAATTCCCCTGACAGAGATGGTTGCACCTTTTATCCCATTTCCATCAAGATCTTTAACTACTCCCTTTATTCCTCGATGGACCTGTTCAGGAATAGAACACACAATAACAAGACACGTTTTATTTCCCTGTCTGCATGTAGCGTCGTCCTGGATCGAGTAATAATGCTGGGATCGCATGATGAATACAGTTATTGTGCTTTGTAAAAGCGTTTGAAAACTGATGTATGATCCAGTTACTGAAATCTTCCTTACAGACTCAAGAAAACTGAGCAAAGCTTCTTTATTCCTCTTCCACTCTGGATAAAGCTCCACCTCTGAGGGGAACTTATCACAGCCCAGCTCCACGGTGATCTCCAGACAATTAGTGTGCAGGTAGTTGAAGTCTGACATGCCTGCAAAGGTAACGTGTACCTAATAAGTTACAAACAATGTGAGAGGTAGACAAACAAGCGCTGAATGAAAAGCAGCATCTCACCACCAGCAAAGCTGTACCACAGTGCCCCATTGATGATGCCCCTAGTTCGGTAAAAGGAGGCTCCGCACCTCTCTGTGTCGTTGTTCGACATGGTGGCGTGGGCATCTGCATAGGTGCGCGCCAGCTGCTTGAGGATCTGAGAATAGGGAAATTATTGATATCAAGTCATCTTAAACTGTGTGTGTGTGTTTTGGGATTCGTCTTCCTACCTGCTCATCTGGAGTGGGAGAGAACATCCTCTCCTCCTGTGGGTGCCGAGAAAAGTCAAAGGGATAGGAGACCACCAGTTCCCCTCCGTGGAGGCTGGCAGACTGAACAAACGGCAGTGACCTGATCCACTTCATCACTGCATATGTCTCTGGTGCCACCTGTGGTCCAGAAGCAGAATTGGATTGTTTTGGGATCATGTTTAAAACGTCTCATACAAATAGTTTTATATAGAATAATTAAAAACGAATGCCCCCTGACCTTTCCAAACCAGTAGGCATCCGGAATTGGGATGTGGTCAATGCGGTAGTGCCTGCTTCGGCGGTTCCGGTAAAAGATGGAGGTGAGATCTGGAAAGTTGCGATTCATGTCGATGTTCTGAGCGTTCGTCCTTCCATTGGTCCAACCGTTTAGCAAGTGGCCCTGAAACGTGTACGGTCAAACAGCTTGGAGAATGAGACAGTGGTGTCAGTTGTTCATAATAATCATGATGAGATTAGTGGAAGAAATGATTATGTGATGAAGTGATTTATCCTAATATTAGTAAGAAACATATTGGCTGTATGCGTAGGTTGAATCTATTGTTAACATGTAGACAAGCCCATATATCCGACATGACAAAACGTTTACAAATGGAGAAATGAGAGGTATATTATTATATTGATTATGCAAACTGTATGATCTTATGCACATATACAACATGTATATGTTGCCATACACAGTACAACTATTGTAACCTGACGTTTAAATCCAAATGCGATACAAAATAAATGGATCCATTAAAATTGGTCTTGCATCCGTAACACATTTTAATGCAGATCGTATTAATAAAAGGCACAATATTCTGCACACTTTCATTAATGTTTCACCCATGTAGGCACTGTGCATCACTCAGACTGGTACAAGCAGTCGGATGAAGCCATGCATATAAAACGTGGGAGTGGAGCTGACTAACACTGTGCCTGCCATTAAAGGGTGTCTTTCATTATTTTCTGCTGACTTCTGGTGGGTTTTGGTTAAGTGCGTGTACATAAATGCTGTTAAACCTTAAAAAACTCTTCTATTGTATGTGAATAGCGTCTTCTTAATCTGATTATTCAGCCTGTAAACACTGTAGTATTAGCAACAGGATGACGTCATTTCAACTAGGGGTGTGGCCTATGACATCATCTGCAGGAGTTTTCACTTTATACGATTACTGATAATAATAATAATGTGGGAAAGTTAGTGGGAAGTTTAATACTATTCATATACATGTTTAAAACCAGAACCACAGGAAGCAAGCTCAAAATCAGTGAAGTCGCCCTTTAAGGATTAAGGCTACAGAGTGCATTTTAGATTGCACCTTGCATACATGGACAAGAATTATCTTCAGAGTTGCACGGTCAGGTTCCAAATGATTGCTACGCTCATTTGAGTAAATACATGATCAGTCTACGGCACATGACTCGACTACACACGGGACGAATGCTGGATGTGTTAGAGGCACAGAAACAAAGCCAGAGGTGTGAAAGAAGAATTATTTCACAACCAACCAGAACACAACCAGAGCAAGGAAGGACTCAAGACATGACTCAACAGTGCAGTCATTAGTACGTCATTCTGTGGTTTGTGCATGCAGTTTTCCCATTCCCAGGAATGCTTTGTAAACCTATGTTCAAGCTTATGTTTCTGTCTATGTAGACAGACGGGTGGGAGGTGGAGGTCTTAAGTATTCTGGTTTCATGTTTATCAGTACAGTTGAGGTTGTCGCTTATACTTCAGGATAGGATAGTTAAACTTAAATATTTTCTTTTCTATAACGTTTTAAATAAGCAGCTGACATCACCCACTGAAAAACCCTCAGTACTAGAAAGACTCCATCGGCCAGTACCTAATTCCTCCACCTCCGCACCTCAGACAGCGGCTTGAGAGCAGATAATGGCAGTTTGTCCCTTTTGACTGTTAACAATATTTACTTCGAGGTTGCTGAGCTCCGGGTCATTGCTATCCTCTACCTCTGAGGCGGCCAGCTCATAGCCATCGGGATTCATGGAGGCCAGAATGTGGATGCGAGTTGTGTTGATGATAGTCTGAATTCGCTGGTTCCCCAGAATGTACTCTGAACACAGGTACTGGGCCAGGTAGATGAGGAGCTGGCGGCCCAGCACCTCATTGCCATGCATGTTGCCCACTACCTTGATCTCTGGCTCCACTATAGTCCTCAGACAGAAGCAAACATTATTAAAGCTGCATACATTGTTTGTTTTTGTACTGTTTACGTATTATTCTCTATTTAAAGGCCAATGGAAAACAATTAGAACCACTTTTGCACAGGATCCCTCACATTTGATCGGTGCTGCCTCTATCATACTCACGTAGCTCGTGCTGCCCAGGGTTGTTGGTGAACTCAATAACTAGCAAATCTCGGCCCTCGGTGCTGCGTCCAATGCTGTAGACGTGAGAGATATGGGAGCACTTGGCTGCTGTCCTCTTCAGGATGCTATACATTTGGGAATTGGATGTGTAGGTGAACTGGATGATGGTGCTGGGTTCCTCCGGAGAGACACCAGACATCGCTAGCTCCTGTTTGGCTATAAGATGGATACCAGGATTTAGAAGGGTGTTGTCTTAGGTCCAAAAAAGTACCAAGAGAACTGTGCTACCTTTCAGCCCTCCCAGTGGGTCAAAGCAGCCTTCTTGGTCACTAGCAAAGAAGCGGTCACAGTCGAGGAAGTAAGGCCAGGCCATTTCAATAGCTTCGAAGGCGTGGGCACAATCCTTCCGCAGTGCTTCGCAAGTGCTGCGGCAGGGCTTGATCATCTTGTCGTCCTTGCAGGGCGATGCAAGTACTGAACAGCCTACGAGACGTATCTCGGGGGAGCACTCCCCATTAAGCAGGCCGTGGATGACACTCAGGAGAAGGTACTCCGGCCCTGATTCAGCCTCCACGCGGCTCTGGTGGCCCAGGATGTTTGGGAAAATGGTTCTGGAGTGTGTTTTATCAACAGAGATTAGATTTAAACAAGATATGTTCAATTAGATGTCAGGAACCTGTTAACAAAAAGAAAAGTAAATTCATTTTTTCTCTTCTTGCGTTAGTACTTCTGTGACCCACCTCGTATACTCCAGGTCATTGCAGTAGCCCAGATTCAGCTCTGTACACGTAGCTATGGGAGAGAGATATTATGACTTGGCTTATAGTTAACTTATTATAAACATAACCTTCATTGCTTATTACCACTTGGACTGAAACAACCATTGAACTTGCAACAGCTCACTTCGCTTGTGCTGGAGATCTGTGTTGTCACACCTTGAACAGCTTATAGTACAGACGTACTGTGATATATCAGAAAAGCTACTGCGCCAGGCTGATGCACCTGGTAATATGAAACGGAACAGTTCATTTTGGATTGTTTAAAACTCCATTAATCCCACTGGCTGCAGACTGAGCTGTCGTTCCGACATCTGAAGAGGAGACTTGTTGCATCTTGTAGCAGCATTTGGTATTTGAAGCAGGCCTGAAGGTGAGATCACGGCCTGACAACTCAACTCCACTCCACTTTATAGTAGATGATTGTGTGTGTGTAGAAATGATACACAGCAATGATCACTTCTTGTGATGGGTCATTATGTATTCCTGGTAATCAAATAATGATGCACCTACATTTTTCTTCATACACGTTGTTGCTGCATCTTCCTGTGAAACAAAACAAACCGAAAGACAGAAGAAACTTTAAAACTTCTCTCACACACACGACGCTAGGAGGCGATATCTTCAAGAGCTACACAGATCCCAGAGCAGATATTCCACCTACTGTAATCATTGTTTACGTCGAGGCTGTCGTGTCTACAACATTAACTCACTGGCAGCTTTGCATAAAAACTAAACCAGGGAAGGATTCGACGCAAAGCCCAGGTGATCATTGGAGCCGAAGCACAGTTGAGGACAGAGACGTCCATACTGCTCATTCCCGTGCCGCCTCATGTCCTCCAACACGCACCGCGTCTTCTACATGCGTGAACCAGCTGAAGCTGAGACGAGCTTACCTGATAAGTCGCCTCCGGCCTGGCAACTCTGCTGCGGGGCGCACCAACAGCGCCTCGTCCACGAAACAAAGAGCACCAGGAGTCCTGCTGCGCGCATGTTGGGCTGATGTGGCAGTGTTCAAAGCTGCAACTTCTGCTCTCCCTGTATGATAATTACCACCCACCACACGGAAACCTCCTTCCTTTGTTTGCGCGCAGAGCATCCATGACCCGAAAAAAAAGGGAACGTGTGGCGCGCCAGCGCTTTACGAGAGAGCGCCGATCATATTTCACAGGACCAGGCCCAGGATCCGCGTGAGTGCGTGTGGCTCAGGACCAGCTTGAGTTTTACACCATGGGAGCGACTGAGGACATTTTGGGAAAGCAAGGACATTCTGGCTGAGCGAGGCGCGTAGTTCTGATAGTTAAGGTGTAAGGAAAGTATTATGTCCTCACATCTGCAGAAAGAAGCTGCTGAACCTTCTCATCCATGATTAACGTGGATCTCCTTACTTTGCATACATAAAATAATGAATCCATATAAACCGTGCGTGTCCAAAAAAACAAAGAAGGAACGAAAGAAAAATTCATCCGTTTTTTTCTGATTTCTTTATTATTGAAGTAGTTTGAAACACATGTGCTAAGATTAGGAGTCACAAGCCAAACCAGTGGGTGGCAGTGGAGTTAATTCTTTACTCTGTGATTGTGCTGTGATATCAAATATCTCACACCTATATCTTTAACATGTATATAATTACAGATGGCACTCAACACAAACTGAGCTCATAACAGTCATCAGAATAAACATTGTTCAGTTTTAACTCAACCATGAAGACCACTTCTCGCCGAATTCAGCGTTAACTTCAAACACTTTACACTGATGATGGTAATAAACATGGTGTTGTGGATTTCATGAGGTGGATCCTTGGCAAACTGACAAGCCCTGTGAAAACAACAGTCTGTAGAGTCTGGAAAGGCTTTTGGCACACGTCCGAGTCCGGTAAGCTCTCCCTGAGCATACGTTCTTTAGTTTTTCCTAGCCCTGTAGACAACACTGTGGCTGAAACAGTCTCACATTCCCAGCCCTATGTTTAAACGCAAGACACTGACTCCCTTCCATCTGTTCTTTAAGGGCGCTGCATCAAGAAAAGCTGCGGCTGTTGATAGAGTTATAAACACGAACTGTAACACAGTGACCTCAGGTGATTCTGGCAATGCAGTTGTCGTCTGTGGTGTCCAACGTGCTGCTGATGCTGTGGGCAGACAGCGAGTACCGATCCTTTCTCAGGACCCGACTGATAACGCGGACCATTACATTTCTGTACTGCTGCCGCAGCAAACAGTAGACGAACGGGTCGCTGGAGGCCTTGGCGTAGGTGAGACATTTGGTGGCGATGCCCCAGTAGCGAGGGATGTGCACGGAGGGCAACAACTCCACCAACCTGCAGGAGGACAACAGGAGAAATCGTAAATCTAGCTGCACCTTTTGTTTTTGAAATGGAAGCTCATTTCAACAAACACAACCACAGAAGTTTGAGTAATTGTAAGATACTTTCCAAAGTATAAATTCAGGTGGTGCCATAAAATATGTTTAAGTCTGAATAACAAATCCCTCTGGACAAAACAAGACGACTCTGACAGTCAGCATGTGGATATAAATATAATGGTGCGTGTGTTTTTAAACCTTTTAGATTTTTCTTCTGTTACTGCATAGATATTATTATTATTATAGGAGTAGTGGAGTGGCTTCTTCTTTGCAACTCTGCCATGCGCCATGTTAAAAACATCAGATTTGCTCATACCTTTCTTCTTATTTTAATAAATTCCATTGTCCCCGTAGGCTAAAAGCGTGTTCTAGTGTTTTATTTAGCAATAGGTCAATAAACGGGCAAAGACCGCAGACCTTGTATGAAGACACAGGACTGAGTCACTGCTGCACACAATGAACAGCATATGAGTTTCATATTTAGCAGCATCACTAGTGATGATCATTAGTGACCGAGGCTAGAGAAGCTTTTAGCTTCCTACATATACATTTTTAAACGTAGCTAGTTTTTGGACGTCTGATCACATTTTACTTCATATTTTGCCGATAATAGACAAGATTCTTATGAGTTGATAAACTTCCACGTATACTATTACAGCATGACCACACTCATTGTAACATAACGTGCTAGAAATTTACAAATTTTAATACATAATTCTTGGGTAGAAGCAGTTTCCTTTTTTCTTATCTTTATTTTGGCACGAATGGGCTTCCATACATTCTTCCACTATAACTGTGTGCTAGCAGATTTCAGGTACTACAGTACACACAGTACAGTCTAATGGACTCTACTGCAATAAATGCTGTGGTACTAAAACTCATATTGTAATTTTCTGTTCAAATATATTTTGATTACAGTTCTATTTATTTTATAGAAAAAAAGTATATAGTGAATATGTCTAAAATAAACATGGCCAATGCAAACAAACAAAAAATATCTGGTTTCATATTTTTAGAGGCACCATTGTAAAAGCATCTGAAAGTAAAAAACCTCAACATTAAGTTGAGCAGGATAAGCTGTAGAGCACAGTGTTACCTCGTTATAACGTAGGGTGAAAAGCAGAGGATGAAGGAGCCGATGAAGATGCAGATCTTTTTAGTGGCTCGCTGCCTCCTCTTCTTCTGTTCTGCCAGACATCTCTCCTTCACACTGACACAGTGAGAAATGAAATAACATCTGACATCATGACAACTAATATATTAACCACATAGATCATCACTTTTACAAACAGATTTTCTGCAGCATTATTTCTATTCATCTTCATGTTTTCTAATGAAACAAATCAAAGTTCAATGTAAACAGAATATTTACTGCTTTTCCATAAAACAAAAGTTCTATGTCTAATATACCTGGGGTGGAGATCCACAAGCACAAGCAGGGTCTGCACTGTGATGACATCTATCCTCTTGCAGTGGGATCTGGCCACTCTCAACACCTTCAGGTAGGCGAAGCTCAGCACGACGAGGCAGAGCACGAAGCTGCTGAGGTGCAGGAGCAGCGTGAAGGTCCCGTACGCGGCCAGCTGCGACCTCGCCTCCCTGCTCAGGTGAAGGGTGCACGAGGCGTAAGTGTGGCTGTACCCCCCCCAGTCCATCAGCAGCTGGGTGAGAGAAAAGGTGAGCGCGTGCAGCCAGGAGTAGGCCAGCATCAGTAAAGCGTCCCTGTAGCGCATCTTGGTGGAGTAACTCAGGGGAAACACCACCGCTATCCACCTGTCCATGCTCAGCGCGGCCATGCTCAGCATGGCATTGATGGTGAGGAACGTGTCAGAGAAGCTGACAGCTTGACAGAACAAGTCCCCGAAGGGCGTCGCGCTCGCGGCCACCCCGAGGAAAGTGGCAGGCATGTTGACGACAGCGAGGAGGACGTTGGAGAAAGAGAGGTTTATGATGAAGAGTCCGGGCACGTGGGATCTTAAGTCGGTGCTCTGAGTGAAGCATAGCAGCACTGACAAGTTTGTTAACAACGAGACCACAATTACGACCACGATGGACACTTCCAGAAGGAACTCCGGGATGCTCATCTCTCGAGGCTCGGCTTCAGCAGCACTTATGGGAGAGTGCGCCATGCTCTCCGCGCGTGCCCTCTACCAGCTGGTCCTCATGCCGGGGCACATGGCAGAAGCGCGCGTCCGGCGCAGAGAACTGTCCAGTGTCCTGAAATGGTCACGGGCAGCTGATCTCAGCTCAGACACGCAGCAGTCACACTAGTGTTGGTGTTTTTTTCCCTTTCACCTTACAATTACTGTTGTTAGGTCCACAGTGAAAAGCTGCTGAGATGATGACTTCAGGTTGGCAAGTGCTCTCTCTCCCCCTCTCTGTTTACTCTCGGTCATGCGCACTATCCAGCGCCTCCTCTGTGGCTGGCAATGCCGTGCGCTCTGCACGTGCAGCCGGTTGCTGGCTCATGTGATGCTTGAACAATATTCATGCAAGCAGGAGTTAACGTCTTAGACGTGGGTTTCACGGTGTGCACACAAATCCCTGTTTTTACTCCAAACTTTGAGTTGTGTCTTCTGCACAGTCGACCTGTGCGATGTTTGCGAGTGTTTGGCACTTGCTACAGTTTGAGAAAGATGATACATCATTCATTAGTGATAGGTGGATGCACTTCTGTGTGGGTGATAATTGCTCTTTCTCTCATTTATGCTCATATGCTGCATAAACATCTTCCAGTGGACACAGTTATTCTGTAACCACAGTGAGAGATTTAGTCTGCTCCAAAAACATCCGGGGAAGAACTAATACACACACACACACACACACACACACACACACACACACACACACACACACACACGAGCACACACGCAGAGAATAACTCGTCTCCATAGCAACACCAATTCTCTGGTGGTTTCATCACTCTTTGAACTTCATCTTCTCTAGCAGTGATTTGTGTTGATCTTCCCTCAAATGTTCATTTAAGTACACGTGTTGAAAAAGAATCAGACACTGTGTTTGACATAATCTGCCGTACATCACAAGTGCAGGTTGAAGCGAGGAAGGGAGCTCTGCAGAGATGTAACCTGAGGCTGAGAGGAAGAAAAAGAAAGGATGCTTCTGCATGCCGTCTGAACTGTGGTGGAAATGAGTTAGAATCATCATAATAAATAATAATAAACTGAAATGTCTCCCATAAACGAGCGACAGGGAGAGTGATGCTGTAGCCTTTTGGTTCCCACCATGTGAGGCTTTATACGAAGATTTGTTGAATTAAATCATTAAGGGTTATTCAGAGTAGCTCTATATTATTACCAAGATAAAACTCCTTCACACCCGGAAGTTGCCCTGTGCCCAGCCGAGCAGCTAGACACAGCAGCTCCACTGGTGCAGGTAAAGAGCCGAAACAGTAGTGTGGATTTAAATAAAATCCAATTACGTAAAAGCAAGTGGAACACAAAAAACTGGCCTTCTGCTATATGAATTTCATAATTATAGGACACAGATACAGCTGCTGTAAAGTATTCAGGCCTTGTCATGTCATGCACAATTTACTGCTTAGCATCTAAAATATTACATGTAAAAAAATGAAAACACAAATTATGACTTTACAAGGTATTCAAACCCTTTTCTGTGCCTGTGCCCTATTGCTTTTCTTGACTTGAGTCCATTTTTCTCAAATGTATCTGTTTAGAAAGACACACATGTGTATATGAGGCCCAATAATTCAAACTACGCGTCATGCGTCAGATCTAATTATGCATACTTTACCATATGTGTTTATTTATCCGTTATTTTACACAACCCGATTTGCCTCACCAGTTTTCCCTCTGCGAATATTTACATCAAAACAAGAAGAAATACCCACAATACAATTAGTGTTGTGGCAGAATAACCATAACTATCACTCAGTACTGCCACCAGGTGGTGTGTAATGGCACATGCACTGCTTGCAACATATTTTTTTACCTACGCTAACATTAACACATGTTAAATTCACTAAAGTAACTATGAGGAATACTTTCCTCTGAGTGGAAAATTAAACAAAATTTAAATTAGAAATATCTGGATATTTTTATAAATATCATTAGATGCAGATTGATGACCATAAATATTTTTCCAGATCAAACTAATTTGTGCAGAAAGTGTGCAGAAATCAGAGCGGTCTGAAAGCTTCCTGATGTGACAGTATGCTGTAGAACATTCATAGACACTGAATGCTTCAGTGAAAAATGAAAGATATGAAATGTTTATAAATTGTGTTACAGTGACTGCTTTGTTAAGATTTCCTTTCCTGAGTGTGGTAACTTAATGTCACTGTTGCTAAGAAAAACCTCTTTGTTGCTAAGAAGGGGAAAGTAAGCAAGTGAAGAACAGAGAGAATGAGAAATCACCCTTCAGCTAGAGGAAACTCTCTCCGTGGTCACGTGTTTCTTCTGGGTTCTCAGGGCTGGAGAGGGTGTTATGCAAGATGGCTGCGTCTTTGCACAGAAGATGCTGATGGCAGAAGCACTTAAGAAGTCCTGGTAACAGGCGGGGGAACCATCCGACTTCCCCCACAAGCCACTGCCCCTGGTTCTACAGTATGACTGTGCATGTGCGTGTGAGTGTGTGTGTGTGTGCGATTGCATAACCTCACAGTTCCCACGGTCGCTCTCTCATCACTCGGGGTTCGCCTTCACATCTTTGCCTTCAAGGTAGAAGATGATTTCTTCTGTTAAAAACAGCTATAATAAACACTGAAACGCATCATTATTCCAACACCCCTAAGTGTGACTCTTTAGCAGTAGTCACTGAGGGAATAGAAATACCTTTTTCGGCTGCAGTGACCCTGATCTGTCTGTTCTATTCAATTCCACTGTACACTTGATAGAGCTGAGAGCAAGGCGCTTTGTCGAGGTGATGGCAGCATGCCCCCTGTCCGGTGATGAGCGTGAGGGTGATGGAAAGCGAATGGGAGCTACAAGACGAGGGATGAGAAGCTGATGTGAGGAGGAAAGCGAATGGAAACAAATGTCATGGGTGAGTGTATCTGGAACGTGGGAGTCGGGGTATATAAATAGGTCTTACCCCTGTGAGCTACGGAGCACAGAAGCGCTAACTCACACAGACGCTCACATGTCCAGGCACACACGTAGACTCCAGCTCATGCGCTCTCTGTCACTCTACCTCCTCTCTCTCGGACTCCCACTCACGTGTTAACAGTATGGGAGCATTACTAGTGTGTGTACAGAGAAGGTGCACTTGATTAATAAACCTGTTCCAAAGAATTAATAAATCACAGGGCTGATGATGACAGACAAAACACAAACAGTAGCACCAATACATCAATAAATATGCATGATTAAGACAATAAGTAAAAACCCTATATACTTGCATAGGGGCTAAAAACACCAGTGGTTCCACACACATCAATAAATATACAAGACTAAGGTTAAAAAATATTTAAAAAACTAATAAAAATCCTATATACTTGCATAGAGGCTAAAATGTCAGTGGTTCCACATGTCAGTGACAAGATTATACTGTTTTTTGAGTCTCTCCACCTGCACATACAACTGTACATGAGGCTCCGCAGTACAGCGTTACATGTGGGCAAACTAACAAATACTGAGCTTGCACTGCACCATCTTGGCATTTTGAGCATCATTCTCATACCGTCTTTATATGCAGCAGTCAGTTTCTGCAAACTACTTTGTCTGTAGCGCTTCCATGGCCGAGCAGGGTACAATATGCCTTAAAAAGTGCTGTTTTAGTTCAAAAATACTACTGTTGACATTTTTGCCTCTGTCTGCATCTTTGCCAATGTGGGTTAAACGTGATGAATATCTGCAGTTTATAATTAGTGGTGTGGACTGTTGGTCGGCAGTCTGAAATGCTAAATGTGTCCTAATTGTCCAGTAGATACAAATATATTTTTGTTTCATTCCCTTTTTCTTAAATCAAAGTTCTCACATATTCCACGATTTTAATCTTTTTGACACAAATTCGCTTCTTTACTTGGTTGGTAACTGGTATTTCATATCTGGAAGGACCTGGGTTTGAATCTGTGTGTGTGTGTGTGTGTGTGTGTGTGTGTCACCCTGAAGCCTTAAACGGGAGAATGGGTGGATATTTATGAGGTGTTGTTAACCTCTGTTACACTCTGCTGAAACACAAGTAGTCATTTCAGTGAAATGTCCGTAGTTTATTATTTTCTCCAGTTATTGAACCGACGGGTTTGGACACAGAGGGGTGAATGTGTCCTGCTCTGACTGCAGCTGTCTGTCTGTGAGCGCTCCGGGTCAGGAGAAGAGCAAACGGCAGCACCTGCTACTGAAGAATGATCCAAGCTTTCAAGATCTGGCTTTATTCACTTTATGGAAAGAAAAAAAAATGGCATCAGCTCAGATCATGAACTTGGTATTTGGCTTTCAAACCGTCTGTTTATTTACACCATTACTTAATTAAGCGTTCGTTTGATATTTTTATGAAAAAATGTCTTCATTTATTGTCATATAGGGAACGTATTAATAGGGTAAAGTTTATTTAATCAGAACAAGGTTCATTGTCGTTGCGACTACAGCAGGAAGGAGTTTATTATTTTAGAAATGACTATACGGGCTGACTCCCAATCCTTTGGAGAACATTTGTGTCTCTTCGCTACCACGAGATTACAGTTTCTGCTTTTGTTGGCTGAATGACTCGTTGTTTATTTTCACAAATGTAAGTTCCAGATGTCTCTTTTTCGGAATATGTGAAAAGGACATTTGACATTGTATGAAAAAAAGAAGAAGAAATAGAAAACACTTCCCTATGAAAACAACGTAAGACCAGTTGTGACCGAGCAGCACCTCCTGCAATGCTCCCCAGAGAAGTGATAGTACAGGAAAAAACTGTCCAAATACACAAACAATATTCCATCTAAATGGCAAAAACCTGGTTTTCACACAGATTAGTAACTTCTATCCAACGCACAGTAGGGATTATTCTCATTAAATCACGTATTTCACTCTGCTGGGTGGGGTTTAACATGGGTCACACATAAAAACACACCCACACACACAATCCTTGAACTTAACCAGCACTCACAGTGGCACCGCACCGCCTGTGTGAGCGCGCCCACCCACGCGGGGGTCACAAGGCGAGGAAACACAGCTGAATTATTCAAAATCTCCGAAAGAAGACGAGTTAAGGGAAAATGCAGCGGAGTGGATTTATGATAAGAGAGAGACAGAGAAAGCATGAGTCAGCAGTGTGCCTGAAAGAGGGAGCTGGAGGAAGGGCTCACAGGATTTAGATATCACTGAAGCCCAGACAGAAGAATTTCTGGGCTCACCCTCCCTGTGTGTATGAGGCCATCCAGCTCTGTGGAATTTGTGTGAAGGCGCATCAGCACACTGAATTTCTCTCTCTGCTCTGACAGAACTATGCTCGGAGCATGATGTAAATGCTTTGTGGAGAAAAATAGCTGCAAAAATGGTACATAGCAACAGTTGTGAACTATAAGAAACGTACATGCTGCGATTGTTTCCTGGCAACCGCTAACTTTCTCTGTTTTAAAAATGCTGCTTATCTAATGGCAATCAGTCACGTTGTACAAACGTACTAACACACGAATGCACAGATTTTCTTCTCTGTTATGGAAACCACGACAAGAGACGCCAGGCGCCAGTGTTTCATCCAGGGAAGGAAAAAAATGCAAAAGTGTGAACAGGAGTCAGACGAGCTGTGGCAGCGAGAAACTAAAGTGCTGACAATGAAAGATGTGACATGGAGAGGAGCAGGAACCGTGGGAGAGCAGAGAAAGACACAAGTAACGTGGAAATATGGAATCACACTGTGTCACTTCTGTCTAGTTAAAGCTTTGACATCACAGTGTGGAGTTTTTCCAGAGAAAACCTCCATATGAACAGATCATATTTTTCCAGGGATGCTTGGAATTCCAGGCTTCACTAAATCTTCAAAAAGCTATGCGACCTTTGGAAAACACAAAGATTAAGAAGCCTCCAAAAACAACCAGAGTGAGTTCACAGCGTGTGTGTGTGTGTGTGTGTGTGTGTGTGTGCGTGTGTGTGGTGGGTTGAAAGACAATCTTATTTCCATGAGTCTGCGAGCCCACACTGGTCAGTAAGGCGGTGAGTCATACCCTAATAGTTGGATGCAAAACAGATGGAAGTAGTTAAGGCTTGTAACAGTTTAGAAGTTTCTTTAAAAAGTGAGTCCAGTCTTTCCTTAATCCAAACTTCCTGAACCACAAACTCAATTTAGCATATTTCTGCATGGCCCAGGTCCTTCCTTCCAATCATGGAGGCTTTCTTCATCCCTTAAGACCGGATGCTTGCATCTCAGGTTCATTTGAACGACACATAATAGTAAAATGTTTTTCTTTGCAGTGTCAGGGAGATGATGCTGATTGCCATCCATTAAAGGCTGCTCACTGCATTCAGAATGTCAACGATGACTCACAGTTTGACATTATATAGAGACATAATGATTATAATATATAACATCTTGAGCTCTGTGATAAACAGAACATCATTTTTATATTTTTCCTGGGACCCATGAATGAAATGATACGTTAGAGGTCTTTATACTACACGGTTGTTGTTGGTCCCAAACAGAGGACGTGTCCACACACTGTACGTATGACTGGGATTAAAAAGCAAAAAGAAACCAATCCATAAGTAACTAAATATTTAACAGCAGACAAGTTGACACTATTTCTAGCTCTCATAATTGTGTCATATGCAGCTCCAGATGTTTGCTGTGTCCTCTTCTTTAACTTCAGAGGAACGCAGTCAGACCCCAGAGCTGTTTAAAGGCTCCCTCAGAAGCTACAATTTTCATTTCCAGTAGTCCTATAATAATCTGAGCAGTTGCCACGTAAGGAGCTATTCTTCATATTAAAAGCGCCACCTAGTGGTGACACGTTGTGTTTCCCTTAACTTCCAATTCTCTACATTTGGCCTTTAGATGGGGGTTCACTCGTTAGTTCAATGCTTGAACAGGATGCAGTTCTTTAGAGGAATGTTCTGCACACTTCACTTTGGATTAACACGTTCGCACCACCTCTCAGGTTTGACTACTAGTGACCATACTACTGTGTGTATAATGAGTATAATGTGTCCTCCTCCTGCACTGCTGGAGTCGTCTGGCGGTCTGCTATGACAAGATGTCTTGGCAAGACTAAACACACACCCATTCAAACAGCTGGATCAGCCACACACATGCCATTACTGCGGCTAAGGCTCGGAAGATGTTACGGAGGAGTATGTTAACAAGGGGTTCACGGGGTTATTTAAGCTTCCTTTATGTTTCTGCTTCTACCACAGTGTCACAGCCAAGAGTAACATGGCACAGTGGTCATTCAAATAAGCACATTGTCTGTCTGAGTTCATGAGCAGTGTGCTCACAGGCAGGTTCATTCATTGCTTCAGGTCAGAGTTCGCGTGTATTCTGCCCACAGTCATTAGTTTAGAGGTACAAGTCACAGGGAATCTTATGCATGAACACGAGAAGATAAAAGTGACTTTCCCAGTTACAGCTCTTTGTTACGTGTGTGCGCTCTGCGTTTGAGGGTCAGTTTAGGTTTGTTTAAATTCAGCACAGAGGGGGGAAGAGGGATGAGAAGACATAAACAAAGGAGCCTGTGCCTGTGCAGATGGATACCAGCTGGCTGGACAGATAAATAAATGCTTCTGAGCCTCCCTCAGTACACCGTGGAGTGAAATACATTGCTGCATTTTGAGCAGTGTTTGTGATATTATACTTTATTGCAATATTTGCATGATCAGAATTGTCTGCAGCACATTGCTCATGTGGGAAATGTGACGTTGAACAGTAAGTCATCGCTGCCCCGATGAATCTCCAACAGGAGAGGCCGGTTACCCCGCAGTGCTTCGTGGATGTCTTCGCTGGTCTCGACCGGCTGTCCATTCGCCCTCACTATAACATCACCATTTCTAATCCCCCCACTAAGACACAGGGGAATTAAAAGGAATAAAAACACAGCGTGGAACCACTAAATCAGAAGGAACGCCACGTGTTGCATGATGAATGTGTGCTTTGGATTTTTGACGTGTGTGTGTGTGAACGTACTTTTGTGCAGGACTGTTAGGTGTGACGTGTCGCACCAACACTCCACTGCTGACGCCAGGAAGATCTGGGTTGTGTCGTTTCAACTCTGCTACTAGACTGAAAAGCGAAATACCAACTATTTGCAGAGAAAGGACTGTGTGTGTGTGTGTGTGTGTGTTTTACCACTCACGGTTTGGTGATCGTGACCATAGTGATGCCCAAAAATCGTCTCTTCACTTCTGACATGGCTGCAAACAACACAAAACGATTCACATCACTCGATTCAGCTCCTGGGGCATGCAAACGTCTGGATGCTCGTCTCACCTGCATCCGACTGCGGCTCCTCTGTGAGACTTCTTTGCCGTCTTGTCTTTTCTGTCAACAACAGCTAGAGCAATGAATTACCTCTTACAGGCAACAGATTCTAATCGTCATTAGTTTCCACCTCATAGATATAACTTCATGCTTTGACCTCTGACCTCTGACGCGTCTGGTCTGAGACTCTGTGAGGAAGCGGCTGATCCTGTCGGAGGGTATGGCGAAGGCGATCCCCGCCGTCACCTTAAGGGAGTTGACGCCAATGACCTCGCCATCCTGAAAAACAACGAACACATACTGTTCACTTCAACATCCGTAGCACACAGTGACAAAAAGGAAATAAATTACATGACACTGCAATCATGTTGTGCATGTCTGTAGTTCACTGTGTTACTTTGCAGGCTGTTCATGTATTAGAACACGTGTTCAAATCAGAAGCATAACTTATTTTAACAGCACAAGTTAACACTCACGAGACCTTTCTGAGACTCAAACTGAGACTGTTTGTTCATATATTCATCAGTAAACGTGTGCTGCTGCCGCGCCTTTAAAAGCAGAATGCGAATATAGTACTTGTGCATTTGAACATATTCATCTGACAGTTCCACTCCTGTGCCGTCACGCGTGACTCACCAAGTTCACCAGAGGTCCCCCGGAATTACCGTACTGCGCAGAGAAAAAAGAACCGTGTGATGAAAGGTTCCATGCAAGAAAAACCAAATGCACATCAGCCATAAACAGATGAGCGGGTCAGGCTGGAGACAGGCTGGGTGTGAGCGCACATTAATAATAGCGTCGGTCTGGACGTAGTCCATGTCTGAGTCCCGGATGCCCAGCTCTTTGCCGTCCCTCTGCGCCGTGCTGACGATGCCGGTGGTGACGGTGTTCTGCAGGGCGAAGGGGCTGCCGATGGCCACCACAAACTCCCCTGGTCTCAGGTCAGCGGAGCGGCCCAGAGAAAGCACGGGAAGCTGCTTCTGAAACACGGACATGAGTCAGACAGAGACATTCTGGGCAGGACAGACAGACATGGGTGCAGAATGGAAGCTCACGACACTGTCCGAGTATTTGAGATGCGCCTGTGAGAATACACACACCGGCGTCGCGTCTCTTTAGTCTGAAAGTGTTCCCACCAGTCGTTTGAAAGTCTGGCAGAGAGCTGGCAAATCCTGGCACAGAACGTCTCCAGGTCTGGAAAAGGACGACTTTGGTGCTTTTACCTGGAGGATGGACGTGAACGTGTCCTCTCACCTGTGCATTTATTTTGACTGTGGCGATGTCCGCCCTCCTGTCCACGTCCCGCACCGCGGCCCCGTACGCTTCGCCGTCGTGGAGCTGGACGCGCAGCTGGGGCGTCCCCGTCACCCCGTCCCCGGCGGCAGCGGTCACCACGTGCGCGTTGGTCACGATCACGCCCGAGTGGGTCACGATGAAGCCAGAGCCGCTGGAGAGGCGCACGTGGCCACCGAACACGGGGTGTCTGGACAGAGGGACGAGACAGAGACGGAGCAAACATTGAGACAGTAGCATGTCACATTCCTGTGATCCTGAGTGACACTACTTGAAATAGCATTAGACTACAGAGAAAGGTTCGTGTGCTGTTGAATAACAAATAACAGGAAAGTGTCTGTACGTCCCTTTTGCTTTAATGGGG
>JAUMHF010000001.1:17646952-17684588 GCA_032359275.1 Microctenopoma steveboyesi
CACACACACACACACACAGACACACACACACACACCTTACGAACAGCTCGATATGGACAACAGCAGGTGCTATCTTCTCCACCACGTCAGCGATGAAGTTGAACTTGTAGCGAGGGCTGCTGGGATGAACAAGGGAGGCACCTACACTGACACACACACACACACACACACAGAGAGAGAGAAACAAAGGCCTTCTGTGATGACCTACATCTACATTAAACGCATCAAACACTGACACTGACGCATCGCAACCGTTCAGGGCGAGACTACCCGTTAACCCTAACATCAGCTCATGGATAAAGACAATTCCTTCTTCCACCCTCCACTGTAGCGCTCTCAGCAACACTCCTACCTGCGCCTGCGCCTGCGCCTGCCGGCGAACAGGCTCCTCTGTGCGCCTGGCTCACTGCGCCTCTGCCCATCCGCCGAGCTTTACGGCTGGCTGCTCGCATCCTGCACACGTTACCGTACGTCTTCCCGTCGCTTCCGCACACCTTGTGTTCCGTCTTACACCGGCAGACCCGCTTCGAGCCTCGCCGCCTGTCCGCGGCCAACGGCTTGCACACCAGGCCATCCGCGCAGGGCGCGTCGTTTTTGCGGCCGCAGGGGTCTCCCTCGCGCGGGGAGCACACCAGGCAGCAGTTACATCGGTCCGGGACGTAGGCGCCGGGACAGCTGGGACTCGGACACGAGCTCACATCGCAGCGGGACGCGCACGCGTCAGAGCGCAACGCTCCGGCGAAGAGAAGCGCGAGTAACAGTAGGTGTAGTGTCTGCAACACGGGCATCGGTCCGCAGAACGTTGTCCTCATACAGCCATATTAAATCCCTATAATAAAAACAGCCAGCTGTCAGGTTGCTCCTCGTGTTAAGAACTAATAAAAAGTTTCCCAAACAGTGTCTGGAAGCTGGAGTCTGGCTTGATAAAAGCTGTTTCTCAAAGCTCTGTTAAGTTGGAAGTCACCACCGAGACGCCAGTGTCCACATAGTTTGACAGACCTGTCACTGAACATCATCTAGTTCTAACTCCGAGTGAACCCGGAGCCTCACGGAGCGACTCATCAAAGTCAAGGGACAACGGCTCCACCTAGCGGCGACACAAACACATAACAACTACATTTAAAGGAGAAGCTTTAAATAGTAATTAAAGGCTTAAGAAAGGTATACGTGCATTTAGCATATACTTACTGGTAGTATGTGTATGGAGTATGTGTATTTACTTGAAGTAAACTTACTAAGTAAAAATAATTACCCAGCATGCATTTTAGCAATTTAACAGTAAATAAACAACTATGAATCAACTAATCGATATTTTCAATCATGAAATTGTCACAAATAGTTGTGTAACATGTGTTTTACTGTTTGAACAGGTGCAATATGTGAAACCATTAATTCAAACATAAAATAATTAATACAGTGAGAGGTTAATAGACCTTCCCCCAGTCACTAACTCTTTGACTAAAATAAAAAAAGACTTCTGGCAGTGTAACTGCCAGAATTGAGACTGTTACATAACCCTCAGGTGACTGGAAAAGTATTTGTTATATGTGGCTATATTCTAGGAACTACAATCTAACCAATAGTATATTTGTATTGCATTGTACTATTGTAGTATGTATACAAAATAGCGTATATTGTAAGTATACTCCAAGTATACTCCATTTGTAATAATGTAAAAGAGTTTATTTTTACTGTATGTATATATGTGTATACTCTTATTAATTAAAAATGGACCAATTTAGTCTGAAGAACAGTACATTTGCAAGTACTGTTACTTACTAAGTAAAGTCTACTTGAGAAATATACTTAAGTATACGTATTACTATGAACTTGAAGTATACCACTTGTTTGTGAGAGGAGCAGTAAACACATTAATGCAAACTGAAAATCCTACACACTACCTCTACGCTGTAACAGTTTGTGAGTTAAACTTGAACCTACTGGACATTTTTCCACACGAGGGCAGTGTTAGTCAAAGCACACACACACACACACACGCAACACTGACCTTATTTCCTCTGCAGATGTGCCTCAGCTAGCATGTGTGGTCCGCCGATTGCCTCTTTTCTTTTCTGGAGAGGAGTGCATGATGGAGGAGCAGTGTTTGTGTCCGTGTACGTATGAGCTCACACTATCACCACAAACGACCACTTCTTTAGATGACACGAGCAACTGCTGTTACTGTTCCTATCCCGATCTAAGCTGAGGTCTAACTTACAGTCCAGTACTACAAACTAAAGAAAAAATATGGTTCACATCACACATAGCAGTGTGACATGACTCAAAGGTCTTTGTGATACCGCAGATCCACCACCAACTTGGTGTTCTATGATGTTCCTGCCTGTCACATGTGCTCAGCGTAAACCTGCAGTCGCCTGGGAAGAGAACGGAGCACTGGCAGACGTGACTCGTCTGGTGTTCTCTGGTGAATGCCAATCGAGCAGCCTGCGGCTGTGAGGATAAGTCATTCTAAGAGGCCGTTGGGCCGTCATAAAGTCTGTTTAGGATGGTTACATTGGAAGCTTGGACGCCAATATCCTGCCGGAGGACATTCTTGTTCCTCTGAGAGCAGATACCTTGTGACAGATTCATATAACTTAAGTTGAACTGCGTGGTGTTATACAGTCATTAAGGGTTCCCATATTTATTTAGCACAGTGTTTTTAGGAATTTCACTTGAAAGCTGACTGTGTTTTCCCCTGTGAGCCTGCATGGTCATCACTTCCCTCAGCATACCAGTATTTATGTTTCTACCGGAGATGTGTAGCCGCCTTAGTGGAGTTCAGAGATAAGATCATGACACCAGATAACTCGCTTGTTTGCTGACTGTAAATGTACAGTCGGTGGCTTCGTATGCATTTTATTCCTGCATATTTAAAAATTAAAAATGAAAAGAGTCAATTTTCCCCATTTTATTTTTAGTTTTAAATATCCAACGCTTCCTCATACAATCATTCTGGAATACAAAGTTTAGGATGCAAACATAGGAAAACGACAGCAGTGAGCAAACGCGACAAATGTTTGTCTTTCCACTTCACATAATGTAGAGTAAAGGGGAGGGATGAGACCTGGTAGAGCTGCTCGCCAGCAATAAGATACATGTCGTACAACAAATACATTCATCGTTATGAGAAAGGTCCGTTTTTTTGGACAGCGTTCGCTCGTATTGAAATGTTAAGGAGCAAGAATCTGTAGAAACCGTAAACAGATTACATTCAAGCAACGTGTTTAATATTAGTCCTCCGTCCTCTGAATCGCATATTCAAGTTTCATTTTTGTGTTCCTTCCACAGGTGGACTTTGGCAGTAGTGATAGTCGCAGACACTGGGTTTGTGTTTGTTCAGCAGATCTAACACCGGGTAAAGTGCAGTCTGACCCAGCTGTGGGGAAACCGTCAAACACTTCCAGCACTTCAAGTGCACATCTATATTTCATTAAGTAATCCTACAAGGCAAAGCAAATATTTTTGGACGTTATCTTAGACCAGGAGCGACACTGTCCTAGAGAGTAATTAACTTTCTGGAGACCAGATTCCAGCAGCACTGCACCACACGCTGGTGTCAGTGACTGTTTTTTGGCCGTCAGCCCAACTACGAGACCCCGCAAGAGCCTTCTGTAGGCTGAAGAAAAGTCTTTCTGCCTCCGAGCAATAAACAAAGCCCAACCCTGCGGAGAGGCCGATTATCCAATCAAGTCACCATGGTAACCACAAACAGCCCCAAGGTCTCTTCTCTAGGAGACAGTGCCTTTTCTGAGCCCTCTTCACAAACCGAGTCACATTTCTTCACAAAACAGTCTTAGTTTTGTCTTCAGCTACGTTTAATTCCTCGTCAGGACAAATGTCAGGAGTTTCCAGTGTGATCATTTCACTCCCCCTCCCCCGACGTCATCCTTTCTCAATTCAGGAATGACTTCTGGACAGAAATGAGCCGCTGCAGAAACCCGTCCTCTCACTTTTCTGGCTACCAAGACGAGAAAAAGGGCCGCTTGCAGTGGAAGGTTTGTGTGAAGGCGTTGCCCAGAGTGACTACGCGTCCTTGGCCTCCTGAACGGCTGCGCTCTACCACCACCCGCGGCATCTGCACCAGCTGGATGGGGCTCTTCCCGTCTTTCAACGCCTGTGTCAGGTTCAACACCTGCAGAGAAACAGGATTCAAATATGAAAATATAAAAACTGTGCAGTGCAAATACAAAAAAGATAAGCTATAGTTTTCTACTTAATAAAAATCTGGTGTATTGGCTGTACTCGAGTGTGTGTATGAAATTTAATCTGTTTCTCGATGAAACAATTTAGAGTTCCAGGTTTACCTGTAAATAGAAAGCATCTTGTTGCCTAAACAGAACAGATTTATTTTGCAGGTCAACCTGCGTCTGTTGTCCGTCTTTGACCGTGCATATATCTTTAAAGACTGTGTGATTCATTCAGGAAGTTACAAGCAGGGGTAGAATAAGAGTAGAGGTTGTGAGGTGGAGGTGAGGCAGCACAGCAGGCTGAGAAAGTAGGCTAGGATGGATGGTGACGTGGTTACGAAGCAAACTAGTGAAGTGAAAGTGGGGCATGTGAGGGGAACTAGAGCTAGGTAGGATAAAAAAGGAAAGAACAAAATAGGACACAGAGAGAAAAGAGAAAAGGACAGAAAACAGGGGCAAAGAACAAACCGCTTAATGGAAAACTCACCTGTCCCCTCATCACAGACATCTGTCTCTCAAACATGGTTTTATCAAAGCCCTTATCCGTCTGAAATATAAGCAAATGTCTCGTGTTACAAGACCTGTGACAAAAATCAATAATTCACATGTACACTACACCACACCGCTGGAAAAACAGAAAAGAGGAGTGAAGAAGAAGAAGAGGGATCTGCACCTTAAACATCTCATAGAGGTCTTCACAAAGGTCCTGAACAAAGTTCATGTCAGAAAGTCGGGACAGCACCAGGTCTCTGGTTTCCTGGGAGAAGGCCACCTTCGCCTGGGGGAGCCAGGCCCAGTGGAATGGGTCTGAGGAGGTAATGTAGAAAACACGGTTTGTTAATACGCTGGATGATATTAGAATATATACATGCTTCACGCCATCATCAGCCTAAAAGCCAGGATGCACATTAGGGCATTTCTAATGACGGCCGCTGGTCTGACTGGTTCTAGCTCCACAATAAAGAAAGTAAACAACTGTTCTCGTGTTTCATGTAGAATTTGTCCAGACAAAGCGCCGACAGAGACGGCAAACGGTGAGGACAACGTACAGGCTCTCCATTCATCCGGGTGTTTAAAGGGGAAGGCCAGGCCGTTGTCGATAGCAGCAATCCTGATGCAGCAGTCCGGACAGTTGTCTGGCCACTCTGCGTCCTACAGCAGGAGGAAGCAGTGAAGACATGACTCATTTATGATTCATGAACGGCGACTTGGCCCTTTATTGATCGCTGTCCAAAGAGCTGATTAATTGAATAGATAGATGACAGCCTCTGCACGTTTATCAATACATGGCGAATAATGATTGATGACAGGTGGGATAGTGTAGCGCGGTTGTTGCAGCCAGCACGGCTGCTGCTCCAGACCTGAAAAGCCTCTGTTTGCCTATGTCGTCCGTGTGAATAAAGGGCACAACCCCGTGTGTGTGTGTGTGTGTGCGTGGAATGCAAACAGAGTCCTTGAGAGACTTGCAATACGCCCTACGGTGCATCAGCGTTCCCGCTGGGGGAAAATGTGTCGTGCGATGAGTCACCTTAAGCTGTGGTAGATGTGACCTCACCTTTTGTTCGTCGCCCTCCGCTTCTTCTCCTGGCTTCTCATACTTGATTAACCAGTTGTCATTTCCCCGATCTGAGGAGGAAGACAAAAAGAAAATTAATCGGTGTAGACTGACTGGAGAGAGAGAGAGAGAAAGAGAAAGAGAGAGAGAGAATAAATGCTTTTTCAAAATCCAAGTCAATACAGAGAAAACCATCAATATCATTAAAGGATTGAACAGAGTTTGACTGATGGCCTGTTTTCACAAAGCTTAAGATCAGCAAATGTCAATACGGACACGCCCTCACCTGTGTTTCTGATGACGTAGTCCAACACCACCAGGCGCTCAAACTGTGACTGCAGCTGCTTCCTGATGTTCTCTGGCAGAGGTTCTGCTTCGAAGCGCCGCAGCCAATAGTCCGCTTCGCGATAGCCCTCGACAAACAGCTGAAACGAGCCCACCTGCAAACACCCGCGAGTTACGTCACATCTGTGGGTGTGTGTGTGTGTGTGGTGTGAACTGATGTAACCAGCTGCGATGTGACCAAAATGTCAGCGTGACAGTTGAAATACGGTGCCAACTTCCTCATACTACTACTCTGAAGACATTTGTCAACACCTTTTGCACAACATCTCACTCTTACAGAAGACATACATCAACCGTGCTGCTTGTGAACACGTGCTGAAAGCAGCAGCACCGATCGCGCTCAGTATGATGTATAACAAAGTATGTGGCATGAGAACCCGATTTAAAGCTGAGCTGACACTAAGCACTGACACTCTTGATCTGAATGAACTGGCTTTTCAGGGAACACAGTCCCGCTCACCTTAGGAGGCAGGCCCACTCTGTGGAAGCGTCGCCCCACCTTGGGGACTTTCTCTAAAGCGTACTTCTTCCCCCTGGACTTCGCTCTGTCGATGGCACTGTAGTGGAAGGTCTCACTAGCCAGATACACCACCTGCTCAAAAACAAGCAAACATTCAGTCAACACTGGTTTGGTTGGACCTCATGACGAGGGGATGCTCCGATCGTTCTGCCACCAAGCGCCAATCGTGCCTTTCATTTCCAATCACCTGTAGCTCGTATTCTGCAGCCTGCAGAGGTCCTGTGTGCAGTGTAGTGCCCCCAATGACACAGCATGGGTGCGTGCAGATCGGAGCATCCGTATGTGTGACCTCTGCTGGATATAATTTTTAGACCCACCTTGGTTTTCGGCACCACTCCCAGGCCGAGCTTGGTGTCAACCAGTGAAGCAGCAGCCTCCGAGAGGTAACCCTGGTTAGGCAACAAGCAGCCTCGGCCGAAACAACACGGGCAGCAGAGCTAATGATGAAAGAGAAAAGCAGATGCAGGTGTTTGTCTGTTTACTCTGGCACTGCTCACTGCTTCTGGCTAGATGGTGCACGCCGAGCTGAAATTCTGTTGTAATGGTAAAACAAGTTAAACGGAACTCGAGATGAGTTAACCAGCACGTGCTGCGTGTAACACACTGTACCTTGTGGAAATATTTGGTCCATTTTGGGTTCAGGTGACCGTAAGGCTCCTCTGACTTTGGTTTGAAAACACCTATGATTTTCTGTAGAAGGAAAAGAGAATGGTGAGGAACCCCAACTAACAAATGTAAAGAGACAGAAATGTGACAAACAAGTCAGATCAATATCCCTCCCTGAAGCTCACACTGAAGTTGTTAATGTGATGCTAACCGGGTATGCGGGCTGCTATCAATGCGAGCATCAGCTGTTGCATTATTCAGCGAGACTCTGCTGCAGATTCGTCTTCCTGTCTACTTTCCAGCTATTCACTTCCTTTTTTTTTACCCCCAGTTCTTTCTGCTGCTCAGCTCTTCCCGAGAGCAACGTATAGCCTTTAACAGAGAGCTTATAGTGGGACAGACGTCGAGAAGCTGGCACATTTAATAAAGAGCAGAGCGGGAACAGATCATTATATATCACTTCATAGCTCATGCAAATACACACACACACCACAAGACGGTAAACTAAGTTATCGCTGACATTCCTCTGTCCCCAGCTCACCCCTTTGAGGTCTTTGACGAAATAGCTTCCACTGGAACCCTGAGAGATCCTCTCTGGACAGACGCCATTCTCGATAGCTTGTTCTGCCTTTTGGATAATATCTGCAAACTCGGGATCCTCTGGGAAATGGTTGAAGTCACCACTGTTGGCACCTAGAAAGGAGATAAGTTAAAAAAATAATATATTACAGAGTGCTGAAGAAAGCAGTAAAAGGATTCTGAATCGGTCACTAATCATCTGTATGAGGAAAGAATGAGCTGCAGAAACCTGAACTTATTACTAAACCTACGCTCAAACCTAAAAAGAGAACATTTCACAGCATTCCTAAATGATTTAGGTCACGTTGCAGAGGAAAAAAGAGGTTTTAAAGGCAAACACAGACACAAACAGTACAGTGGGATCATTAAATAAAGCGTAGATGAACATTTCATTTTAAATAAAATTATTTCCATGATTGCAGATCTATCAGCGTGTTAGACTTTTCCATCCTTCCGGGAGCCGTCCGTCCATTCTGCTCATCCCGCCCATGGGAGGCTGGAAGCGTTCCCAGCACATACTGGGCGAGACGTGGGGTAAAGCAGGTGGCTGGTCTATCAGTGGACGCACAAGCAGATTCACAGTCAATATGGGATGACTGTGTCACCAAGCTGGTGTGTTTTAGGGACTGTGGGATGAAACCCACCCTCGCACAGAGCCCCAGTCGGTTGACGGGTTCAAATCAAAGACGCTCTCACTGTGAGAGGTGACGGCACATTTCCTAATAGAAGTGTCTGGGATGCGGGTTTGTAATTATTCCTTTGATGAACGGCCCGGTCCTGTGACCCGACACGTTCTACCTCTCTTCACACAGGCCACCACAGTCAGCTGACAGTCAGGCTCCATATGCTCAGTCACACTGGGATGCAGGGAAAGATGAAAGGACAGCCACGGGGGTGGGGGGGCGGAGGAAGAATGAACAAAGGGACGGGAGGACAGTTAACGTGCCATTTGTCACAAAGAGATAAAGAGAAACAAAGATCGCTTTGAAGCTAATTCACTTACAGAGGGCCCAGAGAGACGCAAATTAAGAAAGGAGGATGGAGATATGCAAATATTACCCCAGAAAGCTGAATTATTTAAAAAGTGGACAGTTCTGAGGGTTTTTTTCCATCCTGTGGTCGAAGCAGACCTGACCAACTACAGCTAAATGTCCTAAAACTACTAAAACTAAACTTAAACAGGAAGCGTCAGATGCATCTACAGCCACAAAGTTGAGTCACGTGAGCCTGCATAGATGACTTATGTCAAGCGACTCTAACCTTGGCACGCTTCACCAGTCTGTGTCCGATGATGCTCGAAAACACTCCCTAAGGACAGGACTGACCTCCAGATGAACCAGCACTGCAAACAGGTCCCATCAGCAGAGACCACTGCTTGACCTTCATTTGGAGCATGTGTATTTACACAAAGCCCGAGTGACAGTAAATGCCCCCAGAAATCTGTCTTCATCATCATGCACTGTACTCGAGTATATGGACGTGCATATTTAACGTGTGCGTCTCTCTCAGAACCCTTGATGGGCCCGGCAGAGGTTTTTTTTCTCCACAGTCCAGCTCACCGTGAAGGCCCTGGAGACCAGCGGTGGAAAACACTGCATTGTGAAGTGCGTTTCTGCAAAGATGTGCGGCCCAAATGTAACAACTTTCACAGCAACTTCAGCACGTCCGTCTGTGGCCTAGATTTCTGGATCTGACAGGACACAGTCGAACCACAGAGCTCAGCAGATAAATGGACAGACTGATACAGTTGAAAGCAAAAGAAATGTATTATGTTCCAAGGTGAAAAAGGTGGGTGGTATGAGGAGGAGTGTTAAACGCTATAAGCATTTAAGTCAGAATATGTGCTGCTTCCATGGCGACGGGATAATCTATTTTTTTTTCAACCGAGTTTCCCTCTGTACCATCCGTTATTTTTACAGCCGAAAACAAATCTAATGCTGCTTTTGCAGTGATGTCATTTTGTTTTTCCCAAAATTGATCACACAGTTAACTCGGGTTATCTCAGCTTCCAGCCATTAGTCATGTCATCACCAGGTTAAAGTGCCAGTGACACAGCAAACAAGTGGGTGATAACACGCAGCTATTACATCAGAAACACACACTCAGGGCACACAGACAGGGTACAGGCTACATCTCAGTGCAAACACAAGCCAAACACCTGGAGTCGAGCCTGGATGTGTGCTGAGTTTTCCCAACAGTGTCTGATTTACTCCAGAGACCTTTACTCTCAGACCCAGTAACCCACGTCAGGTTTTGTCCACGTAGCACCTTCATGTTGTCATCGCTCCACCTGACGGTGATGAACATGTGTTCTGATTCATACAAACCCCATGATCCTCAGCACATTTCCTCACCGCCCATTTATCCGCCAGGGACAGCTGTAATAAGCCTTCAAAGGCCTTGAATGATTACCTGGGGAGGCCAAGGTGTCTTTATCCGACGAGGAACTGTGCCTGTTCCGCCTGCCCCGCTTCTCCCGCGCGCCCCGCGGTGAGGGCGAGCTCCCGGCTAAGCACGGTAATAACAGCGCCTCCTCGCCCGAGCCGTCCGTCTCTAGCTCGGTCAGGACGCTCTCACGAGAGTCCGAAATGCGGACGGCGAGTCCGGGGTTCGCCGCAAGCCCCAAACCTATCCGGTTCCTGTCAAATAAGACATTTGGTCGCTCCGCGGAGTGAAAGTTAGGCTCCAACACGGGCTCGCTGCTCTCAGCCTCTGTCGGGTCGCATTCTGACATCATCGTCGCTCAGTTTTTAATACACACAGTTACGTTAAATTACACGGACTTCCATTCAGCGTGTCATGTGTCCATTTTACAGAGACACACCTTTCCCCCCAGGCAGAATAAACTCCAAATAAATCAGTCGCACGAAGCTACTTTCGCTCGCCGATATGTCCACATAATCCACCAGCTTCACCGAGGCGCTTCCTATATAGCTCAATGCGCATGCGCCGCACGTGCAAAAAAACGTAGCTGGTTTAAGATGCCTTCAGGTGCTCTTTGGGAAAATCACTTTCTTGGAAGATGAAAAAGCTAAGGATGAATATCCACTTTATGAAGTTAAAACGCACCAACTTAGGGTATAAATTTCACCTTAAAGTCAATAAACAAGTTCAAAACATCAACAAAGCAACAGGTATATGTGATGTATTAAAGTGGGTGTGACATTTAGGCAATTAAATTATTAAACTGTCAGCTTGTTTGGGAGCCTGGTTTGCTATGAATGCGTCATATCCTCATGTTTTATGTCTTAAAACAGCAGTCTCATAAAAAAAACGTTTGTTTATATAAGACTTCTTATAAAGGATTGTTTATAAATATACACTTTCCTAAGCAATTTAAAGTAGCGATAAAATTTAGTGCAAGGCTATATTGTTGACCTATTTCATCCATCTTTAGGGTTTCTTGTTGGCATGGAAATTTATGGATCAATGTATTGTATTTGTGTGGATCTTAACTTTCATTTTTAACCTAATGAAGCCATTAAAAAAATTAAATAACCACAGGCTGCATCATAATTTACGTGATCTGAATAAAAATATTTACTCATATTTAAGACAGATATAATCTAGAAAGCACAAAAATAAATATATCATCACGCTTTTAAATGTTGGCAAACATGATGCCTTCACTGTTCATTCATTCGCGTGCTTGTCTTTCCTTTAAATGTGTCAGTGACTTTGAAAGCCACTAGATGTCGACAGTGATATACAAGTGAAAACTATTGCAAAGTTCTTACGTTCCAACTTGCCTTTCTACGTGCGTTATTAATTATTTCTTCATTGTAGCGATCTATTTGTTTATCTGTATTTCTACATGTCATTATCTTTAGGTTTAAGTATAACACTAATACTTGGCCAACTATCCATTTGCTTTTAAAGTTAAAATTGGCTTTATGATAGGCAGTGAGATATAAATTAAAGTTGCAAAACAGTGCAGAAATACTTACGCATTCAAAATAGTACTTAAGAAAAAGGCCAGACCTACTAAAAATTCTTGAATTACCACAAGTAAAATTACCATTTATGCAGAATACTCATAGCATTGATATGATCTGGTTATAATTGTTATAGTGTGTTTATCAATTTTAAGGCTTTAGTTGGTAAACTGGTTTTACATTATGTGTGTTTTGTTTTGAATTTAATAATTAGATTTTTACTTTACATACTGTTTACTTTACCACAATCAAGCTAAATTGAATCTACTTATTCTGTTCTCGAATACTGATTCTTCTTTTTCTTCTTCTTCTTCTTCTTCTTCTTCTTTTACTTCTTCTTCTTCTTATTTCTGCTAGTTCTGCTGTTATTTGTATGACTAACATGATTCTGTAAAGTAACTACAGTTATCAAATAAATGTAGTGGAGTAAAAGTATTACATTTGCCTGTGAAATGTATTGAAGATAAAGTATAAAATTGAAAAACTCAAGGAAAGTAAACAAACAAACAAAGTGACTGTGTAACTTAAGTATTTTTCACCACTGCAATTTTGTGGTGCTGCACCACATGAATAAAATAATAAATTTTATTTAGCTACGTTGTCCAGCTTGGACCCACAGTGAATTAATGCCGGGTGATGAACTTCTGCATTTACTTTGCCAAGCTTAATGCAGTATTTCATTCCTTTGTTTGGCTTACCCCTCCTACTTCCTGTCTCCCCTATAAATTAAGGGTGCCCTTTCAGTTCTCTTAGTGCCCCTCAGTCACCCTGTGGTCTCCCTTAATCCTCAGCCATCCTCTCCACCTATACCTTGCCCCCTCCACCACCAACCGTCTCTCTAATAAGCAAGTGTAGCTGAAACACATGCAAATAAGCACTCAGCCAGCTGCTATCACAGCGGTCATATGATCTATCAAGGTAGGGGGTTAGGAGTGAAGGAGACAAGGATAGAGGAGGGAGGGAAGAAGGGGAAGAATGTAGAGATAGAGGAGGAGGGAAAATGAAAGAGCAATCCAGAGGGGTGAGAAGGAGATGGATAGTTTCAAAGGTACGCTGTAGAGACATAAAGGCATCACTCTGCTGGCACTTTGCTAGATGTTAAAAGAATTCCATCAGCCTTCTCTCTTCTTGTGCATCAGCTGTGCTCGCTCCGTCCATATGGTTTGTGCCTCAGCCTTCTTCTTTGCCCTTTACTTTTGTATCTCTCCACCCTTCAAGGACGAATGCCTGACATGTCACTAGTGTGACACATGACACCTCATACATGTGTACTAGCACATCTTTCTTTTTCCATATGTGTGTGTGTCAAACCTATGTAATTCACTGGGTGACAAGCCACTGCAACAGTCAAGCCACACTGCAGACACACAACATGAATGCATGTATCTGCAGTGTGTGTGAGTGTGTGTGTCTGTGTGTGTGTGTGTGAGAGAGAAAGATCTGTCTTTGCTTCACCGTAGCACCCATTCCAGCAGATTCTTCTGGCATAAGGTCTGGTTTATCCTGCCAACAGCAACCACCCTCATTCACTCCTGCTCCCTTCCTCCTCCTTTTCCAGTGGCTGCTTGATGAGGGAGAGAGGGAGAATCCTATAGCTCAACAAAATCTTTATGTGCATGTGTGCGTTGTTTATGTCCACACCTGACTTTTGCACGCCACACAATAGATGTCACCCAAGGTTTGATGTTACAATGGTAAAAATGCATTTATTAACACTGAAATAAAGTTACATTATATAAATGAACAATCACACACATCGCTTCAAGTGGCCATTTACACCTTTACTGTATAAATATTTAGCTTTTCCAGGTGTAAACACACAAAATTCTGAGCAACATTTATTATCTGTCCATAATCCATATACATTTCTAAATTTCCTCATATTTTGGCCAAAGAAAAGGCCCTGCGTGATTGTCCAGTCAGATTCCTGTGGATAAGACGCACTGTGCCATGGCGACACTGTTCACCTGTTACCTGTCAAGAAAAAGTCACACCGTGACAAGAAATTCAGAATATTGTGGGATCCAGTGTATTTGTTGTGAGCGAATGAGTGAGTGTGTAATCCACGTGGGAAGACAGTATACCTCTGGGACCAAACAGCTTCATGTAGCAGTATGGACAGTAGGGCTTTTCATCATGCTGAAACACAATCAGCAGAAAAACAATCAGTAAACAACTTCCTTTTCTTATTTTTCTCATGCTTTGCTCTTTCATACCTCGGCATGTTGTCCAGCCGTGAGCTGTCTGTTACATTTTTGACACTTCAGACACAGAGGGTGGTAGTCCCTTCCTAAGGAGCGCTTTTTCTCACCTGGAACAAGTAGATATCACAATCTTAATGAGAGACACGTTAATATTGTTATATGCACATACACATTTTTGTAACACCTTCAGTTCTGAGAAGTGTATCAGTTAAGGAGAAATAATCAACTGTCTGTGGTCCGGAACATACAGACTGCTGCTCTCATCACCGCAAATAGGCCAGATACTCCAACGCTGAAGGAAACGAGCTAAGTAGGCTAGGTCACGTCAGAGAACCTGAACCTAAGCTGGCACACGAACTGGAAAGTACAGCTCGCTACAGCAAGACCAGAACAATACAGACTGATGCGTTATAGGGTGTAGGCACAGATGTGCATCTATGATGCTGAGACATGAATGTGGGAGAAGATTTCTATAGAAGAGACAGAAGGTAAGGAGGAAACCCCAAAAGCAGAATGCAAGCTTGTTTGGCTAGACCCACATCCTGTTGTTATGATGGATATGTGTGTGCGTGTGAGCTTGAAAGAGAAGCAGAAAGTTGATTTCTCCTCCAAACACCAAATAGATATAGATATAATTTTTTTAAAATCAAATCTTATTATTGGCCGCGGCAGAAAAAAGCACTGGTGTAGTTTTTACAGTGGCAATGGGTAATTCCATTCAGAGTATCAATGATGCAACAGTATTGTTGCAGAGAAAACATTTAATTAGTTATTCGTGGCATGTGTGTTTGGAAAGACAAACCAAACAAAATGCCTGTGCATCCTACTTGTTCTTTTAGTTCTACACTAGTGTCCCAAGTTTTCTTCTTAATGTGGTTTCTTACTTAAGTGAAAAAAAAAGCAGCAAAAGAAACAGACGGCAAGAGTCAGAGAAGATTCCACTGAAGACTGAAGACGTAAGACTCACCAAAGTAGACAGGCTTCCCACAGATTGGACAGTAGCCTACCATGATAGTATATAATTATTTATCACGCAGCGCACGCTTTAGCTGGCACAGGACTGTGAACTGAAAATCGAGAGGGAAACCGTTGAAGTGTGCTGGTGTCTCGTCAGAATCAGGATGTGGTGAGCGAGACGTCACAGGAAGAGAGAAAATGTCAGGATTACAGTTTGCGCTATCATCAGCGCAAGAACAGAGGTTTTAAACAGGGAATTGTTAGTAGGTGTAAAGATGTGTGAAAAGACAGGTTGTGTGTTTCCATCAACTGCTTTGGGCACCCTGGCATGGCACTGTAAAAGGAGAAGACGGGAGAGAGAGAAAGACAGAGGGGTCAGGAGAAAAGGGACAAAAACAGCTGTCAGCAGCTCAGATTCCCAGCTATCTTCTCTCCTTTCCTGCTCTTTTCACCCTCTTTTCTAGATTAAAAACAAGAAGTCGAGCCTCTCAACTGAAAGGGAAACCTGACACTTGTGCCTTTCTGTCAATTCTCTCTCTCCTCTCTTCTTCCCTGTGACTTATACTCACACACACTTGCACGCCCCCGCTCACTGACTCACACAGACACACACACACACACACACACATGCACTTGTAAAAAAAAGGCTGTACTTCTGCTCAGTGACATCACATAAAGAGTCTTCTGCCAAAGAGCAAAGGGAGAGGCAGGCAGGGTAAGGCTTGGATGGTTGGGGGACAGGCAGGGGGAGGTGTGTGTGTGTGTGTGTGTGTGTGGAGGCGGTTGTCCCCTCGGGATAGGTGATGGAAGAAGACCTGAGGAGGGACAGAGGGTTAGGAGATTGCATGAGAGAGACAAGGATGGAGACAGAAGCCAACCTCAGCTCAGCGAGGACAAAGAAGATGAACTCTGATGAACTTTGCAGACTAGGCTGCTGAAGTCACCGGGAAGACAGGCAAACGTCTGTGTGGTGCCATCACAGTGAGGGAACAAGCAAGACTGGACAAGCAACTGCATCAGAACAGACCATGAAGTATTGACCTTTTACTGATCTATAGCTGAGTAGAGTTCAAGTTAAAAGTAAAACAATTCAAAAGTTATAGTTGTTAAAAATGTTATTTTAATTTTATGTTGTAGCTGCCAATTTCCTAAAATGTAAAAGGAGAATTCTGCAGTTACAGTACACATAGGTCTGGTTATAGGTCTCTAAAAATAAGTTTGGACCTACTAAAACAATGTCTTTAGCCATGTTCAAGTATTAAGTACATGTTCTATAATATACTTTAAGTACTAGTGTACAAGTAGTCCACTATACCAGATTTATCTGGCCACCGATTTCACTAAGTAATCACAGTATTTTAAGTACACTATTGTACGTGCAATGTAATCAACGTGCTGTTACTAAAATGTTCCCATCTTGATAAGGTTATGTACAGGTTGAAGGAGAGAACAACATTTTCCAACAGACATTTCATTTCTTCACTGAACCTTTTATAAGGAGAACAAATTTACTGTGCAACAAACAACAAAAAAAGTAAAGTAGAAAAATATGAGAAAGACTCAACAGGTAGTGAATTCATTAGAATACATAATTTAATTAGTTTTATTATGTGCTACGTAATTGCAGGTGTCATATAAATGTTGTGAGTAAATATATTAATTTCCCTTCTGAATAGTAAAAAGTAAGACAAAAGTACTTAAGTAATGTATAGTGTATAGTTACTTACCACCAGTGAAGAACGATAAACAAAAGTATTCAAGAACCAACAAAATCTTTCTATGTTGAATTTGAGCTGGATGAATAAAAGCTGATATAATGTGAGAGAAGTACCCAGCAGAGGGTCAACACTAACCTCGAGTCATTATAGCTAAGTTGTAGTTAAAGTCATTTGAATTCTTGATAATTAAATCTACTAAACGTCGAACAACACTCATACACGGTCCAGAAAACTTGGCTCCACTGAAGACATGAACCCAGGAACCCTGTGCATGAACAGCCAAATATGAGGTCAAATTACTGGCGTGCTGGACGTGGACCTGATGTTTTAACCCCTGATGATCAATTTAAGACCATCAAAGCTTGTACTTGAGAAGAAAATTCACAATCGATTGAAAAGCAATTGTTTTTTTGTCAAAGCTAATCTTTAAAATTTTGAAAGTTTCCTCCCCTGATTACGTTTTTAAAGGGGAATGAGTTTAAGTGTAAAAATCTAATAATGTATTGATGTTTTGAAACTTTGCATGTCTTCATTGCTGTTGCATGGCAATTCATTGTATTTTAAGAATTGATTATAAATGTAAAACAGTGGTTTTCTAAATAACTAGTAACTGTAGCTGCCAGATAAATAATAGACTCCTCTCTGAAGTGCGAAAACATTCAAATGGCTTTCTGTGCTTCTAATTTGAGGGGTTTGAGTGGCTCTTCCTTCCTTATGTTAAAATATCTCTTTGCTTCTAGCTGAGAAACTTCACCAGATGATGTAATTTGGAGAAGTCTTTCCGTTCAGATGACATCATTTGGAGGAGTTCTGTGCTGGCTAAGACTGACCATAACTGGAGTATTCACTACACATTGAGTGCAGGTTATCTATGCATCGTAGTGGAAACAGTATGTACTTAGATAAAGTACATTTAAATTGTGCTTAGTAAGCAGTATTAAATATATACTTTCCACCACTTAAAAAATCAGACATGCATGTGATTACAGCATTTGTTGTGTCATAAACGATATTTTCGCGTATTACAAATGCATTTGCATATCATCTCTTTTGCCTGTGAACTCCAGAAGGTCTTTCTGAAGTATTTCATCATTTGCATATTTGCCAGCATCTTTCTCCTGTGTGTCATCCTTTGCAGAAGGATGGAATACCAAGTAGCTATTTCATCTGACCAGCCGTCCCTACAGGATAACTTATCATGTCTCTCCATCAGCATTCATTGTGTGTGGACAGCGCTAGGAGAGTTACATGCTGTATTGAAGCCCTATATGCATGCACAGCTTACAATGTCTTTTGACGCAAATGACGATGTTGGGATTTTAATAGAGAGCAGATATACACAGGAAAAGAAGAAGAAGTTGGTGTTACTAGCTGGTAGAAAAGGCAGAGAGAGTTTCCACGGGTTAAATGAGAGAAAAAATGGAGCCGACCAAAAAGGAAAAGAATGGCAAATTGAAAAGTGTAAGGGAGAGGACCGTGGAGAAACAGAGGCAATGTAATTGTGAAATAGAGACAGAAAGGAAATGAGGAGAGAAGAGAGGGGGCGTTAAAACCACATTTCCCAGTGGATCTTCTGGTAAGACTGTGTTGAGAAAACTGCCAAAACTCCTAACACACTCACACACACACACACCCGCACTGACACATATGCATGGTTCACTTTTGCCAATATATATGAGATACGCCAACACACAGTGGACAGAGAGATGTGGGGATTCTGGTGTGTGAACAGGATTTATACTAACATTCAGTAAGTGGTAGAAACAGGACGGAGGGAGAGCGAGCAGCAGACACACACTGGCCGCTCTCCTCCGTCTCCACTGGTGGGATGGTTCTCGCCAAGGCCAAACCCTCCGACGCCGGCTTTGGGAACTGTGTGTTGGGGGGGACACAGGAAGAGGCTTCGGAAAGGAAACGGCTAGAAGGATTCCTTCTTCCCACACATGGATGCACTCTTGCTCACATGTGTGTACGCATGAACCTACGCTCACACAAGCACACACAGAGCAAAAACAAAAAAAAAAAAAAAAGGAAGCCTTTGGAAGGAATCCTTCCCCCCCTCGCTCTCACACACCCACTCGTCATCACGTTTCAGTTCTTGGCATCCTCTTCTCTCCTCCAAGCCCAGAATATGACATGGCTCTGGGGTTGCATCTCAGCTGCGTACACACAATCAGCCTCGTGGTACAAGACATATGAAAAACAAAATCAAACAGCGTTTCAAGTGTTTAACAGATGACGGAAACCAAAGGCAGACACGGTGGTTCGCCTCGCGATACCTGTTTTCACTCGCTCTCGTCTTACATTTCCATTTGTTGGTGTATAAAATGTTTCCTTGCTTCTTTTGAGGCACCGCGTAGGAACGGGAAACAGTCTTTCTCTAAAAATAAAATCTCTCACCCTTTGCTATTACAAAGCTATTCTGGTGTTTATCTGGCACAGCTGAATGGGTATTTTGGTGTGCCGTGCACCGTGGTGTGGTGAGCCATTACCGGGGTGTGTTTTTCCACAAATATCCCCCTCTGTGACGGCCTTTCTGGAGTCAGACGATCTAAATGCTATAATCCTCTACTTAGGGTATCAGTGGATGGAAAAGTCAGGAAAATAAGTCCTTGTTTTTCACTATTAATCTGGTAAAGCCTATAAGTCCCCTCATGACTCTATGTGGTGACATTATCATCGTCCATTACTGCACGTTTAGAAGATGTGAGTGGCTGGGTCAGTCCGGTTGCATCATGGGATATTCTGTTGTTTTGCGTGGATGGTGCATGAACCAGTGGAGGGATGATCTTTGTTTTTGCGTATGTGTGTTGGACAGGTGTTGATGCCGCGCTGGCTTTGCGTTCCCCTTAGGGACGTTAGGCAATGCCAATCCTCTAAATGGCTAAAACAACCCTTGAAATGCCACACATACAACAACAGAAATACTAACAATGTTTACGAAATACTAAAAGCTGGACTTGCAGCACAGTACACAGTCCCATCACTTTGTTTAGTTGCTATTCTTTCAAATATTTTTCTCGCTCTTGTGAAACGTTTCTTCCCATAGCACTTCCCTGAAATAATTTTCTAATATTAACATGAGCAGTATACATCTAGTCCTCCGGCCACATTCAGTATTTTTTATTTTAGGGTACTTTTATTCCACTATGATTACCACTATATTTATTTTACAGCTTATGTGATCAGATATCAGTTATTAAATAAAAATATACAACATTTGTGTCTGTGTAACAGAGATCTGGGACCCTCATTTTTTCCAGTGTGACAATTCTTTACCATAATTGTCAGACAACATGGCCATGCCAGTTTTTGTACTTTTTTGTACTTCCCCTCACCATCAAGTTATTTCAGGTCCCCACAGCGTATTACTCTGCATATTGATCTGGCAGAGGTTTTAAGCCAGATGCCCTTCCTCACACAACCTTCCCCACCGGGCTTTGAGTGGGCTCTAGGGAAATTTAGTCAATTCAACGCAATCTACAGGTTTGAATTGTTTGACTTTTTGTTGATACAGCTCAGTATTTACCATATTGTGACTGGGTTTAACGGATTAGTATTCCCGACAGGACAAACTGAGCAGCCTAACATATCACATCTACTGGACTTACTCTAGCAGTGGAGCATTAGTCTCTAGCTGAGCGTGCTCCTCTGTCCGGCCAGTAAATAACTGACTTGATCACATTTCAGTTGATGCTGTTGTTGTCCATATTAAAAAATGCCAAAGTCCTCAAACATGAGCTAAGCATACATTGTTCCTGTATGTAAGTGTGTAGGAGCAAATCCCAGAAAACGCTCCAGACAGTCCTACGTACAATTGTTGTGAGTTCATAATCAAATCCCCGTTTTGGATCTGCTGGCCCACAAAGTACACGGCAGTGACCATGCGCTCAGGTTAGCTGCAATGTTTTTCCACTGGTGTGCTGAGCCCACCGCAAGCTCACCAATCAGAACAGAGTGGGCTCGCCTTAAAGACACAGGAAATAAATCACATAATTTCCTAGAGAAGGTGAGAACAATTACTGAGCGGCCTGGTAGCTCAACGGGTTAAGCATCAGCTAGCTCCCTGTAAGTCGCCTTGGATGAAAGCATCTGCCAAGCAAAGTAAAGTACTGTATGAAGACTCTATCGCTATCAGAGGAAATACTGCATTTGTAAATCCTGAAATTATTACAATATGTTCTCTTTGAACTAAAATGATAAAAACATCAGCATTGTTCTTAGTGTGGAGTATTGCTGTGCCTAATCACATCTTCAGTCTTGGTCTTATTTGGGATAAATTGTGATAAACAATCTAAAAATGTTTACTTTTTTATTAACACGCTGTGGCCTGCAGGTGGGCCAGTCCATACAAACCCACGCTGTGCAGTGAACCACTGGTTTATTCAAAAACCTATTAGTGCCTGTAAAGATTAGGGGAATTTTTCTATAAATTCTGCACAAGACTTCTAGAAACATTTCCATCTGATTTAATGATGCAACCATAAACAAGTCTTTCTCTGGTGTTCAACATTTCACTCCGTGTTAACATCAACACCAGCTTAAATGAAGATTTGGGAGAATGTGGTGCAGAATGATACGGCCACGCTGCGCAGAATAAGACAGTTGAACCAACCTTAAGCTACTTAAGGGAAAACAATAAGTCAAGGCTGTATATTGAGGGGATGATATGCTTATTATACACCGTTTTAAAACTTGCAGACTCTTCAAACACTGAGCAGGGCAGGATAGGTTCTGAGTGCACAGCGTTCAGATCCCTAGGCTAGTCCCACCTATTGTTTAGATCTGCTTTGGGAAACAGAGAGGCAGGCAGAAGGAAAAAACCTAATGTGTTGCTTCTTGCCTGTGCATTCTTGGCATAGCTCTTTTGCCCTTTTCATTTTTTGACTGTGATTTTTTTTCTCCTTTGCTTTAATGGTGAAGCCAAGGGTCCACAGCCAGCCAAGTCCCACCGCTCCAGTCTGGCTAAGCCACGGAAAGCTTGGCTTCCTCTACTCTCTGCTCTCTCTCTCTTATTCTCAATGTAATACTACAACATGCGTCCCTCTCTCCTGCTCTCTGTATATTTCTCTATGCTGCTATGTGTCTTTCTCCTTTCTCTTTTATTTCTGTCCGTCTGCACTAGTCAGTCTGTCTTAATTTCTCTTTCTATTCTGTGTCTGCTTTTCTTTTGACGAACACACACACACCACCCTCTCTAGTGTCCTGCCTGTCAGTCTGTCACAGGCAGCGGACTGGTTTAGCAGGCGGGGTTCAACTGGGCTCTACAAACACATGGCTCTCAATCTGCCTTCTTGCATGTGCTGGAATGGTATTTCTTTTCTACACTGTTCATACTTTCTATTTAATGTCCTTTTAACTTCACGGGTATGTTTAAAGAGAGTCAAGTTTGTTTGTCTTCTACTGTTCAAACGGACTTGACAGGCATATGGTAGGCCATATGTGGGCCTTTTTAGTATGGAACGTTGTATCCAGACTACCACATTTCACTGATCATTTGAAGTGTCTTTAACCTTCAAAAACATATTGCATAAGCAGTAGGTAATGCTGGCTTTAAAGCAGTGACGTGTCATCTGAAATACAGCTCCTCAGAAGACACAATGTGAGTGTGAATGTTTCCAAAGGGGTTACGGAGTTGGCAATTTGCACCTCTCTGTCCCTTCGATGAAATTGAATTATAGATCAAGAACCCCTTGTGTCCAATAGAAACAGAATTGTCCACCTCAAACAAAGCCCGCTCCCTTTTCTACTGTGCCTATTTCTATCGGATCAGCGCCATTCATTCCGCTACTTAGACAGGAATCTAATTAGACCAGAATATCAGCATAAAACACATATCTGCCCCGCCTCCCTCCTCTCTCTCCCCCTGTGTCTCTGCTCTTCCCTACAGCTGGTGAGAGTATGGTTTGTGGCTGCCCCTCCCCCAGCGTTTGAATAAGCCAATAAGACAGCACGTCAGCAAAATGAACCCCCCCCCCTCACACACACACACACCATCACTCGTTTTCTCTTACCACCCTATCCATTCCCAACCCCATCCCCCAGAGCCCTCTCTACACCCCATCCCCCTTTCCTACCACCCCTAACCCACTTACTCATCCTGCCTCCACCCTCCCACACACCCACGAGATTTCTCCACCCTCTCTACTTTCTCACCCATGCTCACCCGCCCTTGTAACTGCTCTCTTGTCTTCTTCCTTTTTCCTGTCCCTGGGCTTTCCATTCACCCCTTTTTCCTGGACATCCATTCTTTTAACTCCCTCCCCACATCCACTCGCCATTTTCCTTATCCCCATCTCTGTCTCTCCCTTTCCTTCCCCCACCTTGCTCTCCTCTCCTTCTTCTGTGGCCTTATCTTATGAATATCGGTAGCACACTGGGTGAAAAATTGATCCTCCCCGCCTGTCTGTGGACAGCACATTAGCCTGTGTGTGATGTGTGTGTGTGTGTGTGTGTGTGTATGTGAGAGAGAGAGAAGGCTTGCTGCTTGTGGGAGAGAGGGAGGAGAGGAGGAGTGAAGGGAGGAGGGAGGGATATTTGCATATCATCAAAGTAAGGAAAGGGAATGTAATGAGAAGAGAATGTGCGTTCGTATGTGTGTGTGTCTGTTTGGTGTATATGTGTATTAGAAGTAGTGTTGATGTGCCAAGGTTGAGTGTGTGTGAAATGAGAGAACAAGACCAAGGGAAGAGGGTACAGGAAGTGAGACGGACTGGGATAGGTGTGTGTAAGAGAGTGTGTGTGTGTGTGTGTGTGTGTGCGTGAGGGAGAGAAAGTGGACACACAGATATGTTCCCCTCACATGCCATCCATCACACTCTCACACACCCATACACACACAGAATATAATTACTACACATTGTTTTATGTAGGTATTTTATTTTAGGGTTTTTTAGGTACATGTTTGATATACAGGCCATATTCTTAGCCTCTGTCTCTGTCCAGCTTCAGTACTGGCTGAAAAATTGCAAAATAAAAACACACAGACATATCTGTTCTGTTGGTGTCTAACGCATCTTAGAACCAATATACACACTCCACCGCTTAAGCCCTGTGGATCTGAATTGCAAATTGGAAATGTGTTTTAGGTAATTGTTCTATTCTATTATGTTTTCTTATATCCAGGTATTTTTCAGCTACTATAAACTTGTTGCCTGTAGCAACTTTAGCAAAGATGATGAAAACTTATTTTTAAAGCGAACTTTCGGCTCCAGAGGAAACAGCTGCAATGGGTAGGCTTGGTATTTGTAAATAAATAATTTAAATCCCCTTTTAGCCTTCCTCTCTGCTTTCCACCGCTTCTGATTTAACAGGCAAAACTAATCAAACACCCATCCGAAACCAACTGGTTTTACCTGTTAACGCGTAATTTCAAATAGAGGAAAGAACATTAATATGTGACGTTTTAAATCTGCTTTTGGTTGTCGTTTCGCTGTGTGGGAATAAATGCGAAAAGCGCGTCCCACACCCAACTACGACAACTACAAACGCTGCCCATCTGTCTGGTATCGATTGGTCGAGTCTGTCGAAATCCGACTTGAGCGTTGACGGTCTGTCACATTTCACGCTGACACCAGGCGAGCACTGGGCGCACATCCACATCCACTCTCACACAGGACTCACAATATTATCGACATATACGAGTCGGGAGCACAGCCGCGGAGAGCACATTGAAGGTAAGTTGGTGTTGAAAACTACTCCAGGCGGAGGAACGAGACCGGGTTTCAGCGGTAGATTCAGAGGCGGGGTCATTGGTTAAAATCGCGTTAATTTTAGCCGCGGTTCTTTCTTTGTAATTTTAGGTTGACCACTTTTTAATGTGCGCTTTGCTGCTTGTCCCATTCCAGTTGGGGAAACATTGCCGGCCCGTTGTAACTCAATTAAATCACATCGAATAAGTTTTTACTCTAAGCCGTTTTTGTTTTGTCACTATTAACCAAGCATTTAAAAGGGATTCGAGGCGTGGGTGGCTAGCTGTGGGATTTTTCTCTGTTAGTCGTCGGCGGAGGAGGAGGGGTTGGTATGGCTTGCCAAGCTAGCGAACGGCATTACGCAGACTCTCCGAAACAAGTTTAAACGCGTGTTAAAGTGGGCAAAGTTACCTTAAACTCCTGTCGTAGATAAATAAAAATGCGAGTAAGCGACCGGCTGTGATAGAGCGGCTGTTTTGCGGGGAGAATAAGCGGAGTAACGCGTTTACCACACCATGCTATGCGCTCTAACGTTAGCATGTCCCCCCCGACGTTAGCCTCATGTGAGCTAGCGAGCCGTTCTGTTGTTATGGACTTAAGGTCGCTAATGAGCCGTGAGATTTAAAGCTACTGTCCCGGGGAAGCTAAATAAAACGAGCACACAACTAAGTGACCCCTGTCCGCGGTTGTGTTTAGGTACAACACGAGATGTCGATGTCACCTCGCATAGACGCCGCCGTACAGCGTTAGTTGTGGAACCAGTTTGGGGAATCGCGCCGTGTTTAGCACGGTTACTTGGGCAAACTTAGGGGAAGTGGCTAACTCAGAAGTTGCAACACACGTTTGTCAAAATAAACAGCGCCGGTTAATAGGAGCGTTTTGTGTAAACCGCCGAGTAGTCACTCTCCAACCATGTGCTTTTAAACAGGGTCTAAAAGCTGCTTCTGTGAGGAAACGAGAGAAAAACGCAGGAAGAAAAGAAACCGAGGAAATCCCCCGAAAGGAAATGCCAATCGCAGCCGCTGGACAGCCAACGACTCAGGAACCTCGAGTTTGCCCCCGGCTGCCCTCCACCCCGGAGCCTGTCCCTAAAGGGGCTGATTTATTCGACGAGGCGGGGGCGGCGGACTCGGCAGAGCGAACAGAGTACGGGGACGCGGAGGGGGGCAGAGGACTCGGGGGCTACAGCTACAGCCACAGCGGCGCTAGGGGCTTTGCACAGCCCGGATCCACCAACGGCTCTCCGCCGCAGTCTCCAGCCGCGTCCTCCTCTTTCCTCTATCACCCCGTTCACTCACACCAAATGGCCATGGAGCCCCCAAGGACTCGATCGCGTTCTCGGTCAGGATATTACCAGCAGTACGGTGGTGGGAATGGCAATGGGATTACTGGCAGCACAGTTATGGGAACTAACCACCACCATCAGCAGCAGCAGCAGCTACTGCATCCGCAGCAGCAGCAGCAGCAGCAGCAGCAAGGTGCCGGTTGCGCACCGCTTGGAGCTCACAGCAACCACTCGGAGAACCAGCAGCGAGCCCCAGGGAGTAACGCCTCTGCCGGCATTCAGAGGCTATCTTCGGTTCCCGGAGCGCACCGCATCCCGGTGGCAGGTAAATGTCCCCACGTGTCAGTGTCATTGTGTGCATGATATTCTACTCGAGATGTAGTGGAATACATTTTTATCTGGACTTTTCTCTTTCCACAAGCACCCAGTACAAGTGTTAGAAGTCGAGGTGTTTGATGCCTCGGGGATGTTTTGAAAGGCAAAATGAGAGCAGGAGGGGGTGTCTTGGGGTTGGTATGACAAATGTGTCTGTGCATGTGTGAACGCATTTGTTGTATTCTAATTAGACGGGGCGTTTTATGGGCTTGCCACAAAGCTGCAGTGTGAATGTAGTGCACATACAGTAGGTAAATGAAGAGCAGTCTGTTGTGTGGGCAACGCTTGCCTCAAGCTTATTGAGCTGCTGTAAATAGTTAGTTACCCAGACTGTTTCTTAAGGCATTATGGCATGTCTACTTATAGTTAACTACACAAATATTAATGTAGCTAGGTAACAAGCCTGACAGTTTGCACAGGCTAATCTTTGTCTATACTAGCTTTGGTCTATTCCTTTTCAAAGACTCATCTTTACTTAAAATAAAAACAACGCTAGACAACACCAGGGTTGGGGTTTGTGAGCTGCAAAGGTAAAGTTATGAATAAGAAAGAAATTAGGCACTCCTCATTTATTTCTTGTGTTAATCTTGAGTACAGTTTTAACATGCACATATTGAAATTGTAGCATTGCCAACCCTCACTTCCTTTAGTGAAGAAAACTGGCTAAATGTCAAAATAGGATGTGTCATTACAGAGAAATGGTTGGTCAGCATTTGGAAATTTGCTCTTAACTTTAAAAAAAATTATCAACAGTGTTCATGGAGTGATGCTGCTGGGTGTAGGATACATGTGAGGGCACTCTCGCACAGTGAATGCAGTGCAGTGAACCACACACAGTAGAAACTGCACAGGTAAAGTTTCACATTCAGTGAGCCCATGGGAAAGCTTTTCTTTCACCACACACACACCTAACATGCGTCTCAGGTTAGGAAAATGCCTGTTGGTTAGGTTGGTTTGTCGTCTCCTGCGGCGTATTCGGAAAGCATTTTATACATTCTTAGAGAAAATGTCAAATACAATAACATGGTCTTTGATTTAATACTTGTATGGGCGGGTTTACCTATTTGAATTATTGACCATCCAGTGAATATTGTCCTTTGGCCAGAACTGCATACTTATAACAACCCAGTCATCCTTGTTATTGAGAAACTCATGTTTGACAGATGATGTGCCTAACCCTAGAACAGACTCAGCTTGGCTTAGTCACTACACATAGCATTGTTTCCACTTGGCCATACCCTTCAACTACAGAGTATGAGGGGAAATAACTTATTTATAAAAGCAAATTACAATATTCTACTTGTACAATTTTCACATATACCCGCAGTACCAAAAGTGTGTCTGTGTTTTTGTACACAAAAACATGTACATGAAAAACTATAGAGCAGCTGTGTTTGGTGACTGGAATTACCTGTCTGGGAGAGTGAGTGAGAAAGGAACAAAACAGCCGAACACACGTACACAGATTAAGCAGTTTGTGTGTTCTGTGCTTGCGTGGTTAGAGAGAAGTTTTACAAACTCTTTCATGTCACAGTTTTCATACGGCCGTGAACAGACTTACATGGTTTAATAATTCAATAAAAGTACCAGTGACTTTGACAAGTTACACAGCATCACAGTAAGAGTTGAAGTAGCCATTGTCAGAGTAGTGGTAGATTAGTGGTCTTCCCTGACCCATGACCCTTATTCTGTCATAGTAGCTTGGCTATGACATATAGGATAGCACAGATCAATGGCTAGAAAGACTGTATTGTATTTCCATCCAAATGGATTTCGATTTACAGGGGAAGACACGGAGTAGAAATTCTATAGACACTTGCTCACTGTCAGGAATAATTTCTGTACCTGTGATGTGCTCACAGACAAAATTGTAACTGGGCAAAAGCAATTTTTTTTGTGTTTAAGTGATATAAGAAAACCTCGCTGGTAGCAAAAATGCAAGAACAAATAAGGTTATGTTTAGTTAACTAGCTACAAAGACTTCATTTTTTTATTTTTAAGAGCCATTTACATTGTTGACTAAGCCAAAAGAAGCCTCGGGACTAATTTATAGCTGGATATTCTCAATGGAAGCACACAAGCGAAGCAGCTGGTTAGCTGGATCTTTCTCAACACTACACACCTTTTATTAGACCCTCTTTCCATTCCCAGAATGGCTCCTGCTTGTTAGGAGAAAGTGAGAGAGAAGCTGAGATACTTAGTCTATTCTTCCCATGCTGGTCACCTGCGTTGGGCTTGAAAGCTAATGATATCCTGTACTCTTCACTCCCTCCCCTTCTGTCTTCCCTTGTAGCCTATTCTAACTCTTTTGGCCCCGTTCCCCCCTTTGTGCCTTGTTCTTTCACGCCAGTTTCATACAGTTTGTAGATCACACTTTATATTTATTTTATTCATTATCCTGTCTCATGTTCTCTGCACATGACTTCGCCTAACATGTTGGGAAATTAATATGGGCTGCGAGGTATAAAGGCTCCTGCAAGGTGCAAATAAGAAGCGGACTAAAAGTACTTAAGCAGAAGTGGCCACTAAAACGCTTAAAACCGCTGCCAAATTGGTCCAAGTGGATAAAAACAACCTCTGTAGCAGTTGATATCTTATCCTGAGACTGGCCCACCTCTGTCACAGCTTGTCCTCTTTTAGTCACATTCATTTCTCCCTCCCCTTTGGATCGGTCAACCCTTTCTGTACCCCTCCGGTCCATTTTCTCTGGCCTCCTCCCTCACATTTAGTTAATGGAGGGATCGTTTTAATGGATTGCCCAAAGCAGCAGAAGAGCTGATGCTTCTGCTTCTCTACCCTTGCCCCTCCACTCTACTCGTATCTACCTTATATTTCTGTCTACAGAAGGCATGAAATTTGCATATATGTTTTTTAAAGTTTTCTTTGTCTTTTCACATAGGCATACCCCTTGGTTTGACATGGAATTGTTAGACTTGTGTTGAACAAATATCAGGAAGCAAATACCCAACTAAACCTTGTTTAGACTGCAGGACAAGATCCAGAAATAAAGAACAGTAATTTCGGGTTATTGCTAAATTCGAGGTCCTTATTTAATTTTCTTCAAAGAGGGAGCAATGAGGCCAAATGTTAATAAAAGCCTTGAGGAAGGTCAGTTTGAATGCAAAAACTGAATAGGAGAGTCGGTTTCAAACAAAGTTGTTGGTTGCATTAGATGCAGGGAGTAAGTGCAGTGCGCGGGTTTAAAGAAGGCCAGGTGTTGAGATAGGATGAGCACGGGAACAGAGACGGTGATTATCCAGAAGCACGAGTGAAACAACAAGAGAAAGATGTGATCACATATTACTAGATAGAGTAGACTGTGGAAGAAAGGCAGTATGCCATGTGTACTGTAAGGGCAAGGAAGAGAGTTTAGTTTGCAACCTGGGAGGAGGTGCGAATACTGTGATGCTGGGTGGGAACGGCGTCCTGAGCCAGTGAGTGTGGACAAGGGTGTGTATGAGAAAGGCGTGAATAAATGTTTGGTAAGTTGAAGAGAAGGGAGTGAACGAGGGAGGGGTTATTTGCGTGTTAACTCATATCCCTGTTGATATAACTGGGAATGTCCACGGGACGTGGCTGCGAATGCGTGTCCACAAGATTACATTTGTATGTAAGGACAGCAGCAGTTGTTCCTCTCTCACAGAAAGATATTCATTTCCAATCATCATCACAAGTTTCTGCAATCATTTTGATACGTTTTCAGCCAAAGGCCAAACAGTGTTTGTCTTTGCTGTGGTATTTCCAGATCTAAATAAAATGACCTTTTTATTGTTAGCATCATACAGTACAGTGTCGTATCTGTGATTGAATATTGGGAAGAAAACAATGACACAATTTCATATGTGTGACCAACATCAGCTGCTCTGATTGTTCTTTGAATGACCCGATGGATCAATTTGTGGCGATCGTGTCGAGATATCCAGTGGATTAAGAAAACTGAGACTCTCATCTGTCTCTGTCTTCCTGTCCATTACTCGCTCTCTATTAGAACTGTGTCCCATGGCTGGGTTTTTCAGGAGTGGAGATGGAAAGCGACCGGAGAAGGAGTGAACACGTGTGCGTGTATGTGTGCACACCTTGTTTACTTGGAGCCTGGGTGGGCTGAGAGCAGTAACAGGACCGTCAGGAACGTATTCATACACATAGAATGACATCACTGTAGAAGCCTTTTTTATTTTCTGCAGTAAGAAATATGTAAAAGCAAAAGGGATAAAAACCCTGCAGTTAAGAGTGTAGGGACTGAAATATCAGTGGGTATATATACTCCAATTTATCAAGGGCCTTTTCACTTAACATGTGAGGAACTGAAGATGTCACACAGGTATTGTTGGTATGAATTGAGTGGTGGTGGAAACGTGACAGCATGTTCTAAACTACTTTAAAAGTAGGTTGGAAAGGATCTGTGTTTTTCTGCAAGTCTGCTTGTCTTTACACATAATAAACGATCATCTTCAAAATCAAGAGGTTTTGCTATTTTGCTTTGTTTTTCATTTTCACAAAAGCCATTCTGCTGCCTATGCGCACCATAACTCCACGAACAAGTGCGTTGAGTGTGAACACCTGCCTGCGTTCACAGACTGGGAAGTACAAGTGGTGTTTTAGACTTGAGAAGAGGAGGTGCAGGTTGGAGGAGCCACCTCAAGGTCTGTGGCAGTGACGGAACAGAAGAGCAGATAATGAGGAAAGCGAGAACAATAAATAGGTGGAGGAGGACAATGAAGTGGTGGATGGGTAGAATAATTATTGTTTCTATACACACAGGTCTGCGTGATGCAGTGTTAGGCAGGTAATGGCCGGGCAGACTTTACATGCCCACCTATTTTAAGCCTCTACGCCAGCTTGTTACTCGACTCTGCTATGCACTAGGGTGTGAAGTGTGCTGTGACATGTGTTCAGGAGGCGGGGTGATGTCTCTACACTTTCTATATGTAGATTGGTACAAGTTCTGCAGCAGGTTTCTGTCCATTTTCCTATTTGTCGCTGTTTGTTAAGCTGGTGATTTGTTAACCAAGCCTGCCACTTACCTATGATCTTATCTGTCCAGCCGCTCCTTCTGCTCACTTGCTTTCTCCTGTTTTTTTTCTGTTTTGGTTTTTTTTGACACAAGAGGAGGAGGTGCACGAGGCAGGGTGATGGAGATCGTGGATGAAAATGGTCTGATATGGAAAGCAAGGAAATGGGAATGCTGTGAGATAAAGCAGCAGGAATATATGGGAGAAAGACAGGCCGAGCGATAGGGAGATAGATTGGTGGCAGGGAGGGATGGTGATGAAGTGATGGAGAGTGTGAGGAGGGTGTCTGAGCTGAGTGCAAGGAGGGATGTGTGTATGTGTGTGTGTGTGTGTTGGGGGGGGGGTGAGAAAGAGAGGGATAGGTGGAGGAAATGGATAGAAATAGCTGATGCACTCTGAGGCTTACAGAAAATCAATAGCAGTCAAGAGGGGAAGCCGCAACCCCCATCCTGCTCCCTCTCCAACTGCTCTCTTACCCTCCACCCGCCCTCTCTCCTTCCAGTCTTCTTCCTCGTGTTTTACCTCCACTCTTTTCCCATTTCCTTTCCCCCTCAGTGGTTTCACTCTTTAATTTTTGTTTCCAGCTTCATCATCTCCAGCGCCTCCACCCTGCCCCTTGCATTTCTCTCCTTCATCCTCACCTCCCATCACTGTTACACCCAGTTTGTCTTTCACCCTGTTCCTAAGGCGTTGTTACCGTTCTGTTCTATAAGCTGTTGGATGCTTTGGATGGAACTTGCTTCTGTGTCCATAATTGTAGTTTTTTCACATTTCCAGGGTAAACAGCCGAAGTTGTTTTTGTTTTCTTTAGCTATTGAGAAGGTGAGGTTGGGTGTGAAAATAGAATACAATAGCAGTATCTGATCTTTCATCACCTGTGATTGTCTGAGAGCCACACACTCCTTTCTATGGCAAACTCCATCGCATAATGTTTAAAGCTGCAATATGCAACTGAAGATAGCACTAGCATGAGACTGGGAATCAAACCATTCTCCTTCTCCCTGCGACGCTATATTGCATCACACAGTTATTATGAAACTACAGAAAATGAGAATTCTCTATAATGTACTAATTAAGCAGAATATATTAACAGTTTTTAAATAATGGTTTCATTTATTAAGGGAAAAATAAATCTGTTCAAACCTGCTGGGCCCTATGTGGCAGAAACAACTGCAACCAAATGTTAAAGTTAACTGTCCATGGGTCTCCTTCTCCTTCAGGAATCTCTGGTAGAGCTCAGAATTCATTGTTCCAAAGCTCAGACTCTACCACCACCATGGTTGCCTGTTGGTATGATTTTCTTTAAATGAAATTCGGTTAGTTTTAAGCCACATGTTATGGGACGCACACCTTCCAAAATGTTTGCCTCGTCAGTCCAACAAATGTTTGCCAAGACCGAAAGATAATGAAGTTGTTTGGCGGTTGAATTCTTTTTGGTCCACAATTGCTTTTGCCTCTGAATTCTCCCACGAATGTCATTCTCTCTTTCTTATTGTTAAATAAAAAAATCACTTTTTCAAATAGGGCCATGCAGTTTTGGACAACTTGTTTCCCTTGATAAATAGAAATCATCATATAAAAACTGTATGTATAGTATTACATTTAATTAGAAGAAGTGAAGTGTGACAAATATGCAAAAGAATAATACAAAAAAAATCTAAACAGGAAGGGAGTTTTACCACAGCACCGTGTTAGTAAATGTCTTCCTGGAAATGTGTGTGTTACTGTGTGTTCTGAACTGAGCTGGTAGTAACGGTGTGCTCATGCAGACGATCCGATTCTGGTTCATCTCTTCAAGTCTCTCATACAGTGAGTCCTCCTCTTGAGTAGTGCTGCTGCTTCATGGGCCAGCTCGAACTTTTCTTCATTTTCTAGTAAATTACATTGAGAATACACAAACCATAACACTACATTCAATCTCGGCACTGCCCCTGTCTCAACGCGGTGAACTGTGTGGTTTTAGCTGTTACACCCAATTTGCACAAAGTTCATGAGGAAATCTTAATGTTACCGTGGTTCCATGTTAGTATTCTGTAAAATCTCCTGATAACAGGGAAAGAACCACGTCGGCACACACTGAAGTTAATATTGTTATCCTACCATTCAACTTTCCACGAGGCCCTATCTTTAAAATGTGATTGCGTGTACTGCGCAGTCTGTGTTAATCCAACAGTGGACGTGATGTCAGAGAAACATTTTCAACCTGTCTGTATTGTGCTGTGTAGAGTGACTCCGGCTGAATGACTCGTCTCTGACTCAATTTACCAGACTTTGACAATGTGCAAGTGAGACTATATTCAGGAACGAAGCTGGATTTTTTTTTTTTTTTGCCTATTGTGATCTATGAATGCGTGTCGGACAGAGGAGCGCTGAGCAGCCGGCATGTCCCATGAATGCTTCACCAGTATTCCATCCCAGATCATCTCTGTGGAATTAGCCTTTAGCTGGTTTTCACTCCACTAATATCAGCTTTACTTACCTCAGCCTTTTTCAATGGATTGAAAAAGGCTGAGGTAAAAATGTTTTTTTTACGGACTGAGTAATTTAATTGTAAAAACCTCACTGTTTGCCTCTTCTTTCTCCTTTTCTCTGTTGTCAATCGTCGCTTTTCTTCAAAGAGAGAGAGGCTGTGAGCTGGGGAAAAAACCCACAAACAAACAGCCAAGAGGTGAAAAATGCTCATTTAAAAAAAAAGAAGCCTGTTTTGCATCTATCTTCTTCTAGGTTAGCTTTCTTCATCTCCAGTAGAAAGGTAGCCTTGTCTGGAGTGCCCTTGGGAGCGCTTAACCTTGCAGTGTTTACCACTGCCACCATCTGCGGTGAGGACGTCCACAGCTAAAGATGTGCCCGTGACAAAGGGACGAACAAAAGCCAGAATAAATAGAAAAGACAATAAAAAGATGAAAGGACTGTGGAAAAACAAAGGAGTAAAAGTCTTAGCCATGATGCAAGCGGTGGTATCATCAGAAAGCTTTTCTAATCCAGGATTACTGTTTGTTTTGTGTGTGTGTGCGCGCGCGCTCGTGTATGTGTGTGCCCCTACATCTACGGCTTCTGATCTGAGACAAGGATGTACCATATGTGTTTGAGTCACTTCTGTGCTGCACCCACGGTCAGCATCCCTCGTCACAAACATGTTGTGGTTGTTTTTGTTTTTTTGTTTGTTTTGTCGCTGTTGTGTGTTAAATCCAAGTCGCATGAGAACAATGACAACAAAGGGATTAAATGTACTGTATGGAGATAAAAAGGGGGCTCTCGACAATGCCTGGGTATAATGGTGCTATCACTTGCAACAAAGGATATTAACAACATGTTTTGTACATTGCCTTGCAAAAAAGCACAACGGTCTATGTAGGCGGCGTTCAGAACAACGCGTTTACGAGGTTGCAGATTCGGACAAGTGCTCCTCTAAGTATAGAAAAGCGTAGACAAACAGACTTTACACAGTTTACTTAAAACATCATTTTCATTGGCTTCTCTTTTTTTAACCCACTGAAGTAATTATATGCTGTCACGCTCGTGCAAGCTGGAGGTCTGTGTGTTTATACTAAAAACACCGTATTGTTGACTTGCTGTATGCAACGCTACACTAGCTGAGCTGTATGAAAATTTGTGTGTTTTTTAGCAATTCATGAATTTTCTATTGTTTTGCAAACATTAGACATGAACTGAGAATTGATTGTTACAATGTGAATTAGGTGGATTGTCTGACGGTGCGACCCGCTCTGCCCTTTCCTTCTCTCTTTAGGAGCGTCTAGCGGGGCCTACCACTGCCACCCAGACCACGCGTACGGAGAAGACGGCGACAAGGTAAGTTTCACACTGAGATCATTTGTCTCCATGTTAAATTATATTCAGAACCGAAACACATTTCGACATTGTGTGCGTGTGTGCCGGAGTGCGACATGTCAACATCAGCCTCTGCTGTAGCTGGTAAATATGACAGATGTGGCTGTGAACTCTATTAACTGGTGAATTCAGAAAATAGCATGATCATGATTATTGTCTAATTAAAATGTGAGAAGTTTGTCTACCACAAACGATGGAAAATAGAACTCTACTGAAACCTTATTGTACTGTAAATAAAAGTGACATGCTACTATAATTAAGTGTTTTTAGTGGTTCTGATATAAACATTATGTTCAACCGTTTTGAGATATGTTCTACCTTTTTGCTTGTTATGAAATGTGCATACATTTAAAAATGATAAGAAAAAAATAATTAATTGATAGGCAGAAATAACATGAAAAACCTCACAAATAACGAGAAAAGATTTTCTCCATCTCTTTAACTTTGAGAAATGTTTGATGTGCTTTATGTCGAGCTCGCTGGCAGTTAACTGTTTGTTGTGTAGACTTCTTAAGAGAAGTGCTGCCTTGAGAAACACGGCGCAGCTTCCAAATGGTTGCTCTGCCTTGTGTTTCACAAATGCTGAACTGTGTTTATACATTATACAGTTCTAGGTGGCCCGTGGCAAGCATGCCCCCCATGGATGCAGAAATGTAAAGTGTGCTTGTTTGTTGTTGAAGCATATTCCTTATGGGCGGCTGTTCTTGCATTGTTCTGTGGGTTAGTGTTTTCTGTTTGATTGGAAGATACAGTAAAAGCTGTGAATTCAGCAATGGACTGATGGACAGTTCAGGAAACTTGAATGATACATCCCTACATCTCCATTAAGCAATAATTATTTGTTTAACATAGTGCTACTGATACATACAGTATTATAAAACCATACTCATGCACTCGTGAGCTTAATTAAAAAATGACCAGAGTATACGAGTGCACTTCACTCGTATCATCACAAGTGAAGGTCTGTGTTAGAAGCGAGCAGATAAAGGGGAGAAGGGTGAAGAAGGAGGCGAGAGCGGAGACAGGATGCTGAGGAAGGTGTTGCAGAAAGCTTGGAGGAAGAGAGTGACGGGAGGGAGGTGAGGCCAAAAACAGGGAGGGGGTATTGCTAATGATTTCACCTCCAGCTGTGGGACTTGGTTGGAGCGAGAGAAGGGGAAGGAGGGGAAGGAGTGAGGCAGGGAGGGGAAGGAAGGGAGGAACAGTGGCAGAGGAAACAAAATGGGCTTTGAAATCTTGTTGATGGAAAGAAAATAAGTGGGGGGAGGGAGAAGTGTTTGACTGTTAGTGGAAGCATGGCTGCAAATATTAATGAATCTGTAAAAGCAAATGACCATATTTGCTTAGTCTGCACATCAACACACAATTTCTAGGAAATGAATGCTGGAAAAGGAAAGAGAAAACCCAGGGCTCGGTTGCCATTCTAAGGAGTGTGTGTGTGTGCGTGTGTGTGCGTGTGCGTGTGTGTGTGTGTGTTAAGGTTATTTTGTAGCAGTAACAGCGAAGCCGGTTGATGTCCATACTTACTTTGTGTGTGTTGCTATAACTAGATGTAGGTGCTTCAGGATATCGGCTCTCTCTCTGATGTGTGCACTCCCTTATCAAATCTTTCATTCACATCCTCTGTTTGATTTAGACTGTTTTGTCTCGGTGACATGTCAGACGCTGCACACACTGCTGCATGATAATTTAGTATTGCTGGTAACAACACACATCGCAGACTTAAAAAGGCATCAACAAAACAAGTGCAAAGTGCAACATTTGCACGTGGGGGCTTGCTACCATGCGTTGTGTTAAAGAGGCAAGAATTTCGTTTTTTTATTTCACTGTGTTGTTTATAGTTTTGCTGCTGCAGCACAGCTCACTAGCGAGGAGCAAAATGAGTCAGGACAGGGTTAATGAATGTCACAGAGCAGTGAGACGGTGCTGTGAAATCCCCACATCCCTTCAACAGAGCGGCATGCCTATGGTTTTTGATAGTTAATTACTGTTGTGTCAGTGTTGTGCTTGTCTGACTGATCCCTAAATCACATTTAAAATAACCAGTTGTATAAATACATTTAGAAGTATAAAATAAATGATATCAGTTGTGTATGTTTGGTCTCACAAAATGGTTGGAAGGTGTCATAGTGGTGCCGCGATGAGCACCGCTGCCTCACAGAAAGACCCAGGTTCAAATCCTTTTTGTGTGGAGTTTGCATGTTCTCCTCCGGTCTGCGTGGGCTCTTTTCCGGGTACTATGGCTTCCTCCCACCATCCATAGACAAGCAGTTGGTGTGAGCGTGTGTGGTTTCTACAGTGAACGCTGCAGAATGTGCTGTGATATCAGCCTTAAAGTTCAGTGTTTGTGGGCCGTGTCTGTTTGCGGAGCAGGGTTCTTCTCTCTCGCTCTGTGTATCCTGGCTTTAGTGAGAACGTGTTCGGACCCGACGTGCAAGTGCGTGTTCAAAACAAATGCTCTATTAGAACATAAGGCCACGTAACGGCACATTGCATGAGAGACGCACACACCCACCCATTCCTTTGTCTGGCACCGCTCCCCTCCCACTAACATGGGTAGACAGGCCCATCAAACTTTCATACTAATGGGCAATAGTCTGCATGTGCTGTGTAGACTGCATGCGTGTGTATGTGTCCCCCATCTAAGAACTTCTTGTCGTGTCCCCTCAGATTTCAGGCTGGGGTCTGGGACAGGACAGGCACAGAAAATGGTGGGGGGAGGCAAAAGGAAGGAACGATTGTTGTGGGGTTCAGCTTATCTGATGGAAGGAAAAGGGTGGGGGGATGGGAGGAGGTTGTTGAGAAGGTGGGGGGG